>JACATO010000096.1:0-661154 GCA_018389105.1 Nautilus pompilius
CAATGAACTTCCTAATTTTCTGATATTTAGAATATTTGACATACACAATAGAAAATACAGAAAGTGAAACCTGAAACTATTATTGGTAAAAGAAAAAAATATAAAAAGAAGTTTGATGATATGGTTGACTGTTTGAAATACTGTCTTAACAGAACTAAAACTTTCTATTCTCATGGATCACAGGCCATGAGACATAACAGAAGCATCTTACAATCGGTAATCATGTTTGTTTGATTAGTGTTGTTTAGATAACATCTCTGGGTTTTGCTGTTTATCATTTCCAGTAAAGCACAATTCAACTTGGGGTTTTAGAGTTGCATCAGCCTTTCCTTATCTTCTATTTATCCTCAATGTTTGGTGGATTCTGCATTCTTGTCTTTGATATTCTTAACACAGATGAGGGGCCATTCACTTTTTTTGAGAGTGATTGATTGATGGAAAGAAACTGTCAATTATGTCTGCCTCCAGAAAGAACCTTTGCCTGTCCTGGTAGTGTTTGTGGGCCATGCCCCAATGTTTTGCTTCCTTTTTGGTGATTGAACAAAGTAGATAGCAGCTGATATTTGGTTTAATGGCATCCTCATGATCTGTGGAGCACAGCTCTAATTGGATCATCTCTCTATGAAGAATGAAGCTTGGATCACCATCCTCTCACTTATGGATTATGGCACATAGGCAATAGAGCTAGAACAATTCTAACTACCTAATAGAGCTTTTAAAACAAAGGTTAGCAGTAAGAGTTACAAGAAAATGTTACCCTGAGCTTGCCAATACTAGATATGACTTTATTTATTAAATTTAGAGATGATGCAGTCAAGAAAACAGTTTCTTTTGCCAGCAATAGAATTTTGATGTACTTCATGTTATTCTAACCCAGTGGTATTCATTAGAAAATTATCAAAGCCCACTTCAGAGTGTAAAATGTTTACTAAGGCCACAGGTGTGATAAAGTCTATTACTGTTAGATAAATGCTTCACTTTTTAAAATATATCTTAGCATATTATAATACATTGTGTAAAATGCAAAAGAAAACTAATTAAAATATGATTAAAATAGAAAAAAGTTTGAGCTAGAACAATATAATTACTATTTTGAAGCAGAGAGAAAACATCTAACTTCTGTAGTATTGTTTTTAAAATCAGACTGCTTTCTGGATACAGTTAATCTAAGGAGTTGATCTAAATGTTCATTGGCAGGCCATATTTAATATTTTTTTTAATGAACTTCAAATGACTAAACACAGAGAGATATATATAAATAAAAGGTGAATAATTTGGAAATGCTTTTTTGGGGAGTATTTTCTAAAGGTCAAGTAAAGTAGCTCATTTTTAAGTTTTTCTTGCTGCAAGTCATTAATTCCATTTTAAGAAAGCTTCACCACATTTTTAGATGATGGCATGTTTCGTTTGCAGTTGTGATATTGTGACTTTAAATCAGCTCTTTATGAGACGGTGATTAATTCTTTGTGATTGTCATTAAGTGGGCAAATAATCAAAACATTTCAGAGGTGGGGGCGCCAAAGGGTCTTGGCCCCCGGGCGCTGAGAACCCTTGCTATGCCTCTGGCTGGTGAGCGTCCGGTCGAGGTCCGAGTCCTTTAGCCGCCGATGGGTTAGGGTTAGTTACGTCAGTCCCACTGCAGTAACAGCCGAGTTCCGGCTCCCGTCGCCATCGTGTATTGTCCGGTCCGCGCTTCCATCAGGGCGACAGGAAGCCGCGGGTGGGGCCGCCGACGCCAGTGATGCGACAGGGAGGAGTGCCCGCCGTGGGAGACAGGCGGCTATAATACTAATAAATACTTCTCTGTTGTTGTGGGAAATTTGAGGAAAGATTTGAGAGAAAAAATATGATCCGAGTGAAGTAATGAACGCATCCTTCATGGATAGTCACACGTTCTTAAAAAACATTTTGAATAACGAATAACTGTTGTTCTTTGCTCGGTTTGATTGATATAATAAATTTACTGTCGTCAGAGACGATGGGGCCATAACCCATTGTAGTTTTAGAATTCCCGGCGGGCCACTTAAGAACGGGCACCCCTGCCCTAAGGCCATGCCAGTACAGATTCAGTCTACTGTCCCTATCAAAAGCTGGACTTGATTCCACGGGTCTTCCTTTTTTTTGACAGTAAACCCTTCACTATTTGGATCTCCTCTCATCGTGTATTTTCTGTGGCTCGTGCACACATCATTTCTGCTTATCCTGCATTGCCCCTTATTTTTTAACTAATAATGTGATTCGTGAAATTGTGGTGGTGTTGCTGTTTGAGTTAATAAATCCACAGTATATTGCTTTATTGAATCTTTTAGTGGTGTATAATATGTAAGATAATGGTTTGTGTGGGCTTACTCAGGTTTTCATAGGACTCTCATATTAGCCTGATTGTGGTTTCCACTATTGGTGTCATTGATTGTCATCAGAAAGGATAGTTTGTTTCTAAGTAGATTCTTTTGGGTTGCCATGTTTTTTTTAGCCCTGCACATGGCTATCAGTTTATTTCAGTAAGGTTTGTGGTTTTCAAAAAATGTCTTCAGTGTTTTACAAGTATTCAATCACTTATGTCTGACCTGTTATTGGAATCATCCTTAGAAATTCTTCTTTTCATACAACTTATTTGTACATATCACACAAAAGGGATCATGTAAAAGATATCTTCTATTGATGTGTGCATGGTCACGCTAAAAAATATGCATTTTCTCAATTCATCAATTATTGTAGAAAATAAGTCATATAAAAGATCATCTGTTCTCCTAGTACAAATGGTATCAGACAAGTGCAGTTTCCATGTTTCTTCATTTATCTGTTTACTCTTCAAGAAATTCTGAAACAGAGCATTGCAAACAGCTGCCATGCAGTCTTTTATAATCTCTGCATCATTAAACTTTGTTTTCAGGCCAAGATCTCAGTAACTCGATGTGTGTTTAAAAATGACTGAACATGAATATTGGAAGATCAACCAGAAAATCCCAGCAATGCCACCACTGATGAAAACACTGATAAGGTGGACGCAGCTTTCCATAAAAATCAGTAATATGCTTAATTCTTATACCACCAGTTCAATAGCTGTTTATGTCAACAAGTTAAGGTGATACATACCATGGAGTGTCTTTCCAATATCTCTGTTGTCACAGAGAGAGCAAAAGAAAGTTGGATTATTGTTTATGTTCTGTTTTGCTGAGTCAAAAAAGATGCATTAATGATCACCTGCTGAGGCTGGGTACCATGGTTAACCTAAAAACTAAACTTTAGACAATATCTCCAAGCACTTGAAATTGTCTCCATAGCTAAGTAGCTACACTTCTGTTTACATTTAGCCACTGTTACATGGACCTGTGACTGCTGGCCATTATCCTACCAATAGTTTTCCACCTTAAAGAATCATTCCTAAGTATGGCTAACTTTTTGTAACATTTCCCGTAAAAATTAAATATCCTAACAGTCAAAATTTATATGCACAAAACCTTAACCCTAACTAGCTTTATTTTAGCAGCAAATTTTATAATAGATAAGTAATATACCTCCTACTTACTCACCCACCCTGTTTTTAAGGAATATTGTGATTTGGTTTTATTTACAGAAGGGTAGAAGAAACTGCTTATTTCATAAAAGGAATATGCAATAAATATTAATACTGAGAATTTAAAACTTGATAGTATTTTGAAAAAACTCTTGTTTTTTAAACAAAGTATTTTGTAATATTTCTTATCTATTATATCACAGTCTATACAAGCACTAGAATTTAAAATTAGGAGTTTTTACTTAAGGATGAATAGTTTTCAAGAATTTTTCTAGAAATAACTGATTTGGAGATGATTGAATGTATCCCCTGTATCCCCATTTTTTTTTATTTATTTATTTTAAACCAGGGTCATTTCTCTGGGCTTTTGGTCTCATAATTCAATAAATATTATATCATTATGTACTACAATTGGTTTTAAATGAAGATGTTTTATTTCTAAACATTGTTTGAAGATGTATGTGTGAAACAAATATTTGTTAGTATGTAGATGTAGAGCTAACACCTGCATTAAAATTATATTTATTTATTTTTTAACAGAAGCAGGGATGGATTGCACATCCTTGCAGGTATTTCATAACTTGAACAAGCTGCCCAGGATCATGGAGAATATTTTCGATCTAGGGAAATACTGGAATTAGTAGATGGGTTGGGAGGTAACCTAGCCAGCGGAGGTAATCGTTGAAACTAGAGTCACCATGTTTGTTCAACGGCGCATGTGTAGCTCTTCATTAATATGGGGGATTTGATTAGGTCTAGAGAGGTTTGGTGTGCCTCCGATAGGCCAAAAGTCAGTCTGGTAATGGGTTCCTTAAGAGTGCTAGCGATCATGGAGAACGGACCCTTGACCCCTGACCCGGGAGACTAACCCTACCCCCTGGACATAATAATAAGATTTGCCACAATAGCTTTCCACCCCATCCATAATCAAATCTCCTTAGATATCTGTAAGTCTAGTTGAGCAGGACGACCCTCTAATTGTTAATCATGTACATTGAAACCAAACCTAACCCTAACCCTAACCTAACCCCACCAGAACGTCTTCATCGAGAAAAGTTGAAATCATAACATTACGCAAATTTCAGAATTCGAGGGCACCAACCCCACCCCCTCCCCCCCCCGGGACGGAGAATCTTTTCCTCCGCGTGGGTGGGTGGGTGACATCGAGTCCCCGTCGGTGTCGTTAGAACCGCCGTTGATTCCGCCACCGATTCATCCCGATTAACCCTTTGGTAACGATCGATCTCGCCCGTGGGGAACGTTTCCGCGCGTTCGGAACTTACGGCGGCCCCGACCCCCCCCCCGCTGCGGAAAGGTTCGCCATTCCTCGAGGGTGCGTGGGATCGATTCGGCGTCGGTGTCGTTGCACGCGCCGTTTCCGCCGCCATCGATTCATCACAACCATCGATCCGATATCGATCCATCTCGACCAGGATGGTATGTTCCCTTCGTTCGGCATTTACGATACGATAACGACGATACGGTACAACCTCCCCCACCCCCGGGACGGACAATTCTTTTTGTCCGCGAGGGTTCGTCCTATCGAGTCGCGGTCGGTCTCGTTGGATGAGTCTCGAACGGGGCTATCGATTCTACGCATTCAAGGCTTCGATCGGGATCGATATCGAGCGTGGGGAACGTTTGCGCGTGACCGTCGGGGTTTCTACGAAAATCACCCACTGCGAAAAGGTTCGTGGCTGCGACCCTGTGGGACGGATCGACTCGTGGTCGATGTCGTTGGACGCGGCCATCGATTAACCCTTTGCTTTCGATCGGCCGCCCCCCTCCCGCTTACGATGCCGCTCGTAAACAAGAACCGGATACGAGATCGAATGAAACAAATTTTCGTGCAACGACGAACGAACGACTCCACAACTTTCTCAAAAACATAAAAACCTGTCTCCTACTAATCTACCTACACTAACTACCACTATGGCATAACTTACCCTACTTGCAACCCTACGACCCCTAACACCCTAACCCCTATTCCCCAAACACTAACCATCTCCCAGCTATCGACTCCTACCTAAAGATCTATCTCCTACAACCCAACCACCAAGCACTGCGACTTCGCAGCACCTACATTACTATTATTATTATTGTCTCGTTTTACAGCTATGTAATTGTCGTTGCCGCCGCCATCGTTTCGGTTCAGCAGAATCAGTCTCTATTCCCCCTACAATGACACTGAAGACTGATATTTGCAAACAAAAAAAAGAAAGTTTTAATGCATTAAGATATTTGTTTCCCATCGCCTAATTCCTGGTACAACGAACGGTCCCCCCGTGTGCTGGAGCTACAGGGTTTTAGCCAAAATGATTTTGGAACGAAATGTGGATTGAACATAAAGTTTAAGGCTGACCTCTAATGTCGGTAAATTAAATGATTAATATTTTGGTTTAAATGTATGTATATTTTAAGCCATCATTAATAACATTCTGACTTAAAATTACCTTCAAAATAGGACAAATATCATTTAGAGGACACATTTCGCAGGGATGTCTCCCGCTCGGAAATGGCGCCAAGTTCAGGTGAGAGGTAGTCTGCTCGGATGGTGGGACTAGCGATGGAATGAAGAGAGATATGTGTGTGTGTCTGTCTCTTTCTATTCAGGTTTGTCTGTCTTTCCTTACAAGTAGATTATCTCGTTGGTTTCTGAAATTAAATAACGGAGTAATTAGATGATGATGTTAAATGACGACTAGGAGAGCGGGTAGTGACTGTGACTGGGTGTCTGGTGTCTCGTGCTCTGGAGCTCCTCGGTACAGTCGGACAGGTGAGAGGAGATGAATTAAAGCTTCTTCGGGCGATGGAAGAGCGAGACAGTTGTTGGGTTAGGGCTCCGACTTTGAAAACCAGTTTTATGAGGCTGTAAGTGCACTCACTGGCTCTAAGTAGTCGGCCACAACAGCGAGGTTAATCTAATAAAACAATGGCTTCTCAATGGCGAAGTCACCACAAGGGGCCAATTTCATTGTCTGTCAGAGGAATAATTTTAAACTGACCACCCTAAATTTAGAAATATCCTTCAGCGAGCTTCTAGTTGAGAAATACTATACGCTACTGACTTCAGTCACTGTCCAATTTCCTACAAGATGATGATCTTTTGTAGATGTTACACAAAATTTTGGTGGATGATAATGCAGAAATACAATAATACAATGTACTGTACTGACTACAATTTAAAATATGACCTACTAAACCCATGTATTACCGTCTGCTGTGATTATCAAATTAAAATCTTGCAAAAACAAAGTTCTGTTGATGTAAAAAGAAATCAATAGATCTGGATAAAAATTACTTCTACATGAACATAAGAAAATCTGGACACTTTTCTGAATTCAGCATTTAAAGATTTTGCTGTAATAATATAGCAAAGCCTGAAGATTGTATCCTATCAGGTAGACATTCCCACCGATTGGGTTAGGGCCATGCAATGTAAAGAACCATTTGAGGTGAATTTATATTAATTGTGCCTTGGTCATGACTACTGTATACGTTTTAAGGTATGTGAATTGCTAGCAACATTTCATTTGAATTATTCATGTAAATTAAACAGAATAATGAAAAGTGAATCTAGTATGTTTTCCATGGATTTACTATTAATGAAAGTATTCCTGAAAATGATATGTATGTATTTGTGAGAAACAGTCATCATGGTGCGCAATGAATCTTGTTTCCCTTGTGTAGATACACATTGGTATGTTTCATTTTACAGCAATGTTCAACTTTTCAGCCAAAGAAAGTCGAAATGCGGATGCTAGATGGCATCATCACATGTTGTGGACCAGATGAGGAAAATAAAAGCATTACTCAGAAATGTGGTGACATTGACAGAGAGGTACTATGCAGTTTTGTCACAGATTTCAAATGTCAACTTGGTTAGAATCAATAATATTTCATGTAAAGCAGTCATCATAATTGAAACAACCTCAGCTCATCATGCATGTCTATTATAATGATCTTTGTTAGTATCCAAATGAACAATAGTATCTTTGCCATACAAGGTGATGAAATTAATTTTTGCTTTGGAATGTTTTTTAAAAGTAGGTAATGGGAGAAAGATTAAGCAACAAATTGTGTATACTAATTAATATCAAATTAATACTTAATTTTGTGTCTACTCAAGTGAAGTAACTGCTAAATGCATTGATCATTGCCATTAATTTATTTTGCCCCTTGGTTTGTGAAACATTTTAACCTGCTTTGAGACTCATCTTTACCAAGAAACTTATTTTGATAGTGTTCTTGCACAACTGATTTTTATTTTTATTTTTTTTTTGCATAAGAAAAATCCCCTTAATAACTCATTTTGTACGGCTCTTGAAATCCTGCGGTGTGCTGGAATTTTATTCAGCTTTTCTTTTCCTAAATTTGTAAACAAGCATTAGCAAGGTTACAGAGGTGGTTGTAGGGGATTTATGCTAAATTAAAAAAAAATAATGATTGTGTGACTTTCTTAGTATTTACATTTAATTATTCAGAGCAAGTTTATTCATATTAGGGCATAAATGGGTGTTGCTTTGTATAATAGATTTTTTGCCTTCTTGACCATTTTGAAAGAAATAATGATTAATCATAGTATATAACCACCAGGGAGTCTCCTGAGGTCATCAGAAAAGGCCATAACTATACTAAAAATAAAAATGATAGTATGGAGAAATTTTGCTTGTATAAATTGTGATATAGAATTTCTGTCAATGAATGATGTTTTTTTCGTTATTTGTCCAACTCCAAAATCTGCATTTTTTGATTCATCTGAATACACGTTCTGTAAAGCAGAGATTATGTAGCCTTGTGTATACCAATGATGATGCTCAAACACACTAATATATGTACAAATTATCAAGGGGAGGATGACTTCTCCGGTGTAGTTTATTTCCCATTTTAAATTACTACTATTATTATTGTATTTAGGATTTAGTTAAGCTTACTATGAACGATGACAAGGTGGTACTTTTGTTATACTGTTGTAGCCAGTAGCAGGGATTCTGTCCCCTTTGTCTGCTGGCCTCTGTGATTTTCCTTCACTTCTAGTCAGAAGATTTATGTGGTTTTTTTTTTTTCATTGGTGAGACTAGATAAGGAATGTTTGTACTAGTCATGTTTTCACACAATTCCTCCTCCTCCTCCTCCTCCCTTTTTTTGGGGTCCCGAGCTGATATAATAACTAAAAGCTATACAACTAACAGTAGAAATAAATAATTTATTCCTTTACATACATATATTTTATTTTTTCTTTATTTTATTTTATTTTTAGATGGTTACAGCTCTTGTAGTTTATAAGCCAGTTGGAAAAGGTGATATTCTTCCATCAGGATGATTCAAACTGGTAGGTAAATTGCTCAGTTAACGCACATATGTTGCTGGGTATTAAAGATGTCTATATGTTTTATAGTCATAAAATGTTAAAATATTTTAACATTAACTTACAGAGAAAGAAGCACGAGTTAATTTTCTTTATAAAAGGTCAAAACAAATCTAGTTTTGCTAAACTTCTCAGTGAGTTCATGCGATAACTACATCCATGTGCCTGACATTGAATCCTGCCCAAGACAACAAACAACCTGTCTTTATTCTCTGCAGTAATTCTAAATTTCTTGTATACAAATGCGGGTTGTTAAACTTTTATAAGTCTGAATTGAATCATTCAAACTTTGCAGAGAAAATACCTGGACTGTTTATGTTCATGTTGGTCAATGATTGTGATGTTGAACAGTGTATTTTTTCCAAAGGTAAAGTCAAAGCATTTCCATAAATACAAGTCTAATTAACTATGAATGAACATGCTTACAATTCAAATTTTCTTCTTTTAAATAATTAAGCGATACAGATGTAAGTGAAAATAAAATTTATTTTTTTCATATTAATTTTTTTTAAATTGGCAGTTGCCTTTCTAAATGTTAGAAAAACTGATTGCACTTAATTAAATTTTATTATAACTAATACTTGTGAAAGAACTTTCTGTTAAAAACAGACAGTATGTCTTAACTGAGGATCTAATAGTTGAATGTTTTGGACAAATGATTTGGAGATGTTACTAATTAGTAATCCATTTTGGATAAATTGTTGGCCCTTGTAGAAAACATTACACTTTTGGTGTGTGTGCTCATTAATGCTGGATGCTTTCACCTTGCAGATTTCTAATGTTGAGATGCTTCCATATCTGCTTGCGTACTACTTTCCAAACCATGCAGGTAGTATCTTCCACATCATTGTGAATGATGTACTAAAATCTCAAGAAAATTAACTCAAATTGAAGAGCCAGATGCTGCGCAGAGCTCCATGCATGACTGGATTATATTCTTCACATATATTCAGAATGAAACATCTTAAATTTAAGTAGAACTGAAAAGAAAGAAGGGGATGGCAGTGGCATTTTGGGGTGTAAATTTATCCATTGTTAACAGAAAAAAATCAAATCAAAACTCCACAACATATACAAAAGGGAAATTCACAATCAGACTGACAGGATACATAATGTATAGTGTGTGAATGGTAAATATACAAATTAATAACAATCATAGTTGAGGAAAAAAATTCCACACGAATTTTAACTTGACTTTGAACAGGACTTTCCCAAATCCTGACATTACCTATTCTATTAACTGCCAGCCACATGGTTAAGTGAGGCAAAATCAAGGTTGACCAGACAAAAGAGAAACAAACTTCTCATAGATGGTCTTATCAGTGTAATCTATGTATAACTACAGTCTCAAAATTTAATGTAGTAAACTACATGAGACCTGAAGTGGGGGACTGTCCTTAAATGTGAAGTACTATTCTCAATAGTATTTGAGAAAATAATTTGCTTTAGGCCATGCAGTTTCTGCAATCAAACTCTCTAAATACCTGAAAATGGTTAGCACAAGATAAATAATGTTTTGGAAACACTGTATCTGACTGACTTAAAGCACTAGATACTTGATTTTCTAATTTTAATGGATAACCATTTGCTGCTGTAATTTTTTTGATAAAAATAATTTAATGTGGAAGTTAGAATTAGAAGAACATTTTGTAAATATGCTGTACAAGAATGAATACTAATTTTGTTTGTTTTTTTTAAAATAACCTTGTCAGAGACAATAATTTTCAGATTTTACCATTTCTAGCAAGCAGACCAGTTAATTTTAGAATGAACATTTTTTAAGTAAGGCGTTTTCACGACTCTGCTATTTTTAACCTGAGAAATTTGATAAGAAATAATGCATGGCAATAGCAGTTTCAGCAAAATGGAATTCTTCTTAGAAAGTTTAAATTGACAAAAACATTTGCACAAAAGCATATTGTAAACATTTGGGTAAAAAATGAAAATCTGCAGTTTGTCTGAATATAGGATTTTCCATACAGATAAAAGTGTTTAACAATTTCTTTATGCCAGAAATTTAAAATTGTATAACTTACATTTAAGTAGAAATAAAAATGCAAGGGTAACAACAACCATGTCTTAAAGCTGTGTCTTTTGGACTCTGGTTATATTTTTCATGTTTCTATCAATCTTTCAAATGTTTTATACTAAGGTCTGACTTCAGTTTGTGGATGACAGATTATTTAGCCAAATCAGATAATTTGTCATTTATGCTTTCATTTGTTTATGTTCCTACTTTACAGAAAACCATTTAGAAGATGACATCTTTTACATCCATATTAAATCCACAAAGGGATCAGATCTTTAATTCTTTCTAATGTAGTTTACAGACTGTTAGAGATTTAACCCTTTCAACAGCAATCTTTTTAGACTTCTGTTAAATCAATGATTTTAAGTTTTTGCACCCAGATGTTCTGACAGAGTTAATTTTCAGAGACTATCTGTTTACAAAAGATTGTTCTGAAGCAAGAATATTATTTGATCATTATCAATATGAATATATTCATTTATTGTTAAATTTTATTTTTTAAAATTTCTCCATTATTTAAAATAGACTTTAATCTTTTGTTCGCTGCTTTTTTGTAGGCCACTTAGTGAAGGAAAAGCCTTGAGGGATAAATTTGATGCCATTTTTGCTTCCACACCCTATGTTAAGGCTTTAAACTGTATCAGAAAAATCAAGCAGGAGCAGGTAACACCCTCATTTCTTTTCTTTTTATATCTGTCTAACTAGGTTAAGAAATTGTCAAGATATCCACTTATTTAAAAATCTTATGTTAGGAAACTAAAATCAAACAAAAACTTAATAATATTAACTACCATTTAGCAGAATACTTTTGAAAACTGACTTATTTTGTTTTTGAAAAATGTATTATTTAAAATACACATGTTCATTTAATATTTTCTAAATGTAATTTCTGTGCTCTAGTTTTTTCTTGAATTTAAATGACATCTGTCTCAGCATGCTTGATGTCCAGCTTCTCCTGAAGAGACTTTTAGCAAATCAATGTTGAACAGATTCCCAATATAAGACAATCACAGATTATGATTCACAGTATTTCTAAAATTGCAGTAATGGAATTTCTTGCACAAAGATGCAACACCTGCAACAGATTGGCTGGATTGTTGGATGTGTCTATAAGTTTCTTTCTGCTTCCTCTCCCTGTAAACAAGTCTGAATCCTTGTTGCCAAGTTCTCAACTTACAGAAACTCAACAACATATCTATTCAACAATGAATGGCATAGTTAGATGCTCATAACTACAGAAGAATATATGAAACTGAGCCTATGCCTCATAAGCAGTGATAAGAGAATATTCTGGAAAATGAGACTGACCAAACTGTGAATATTGCACTAGTGTTTAATAAAAAGAAAGCAAAGTGAAGGGTACTTTTTGCCATACAAAGATGGAACTCAAACAAAAAATTAACATTATAAAGTTCCAGTGTATAATAGTATGCAAAACTGTTAGTTTAATAGTAAATAGTAATCTGATTTTGTCAACTATGAATTAAAAAGGTTTTTTTTTTTTCATTTTATTTTTTTAGACATCCATTATGTGTTAATTTGGTATGGCTCTGGTTTATTTCTCTCTGTCTGTTTTAGCAAAAGTTAAGTCAAACTGGCCTGTAACTCTAAGTTGAGATGTTAAGGTGGAGAAAGTGTTCACTCAACTGTTAAAAACAAGATTTTAAAACACAATCTGATTTGTGTGTGTGTTCGCCTGCTTGTGCATGATCACCTTGAGCATCAGCCTGAGGTAGCTAATTCCTTTAATAGATGCTTTTTCACCTGAAGAAGATTTTGAATTTTTCTGTCATGTCTCTCTTAAAATGCTATTACTTCAAACCAGACATTCCAGACTTTTGTACTCTTTCTTGACTATAACTGCTGACACATCAGATCATTCTATTAAAATTGTCTTTGAATATTCAATGAAACAAAGTGGTGAGGATTCTGTGTCTGGTCTGCCTACTCCAGGATGGATCTGATTAGTGATTTGTACAGAGGAACAGAACCCTAACTGTTTGTATAGTTTAACATACCTGGGCCCCTCTTGGTTTTACTACGCTCACTTTCAATTTTCATTTAACTTATTGCATATAATAATGCTAATGTTTTCCACTTTTTATATTTCTAAGAAAGTTTTACCTAAATTTTCAAACTGAGGAAATCTAAGTTTGCTTGAGGATAAGGCAATTTAAACGTAATAACTTTAATCTTGTCTTTGCCCTTTTTATGCTAATGTATTTTTTTTGTACATCTTTCAGGATGCCAATGTGAAGTTGTACAGGCGTGATATCTAATATCTGAAGGAGTACAAGCATAAGGCGTGTGAGGTGAGTTGTTTAGTGGATGTGTGGTATTTTTTGTTAGTTTTAATGCTTTTAGAAAGAGAGAAAAAGAAAGAAATAGAGGAAGGGGGATGGATGAACATTTGGTTTTTCAGTAGTTTTTACTGTTCTTGGAAAGAAAAGAGATTAGATTGACTGAACAAGTTATAAACATTATCATGCACAGTCAAAACTAATTTTTCTTTCATTTAAAACAAAAATATTTTTCATGGTTTTTGATATTGTTTAATTTAACTTTGTAGAAACACTGATCTGATTTTTAAAAAAACTGATTTCCTGTGATTGTGTGTTGTTTGTTTTTACAACTAAAAGAAAATCTAGAAGCCGACCAAGCTAAACATAAAGAATTGGAAAAATCCATAGGAACAGTTGTGGCCAGTTGAGGTAAGTTTCAAGCCTCCACTTAGACTCTGCTATCTTTCCCTCATACTGTGAGCAGATTCTGCATATATTATTTTGAGTAAATTCATTCCCACAGACACCTTTGGTGGCCCTTACAGCAAGATTAGAATTGAACCTAAACTTTATTTTATTTACCTCTCAAATTACTGAATAAAATTTATTGTTATGAGAATTTATCTACGGTGCTTTTTATGTGAGCTTTTATCACCACTTGAGGGATCTAATTTTATTGTTTCAGCAAACTTTTTATGTTCCTGTCTTCAAAATTCTCTTTTGTCAACATTTCTTGTAGTTTATAATCTCACAGTTGTTTCATTGAATTTGGTGACTAATGACCATGTCAAGTTATGTTGTTAAAGCGGGTGTAACTACTTAAAGATGTGATTTACATTTGAGGAAAAGGGGTTTTATACACATCAGTAATATTAGGACTTGCACAATATGAGTTCTAATCTAAACTGGCTGCCAGAAGTTATATAGTAATTAATTTTGATGGTTTTCAGTAGTTTGTTTATTAATAGCTGGCATGACCTCTCAGCTGAGAATAACTCCAACATCAAAAGAAGAGCTGAATAGAACTGCATTTTATTGGAGAACTTGATGGTAAACTGATTTTTGAAATGTAGATTTAAATAGTAAGTAATTTTATAGGCATGTTTGTAGTGATCTTGTGGAAAGATAAAGATTTTTCTATTTTTAATAAAGTTTTGGCAGATTGCCCTCACTTTTTAACATCCATCCATCCCTCCCTTTTATTAGCCTACCTGGGTGAGTCAGCTCATGAACTTTTCACTGACCAAAATTTTTGTAGCAGCAGATAATTTGACATTATCTGCAGTATCTCTGTATAATTTTCTTTTCAGGAAAAGCTTGACAATCTCCTGTCCATACAAGCCAACATCAATAAACTAACAAATGACATTGGTAACGTTTGCTGTATCAAACTCAACCTCCTTTTATAATCTGATTTGTTCAGAAACCTTTGAGTTCACTGCATGAAATATCAGGTGTTTATTAACAGATATCATCTGGAAACGTGGCAATGTGCAGATTGCACAAGCAGAAACTAGCCCGAGATGGATTCAGTTTTCATTTGCTTTCATTGAATGGAAACTCGATATTTCATGCAGTGCTTTTTCTAAAGATTAAAAAATGTTGTGTTCTTCCTGAAACTAGGGTACAGTATAATTAATATATACTAGACAACCTATGAACCTGTTGGGTTCCCATTGTGACAGCAGTTGATGACAAAAAGACAACACAATTTTAATATTATCGAGTGATCAAACTTTAATTTTATGAAAAGTTGAGCATTTACATCAGGAGTCATTGTTTAATGAAGCCCGCGTTTAATCACAACATTCTTGGCAACCACAAAATTAAAACACACTATGTTGCTAGTAATAATTACAAAGGTCTTAATAAACCTTGTTGCTGCACACTCGCCTATAACCTCCAGGCACCTCACGCTGTGGTCCAAATAACTGCCAAATCGTAATGTGGCGCCTAACCGCTGGACGTTCACGCTCCAGACAAAACAACCACCAGATGCCACGAGGTAGTCAAAATGACTGCCAAATCATGATTTGGCGGGCTCGCTTAAGCAGCTGTAATAGCCTTGTTCTCGATTTCAATATATGTCACTGCTGTTGCCATATTAGGATCTTCCTGGCCTGGCTTCGTTATCAATTTCAGGATATTAAATTAGGACAAAGGACACTCAGGCTGTATTCAAAATAACTGCTAGCCGTGTTCTACATCACTGCCCTCGACCAATTAGGATCGACCTTTCCTCATTCTTGATAAATTAGGACAAAACAGCCGCTAAAATCAAACACATGGTTTGCTTGTAATAATTACAAGAGTGTTAATAATTCCATTATTCGTTGCCTGATTTAAACGAAATTTGCTACTGCACACTGCAGTCGGATGGCGAGTAAGGTGACCATAAAGTTATAGCGCTTTAAGATCAGAGTTTTAGTAATATATAGATAAAATATTAAGGATTTAGACCAAAATTAGATTGATCAATTTTGAGTAAAATATTTTGTAGAACAGTTTACTGAAAATGAATGGTTTCATTACTGTTGTTTCTAAATAAGAAGGAAAAAAACAACAACTCAATCATATCAAGTTATCAATCTGCAATACTATTTTGTCAAGAAGCAGTTTCTTTCTCTTTCCCTCTTCCCCGTAAGGTTTGTGAGCAGATGGCAAACCTAGTAAATAATATTTTTTTAATGGCAAATGTTTGTGGGTAATTAACCATATGCATTATCCACCTCATCTTGTTAAGAGGTCCAGCCAAATACAGCCAGTGTGAAAAATAAAGACTCCTGCCCTATGATGTTATAGCTAAACTAGTATTAACAAGTGAAATGGGAACACTTGCTTTATCTACTGCAGGCAAAAATTTCTCCAAACCACATAAACTTTAAAAAAAGTGTGGCAAAAGAAACTATTATATTTACTTTTCAGAAAAATTATCTGGTGAAAAGAAACAGCTGGAAAAGGCAATTGAAGAGCTTAAGGTACTTTTTGTTTGTTTTTGGTGGGTCTCCAGGTTATTTCCTGTGCGCTTTTGTATCGACTTTTTGTGGGTGGTTTTGTTGGCTATTTGTTCAGGTACCGTCTGGTTTTGTTGTTACATTAGTGGAGAGATCTAAACTTGTAGTTACCGGGTGCTCATGTGCTTTGATTTGTACAATTGAGGTACATTATGTGCTAAATGAGAGATGTATTGGTTAGGCATTAGTAGTGCTAGTAGCTATTTAGTAGTCTCCACCTGAACAAATACCAGAAGTGGAACAGTATAAATATTTGTAAAAAAAACAGACTAGCTGAGGTTTTTGTTTAAAAAGCTTCCTGCTCTGCTGACTTAAAATAATCATTTTCCTCTTATCACTAAAATCTACTGCAGATAAGGAATTCATTTCAGATTGTGTTCTAGTGATAAATTCAGTTACTTGCATATTAGTTTAGCAGCTGCATAAATGTATGTATTTAGAGACAAAATGTACATATTTGAGGTGTGTATTTGACATCTAGATGGCAAGCAATGTAGTTTTTCATAATTTCTTCCATTCTACATAACTCCTGTTTTTGTAAAGTAAAAGTATGTTGAGGTTGTGGGAAGTTAGAATTACTGGTTTGCTTTGCAGAGTATGAGTTTTGTTCTCGAGCAAACCTGCCAATGTGATTTATGCTGTTAGGATTGTGTCAGGTGCCTCAGAAGCTATGCTGATTGTTCTGGTTCTGTATTGCAGGTTCTCCAACAAACTTCAAAGCACGTTGAATGAATTTCAGAGCAAGTTAGCAGAGATGGAAACTTACAGGTCGAGGTTTGTTACCGTTGTGATTTATTTTAGTTTCCTTCATAGAAAGGTATCTGGTTCAGATTGACACATTGCTGCTCTGAGGGGCAATAAGAAACAACCTGCTGCTTAATCTCAAACTTGTCTATTAGATTTCACAAATGGGAACAAATTTAACTGGGCAGACTCCTGTTCTGGTTTGCTGTCTCCATGTGGTAGCTTTTAGATTTTACCTGAATTTCTTTAGCTCTATTGATGCTTCTCAATATAAGACCCTTCCCTATATGTCATACCCACATCTAAAAAAAAATTCAAAAAAAGTAAATTTACCAATGAGTATTGAAAGGAAAATCATTAGGGACAGGAACACTGAATTCTGAGAAATTAATAGACTTTACTTACTCCAGAACTAAAATATTTCTTGTTAATAACTTATCTATATCAGGTTTATCTCAGTAAATTTAAACTGTTGCTTAAATAATTGTCAAGTGCTGCCAGAGGACGATTAAAAAAATGAAGAATTGGATAAATGGTTTCTCTTTGAAGCTTCCATTATACAGTTGTTCAGGACAAGTATGGGCAGTATTCATTCAGAAATGTTTTCACTTTTAAGTTGTGGATGAACCAACCTAACATTTTTCCAGTTTGGATTATTCATGATTTAATATTTAAAATCTGCATCTTTCATATTCTGTTTCTTTGTGTGTTAAGGATAGAGCACAAAAACAATCCATGTCTTTCCATTTATTATACACATTTTTTTGGTTTGTTGTTATTGGTAATGCTTATGATTTGAATAGATTGAAACAAAACAAATGCATGACATTCCAACCAAAGTCAAGCTTTAATCAAATTGTTACAAAAGTTTTGTTGGTTTTTTTTTTTTTACTGCAACAATGAGACTTTGTATAGTTAAGTTCCATTATAATCAGTGCACTTGTGCAAGCGCATTTATAACATTTTGAAAAAAATCTGGATTAATGGAGTTGATAAACTGTTGGAAGGCCGTTTCATTTGCTGCTTTGTTGGAGGATTTCATACAAAGGAAGCTGTCGAGTTGCTTGTAAAGTTGAGAGAAAGGTCTGGTAAATAGTCTGGGTGAGTGAGAATTTTGTACCTCAACATGTTCATTTTCTGAAGAGTCACTTATGCAGTATGAGGATAAGCATTGTCGTGGAGCAGGATTGGGCCTCTCTGATTCAACAATGCCAGCTGCCGTTGGGAAATTTTCTGATGAACAATATTTAATTCATGACAGTACCTTTCAGCTGTGATGGATTTTGTTTCTCATGACAAGTGAAGAGCAGATTTCCAGTCAACAATTTTGTTGTTGTTGTTCATTCAACTCGTGAGGCACCCACTTGTCAAGCTTTTTCACCTGGCTGGAAACAGTTTCAGGGCTTACGTCAAGCTCTTGAGCAATTTCTCGCACTGTTTTTCTTGGATCGGCTTCAACCAAGGCTTTCAGATGGTAGTCATCACAGCTGGAAGGACATCTGCTATGTTCTTTATCTTCGAGCCTCACACCTCCCGATTGAAACTTTGCAAAGCATCATTGTACTGTGTGCTCATTCACTGTGTCCTCACCCATGCTTGCTTAATGTTACTAGTTGCCTTGCTAGCTTTGTGACCCAGTTTGAACTCGTGAAGAAAAATGGCACAAAATTATTTCTATCCATGCTTTACTCATCAGAACCCCGAAACAAATATCCATTGTATGATTTTTAAGAAGGTAGGCTTTGCCAAATGTATGCCAAAGCACACGCTACAAAACAATATATAACTTATCTATATAAACCTCAAGCATGCAAAAAATGAACCCCAAATTAATATAATATAAAAACCAACAAAAATTTTTGTAACGACCTAATAATACCTATTTATTTTGTGAAAAATGTTGAGTGATATGGTAATAAAAATCATACACAAAATGTTTTTATATGCTGCCACTATTCTGAAACTTTCATTTCTTTTATTCACCTGGAGATAACATATTACAGCAGTTTAAAATGCTTGATCCATATGTTAAGTAGATTAGTAATTTGAATATCTCACAGCTGAGTAGATTTTACTGATTGAGATTCATCATTGTGTGATGAATCTGTATGGACACAGCATTGATGATTAGTGCTGTATGAATTGTGTGAAAAGTGGAGAAACAACTCTGAGATAAACCTTGCCATGCACAACTGGCAGGAGCTGTTAATGAAAACAGTACACAGAAGGTTTAACTTATTTGGCAAATGTTCACAGTTCGAGTTGAGTGAGAGTTAACCCATAAAGATGATTAATAATAACTTGATTAATGTAAAGTTTGTGCATGGTGGGATCACATAAGCCTCAGAACATCAGTGACTAGTGGACAGTGTGAGAATGTTATGAGAAATTCTGTTCACCAGTAGTTGCTCAACAAAGACAATATTTCAGTATATGATACTGACTGGTTCCACATTGGTGTTAGTCTGTAGATTGAGATGGTGACTTGAATAAATTAAATGTTACTTACAATCAGTTGTTTGACTGGCACTAAATTTAAAGTTTAGATAGTTTAGAAAACCTTTGTTGTTTTTTTACTAATTGATTTTCCTGAATAACAAGTTAAAAAAATAAAAACTTCTCTTTCAACAGGTAAATAAAGAGAATATTCAGAAGAGAGATTCACATATAAGAAAATTGTTCTGGAGAGTATCAATTTGAAGGTAAAAAAATTATAGTGTTTTTGTGGACATACTAACAAATCTTAAATTTTGAACAAATTAAACAACCCAAGCCAAGTATTGTCACTTGGTAAATGATTTTTTATAGAAAGAGAATGAAAATATACCTAGATTTTATCACTAAAAGAATGGTAAGGTAAGGTGTGTGACAAATTTAGTTAATCTGTTTCTGTATTTTGACAGTTTAGAATATTAACAGATATATGAGATATCTAAATGACCAGAGGGTGGTTTGACTCCTATAATATATATTTGAAAAAAAGGCATAACTTCAAACCAAATGGAAATTTTTTGACTAATCCTTGACTAGGCTTGTTTTTGTTTTAATTTTATTATATTCATTATGTTTTTCTGTATAAATTAATATTAATACAAATTTTCAAATAATATTTTCTCAGATCGTAAACAAATAATAATATGGGGCAAAATATGGTAACGGTCCTTGGCACATCACCTGCCAGTACACCACATCATATGGTTTGAGAAGCACCATTGAAACAATGCAATGCTTGCTGCTAGTTTGTAGATACAGGAAACAGCTGGCACTGGCTGTCCATTCATTCTCAGTGACAACCTGGAGGCAGACTAGTATATGGACCAGCTGGGCAGCCACAATACACAGACAGCCTGGCTCCTGACATAGCCCATCCCTGCCAGACCTATTGTTTCCAGAATGCCACTGTCTTCATTTTCTCCTTGGCTGGAGTTTTCTCAAACACTTTGTTGGACAGAGTCAAGCTCTTCACTTTCGTCATCTTCCTGATGACCGCCTTGGCTCTCTCGTCATTTCCCCGACCTCTCAGCCACCGAGGAGATTCGGGAACAACCCTGGAACAGAATAAGCAAAGTGCCACCGTGGCCCACTGCAGTACTATTTCAGTCCGGGCCTGACTGATGTCCTGCCAAAAAAGGCAGAGAGAGAGAGAGAGAGGGGGAGCGAAGGACACACAGAGTATGCACATTTGTCACTTCAGAGACCAGACCACACTAGTCTCCATATAGTTCTGCCCACAGCTATGTCCACTACAGTTTACCAAAATGAAACAGAGCTCCCTGCTTAATTTCTTCGAGAAACCCCAGCTTGATATCCAGTCGGACACGAGGCCTACAGGTGAGGAGGATGTTTCTCCATCCCGATCAACAAGTGCGATTCCTCTGGCACAGCCAGCTGCAGTGCCCATGGAGCATGCTGCAGAGACTGAATTGGAGGACACCAAAATGCCAGTTCAGATGTTACGGACATTTCGGTGATAGATGAGCCTGCCTGCCAGTCCAAACTGCATGCTTTCCCAGCCATGCAAGCAGTCAGTGGAAAGAGGAGGACCTTTTCTGCTAAATGGTATGACCGGTTCACTTGGCTAGAGTATAGCATCAAACGGGATGCTGTTTTTTTGCCAGTCCTGCTGCCACTTTAACACTGACATCAAGGAGGACAGGTTCAGCAAAGCAGGGCTGAGAGACTGTGGGCATCTTGGTAAGTTTTGTATAAAACGAAGCCAGTAAAGTCCATGCTGCTGCTGTGGCCCAACACAGGTTTCATGGAGATAAAAGGGGCTGGTAAAGGTCACAAAGACAAACAGGACCATTTTGCTGACTTAATTGAAAGAAACCGGGCACATGTGAAAGTTGTTATTGACATTTTGATTTTCTGTGCAAAACAAGGCATGTCACAAGGAAGACAGAAAGCCTGAACAGTATTTATTTAGGTATCAGGTAATGCAAAAATGATGAGCCCTGGCATTCAAAACGACCTCCTTGAAACTGCAGCATCACTTCTTCGAAAAATCAAAGCAGAATTGCATGCACAGACTGACACCTATTATGCCATTTTAGCCGATGAATACAAGGACCTATCAAAGAAGGAAGTAATTGCTGTCTGTGTGAGGTACATGTATAATGACAATCTGAGAGAGAGAGAGAGAGCTGTTGGATTTGTTGCAACAGATAATATGACATCATCTGGCATTGCTAACAAAAATTTAGAAGTACTGGAACCACTGCAGCTGGATTCTGAATTGTGTGTGGGTTTCAGTTTTGGAGCATCAGTCATGTCAGGTGGGAAAGCTGAGGTGCAGGGTTACCTTATATCATACACCTGAGTTCCTATCATCAAAAAATATTTTAATCTGATCTATTTTCAAAAATAGTTATGCTTTTTGCTTCTATTTATTTTAATACATTTTTTCTTTTAAATATTTAATTAATTCTTATTTATCTATCTTATTCCAATGAAAGATTTTTAAAGATTAAAATATCACCATAGAAATTATTACTTGTGATGATTTGTATGTATGAACTGTAAGAGGATTCGTGTAATTTTATTCCTTTAGATAAAGTTGGAAAAGCTGAAAAAAGAAAAAAACAATATCACTTTGCAGAAGGAGAAAACATATGAAGAAAAGAAACTTAAGGTATTACATCATCTTTTTATCACTGCATCATTGCTGATGTTAAAGCAAAAAGTCAATAACATTAAAAGAATGTATACGATGTTATTTTTATTTGTTGAAATTTTAACATTATAAAAAGAACAGAATTTCTATAATATTGTAAATCAAATTAAAAAACAACTCATCTGTGGATTTCCAGCATTATGTGTGCACTAAATCTATTGATGTTGGTTAAGTAAGTGGAAAAAATATCATCACATCTAGTGCTCTTCATAACTGATGACATCATGGAATCTTGTTACACTTGTGTGAAGGCTACTAGTTTGTGTGACATTAGATATATAATTTTAGTGGCATTATTTCCCTATTATGGTATCATCTTGGTCTATATCAGTTCATTAGCATGGGTTTCCTCCTACAGTTAAAGAGAGGAGTGCCAGTAAGAACTTTCCATTTTCTCCTAGAGAAAAAAGTGGCAAGCCCCACAAAGATAAGGGATGGCCAGCATTTTACATCATGTAAAAAGTGGGCATATCACTTATTGCTATTGAAAATTGCCTATCATAATCCCCATTAGTCCTCTCAAGTATTGATTGTGCAACAAAGGGTAAATATGGAGATCGATTTTGCTTTTCAGTAATTTGACAAAATATGCCCAATAAGCTTTTCATGTTGTGCTATGCTATAAAAGTAAATTTTCAATATTTTGGTCTTGTATTATCATCACTTTATAAATGGTCTCTCACCTTTTGCTTCTCAAGGCTTCCAACAGTATGTCAGATAACAGCACACTTGTTCAGTTTTACTCTATCTAATCCCAATTCAGAAACTACAAATTCTTCCAGTATAGATGGTTGTTGGATGTTTCTCAGTATTTCCCAGATGAATCTTGTGGACATTAGTGCAGAGCTTTCTGTGAATGAAATGGCCACCATACAAATTTTTCCAGGTCAGGGTTGTTCAGCTTTCAGTCATCGTTGCAAATCATTGGCAGTCCAGGCAAACAGTAGTCATTTTAGATAGGGAAAAGAAATGCCAGGCTGCATTTGAAAGGAGTTGCCCAATAAAAATTTCTGAAAATTGTGCAGTGTATCATGTTGCAGTATAATTTCTGTTAAAAAAAAATCTTTTTGAACTTAAAAACTAAGAACAAAACAGAACTCAGAGACTCAAAAGGTACTGCTGAGTTAGCATAGTAAACCACGTATTGTGTCAAATTATTGTAAACTCTTATCAACACTAGACTGAACAAAAGCAATAAATTAGGACTTCACTACTTGCAACAAAGTATGTGTCCAAATTTTTTATTTAAAAGTCAGTGGAAACTTTCAAAACAGACTATAGATAAATATACAATGTAATTGTAAACATTTAAGGTATTATGTGAGAACAATTTGCAGTGAAGATTTGTTTTATTGTCATGTCATATGTTACATTTCACAAAAGGTCATGAAATCTGATCTGTGTAAGAATTTGTAGCTTTGTATTGTCAGCCTGAAAGTAAAAGTAGAAAACTAAGAGAGTTTGTATAGTGCATGAGGATATTTGCAGGAGACCAGGTGAAAATAGGTTTGTCATGTTTTCTAACCATGTTTTCTCCTGTGATCATCTACAAGTGTAGACATATCTGATAAAGTTGCATAGTGCCATGGCTACAACATGCAATCCCATCAGTGTTTTACACACCTCGAATATCCAAAAGTTTACATGTCCTTTTTTGAATTAGTGAAAAACCATTGTATTTTCAGTAGGATTATATAAAGCATTAAAAAGAAAATCTCATTGCATGTTTTAGTATAGGAAAATTTAGTCCATAATAGCATTTAAATATAAAGAAAAATAACTATTGTTGTTTTATAAGTTTTTTTGTACATAGTAATAAAGGAAAAGGAAAACTATAGGGTAATCTTCAATAAGTCTTTAACAAAGTGGCAACACTTTTAAAAATGCTTGTTGTTTTTTTATATAGTAGCAAGGTAAGCCTTATAGTAATAGGAACCTATAAGAATCTATTTAAAAATTTTACTGCCTTCTTTTCAGGAGAGCTGTTGCTTTGCCACAGTTAGGATAAATATTGAATAATGAACTTTTCGGTAATTCTCATATATCTTTAAAACAGTGCCGCTCAGCTGGATTTTCCCAACAATGCTAGCATGCAGGTCTTTGGTTGCCTCAACTCCCCTGTCATCTTTAAAAGAATAAACAAATGCAAGAACTGGGATTGGCTTTTGTGCACAAATCACTACTACATGGGTTAAAAAAAAAAAGAAGGCTTGAATCTGGGCTATTTTTTTTTTTACTTTTTGCACATAAGATGTCCATTCAGGGCCTGGTTCTATTTAGCATGCATCTCTACATCAATCAGCCTGTTTCTGGTTTTGGTTTAATTGCCACTAAGCTTGAGAAAGTCATTAGGAACAACACTAGAACTTGCATAACTACCTTGAAAATGTGCAGATATTTGTTCCTTATCTTCAGCCAGAAGTCTAATAGATTCACAAAGTATTTGTGCAGCATTTTGGTGCCTTCATGGTGTAACTTCAGGAGTACTTCTTGAAAATTTGTTCTCCTCCTCCATGTAGATTTTGCATAGAAATGGGTTTTGAATAAGAGAGAAAAGTCTTTGAAACCTCGAGAACACTGGGAAGTAGCTCACAAATCATGCTTTTAATCTCACTTGCATTCACCTCAGTCCAAAATACACCAACTTTAACAGCCACATAACATTCTCAAAGTTTGGAAGCAACTTCACCTTCTGGTCTTTTAAAAATTGAGCTACCTTTGCTCGAAGCTTGAAAACACTTAGAGAACTTCACCTTGTGAAAGACAGCACATGGTCATGTGGAGTAGTAGTGTCTCATATTTGGTAACCATATCCTGGCACAGCAGGTTTAACAGATGCAATATTAAAGGATTATCCTTGATGTAACTGGTAATTTTCACAGCTGTGTCCAAAATTGACTTCTGATTATCAGGTAAAGTTCCTGCTGCAGGAGCTGCTCAATGCAAAATGCAGTGCAGACCAACGATGTTTGGAGCATTGTTGTGCTATGAGACTTGAAACCCTGATGTGGCACCCAGCTTCTGCCCTGGCAATTCATGCTGATTACCAAAATCTTGTACCTTCCAAAAAATGTTGGCCGTGCATGTGTACTCCTCAAGGGGTAAGCAAACCAAGAAACCCCCTTTCAGGACATTATCATGGGGATGTCTGCCAAACAAAATCAGTTGTGCAACAGAGATTTCTGCTATCGTAGTTGAATGCTGCATGCTTCTGCAGCCCAGATCTTGCAGGCCGCACTACTTGACATCCCTCGCTACATCCATGGTGATTTGGCTCACTGTGTAATTGCTTAATAGAACCTGGTCCATCAAATGAGCATGTTGCAAACCATGGTTTTTGATGCTGGAATGACAAGCTTTTCTGCAGTGAGGTGTGGCTTCATTTTCTGCAGCTCATCATTTGCTTTCAGTGCTGGATGGTTGGTAATGTGGAAAAACACCACAGGCATCGAGCCTTTGCCACTTTCAGCTTGAAGAATGCAATGTCTTTGTCTGCAAGTTTGGGGTGAAGCAGTTCTAGGTGCTGTTCCAGCTGGCTTGGTTTTATCAATTCTGCTGACAGAATTACATGCAGACAACACGCTGAGGCTTTGTTTCATCCTTTTGAGGGATGCTGGTGAAATTTAATCTGATGTAACACTCATTATAACTCTGCTTCTTGCTTATGATGGTTATGCAGGGCTGTTAGCTGAAAGAAAATCAGAAGGCCTTGCTTTTTTATCTGGAAAAAGAGAAAACAAGGAATTTATTAGTGGTATAAAGAATTCAATTCACTTCACTTGTCCCATAACCCATAGGTTGTTGGGGCACCTCGAGAGGTGTGTCTGAGACATTTTACACCTGGTGGAGCCCACTCCTCTCCAGGGAATAAAGACTATAAAGGTTAATTAATACCCAGCAGCTGTGTTTCAAGCCACTTTGCGTTTTAGATAGCATAAAAAAAAATAAGAATGTGTGCTTGCAAATGAGTTGTTAAAAGCAACATTGCCTAAAGTAGGCAGCACAATGAACACTGTCTGTCATAATGATCAAAGTTTTGCATCATTTGAAATTGATTTTTTTTTTTGTTTGTGTAATAATACCATTAATAATGTGATCTTTAAGCATTTCTTTTGTTGCAAATACACCATTTTTATGATTTTGTTAAATAATACTCAAAATAATATTGAAAAGTGTATATGAATTTCACAACTTTATTACTCTATAGAAGTTTCTCCACAAGAAATTATTACATTAAGAGTGTTTATTTAGTACAGAGGTAGCAAAACAAAGTTTAATTGGCCTAATGATGATAAAATCATTTTTGCATTGTAACACTAAATGTTCTTCTTCATAAACAAAACTCTAATAATTATGGATATCACTTTAGCTAATTTATGCTAGATAAAATGGACATTTCTAAAACAGTTCTCAATTCCAATTTGGTTTATTGTTGATACTTCAGGGGGGAGAAAGCTTGTCTGAAAATATACCCACATTTTATTAATGCAAGCTAACTCTGATGTGAGTCAGAATCATTTTAATAATGCATGTTGAGCCAAGTTTTCTCTGCCTGAGCCACTTTTTGATAATCAAACTTTAAAATTTCTTGCAGTTATGTCCAACTTAGTAAAGAGGCAGCTCTGGTGGAGAAGAAGCGTCAGCAAGTTATGAACCAGATGAATTTGGAGGCAATAAATACTGAAAGAAATGATGTGGTTAACAGCATTGACAAGATTAGAAAAGATTTAGTCATGCAGAAGGTTAATTTTCCTTGTTTATTGCTTGATTGCTGTCAGGATCCAAGGACAGGGTTCTAGACATTATGGCACTTTCATCTTGATGCAGAGCTGCTTAAACCTCCAAATTTAGCAGGTGTATCCCAAAAATGTACTATGTTTTATGCCTACTGCCTAATAATTTAGCTAATATCTCTGAAAAATTGATGGACAGTCATACAACCTTTTGGTTAGTGACACCTGGCAAAAAAGAAATGAATCAAATGAGGAAGTAACTTTTTCTCCCATGATGGAATAAGATTCCTTGTTGTAGTATTGGAGACACTGATTGATAACCTTGGATAGTTGGTAAATAATTTTATCTGGAAAATATTTTGAAATTTCTGCTGTATTCTATAATCCAATAGCATTTGGTAAAAATTCCACAAAAAGTTTAAAACCTAGTTGCTGGTAATATTTCTTGCTTTACAATGCCTTATGTATGATACAAATATTTTATTGTTCACATTACTGCATGACTATGACATAGACAACTTTCTTGTAGCATATCCGAGAATTAAAATTTATATTTTAGAAAGATGAGTAGAATAATGCATATATAATTGTATAATATAAACATGCTAAGGTACTCTATTTGGCTAAACAAGGTGTTGTCTTCTGCTAGTCCATTAAAATAGATTGGCAGCTCTTAATACAAAGCCATTTGTACAAAGCTTGCAACTAGAATTATTCTATTTTAGAATGGATGATAAAATGGGTTTGACAGCATTACTAGTACTGTTTTCTGCTGTTACAATAGATGGTTCATTAAATTCAGAAAAGTTGTTTTTCATAAAATGCAAAATAATTGTTTAAATTTACCACAGTTTTTAAAATAGACTGCTTTCTGTTCAACTGGACAGTTTTTGTCTTCTCTCTCTACAAGTCTAAATTTTGGGTGATTTATTAACCTACCATTTTTCTCAACTGAAGATTTAATATGACATTATTATCTATCACTAATTTTTGGAACTGTTCAATTTATCAGTAACAAGAAACCATGGTTTATACAAATGGTCCTCAGCGTAAAGGAAGAGGAGGATTCATTATGGTTCTTAAATTGTTTAATAATTGATATCACTATTAAGTACATTTGCTGGTTATTTATTATACTCATTAATAACTCTCTTACTAAAAGCATTTAAAAATATTTATTCTGCCAGAATCATGATTTTTTTAAAAAGAAATGGACTCTTAAATTGAATAGCATTTATTACATTTCCCATGATTCCCAGAATTCCGGTGTATGTGAGTGAATTTCTATGTATTCCCTCTTTTAACATAGGATAGCAGGCGGTAGAATCATGTAATGCCAATTGTTCCATACCTTTTCATTTACTTCTGGTGGTTGTTGATCTTTTGGCTTGTGATAAAGAACTCTTGACTAAATTGGAAGCTAGTTTGTTGTGTGTGGTGTGTGTGTGTGTATGTATATTGTGTATATATGGGGGAACAGTTTTTTTTTTTTCAGATAGTTGTTGCATTCTCATTGAGCCAGGTAAGAAAGCGAGAACTGGAAGATTTGCTGCTGAGAGGGAAAGAGAAAGCGCTGTTTAAGCTGAACGAGTGGATTACTGAGCTAGAGCTAGAACTTGATGACTATAATGTGCAGAATCTGAAACAGGAGCAGGATCAGCTGATGGCTATTCAACAGAAACTGAGACAAGATGTGAGTATGCAGGGGTATATGGTAAGGAGCATGGCGGGTCCAGACAGAGTAAAAGTTTTTTTGTTTGTTTTTGAGAGGTTGTGTAGAAACAAGCAGAAGGAAACATTTCACTAAGAAAATAACAATGCTTTTGGATTTTCATCAAGGAAAAACAGTCACAAATCACTTGTTGTCAGGGATGCTCTTAAGTATTTTAAAAACATTTGCTGTTATTTCTTGGTCAAAAATAACTTGGATGGAGGCTTGATCATCAGCAGTGGACTGACCTGTGTCAAATGTTTCCCTCATGGTGCTTACTATTATATTAGTCTATCACAAATTTGAGTGCTGGATTATTCAATGTTCACAATTAATTATTCGGGGCATCTGAGAATAAATTTTTTTTTAAAAAATAGAACCATATTGTTATGTTAAAAAAATGAAATATTTGCTTCATTGTTCATCCATTTTCTGATGATTTAAATGCTTTGCTTTCCACAGCACTTGACTGAAAGTGAAATACAGTTGAAGTGTGAGATATCCATGACTGCAGCCAAGAAGGAATTCAGACCAATATGTATAGAGATGCTGAAGAAAAATACAGAGATCAAATGATATCTTTGCATGTAAATATCTCTCTTTCTCATTATTATAATTATTATTATTAATAACTCTTTCACTGCTGCAGGTGCAGCATTGTGGCCTGCCGGACTTGTAAAATGGCCACTTTGATTCATTAATAGCAATTTTTTATTACATGACTTGTACTAAAACTTGACTAAAATAAGATCACGGGTAACACTTTTTCATGGGAAATCCCAACCCATTGCATGATGCAATGAAAAAGAAATTAGCAGCAAAACAGTTAATGTCAGTCATTATTATCTGTTCATTGTGCAGCAGATATTAATTTTTATCCTGCTGCTGGATGATATAAAATAAATTGCTTTGGTTGTGCAAAACACTTGGAGGTATGACTTAACGATTGCTCGCCTTTTCCTTTTCTCTACATTATATGTTTGTATGTACATTTATATAAATAGTGACACTCAAGAACACATTGTTGGTATAAATCAGTACTTGCTAATAATAATCTTTAGTATTTGAATGAAATTGCCCAAACTCTGCAAGAAAATAATAGTTTTCTTGGCTGTTACACCAAGAAGATCCCATGTTTGGAAAATTGCAGAAATACGATAAAATCTTATCTGATATAAAATTTTATTTTAATTTAAGATCAAATTTTAGTAAAAAACAAATTTTTTCTGCATATGTCTTTAAAATCATTAAATGCATATTGAGAATTGATGTTTCTGATAGAATGTTTACTATTAGTTCTTACATCTGCAACAAATGTTCTCTGTAGATGTTCTAAGTCATGACAATCTATCTTGAAAAATACTTGCTAGAAAGAAATAAATAAAAGATGTGTAATTTTTATTGTATTTAGTTTTTTTTAAAAGCATTATTGCGAAAATGCAGATAAAATTAAGATGTTCAAACTCTAAATGACAAAATGTGCATCTTGCTTAACCTTAAAAATGTCTGCTTTAAAAAAAAAATTTGCATCACTCAAAATCTGAATTATTTTGTTTAAGTGTAATTATCTCATGACTAATCATTGTTTTCTGACTTAATGTATAACTTTTGTTAAATTAATACCACTAAGTGTCTATTTATTGAAATTTACTGCCTTTTGTAGTTGCATGTCCACAGGAAATTATTACATTAAGGATATTTAGTAGAAGCATTCTTACGTCCTGAAACAATGAACTCTCAATAATTTTGACTACCACTATATATTTGCTTATTATACAGGTTTGTTAATAAATAGGTTAGATGTTTTAAAAGGAACTTAATTTTGGTCGTTTGTTATATTTTGCTATGACTTTGCAGATGATAAGGATAGTTTATCTAGGCTAACTCTGCCAGCCACATATTTCATGTGCTTGCTCTTGATTCTTGCAGACAAGAGAATTGGCTATTACTGATCTGGAGAAGTACTACAAAGCTCTAGATAAGTGAGTGTTATATTTCTCCTGCAACAACAAACATTTTCTTCATTTCTCTTTCTTTTCTTGAAGAAAGAAAATTATAGCCTTAGACATTTTTGTATGAAGTGTGGTTAATAAACCTCTGTAACATGCTAATTAATTTGTTTGCCAAAAGATTTTTTTCCTTTTACTTCAGAAGGTAACTGATATTCTAATGAAGTTCTTTATCCTCAAATTCAGCTGTCTCTTGATTTTCACAGTTGTTTATTTTCTGTTTTTACTTGTAGAGCTATTATGAATTATCATAGCTTGAAGATGGATGAGATCAACAAGATTATACGAGACCTTTGGCGCAACATATACAAAGGAAATGGTAAGCATTTGTTTCAAACTTTATAAATCTAATTAGTTACTGGTCACCACAAGAGTATTAATAATGTCTGCAGCTAGACTGCTGTAGAATCTTAGAATTTTTTTTTGTCTACCTTACATATTTATTTTTACTTGTCCTTTACTAAATTGCTTACAACTTGGTAAATAATTGTAAATTTACAAAATCTTTGATAGGTCAGAAATCACTGAAGCTAAGCTAAGTGAATAATTTATTTTGTCAGCAACTGAAATCATCTGAGTCCAGTTAGTCAACCATAACAATGCAGTAATCTGTTTCTCATGGCATGCATATGTCATATGCCATCTGTTCCACTGAGATACCTGCAAGTTACCTCTGCTTGTTTCCTCAGACATTGGGACAATTGAAATCTGGTCCTCTGAAGATGAAGGTGGGATCATGAAGAGCCGTCAAAATTATATTTACCGTGTAGTGATTATCAAAGATAAGACAGTGCTTGACATGAGAAGTGGGTGTAGTGCCGGACAGAAGGTAAGTGGAAACAAACAGGTGTAATTGCAGCAAATGAGTATGGAGAGTAAATTAGTTTTATCTATTGAAGAAATAGTGAATGTTTTTTCACAGAAATCTTATGCATCTGAAAAGCAATTTACCTTGTTTTGACTTCTATGTAGTGGTTGGTGTTTCTCCATTAAACCTGCACATAGGTTTTTTTTTAATTATTGGTAGTGATTGTTTCCAAAGCAATTAATCAGCAGCAGTTTTTATTGGATGATTTGGAGATCAGAAAAATATTGCAAATATTGAATAAGTAAAAGTAAATACTTGACTACAATACCTTCCTGATTAAATTTTAAAAAATTGAGAAATATATGATGATTTAGTTTTTCCCACAAAATCAATTAGAATTTTGTATGCTAATTCCAGAAATAAACAATATTAGGTTAGGAAAGGTCATTTTTTAAATTGGTTCAGATTTTTGTAGGGAGAGGTCACTTTCATAATTGTTAAGCTAATGCCATTCTTGTTTGCTTTAGTGTCTTCAAAATGTGAGAGCACTTTGAAATTTTAAGAATTTGGTTTTGCCACAATTAATCTGATATTTATAAAAATAAATAAAAGCTGGATATTATTATGTTACTTTGATTCTCTACATGTTGAACTTGTGGCCATGACATTTTCTACCTAATGTTTCATGATAACAATAACTTTTGTCCAGTCTCCAAAGTCAAAACTCTTTGGCACAAATTTGTCATTATGGAAACTGCTGCTTGAGTAGACATTTAAAACTGCATCAACTTCTAGGTAGTGTGTGTTATATTCATGATTTTATATATTTAATAAAAAATGTTTTTGTTTATTAATGAGAAGATAAATTAATCTTTAGTTGTTATGCTTGGTAGTAGACATTTTCAGCTATTTTTGCAGATTTAGATTGTCAATAAATATTTGATATCATGAATATGCTTCTTGCCCATGTATGATGTTTGTATTGAATATTGAGTTACTGGAATGAGTTTGCTCTAGATTTACTAGAATGGTTCCTTTATTGGATGTTTAGTTAAGTGTTTTCAGTTTGTGGATAGTCTCACATTCTTCCAGTCTTAATTATAAATTGGAATTTTTACTAATAGAAGTAAAATGTCATCTTGTCAGTGTAAGACATTTTTTAGTAACACAGTTTGCAAATGAATAAATGAATGAATTAGTGTTGGTTATTAGTAACAGCATGAGTCAGTTTAAAGCAGCTTCCAGTTTTAAAAAATATTATTTTTGTTTGTTTGTTTTTGGATGCTTGTTTGATTCTTAAGTGGATATTTAGTTGCTTTAGTTGAATAGAGCCTTCGAACATAAGAGGAAGATGTATATCTATTTTCCTAAATATGCCATTTTAAAGTATTATTTTATGCTCCCTCTCTATAACTACTTGTTTTTCATCCAAATGCTGTCAAATTTGGAATTGCCATAGCATGTCAAATACAAGGTCATAGTAGAGTAAACTGTAAATAAGGCACCCTCAGGGAATTGGAGATGCTGTTATATCGAATATTCCATTATATGGGGCGTCCATATGAGGAAGGTATAAATAAGTATTATATAAAACAGATGTGAATTTGCTGCCAGTTTAATCAAAATATTCAAAAAAAAAAACGTTTACATCAAGTTGTATATGGAAAATATGCATAAATAAAACATAATCCACTTTTTAAAAAATATGCACAAGTTACATGCATGAATAAAACAATTATATTTTTAAAATGTATGCACAACGCGTTACATGTGTGTGAAAAAAAAAAAACATTCCTGCTTACACTTTTTTCTAATTTCTTGACTATTTCAATTTTATCGGCAGTGTTAAGTGTAATCCTCCTTTGTTTTTCTCCAGTACTTACTTTGTCAAATTTAGGAGCCATTGTTGAGGGTTGCAAAAATTATTGTATGATAAAAGACAAAAGAAATGAGCTTTGCGCACTTCCAAGATGGCGACTGTAAACAAACTTAAGTGGTTGCTGTGTCTGCCGTCAGAGCTGTGACATGCTGTTAGGTAGAGAGCTGCTATATCCAGAGTTTACTGTAAAATTTTCTGTCCATTCTTCTATATTGAACTGAACAATACTATCTTAAATTGCAAAATTTCTAATTCTACATACAGTACCTGCCATTTATTAACAACACCTTGGTTGACAGAAAAAAGTTGTCATTATCTGAAAAGTGCCAATAACCTCCATAGTTTTAGAAGCATGATGCTGAAATAGGTTTAAAATTTTTGTTCAGTACGTTGTTAAAAATGAAACAAAATCCAAAAACTACAGCTGTTTATGAGGGCATATAAGCAAACAAAAATCTACCATCTCAAAATATTAGAATATTTCATAAGATCAATAAAAAAAAAAAAAAGGATTTATAATATAGAAATGTCGAACTTCTGAAAAGTATGTTCATTTATACACTCAATACTTGGTCGGGGCTCCTTTTACACAAATCACTGCATCAATGCGGTGTGGCATGAAGGCAATCTGCCTGTGGCACTGCTGAGGTGTTATGGAAGGACAGGTTTCTTTGATAGCAGCCTTGAGCTCGTCTGTATTGTTGGGTCTGGTGTCTCTCATCTTCCTCTTGACAATACCCCAGAGATTCTCCATGGGATTCGGGTCAGGCGAGTTGTCTGGCCAATAAAGCACAGTAATACCATGGTCAGCAAACCAGTTACTAGTAGTTTTGGCACTGTGGACAGGTGCCAAGTCCAGCTGGAAAAGGAAATCAGCATCTCCATAAAGCTTGCCAGCAGAAGGAAGCATGAAGTGCTCTAAAATCTCCTGGTAGACGACTGCATTGACTTTGGACTTGATAAAACACAGTGGACCAACACCAGCAGATGACATGGCACCCCAAATCATCACTGACTGTGGAAACTTCAAGTAACTTGGATTCTGTGCCTCTCCACTCTTCCTCCAGACTGTGGAACCTTGATTCCCAAATAAAATGCAAAATTTACTTTCATCTGAAAAGAGGACTTTGGACCACTGAGCAACGGTCCAGTTCTTTCTCTCCTTAGCCCAGGTGAGAAGCTTCTGACGTTGTCTCTGGTTCAGGAGTGGCTTGACACTAGGAATGCGACACTTGTAGCCCATTTCCTGGACACGTCTGTGTGTGGTTGCTCTTGATGCACTGACTCCAGCCTCAGTCCACTCCTTGTGAAGCTCCCCCAAGTTCTTATATTGGCTTTGCTTGACAATCCTCTCAAGGCTGCGGTCATCCCTCTTGCTTGTGCACCTTTTCCTACCACACTTTTCCCTTCCAGTAAACTTTCCATGAATATGCTTTGATACAACACTCTGCGAACAGCCAGTCCTTTCAGCAATGACCTGTGGCTTACCCTCCTTGTGGAGGGTGTCAATGAGTGTCTTCTGGACAACTGTCAAGTCATCAGTCTTCCCTGTGATTGTGGTTGTGTGTACTGAACCAGACTGAGAGATTCATGGTATTTATACCACATAAATAGTGATTTACTCAAACTCAAAATCGAATATTCTAATATTTTGAGATACATTTTTTCTATTTTTTTTAGCTGTAGGCCGTAGTCATCAAAAGTAAAATTAAAAAATGTTTGAAACATTTTAGTTTACATGTAATGGGTCTAGAATATACACAATTTTCACTTTCTGAAATAACTGACAAAAAATATTGAACTCTTCCACAATATTCTAATTTTTTGAGATGCACCTGTATATAAAGCAAAACTACTTTCTAGCCATGTCTTTATGTACTAGGCTATAGAGAAAAAAAAGGAGTATACATCATTTTGACACTTCCTGTTTGTGTGTGTGTGTGTGTTTTCATTGTTTTTTTCTGTGCAGGTACTAGCTGCTTTGATCATCAGCCTGGCTCTAGCTGAAACATTTTCTCTCAACTGTGGAATCTTGGCACTTGATGAACCAACAACTAATCTAGACTGGGAGAACATTGAAAGCCTGGCTTCTGCTCTTATTGAGTAAGCATTATGCCAGCGGATCCCTCACCCTTTCTCTAAATTGTCCAAGAGAAATATTTAATTTGGTTTTTTGGAAATGTTTAGTGTATTAGTCTGTTACAAAAGTTTCGTTGGTTTTTTTCCCACAACATCAAGACTTCTTATCATTGCTGAACGTGAAGTTTATTAATCAAAGCAACTTCCATTACAATCGATACACTTCTACCAACAAGTTACAAATGCATTTATACTATTTTGAAAAAAATCTGGATTTCTGGAGTTGATAAACTGTTGGAAGGCCATTTCAATTGCTGCTTGGTTGGAGGATTTCATACAAAGGAAGTTGTCAAGTTGCTTGAAAAGTTGAGAGAAAGGTCTGGTGATTAGGCTGGGTATGGGAGAACTTCATACCCAAATGTGTTCAGTTTTTGAAGAGTCATTTTTGCAACACGAGGACGAGCATTGTCGTGGAGCAGGATTGAGCCTCTTTGATTCACCAATGCCGGCTGTTGTTGGGAGAGTTTGTGATGAACAAAGTTTAATCAATGACAGTACTTTTCAGCTATGATGGTTTTGCCAGTTTGCAAAATGTTATAGTGGATGACACCAGTTGCAGTCCACCAGACATTGACCATGACCTTCTGGTGGAGGCTGAGTTTTGGAATGTGGTTAAGCGCCTCGTCTCTGTTGAGCCACTGTGCTGATCATTTGCGATTGTTGTAAAGGATCCATTTTTTATCTCACACAATGATTTGGTCAAGAAATTGGTTGTTTTTGTTTCTTATGACAAGCAGAGAACATCTCCAGCCCATGATTTTGTTGTTGTTCACTCAACTCATGAGGCACCCACTGTCAAGCCTTTTCACCTGGCTGATTGCATCAAGATGCCAGGAAACAGTTGCACCGTTTTTCTTGGATCGGCTTCAACTGAGGCCTTCAGACGGTCGTCATCACAGCTGGAAGGACATCCGCTACATTCCTTTTCTTTGAGACTCACATCTCCTGATCGAAACTTTGCAAACCATCATTGTACTGTGCACTCATTCGCTGTGCCCTCGCCCCATGCTTGCTCAGTGTTACAAGTTTCCTCGCTCGCTTTGTGGCCTGGTTTGAACTCATGAAGCAAAATGGCACGAAAAACTTTTCTATCCATGCTTTACTCAGAACCCTGAAACAAATATCCATTTTATGATTTCTAAAATGGTAGGTTTTGCATAATGTATTCCAAAGCACACGCTACAAAACTATATATATAACTAAACTACATACACCTTCTCCAGCATGCAAGAAATAAACCCCAAATTAACATAATATGAAAACCAACAAAACTTTTGTAACGACCTAATAGTTTAGTGATATCTGTTAGGAAAAAAAAATTTTTTTTTTTCCAATCATTAATTTTTGTGTTGAAGGTGAAAAATACTACAAAATTTAACAGAGGTTTAGGGGGATTGATTAATATAACTTGTTATAAGATTCTCAAATAATCTAGAATTTACTGTTTTCATTTTTTTATCTAAACTTAGGGACGCACAATAAAGAATTGAATCCGTTAAGAGAGAATGAATGAAGTTGAAACCATACCTGAAGGTACTGGAATTTGACCCTGCATGTGAACCTTACAAGAAGAGGTGGGGGGATAATAATCCATTTTAGGTTGGGTATAGTCCTAACAAGCTTCAGTTTATGAAGATTTACTAATGCAGAATTAAATAATGAGAAATACAAATGCGGATCTGACCAACTTAGGAAAGCATACTCGGTGCAGATATATCCGTATTTTGTCAATTGTTTACCATTTATTACTATTACTATCAATCCAAAAATATACTAACCTTTATGGTACCTGAAATATTAATATTGAATACAAAAAAAAAAAAATTAGTTTATATATGTTATCTCCCATGAATCACAAAAATAAATAAAACATTTAACAGTCGGCAAGTCTGGAAGCGTGATGTGAAACTGTCAGAATTTGACTTCAGCAGAAACTCCATAAAAGTCTTGTTTAATGATTTAAATGAAAATTCTGATCATTCTGATCATCAGATACTTTTATTTTCTCCAGAAACATTCTAGTTATGTAGATTTACAATAATCATTGTCAGTCAAATAACTTACCATAAATGAATGCCTTCTCATGACCAGTAGTTCACCTGTTTTCTTGAATTTGCCCTTTAGTGAGTTTATTTTGGACATAACTTGGCTTTTTGAAGGATAGTTTGCTTCCTCAAAAGAAGAATGAACTTGCTGCATTCCCCACTTTGGCTCCATTAGACTCCACAAATATATGCAGCATGGTGGAGGTGTAATGCTCTTTCAACTCCCTTGTGCTTGATTACAATGTCACTGCCTGTCCCTTTTTTTTTGTTTATTGAAAAGCGTTTGACCTGCTGCTATAATTTCAGTTTCCGAAGGGATATTTAGGTGATGAGGATACATTTGCAGTAGTTTCTCTCTCTATTCTACCAGGGCCCATTTTTAGTGACTTGTCTCAAACTCCATCCAACAACATCTCAACATTGGCTTTGAAATCTTTAATGTATTTCTTACTGTATTCTTTACTCCAGGGCAGTAGACAAGCCAAACCTGATCCAAAGTCTTCCAAACAACTCAATTCCTCAATATCATCTGTATCAGGATTCACATCAACATCATCATATCGCCTCACAAATTCTATCATACACAACTCTTGCAAAGTGGATCATTTAGCTGATTGATTCTTCTTCCAAATCTGTCATTGATATGGTCTCTCTTTGCTGGGCATTCCACATCCAATATTGGCTGCTATTCGCACAAATTGTTGCATATCTAATACATCTGGCATTTACTCCTCCGATTCATCAAAAGGCTGCTTTGTGCATTCCTTTTTATGTTGCCATTCAATCTCTTCATCGTCATCAATTTCTCTGTAAATCGGTTCGGATTGACTATGTCTTGGCTGTCACCTTCTGATCAGTTGGCACCTACACATGCATTTACTGCATTCTAAACAATTATAGCAGTTAGCTCTGGCATTTGCATAAAGTGGGCATTGTATAATGCTTTTATTTTCTTGATACATGAGTTGGTAGGGGAGGGTTGTTTAACCTTGGCGACAGTGCAATGAAGAAAGCTCATTGGATTTGGCCGTTTCAGGAACCAATCAAAATTTAGGAAAATATTTTTTCATCCAATCGTGTAATTTCACAAAACTTGCCTGTTCGGAGCTTCATGCCACCAGTGTTAAAAATTATTCCTTTTAAAAATGTTTCTTTTTTTCACCACACCGTGCACATGTATACACATTTTTTTAAATGTTTTTGTAAATTAACACAGGTAAATGGACTTTCTAATGTTGTTAGATTTTTTAAACTGAAAAGGACTATAGAACAGTTAAAGCTCGTTTATCCAGCATTGTATTAATCTTCTGATTAACCAGCGTTTAAAAAAATATCACAATACAAATCACTATTCTGATAATCATCATCCAGATCAATACTATCCACAACAGGCTAAATGTATACTGTGCATAATTTTGGCACTACCTGATGTCGTCCTCTTCTGTGGCCACCATTGTGTGTATTTATAGTAAAAGTTCTGTATTTTTCATGAATTATCATTGCACCCATTCAACATGGCATCAAATAAATCAACAAGTAAAGTTAATTGGGTTTTATGAAAATTTAGAAACTGAGAAATCCATAGAACTGTGGTATTCGTCATTAGCCTAAGCCTGAACAACTTGATACTGTTCTATGTAAATAGTTTGCACTGAAACATTCTGAGGGTGCACCAATCTCTGAATCTATGCTTATTTAAAGGCAAAAGACTTAATAGCAAACAGAAATTACTGAACTGTGTGCCTTTTCCAATGGATGGATCTCCTGTTCTAAGTTGCATCACAGAATAAAACTCAATGATGTATTGGATGAACAGAAGTCTCCTGATGAGGCTGCCAAAAAGTATTGAGAGTTTTTCTTAAAGTTAGTTGTTTGCTGCCAGATCAAGCACACAAGGCCAAATCTGGCATATTCTGGCAGTTTGCCTACTTCAACCTTAGCAGTGCTGATGAAGTAAGTACTTTAGATTTAAGCAAAATAATGACTGACTGAATGCATTTGGATCACTCACATAATTGTCATGTAATACTATTAATGCTATATCTCAATAAAGATTTGCCTTGAATATTTCCATAGATTTTAAATAAAACAATTCTAAGTATTTTTTTGGAAATAAATTCATAGTGGTGTCTTATTTTAAAAAAATGCATCTGCTGACATTACTAGCTTGTTGATATTGCACATGCACTGACTGATAAAATAATCAAAATCAACAAGTCTGGTAGAAAAAAAACAGTCCATGAGAGAAATTCTGCCATGGAAAAGATGAAATCTAACAGAAGACTATAACCTGGCTACACTTGACCCTAGGTTAAAGTTTACCCTCCAATTCTAAACAAAAAAAAAACTGGAAAATGTATAGAGTACAGCAGATATATGTAAAATTTTTTAAAAAGCTCACAAGGGAGAGGCTGAAAGAGAAATTCTATGGTAATCTTAAGGAAACGTCTACTCTATGCTATTATCTTTGAATAGGGTGAGCATAATAGAAAAAATATCTGCCAGGCTCTCAACATCAACACTAGTTTGAATTTTAATACAAGACCAGCAGCACAGATTGACATGATTTCTCATATGTCCACCTTTCAAGATATTTTAAAAGTAGAAGCATCACTAATAGCAAAATCTCAGATAATGAGAGAACATTAAGTACACAGCCAGTGTATCTTCAAATAATGGTGAGGTTTATCATGCTACTGAGAAAACTAAAAATGGAGATGCCATTGGATATTTTGCCTCTGTTAAGCCATGAACAAAAAATCTGGAGAATTAAAATTTCTGGGTTAATAAAAATGTAATTTTATCTTGTTCAGTGGTTGCAATTCAAAGTTATTGTCTTTAGGAAGGAGTGTCCATATTTAACAATACTATATTAAACACCAGCAAGGTATAGGTTGATTTGTTTCATCTGCTAAAATTAATCATGTAAATGGGATGTTCATGTTAGAAAACGAGTTCGGACTTAAGATGACAATAGGAACGAGGTTACCCAGATAGAGGCTTTGGGCAAAAAACTTTTCGACCCTGACAGAGTTAAAACACCCACAAAATGAATCATATATGGGTTGTTACAAAGATTTTGACTCCAGTAAATATAATCTGCTATTTTCATCATCATGGTTAGTTTTCTCACCATAAAACAAAAGAGGCCAACTTAAAACATGTTTACTTTGCCATTGTGTTCCACAGTATGTTAACTAGGTTCTTTATACAAAGGTAGAGTCCTTCACCAATTTTTTATTCATATCTGAAAAATTCCATAAAATGGACAAATTTATTTGTTGTTTTTTAAAGATGGAAAGCAATCTTGTATATTTAACTTGTACTTCAGCATCACAATACATATATTGAGTGTCATCATATGTCTGTGCCAATATCAGTGTATCAGGCAGAAACCACCAGTATGGCACTCAACTCTACCCATGTTACCTGAGCTAGGGATCAGCAGACAGCCAAGCAAAAATTCCTTATAAGAACCTGTTTAGCTGTGGGAGAACAAGAGTGCCCCATAAATATAGTTTGTAAGTGGATGACAACTTTTAGTGATATTGGAGTTTAGGCTACATTTAATCCAAATTATAAATGACCAAAACAGAGTTGTAGGACTAAAATCTAGTGTAAAAATGTGAGAAAAACATGCACTGACAACTCGTATATATTGTGGTAAAATCATAAAACTTGAAATGCAAGATCATTATTGGTATAAAAATGTGGGTATGATGTAGCTGACATCAGTTTTTGTTAAAATCCACACTTGTAAGACTCCTTGCAGTAAGAACAGTTGCAAAATGGCTTTGTGGCAAGTTGACTTGCTGCAGAATGCAATAATGGTTGCCCATTGTAATTGAGATGGCTATTCACAAGTTATATGTGAAACATCTTGCTGCTAGAGTTTGTTTATAGCATAGGAGCTGCTGCCAGCACAACCACCATTCTTTTAGCTAGTAAGCAGTGTAACCTTAATAAGGAATAGCCAAGAAAAACCAGAAATTTAGTAGCCACACTCCACAAGTACCTGGAAACTCTACCAGACTCATTTTTAAATGTGGCAGGAAACACATCCCCAAAGCTTTGCAATTCACTTACACCTACACTGCTGATTCTGTAGGGTGGCAAGCAGGGAAACATTTCAGTTACCTGATCACTTCTGGAAGTATTTATGAGAAGTCATCTTCCACAGTTACCATGAAAATCATCTACCTTCTGTAATTTAAGGTACCTTTAGACTCGCTCCACAAATAGTTAGAATGAAAATTATTACTAATTCTCACTTATACTGCATCCTCATTACCGTGTGAATTGATAACCAGTTTAGGTTGACTATTTACAGATTCTTCTTTAATAAAAAAAAGTAAAATATACATACAATAAACAAACACTAATTACTCTTCTAAGAATTTGTATAATTGGTGAGCAAATAAACAATTACTTTTTATTATAATATTTCAAAGACAAATCAGACATCTGCTGTGTAAAAACCTGGCCGGCAATATAAGTAGAATCAAGATGTCTGGATATTTTTAATGTAATACTCAAAATACTTTTTTAATAATCTCCATTGATTGTTAATTTAATTACTTTTGTCAGTAATATTTCAGTTTTTTATTTTTTCCTACACCTGGTTTTTTATACGTGTATGACTATGAGAAAAGCGGGCCACCCAACTCCTTCCCTACAGTGGCAGGAGAGGTGCGATTTTTCCAGGCTTAATTCACAAAACAGAATTTACTTTCTGTATGCCCCTATGAGCTGAAAGGAAAAACCAGCTGTAGTTGACAAAGGACCCTGACCTAAATCCTAACTAAACCTTCCTACCTACCTAAGTCCGACGACCCTGACCTAAAGCCTAACTAAACCTGCGTACCTACCTTCTGACTAAATACTTACTTCATTACTGATTGACTACTGCCAAGATAGTGAATTACAATATAAATTGAAAGCAAGGACCTATGAGAAGCCAAGAGGATCGATAATAGTAACTCGGTCTCCTAATTCTAATAATTTACTAATGAGATTGTGTTTGTTTATTATTTTAAATTAGTTCCTATTCTCTAATAATCAAACAAACACACAAACTATATACATTTGAAAAACTTGGGAACTCTTCTATTTAATTACAAAAAGCACCATCGTAAAGCATTTTACATTTCATAGTAGAAAGCGGGCATCCTAGTTAATCCAATTATCACCACTGAACAGAAACAAGTTCTGAAAGTCGTCTGACTAAAACCATTAAAACAGTAACTTCAGACTAGTTTAGTACCTGTATCACAAATGTGCAAAGAAAATACCTGTTGGTGGATCGCTTTTTGGAAACCAAACGTGTCTCAAGTGTGAAGCACGTGCAGTGAAACCTCGATTTAACGGACTAATAGAATGGTGTCCATTGATATCAGGAGTCCATTTTTTCCTGACATTTAAAGAAGCATGCTCAAAAGGCGCCAAAGTAAAAACTTTTCACACAGTTCTATGCGAACTTTTGTTGGTGCACCAGACAGCTTCCTTTTGGATGGGAGACCATTAAATCGAGGTATAACTATATAATATTTCACCCCTATAGACAAATAATCTTGTTTTTTAAAATCCCAATCCATATTATTATTATTATTATTATTCTACTCTAACAACTTAATGAGTCCATTTTTTTAAAATTTGCTATCACATTGTTTCCCTTTACTGGACTACAGCTTAAATCAGGTAATAGCTTCAGCTTCCATGTTTTCAATTTTGTACCCCATTTATTTTTATAATTTGGTTTTTGAATTCTTCCCATCAAATTTGCACCATTTGTACAGAATAATGACAAAGAGACAGAAATTTTATTTATTTTCTCCAGAAAACCAGCTCTTTAGTGATAGAACAACTGTTGAAATTTAGTGAAAAGTTTGTTGAATTGTTTTTCTCCTTTTTGTTAATGTTTACGAAACAAACCCAGAAGCTCCTGAACATGATCATATACTTTTATATCAAATTCAACAAGTTGGAGAGCTTTGCCGTAGTGGCCAGTATGCTTAACTAATCAAAAAAGTTTACTAAAGTTGTCAGAAAAATTCTAATAATCATATTTTGCAGTCCAACATGTTTCAGATAGTAGTTGGGAACAGACATTTTTGGACTTTCACAGAAAAATTTTATTATAGCTTTGATTGTACAAATTGTATTGCATATCTCAGATACACAATTCAAGTTGTTTACAATCAGATAAAGTTTATGAGCAGCACAATGAAAACTCAGCTTTTGGATACTTACTTTTTATTGTAGTTTGCATGCCCCTTTCTGTTTCTGCCATCGTAGAGCACCCACCACATCCTTGGCTATGTAGATTTTTTAGACTCAAACCAAACATTGTACACTGATGAATTATAGTATTGTCATTGGAAGAAACATCCAGTTCATATAGTCAAACGAATCCAAGAAACTCATCTTGGATAATATTTTCAGTGTCGTTGTGTTAACAAAACACATCAAGTGAGAATTGCTTCTTTCAAGGTATATCATCAATTATTGAAAATCTAGTAGAAAAGTTTGCCAAGGAAACTATTTCTTCTTTGACAGTTTCCTCATAGAAACTGAATAGTTCATTTTCTACACGAACAGATGTATAGCGAGTATTAGCTAGAGCATGTTTTAAATAGTTTCGTAGCTTCTCATCTCTTGGTGGAATATGAAATTAAACAGGTTTTGAACATTTCCAATTTTGTTTGCTTTAACCACGTAAAGAAATTTTTTGTGTGTACAATAAAGCAGAATGGTCGACAATATTGGATATAATACTTTCTTTCTGTTCTACTCATTTTTTTCCAAACAAAAGTTTTATAGTTTTTAATTTTATTATCATTTTATTTTACTTAGCTTTTCTTAGACAGATTTTCAGTTGTTTGGAGATTCTCTTTTGCTATTAGTACTATTATTATAAAGGGTGATCAAAAGGTAATTATGCAGTGGAAAATTTAATGTTTTTATTTCAATACATTAACTCCTACAGTAAAGTATTACAATAAATGCTGAAACTGAGCCCCACTCACGTTTAAACATTTTTCCACAAGTTTTTTCATATTCTCAAAAACTTTTTGAAATTCCTCAGATGTTATTCTTCTAATGAAATTGATAACGTTTTGCTTCAGTACATCGATGGAATGGAGATTATTTTCAAAGACCTTCACTTTCACTGCTCCCCACAGGTAAAAGTACGGGGGGGGGGTGAGATCAGGAGAGCATGCAGGCTGAATTCCTTTCGATATCAACCGATCACCGAACACTTCTTCCAGCAGTTTCATCAACTGAGATGTGTGAGTGGTGGCTCCGTCATGCTGGAAGTAGGCATCTTTGATTTCTTCAATAACGCTCTGAATCAATGTTTTTTTCCAAAAATATAGGTCCAATAATGCGTTTCCTCGATATCGCCACCCATACACAGATCTCTTTTCATCATGAAGCGGTTTCTGAAACAGTTCATGATGGTTAGAAGTAGACCAAATTCTGGTATTCTGGATACCAACGTATCCAGAGAGATGAATCCACCATTCATCAGAAAAAAATGTTTTATTCGATATGTCGTCGCCGTTTACATCAATAAAATTCTTAAACTCGTTGCAATATTCAACTCGCTTACCGAAGTCTGCAGCTTTCAATTTGTGCACAACGTTCACTTTTTACGGGTAAAAATTTAACTCCTTTAAAGCAAGGGCCCTAAAACATTGCGTCTGAAATTTTTGATAGCTTTTCCTCGTCCAACACTTTGGCCTACCTGATCGTTGATTTTCCTCAACTGAATCAGTATCTTTAAATTTGCTAATCAACGCTCTTACAGAGTTTCTGTTCAGAAGATTTGCATCAGGAAATTCTTGTAAAAACTCCTTTTGAACTCTTGTGATGTATTTACCGTTATTCGCATATGATGAGGAAGATTCGTTTGGCATTTGAAAACGCCATTACACAAAAATTACAATCACATTTCGCTATTGCAAATTTACTACTGCCAACACCTGTTGGTCATTTTTGGAACTACAGTACAAAACAACAAAGCATAAGGAGTAGAAACAAAAATGATTACAAATATACTCCACTGCATAGTTACTTACTGATCCCCCTGTATTTAGGTTAAATATTGGTAGTGATAACGAACATGTTTAAACCAGTGGCATAATATAACCTTTAGGAAAAGACTTTTATAACTATTTCTCAATAAAATATTTTTTTCATAACATTATTCCTCCAACAGAAATACATAAAAAGAGATAGGGTATGGGTTTGAGGTTATGGAATGATGACAAGATCAATTAATTTTCTTACATCTAATAAAACCAGAAATGTATTGTGACAAAATTGTAGCAAGTAGAAAAAGATTATAAAAAATTATATTTATACAACAGAATTCTTACATCTCAATAAATTATAGGCAAATCTTTCTGGCATGTAATATTGCTGAGCACACTAATATGCTAAAACCACAGTGTTAAACTGTTGGCTGATAGCAGGCCTCTGGAAATGCATTAATGGTCATTCTTCCATTCATGTTACTTTATTCAACATGAGTTGATGAGACTTATCAGAGAACAGAACAAACATCCAAAACACCAATTGTCTTTATATTATTTCTTGCATCCATGAAATTCTGCACTTTACAATGGATTGAGCTTCCATAAACTGTTTTTTGCCAAACTTCATGTCAATTTTATTTCGCTTTATGAAAATAATGTATGTTGTGAAACATTTACAGTAGGGAGATGTCTACAAGTCTAGTACATGGATTTGGCCTTACCTCGCAAACCAGATTTTTTAGATTTGTTCTGTAGTCATTGATGCACTGATAGCCACTTTTATCAATTGTTGGCTGCTCTTTGATTTGGCTGATGAAAATTAACAACGATGGTATGCGACTCATTTGTGAGCCAAAGATTCCACTCAATCTGCTTCTCACTCTGACCAGTATAATTGCCCATTCATGCAGACTTGTTTAATTAGTGATATATCGTTACTGGTTAGTGTACAAATCAATGTTATCATTCTACCAATTGTAATGTCTTATGACACTAACTATTTATAACAGAAGCACACAGGTTTTTTGGTAACATGGGGCAGTTTGATGATTTAGTGGAATGTTTTATTCTGGCAGAGCTTTATTTTCAACTACTTGTTACATTTTTAGATAACAAGTAACTAATATATTCAGTTGCCAGTTATGAATTCCCAGAAGAATGTATTTACTTCTTTATTCATTTTCAAACGACTAAATTTTTTTTTTACTGCATCCATAATTGTAGCTAACTCTGATCACCAACATGTACATTTTTGCATTTTCTGTTGAACACATGAAATATAATTATCTGTTGATAAAATCAGTCACCCGTGGATACGAATTGTGGTTCTGCTGTAAAATCTGAATTTTTCCTTATATTTTACTTTCCTTAAAAATTTTAATTAATAATTGGTTTACTCTGTCCAGGTTTAAGTTTTTTTATATATCTTTCTGCTTAGCAGTTGTCGAAAAATGATGAAAATCTTTGTATAACTGTATAGCATGAATATTAACATTATAATTTTTAAGTAAAAATACTATAGCAAGTACAACCACAAAAGATTATAAACTTTAGGGAGATATTGTATTGAGTATTGAGTTAATATTAAGTAAATCCCAAATAAGTAAAATAACTAACTAATTCTGCTTGTCAGTAATCCATACATTGTTATCTTTATTGAAAGAACTTTCACTTATTATCTATATTTAATGTTTACAAGCAGTATTAGTTGAAATTGTTATTACAATGCAATCGTTTTAGCATGTTTTTTAATTTTAAAATTTTATACTTTTAAACAAATTTTAATGTGAAAAATAATTAAAACAAAAAGTGACATGTTTTAACTGTACTTAAATAAGATAGATAATATAAAAATTAAGAAGTCAAACTGTAAATGTTTACTGAAATCTTTTTACCACGATTAATTTCATAGTTTTATAAATAGAAACAGTGAATAAAATCCAATGCATTAAATAAGCTTAAATAAGAATCAAACAGTAAATATATTCAAAAGGGTTAATAAATAAGACTCTTAAAATCTATGTCCAATTTTGTTTGCTACTTGCTGTTTTAAAATCCATTTGGTTTTTATTATAATCATTGCAACACATTATGTATGCTATAATGGAAATAATGATATATAACTTGTAAAAATGAAGGTTATTACATCGCAAAATACATTTTCCATTGCCAACTATGGGCGGCCACTATAAACAAGGAAAATTCGTTTTCCACTTGTTATTTGTCCTATTATAGTTTCAGGTTATTGAATCCTATCTTTCCTTTCATCATGTTCATCCCATTATTTTCAACACAAAGAAAATTCTATATCTTTAAATCATAATATACAATTAAGACTTCTGACTCCAGTCTTCGTTCATCATCTGAATTTACTGTTTTTATCATTTCATTACACTTAATCAATGTGTGGCATTTTACAATGTTGATTAGAATATTCACTTGATTTTAGAAGAACTTTTCTTCCCAAAAATATTTTCCTCAGCAGAAATTTCAAATGAATACAAAACTTTCATGTGCTTTCTTTTTTCCAAAATATAATGTAAACACTTATTATTTATTCTGATTGAACAAAAAAATTGCTCCAGGAATGATACACCACTTGCACGCTGGTAAATGGTCTGACCAACTAAGTCTCATTGCAATTATAATCCAAATAGCGATATAGTTACTAAGATTGAGCCTTCATCTTTTAAAAAGACTACAAGAGTAACACTTTAAAACAGTGGACATTCACTAAGCTGAAGCATTACCTCCGAGCTCTTCTGAGAATTTTCGAGACAGACATGGAATGGTTTCCATCAGTAGGTATATTTTCGTTGAACAGTTTTGTGGGCAAAGGAGCTAGTGAACAGCGATCTATTTTATAAAGTCACCACCATCGACGAGTCATGACAAGGGATTCTTTTAAAAAAGGTTTGGGGTAAAGATTCAATGTACTGTATATAAAAACGTCTGCCGGTAACCTTGCCGCATCTATGTAAAAAAGGCCACTGTAATGGTACACTCAGAAAGACGGTGGGGGGAAGCAGTATCGGAAGTGACTACTGAGGACACGGGGTATTGTAAATTTTAAATCGTATTTAACCAGTGTTGACTTCGCAGCCAGACATTGTTACTGAAGATGCAGCAGTGGGTTCGTTAATATGCGTCCTAAGTCAAAGCAACCGAACATGATTAGAGCACTATCCACAATTCAAGACTCGGAGCACCAACCAGTAAGACTAAAAAAAGGCGTTTGTTGTTCCTGGTGTGCCGTGCTAAAAATCTGTAATCTCTGTCACCGTATATTTGAGCATTGGTATTTGTAAGGACGTGCAATCCAAACAAAGATGGGTGGTAAAGCTTGCCTATCAGGAATAACAAACAGCTATCTAGAGATCTGGAATTGAAAGAATCTAATTAAAACCTTCGCGACCCAAATCTTGTTACCTGATTGAAGGAAAGTTAACCATCACTAAAGACCCAGATGAAAGTAGTCCGTTGTTCAAGGAATGTGGAAGTACCGTGATAGACATTAAATATGACAAACTTTTCAGCCTTATTCGGATGTGTGAAAAGCCAATTCCGATACACATTCGCAGAAAAGTGTACAGCTTTGCATATACATCCAGGTCATATACAAAAACCAACCCTGGCAAGTTTTGTTTTATCAGGAGTGCCGGGTGCGCAGGATTAGGTAAGACGAAGTTCGAGCCGGACGATAAAATCTCAGACTTCACAGGGTTAGTTGAGACGGACACAGATACCTATTTTAAGTACCTTCCATTCCCGTCCCCTATTTTTATAAATAATTTCCTTGGATTTACGATTTGTTTACTATAATTGCCCAATGAATATGACGAATTTAATTGTATTTGCCTTAAATGTACGGAGAACCTTTTGTAAATCTAACTTTGATTTATTTTAGAAGATTTCGATCGACAAATAATTTCTCCTGATAACAGGAAATTCCCAAAAAAACAATGAAATATCGATTAAATTCGGCTGGTGGACAGGTTAGAAATTTTTTAAGTTTTTATAACACTGGTCACATTATAAATGCCCAGCGCAAATAATGCACTCCGATAGTGATGATAAGGGACGAATAATCTTTTTGGGGGGTGGTGTGATGCATTTGTTATGGCCTGTTTGTTAAGTTTGCATATGTGTGTGGTGTAGCTGGGTCGGTTCCACGACCGGCCGCCTCAGCTGTTTGAATGAGGTCTTATTTCGACCTGTATTATTTTTTCTTAATGTTAGTGTACCTCATCCTAGCGAGAGCAGCGGGCTACCCAACTCCTTCGTATCTAATACGCTCAGGAGGGGTAGGTTTATCCAGGCTGAACCCTCTAGAACAGAGTTTTCTCTCTGTGTGTCCTTAAGATCCTAAAGAGAGAGGAGCATTTGGGCCGTTTTTTATTTTTATTAAGTCCAACCGGAGGGGAAGGATAAGCGGGAGGGATCTGTTTTTATTTTAGCACACCTAAAGCTAAAAGGGAAAACGCGGATATTCTTGTGCACCTAACATTCTGAGAGAACGTGTAAAGTTCTTCGATAACCTCAAAATTATTTTAGAAAAACTAGAACCCTAACCATAAAAATTGCTATAATAGCAGAAGTCTTTAGCAGCATCCACAATCATGAGTTCTCGTTAGACAAGTCCTGATTATTAATTATAGGGGACATTTCTGTGGACAAGTGCAACTACAAAATCTGCACATATCACGACCTCACGAGTGCCTTTAGAACTAAGTTCCCTGAGATTAAATCGTGCGCTCATTTGAATAGGTACAGTGTAGCTTCTAGGATAGAAAGGGTATTCCTTAACAATAAATTTACTCTGCTCCTCTAGAATATAAGCATTCACGGGAGTGATCACTTCCCAATATATTTTACCTTTAGGCTAAGGCAACATTAAGAGGACCAGGAAGCTTTAAATTTAGTAATACCTCTAATAGAAGCAGAATATGTTTAAACCAACGAAAACTTCTGGAAGTATTAAAAAACGGAAAAAAATAGATTTACAGACTTTGTCTTATTGTGGGAAGATCAGCCTAGAATACTACTAAGTTCAAAACGTTTAAACAAGTTAGAGAGCACTCAATATTTTTTTATTTAAAAGCAGAGTTTCATAATATATCTTTGAGCCCCAAACGTTGAGGCTATTAAAACAGAGATAGGAGAGATAAACACTAGAAAAGCAGGAGCAAAATTTATTCAAGGTAAAACTATAAAGTAAAAAGAATGACGTGTAGAAAAGTCTTGTAGAGTATAAAAATTATAGCTTAGAATGATGTGTAGCCTAATACATAGAGATAATGACACTGTCACAAAGATTTAAGATATACTTAGAGTAGAAGATCAATATTATAAAGAACTATTCACTAACAAAGATTCGTAGTCACATTTAAAGTGCATGAAGATATTTTCGAAGAGACGTTCAACGTCGACTACAGGTCAGTACACAAGAAAATGATCACTGTGTGCCTCTTTTGATGTGGCAAGACAGAACTTCAACATTGACCCAACTTGCGTCTGATCTCTCTGCGGTTATTGGAAGGTTGATCGGCCGCAAACACACAAAGGTTGTTAGATCAAAGAGGTTTCTATATAGTGTATATTCTTCTTTACCCTCCGCCATAACCAGGAGCGGTTGAACTGTTTCCATGAATATATTGTCCGGATATTACACGACTGAAGCAACGTTCTCTTTAGTGATGAGTAAAGATTTAGCCTTCAGTATGATTTACGGCGTGTACTCATCTAGAGGAAACGTGGAAAATGTGACCAGTCCACCAACACTGTGGAAAGGCGTCACTATAGCGGCGAAGATGTAATGGTCTGGGTAGAAATTTCATTTGGTGGGCGTGCAGATCGATGTTTTTCAGGGAAGTACTCTTACATCAATCTGGTATGCGAACGAGATTCTGGATCCCTGTTAGACCATATAGAGATGAAATTGAAGATAACTGTTCTAAAGGTCAATAGCGCTCTTCTGTATAGAACACTATAATCGAGCCATATCCTTATACCAACCCATTATCCGTATGCTATGGGCAGCGCATTCTCCTGAGCTAAATCCCACTGAGAATGTTAAGATGCTGTAGGGAAACGTGTCGCTTCCCTCCAAGATTAGCAAACTTTTTCGATAAGGCTGGTTTTTATTGCTCACTGATTTCATTGATAGTGTTATGAGCAGCATGCAAAACCGGTTTGAGTCATGTATTTCCGTCAGGGTGGAAGCACACTAATTATTGACTATTTTAAATTCATTTTTTCTTAAATTTCATGTGCGAATTTCTCCCCCCTCATTTGGTCATTCTGTTTCTTTTTATATGCCTAAAATATATTTTTAATGCACTTATTTTTTAATAAAATTTGTTTGATGACGAAGTGTTCGAGTTGATAATTTGATGAATTAAAATTTCAGTTATTGGTTAACAGCCAGTTAATTTATTCTATAGGCTATTTAAGCAAAAACAAAATAATAAGTTAATTATATTTTGTGATAAAGGTTACTTTTAATAGTTATGTCAAACATGCACTCCAATTTTCACAATTTTTCATTTAAAAATTGTTATTAGTAAAGCACAGTCGAGGATAGCGTTTGGCCTTATGAGTGGTGTATCAGTCAACTGTGTTAAGGGCCTATGAAAGATCGACTTGGTTTGGTGAGCCCGTGATTTGTTCTCACTTCTCTGTTTTAATCAATCAACATGGATTTTACTACACAGCTAAACAGATTATTTCTAGTAGGGATTCCAGTTCTTGCTGAAGATAGACGTCCATGGCCCTGCTGGCGCATAAATGACAACGCTTATTAGTGGTCATCATCGATTTACGCAATTTCATCAGATAGGCTGAGAAAGATGATCGCTGAAGAGGAAACATGGTCAGTATTGTCAAGTGGAAGGTGAGCTACTGTGTTATTCGATTTTTTAAAATAAATTCGATATGTTCTGTGTTAATAAGGATATCTACACAAGCTCAATATCAATACAACTGTACATTTCCCCCTATCTAATATAATTCCAAATTCAAACAATAAAACAGTATGTAGGATAAAACGAAGATGAAAATTCAATCGCTGTAACTCATACACGAAGTGGTTGCTACGTTAAAGAAAATGAATAAAAGAAGTAAATGCATGAAATTAATCAATACACTAAAAAGACAGTTCTTCACTCAAACAAATCAAAATAAAAAGGTTAATTATGATATCAAACACAAAAATATTTAAAAGCAACATTTTACCTTCAAATAAATATGTTTACAACCACATTATTATTCACCAAGTTGAACAGTGTGTCAGACAAACAGGTTGATGAAGATAATAAAACAAATACTTTGCATAGACTGAAATAACCGCACAGTGGATAACAAAGAATAATAAGGCTAGTCTACAAAATATTAACGAAAAAAGTTAGAGTAAAAGAACAGAAAAGGTTTCTTTTTCTTACACAAAAGGCCGGATTGTTTAAACGGCTACATTTTAATACGTTTTTTTAGTTGGTGTTCACGAATGTAAGCCCATATTTTTACTAGCTATTATTAATGAAATAGACCGTAAATAATCTATACAAAGCTGAAATAAGAAAGGAAACGAAATTGAGTCCTACCTACATTGACTAGTATTCCAACATTCAATCTCGTAGGATTGGGGCCACAATGCTGTCGCTTAATTTTCCGTCTCTGCTTTGTTCCTCTTCGTCGTGAGTAAAAATTATTATTCGATTAAGCTTTCTACAAAGGGAAATGTGTGTGTGTGTGTGTGTGTGTGTGATGAGTGGCCTTTTTATACATTTTTTGTGATTTTAGAAAGTCATCTGTGAGCGAGAATATGGTTACTTTAGCATTATACATACAGTGGATATTTGTGACTGTCTAGCGGGAGTGGAAAGTGGACTCTATGAATAATAGCTTTTTTTTAGTATCGACGATTCGTCAAAAAAGTCGCCAAAAAAGAAAATTAAAATCATAAATTGTGAATTAAATAAATAGTTAAAATAACTAAAATTCAGTAAATGGCTGGAAAAGCACGACGAATCAGCGAGTGACAGGTGTTGTACTGTTTCCATTACTCTTTTAATGACTTTAGAGCACTGAGTATCTACGCAACTGGAGAGAAACAGAGCGTTAATTAAGGTTAAAGAATCAATAGCATCACTTTCCAAATATTTGTAAAAAAATAACTATAAGCTTGCAGATAAAGTGGTGGCTATCAAATTAAACAAAACGTTCCACTTTGTTAATGATCACCAAGACCACCGTTCAATGGACTTTGAATTATATAAAGATTTCAACCGACATTGCTGAAGTTTTACCTTGATAGAATAAATGCACCTTGTTTGCTTCTTTTCTATATAAATGGATGCATCAAGCAAGAGAAATAGAAAATCTTTTTTCTATGGCAGTTAAAATTTTTATGTGAAAGAAGTTAGCGATTATTTTCTAGATTTCCAGTAGGAAACTGATAAGATGGAGTCTGTCGATATCACAGCATTTGAAAAGTTTGATTTGCAAAACATTAAATAGGGAGCCAATAATTCATCCATAAATTATGGTTAAAGTTTTTTGCGTTTTAAGAAACTTACAAAATCCAGGCAAATGTTTTAAAGGAAACTAGCAACTGATATGTCATCCATAAAGCTGCTAAACAATTTTTTTCCAGACACTGGTGTCAATAAATACTAAGTTCTTTTCTTTGTGCAAGCGGACATTTACACGAAAACTAACAAACAATGTAAGTATACATTTTTAATGCTTAGTGTCTGTTTTTCATTGGTAAATTCTGACTTGCAAAAGTAAATAAACTTCTTTACAGAGTATTTCTTAACTGAAAAGTAAACTAATTTAATTACTATTAACGTGTAAAATTTCACTACAAAATAATAAACAAATATACATATTATTGATGTAAAGTTTAAAGGTAGAAAATTGAGAGAGAGTCTTAGCTAATAAATTCTCTATCAAAAATAACAGACAGATTTATTTTATTTGCATTTCTCTTACATAATGAAAAACACAAAAAAGAAAATAAATTTGTTTAACAATTTCATAAACAATCCTAGAAAATGTTGTAATTTTTAATTCATGTTTCACGTTTAAATTTTGGGCAGATGAAAATGATTTGCCATCTTTCAAGTTCACTTACATGCGCAACCTTCTAACCCTCTTCACAAGATTCTACACGCCGTAGTTTAAGATTTTGTGACGTCAGAAATAAGATACTCTTTAAAATTTCAATAAATGCTTACGTCACAAATGTTTAACATTTTTTTCAATGCACGGGATTGCACTTTATTATTTTTGAAGAATTATATAAATATTCATTTAAATTTACGAACAATTAAAATATCAACAAATCTTTCAAAATTTAACTAGTAAAAAATGCAATTAAAGTAAATAAATATTTGCTGTATTTAGTAAGATTTATACATTTCGCCCATGCGCAGAGGTGTTACTAACGTCACAAAGGAAACAATTAGCAATTGTTATTTGATCTTTCGAGTTTGTTTAATACAAACTAAGTTTCCGAAAAATTTCTTTATTTGTTATCTTCAGATGGTATAACAGGTAAGATTAATGCAAGTTAAATTATTGAGTGAAGTTAGTCTGTATCTACAGAGATAAATGTCCATAATAGAAGGATAATTTAGAAGATTGGATGTTTTACCCTTGTGAAGTGTGCCATCTTTCGCCAACTTTGAGTACGATATTTTTAAAAGACAGGAGAGGAGTTCGTCCTAATTACAAGTCACTTGTTCAACACTTGCGTACTCCGGTGGAAGAGTGTTCTTCTTAAATAGCCTTTATTCTCTGTGTGACTAAATTATCACTGGAATCCATTCTGAACAATTTTGAAGGAAAAAACACTGAAATGTGGAGTTTAATATTTGAAGAAACAATAGTTGTACATTCATAAGCACCTGAATATTTATCAGCAAAAAATTAGACAGTGCAATACTGTTAAAATTAAATTTGATATGTCTCCTTCGGTATTGCTAAATGTTAAACCGGTAATAATCACTAAAATATTTGCTAGATTATTTATTTGTGTATCACGCGACAAAAATGTACTGCCACCTTTCCGATATATTAGATCAGATCAGCGCACATGGTTTATTACCAATAGTTTTATTATCATATTGATCAAAAGTATTCATATATGGATAATAAATAAGCTGACGATACTGATTAACAAATAAGTTTAATATTTCTTTAAATTGATTACTTTTAGAAATAATGAAGGCGGACAAACAAATCCTTAAAATGTCAGTAACACTAAACTTTTATCTCTTTTTAACTAATCACAATTTTGGTGAAAGTAGAAAATGATTCAAATAACAAGTTCTTTCTTTTTTATTTTTTAAAGATTTTTTCAATATGGACCAGCAATCTAGAAATCAGGTAACGTGTGAGGTTGTGAATATGTGGAGTTTGTTTGAGTAATTAAGAAAACAGATGTCGATTTACTAATTATGTAAGCTGAACTATTCACTTTCGAACATTACTATCTGAGAGCGACGTGAGATGTTGGTATTGAAAACACTCGCCAACCACACTCCCGGTTATGTAGGAACATTTTTCATTTATAGTATAATGATTCTCCAAATATTAAAAATGATACAAAAATGTCATTTAATGAATATAGTGCTATATAAAGTTTAGCTAATGATTTAGCATCTCTTTTCACCCAACTGCATTTGAATGGTAAAAAGATTAACAGCATAAACGTTATATCTTTTGTTAGCTATAATTTCCCTAAAAGAGCAAATTATCAGATATTTCTTTATATTTTAAGTGACAATACGAAATAAATTGTTAAAGTTAGTAGTGAGAACATTTAAAAATAAACTCTACTCATGGCACAGAGAAATTAAACAACTAGATATACTTTTAGTTTTAACTACACGGCTCAATAACTTTTCATATGTTTGGAGTCTTCTTATTTTAATCTAAGGAGACGAAGAATTTTCCAGCACGAGTTCAGTTTGACTGCTTTCCACGATGAATTCACGCACTCACCTCTGTATCTCTGAGAATATTATGTTGTTCTGTAATACTGTGCATCAGATTGGAGTTCTCAGCACGATGTATCCGTAGAAAGGTCGGGATTCCGGCGACAGACGGAAAATCGTAATGAGTGCGGAACACACAAATACTTACATACATATTTATACACAGAGTGAGAGATAAAAATCCCTACTAAACTTTTCATTTACAGATGTAAGAAGAAATATGAGTACTAGAAAAAAACATGCGACTAGATAATGAAAAAGCACCAAAAAAATAATGCCAAACCAGTTCGTCCCAAGCGAGGGATGGAATTCGTGCTCTCCATCAATCTAACAGTTAGGCCACTAGTTGCCTCTTTTGTGAATTTTATATACATTAAGAAAACTGCATTTAAAACTTATTTTTATGTTTACTTTAGTTATAAAAATAATCTTGCATACTTGCGCTGAATTCACAACATTTATGAGTTATAGGGTACCCTAATTAATCTTTAAAAAAACGGTAGAAAATTGCTCTGCTTTTGTTAACAAATTAAATTCAAGTGGGGATAATTATCAGAATAACCTTAAATATTTTTCAAACAATGAATTATGGTCACGTGTTCGATTCTATCATAACTAGTTAACAACTTAAATGTGGTTTTGTTTCATACTTGAAGCCATCTCATAAATAATTAATCAGTTTTATTATATTTTAAAAGAATTGAGGAAGTGACATTTATTTATAAAGAGTAAATGCTAAAATGATTAAAAGAAGAAATAATGACGGATTAAGTAAAAAATTTTAAATGACAAAGAGGCTGTAATGTATCATGTATATGTAAACGTTACAACGGCATTACGACTAGCTTTGCTTACTACCTGAAGACAGAAAGAGCAACCAAGAAGAATATATGCACATTAATAGAATCTTTTCGCTGATTTGTACAATCGCCATTGGATCAGAGTTTGGGAAAACTAATTCGAAATAAAACTTTTTTTAGGTATCAAAAGTTTCACATACAAATTTATTGAGTAGATTAATAATTTTTCGTGTTTATTCGCTACATAGATTTGATGGTTGCTTACACTATTATTTTTTGACCGAGAAATATACATAAAACAATAAATAAATATCATTTCTTTATCGTTGTCATCATTTGAAATACCTATCTCACATCGTTTAAACTTATTAGAGCTTACTGACTGAGCATTTAATTATTTTTAAGGACCTAAGATACGATAATAGTAGACTGAAGAACGAAAGAGATAGACTCTTAAGTGTAATCGAACAGCAAAATAAAGATTTTGAAGGACACAAAATAGCAGAAGAGGAGCAGTGTAGCGAGATCACTAATAAACTGAAATTGATTCAAGATTCTAAGGTGAGTTATATCGAGCGATGTGGAAGGAAAATGTCATGGTTTCAAGCCTTACACATCTAACCTAGCCCATTCCCTCCTATATATACAGATCCTAAAGTCTATTTAAGAATGCAACACAAATGAACTCTACGTGCTGGGTAGACATTTTAATATTCTTTCATTTACATAAATGTATAATTCTATCATTTCATAGTATTAATATTTTGGTTTAAAATAAATAGTTTTATTTATAATATACCAGCTCGCCAGCTCGTGATTATTTACTCTGCTGCATTTTTAATCTAATCAAATGCTTATATAGAGAAAAACGTCAGTTTATTAATGACTGAATTATATAGAAAAAAAACGTTCATGAAGAAATTCATTCCATTTGTTAGCTGTACTTTCGAGATCACTCCCTGTACTCGAAACCAACATTCAAAATCTAACATACTTGTCTGTCAGCCATTCGGAATATATTCACTAGTGGTGGCATGAGCAATATCTAATTACGTGTTTCAATGATATGACTAGTTTATAATCGTATACTTGTTATAATGTGTTGCTTTAGATGTACAATTAACTAATGAGAGAATATGATGAGTGTTTTTACATTATTTCATTGATATGTGTGGCCATTACTCATTAGTGAACAACTGTCTTAACCAACTCCAAATGAAGATGACTGTAGGAGAAATTTAATAGACAACAACGCTTTGTCATATACTGAGTAAGAGACGAAACAAATTTTTTTTGTTTTTCAGGCCAAGTTAATTCTGTCTAATGAACTAAAAAATATGGCTGCAGAGGATTATCAGCTCGACATTTTGGAGATGGAGAATAAAATTAGGATTCAAAGAGAAGAAAACGAATTGATGAAAAAAAAATTTGAAAAAGAGGTAAGTTGTCCTAAATACAGTATTTGTTTATTGACTTTAGCTTGCTCACCAAAGTAGCTGGTGAAAATGTACAAGATACGGAATGGAAGTCTTTATTGAAGCTATTTCATTCAGAACATGATGACGGGATTGACGAAAAGCGGTTCAGAACTTTGATCTTGGCACTTTACAAAATATCAGTATCATGGATCCACTTTCAACGACAGAAAGACATTTTGGAACATACCATTTTATCCTCACGGCAGCCTGCACTTATTTGGTGAAAACCTAATAATGAGTATGTAAAGCGGGTAAGAAAGTAACTCTCAGTCATACTTGATAATGAACAAGATTCAGACTGTCACAAGAGATAAACATTATTTTATCTTTTACTATGCCTCAAACCAATTTATTTTGACATAAATAGAGCAACACTATATCACTGATATCACATTATCAACGTTTTTCCAAGCATTACCAAACAAGGTTATATCAGATGAACACTTCGTGGTAGTGTTATAAAATAGTATGCAAATATAAATAAGCAATCTATGATTATCATTGGCGTGAATAATTTACTATTAACATTGTTTCTTCTCTTTTCTTTTTTCAAATCAGTGTACTAACTTTGTTTCGCAACGTAAATTTACATTCATATTTGAGCTATTTATTTCTCCAGTCACGGATAATGGCTTATTTCATTTCCATGAATAAGAGTTTCTTTTGTATTTTACCGACACTATGGTTTTCCTACAACTTAAATTCAGTTTTTTCCTTGTTCTTGAAAGTCTTCACCTCGCCAAGTTAGGGTACTTTGAAATTTGTTCTTTTAGAAAACCAAAATCTTTCATAAAGCAAAGGCGGAGTACGAAGACTTAATACAAAAACAAAAAGACCAAATTGCGCAAACTGAAGAAATGGATCCCAAGATCGCGAGACAGGACACTGATGATATTGACGACCAAATGGAAAGACTCGTGAGTAGCCTTAAATATCTCTGCTTGTTTAGAAAAGCTGAGCAGCAATAAATAAGATATGTTTCATATCAATTATTGAAAATAATGAATTTGTAAAGATTTAACCTGACTTAACCCTTTCAAGCGATAATGTGTTAAGTGTTACGTACATTAATCTGTAAGTTTGTTAGACAAAGACGCGAATCGTTTGTTTTCTCTTCTATACTCTTCTTAACTAACAGTAGACTAGCGCAGAGAAAATGGGGACAGACAAAATACTGAATGATTCATGTAAGAATAACATTTTAAAGATTTTAATAAAATCAATGTTTTAACCACTTAATAAAAATAATACACCATAATGCTTGTTTTTAATAACCTAAACGAAGCACCTGATAAACTTAAAAATGGTTTTATACATTTGTGAAATTATTGCGATCTTTTATATTTCTTCATTTTTGTTCTCATTAGTTTTAACAGACATTTCTTATTATAGCTGCAAGTTTCTCTGTATATAATTTAATATTATTAAAATTTACATGTACAATATATTTGAAAGTTAATTATTTAGATTTATAGTTCTTCCACGCTATCGACTTGAACTAAAAAGTGTTGTCTGAAGTAAACCTGTGTGCACAAAGCATGAAACTTGTAACGAACAGCATTTTATATTCGGGTCTTTACATTTCTGGTTTGCCTCTCTCCTTCATAATGTACCTGTAAAGCTTCTGCGGAGATTTTCCCGATTACCACTTACCTATAACGGTGCAGGGTACTGTAGTCGTTTTGTGTCTTAATTTCTGGGTTTTTTCCTTTGTAGTCTGCCTTTGATTAATGCTCCTCTTTGGTGTTCCTTATCTGCAAATTGTTCAGTTATAACTTGCACTGTAAGTTCATGACTACAAATAAATTCACCGCAAAACAACAGTTATCTTGGTTTAAGTCTCATGTGAAGTAGAATAAACACTTAAAATTAAGCCCCTTTAACCCTAACCTAACTCCCTGATATCCCAATAACTAAAAGCGCTGTCAGAAAATTACAATATGAAGATTGGAGTTATCCTAGCTTACAAATGAAAAACTGGCGTGGATTATAGGCGTAAACTGACGGGTGTAGAATATTTTTTATAACAGTTTAATATAATTTCCATCAAGCATTTGTTAAAGTGAATATGTTAAGCTACAAATTGTTTAAATTGAGCTAATTAGTTCAGCGAAGACAATAACAGATGATAAAATATTGTCTGAAATAAAATTAAATATGGCTAATAACTATTAAATAAGTAACAATTCGAAAATTCTATTTTATTTTAAATAAAATGCGAAGGAAAAATCTGTTTATGACAATAAAATGCAATAAAGTTTTTATCAAAATGATTTGTGTATCTCCCTTACTGTTTTTTCTCGAGCGTAATATACCCACAAAATATGTTGATAAAGGTTTTCTAGTAATCTCCAAGAGCAGACGTAAATGAGAGTTGTGTTCCTCCCCAGACATGATGGTAGCCGTCATATTTACTAAAACACTAAAGAAAGGACAACTTATCCATGAGTGCTCATGCAGCTAAAAGATCGCTTCGTAGCCACGTTAGATGGTGGTCTACTTAAAGATAAATTATCAGTTCACCTTGGTGTTCACTCTGCTTTATTGTTTGCTATCTCACAGCTAAGATTGCATTAGAAATTCCTAGGCCTGGATAATCGCATGTTCCAATAAACTATCACAAGAAAAAGATACGACAAATCATTTAGGATATTACTAAACACCAACTGGAACTTTTTAACGATAGAAGTGGCTACAAATGGATGGCCAACAAACAAGAAGCAAAGGTAACTAAGAAATTTCCTTGGTGTTACGGCAAAACAGTTGATAATACGACCTGAAAATTTTAAAAATCTGAGTTAGCAGGGAAATAATGAAAACGAATGTGCTAAGAGACTGAATTTGGAGTTTGTATATTAATCGGTAGAGCAGCAGAATCACTCATTGGAAAAATAAGCGAAAAGATGCCAATTTCTTTATAAAACGTGTTGGCATGAGGTCACCTGCTGGCAAATTGTGGAAGATAAGTCTGCTGTGACCACAACAACGAATCTATTGAGATATTGAGTCATCCAGGATAAAGAGATCTGAACTGAGCGTCAAAAAATATAATCTGAAAGACAGGGAAGGACTGGCTCTTCCATTCACACTCAGTGCACATGAATAATGTTACAAAAGGCAGAGGAGGTAGTGAAAAACCTATTCAAAAAAAAATTTTCTAGAAAATCTCACAATGCAGAGTAGTATGAGACAGAGAAGAACCAACATCTTCAGACCATCTCAAACAGGAGCTAAATATCACGCGAAAAACATGAGATTCTGAAATGGGCTTCTGAACGGGTGAGCCGTTCAAAGACAGGAAGGGAAGACTCCATGCATCTGATGCTACGGAATCGACAAAGATAAGCAGTAAATTTGGGTACATATAACGACAAATAATCGTAGTTTACTGGTGTCCAGTGACCAAGAACCAATACGATATCTTGTTAGGCCATAACATCATTCCGTCTGGAAAGGTAGATAATTATTTTAGTAAGAGCCGTGAAAATTTATCATTAACATCTGTAACATTTTACAAATTTTGCAGGTTTTGAATACTTAATGAAACTCAATGAAAATATCTACATTTCATTTTCATTTTGAAAATAAAATTTCTGAATACGTCTTTTCCAGCCACTTGAATGGCAGTATGGGTTTAATGATCATAGTCTGTTGCTCCAAACAAAAATAGTGCTACACTTGTTTGAAAATATTTAAGTAAAAGTTCTTTCGTCTCATTTTTGCTGTACAATAATAATAACTTTAAATGAAAATAAAATACCGTAATCGTCTGTTTCTATTCTGTTTATTTTCTGACATATTTTATTTACTGAAACAATCAAAGATAAAAATAGACTGAAATGATAGAGATTACTGAAGTGTCAGCTCTTGTATCTGGTACAAACTAAAAAAATGTCTGAGTTTACTAAATATACTGACATGGATAACACTGGACACCAAACAAATAACTTTCCGTCTGCTACTGAAGAATATGTAGGTGTCCTTTAACAAATTGAGCAGTTTATTCCAAATCTGGAGTCAGAATTGACCTAGAACATCAGGATTTGTAGTTACAGAAAAATGTCATTTTCAGTCATGTTTACTAATAAATCCAGCACTTCGCAAATTGCAAAAAAAAAAATCCATTTCACAATACAAACATATTGTACAGTAAATGTTATCCATAAGCTTAAACGCATTGAACAACATAAACACATTGTATAAAGCATACATTAACTGTTTTACAAATGCTTTAAGTACTTGATTATACGCTTGTGAATAGCAGTGGTTTGTCTCTGAAGAAACCAACAACAGTCCCTCATCGTGTTGGAGTTGAATCTCCCCTGATAACGGGTTTCCATTGGCTTTATGTATTGGTGGAACCTTTCCCCGAGCTCATCGCTCACAGCACCAAGGTTGGCTGGGAATAAATCCAAGTGTGAATGAAGAAATTGCAACTTCAGCGACATAGGGCAACCCATTTCTTCAAAGGCTTTCATTATTTCTTGAACCAACTCGGCACAGTTGTCTGCCTTGTGGTTCCCAATGAAGTTGTGGACTACCGGTTTGAAAGCCCCCAATGCAGCCAGCTCCAATGGATTAAGCCTTTACTGGAAGATTGGATCGGAAATAAATCACGAATTTGTGGACCGACAAATATTCCAGCCTTCAACTTGGCTTCGGTTAAAAATCGCTCAAAATAATAATAATAATAATAATAAAATAATAATATAATAATAATAATAATAATAATAATAATAATAATAATAATAATAGACATTCGAAGTTGTTTTTCTTTTCTATTTTATTTGTTGATTTTTGACTACCAATAATTATTTTCAATATAAACAGCAGCAGATTTTTATAGAATAATTAGCTGACTGCTTAGAGAGAGAATTCCAATCACCAAATTCCACTATAGTCGTTGTGAAAGAAAACACAAAAAATTCAGATATCACATTGTCGAAGATCATGGAGACGGAATTTTAAATTAATGTGTACACTTTTGCAACAAAAAAACAGAAGCAAATTAAAAAGGATAAACACAACAAAAAATATTGAATAGCTATCTCCATTGCTACAATTTTCTTAGGATAATATTAGGAACGACGACTTAAAATCTTTAGCAGAAAGAAAACCATTAATGAAACAATCTGTCTTTAGCGGTAGAAATAAAAAAAATAACAAGCAGAATTAAAGATTTATAAACTGCGATGACATGGCATGTCGTGCTCATGATTCGTTTAAAAAAAATAACGATGTAAGCAGGAAGAGCTGAAGCATTTTAAATTCAGCGCGATGCATAATAATCGCAGAATGTAATCAGGAAATTGTTAAAAGAACATAGAAAAAGAAGAAAGGATTCACATAGGCAGCTAGCAAGAAGGACCTCAAAAGCAATAAAATGCCATTAAGGAATATCCATAGATAGCACAGAAGAGCTGGACTTTTATTTTTAAAAAGTATTAAAAATGCCAAAACAAGTTATATACTTTCCAGAAAATGTCAAATTTACAAAACCAAAAAAATGCACATTTTATCTTTTATCAATAATTAATCAAGCATAAATAGACTAAGAAAACAACTTAAGTTAACTGAAAAATAAAAGTAAAGCAAAGTAAAACTCAATTTTAATTATAGAGAAGATAAATAAATTTCAAAGAAAAGGTGCTCTTACCAAACTGGCATGAGGAAAAGTGATTTTCTTGCTCAATCAACCACCTAACAGTGAGAAGAGCCAATCTGATTCAAGACCGCTCATTGCGGTCAGTTTAAAATGTAATGCCTTCATGACAGAGCCAAATTGATCATTAATAAAAAGGTCTATATACCAACCTGGTAGATATTTCTGACATTAAATCCAGCCTTCAACTAGTTAGCGTTTAATAAACAGAATAACTCTCCCGAGACATATGGATGAGTACTGACGCTATTCTAAAGCTTCTTTGAAAATTACAAAATAATTTTTTGAGTACCGCTGCTCATGAGATGGAAAACCACAGTGAATAAAACCTGCTAAATGCTTCGTTCTCTCATAAATTTAATCATTATTCAACACAACGTTGCTGTTTTAGTACATCTACAAGCAATCTTTTGGGAGATATTTTTTCAATCAAACGCAGGAAATGTTTCTCTTTATCCCTTTCCAGAATTCATTTTAATATCTAGCTGATTTATGAGTTTCTGGCTATGTACTTACGATCCAAATTTTAAAAATATATCAGACTACTTATTGACGTAAAGGCACAACAAACCAGTGTATTTTACTTTGCGGCCCTTTCTGCCATAACCTAGCATTGCATTTAGGTTACTAGAGTTTCTGAAGTAAGCAATGGATCATCCTTTAAACGAATTCCATTTGTCGAAATGTTTCATAAATAAAATATTTTGTTGCCTTGCAAAAGAGAAACGAAAGAAAGTTGCTGTCAATTTTACGGTTCATATTGCGAATCTATTACTTTGTCCATGAGCCAAGGTGACAGTGTACTAGTGTCACACGCAAAGCTCAAGCAAATTTTTTTCTTTTAATTATGCTTGTAATTTATAATTTTGATTTTAATATTGGGAGGTAACCGTTGATGTGATCAAAATGCTCTGTTGTTTAAAACAGAAATGAATAACTACAATGAAGTCAATTTCCCTCCACAATCCTTTTATGAATGTTTTTTATGAAACTTTAGACAATTTAAGTAATAAAATAATACAAACATGTTATTTTAACAATTACCGGCGACAGCTTGTTTCCATGGTAATTCCTTCAAGTCTCTAAAGTTTTCTCTTTTTTAAAAAAATTGTAATCAAATTCAGGAATTATTAAAAACTGAATTGGAAGAGGTGAAGAATGAAAATGCAGAACTGAAAGAACAGGGGTGGTAGAAATGCTCGACCGCTTTTCAACCAACTGAATCGGAGCTCCCAAGAGTAAAGGATGCCTTGGAAGAATGTCTTTCTAATTTAATGGCAAGTGCTAAACCGGTTGTCAAATTTTCCATATTTGGGCTCGAGAAATAAGATCCATTTAACTCTTTTTTATATTCTAACAAAGTGCCCAAGGCAGAGACATTATTCGTAATAGCATTTAATAAATCAAAAGATTCTAAAGAATTAAAAAATAAATATCTTAAAGAGTTTCTAAGGTGTAATCAGATTTCTGTTTCATGAATTTTTTCTTTTTTTAATTTGAAAGTTTAGAATCTTAATTAATTGTGGTATGTTTAGATGTCCAACTATGACACTATTTCAAGAAAAGATATTCAAAAGAAAATTTTAGCAAATTTCAAAAATTAACCAACATATTCAAAAATAAATCTAATTTTACACTGCAATATTCATACAGAAACTGCTGTAGATTTATGCGTCCTTATTATCATTACATTCTTTAAACTAAACATATTAAGCTTTTCTAAAATACTCTAACTGTATACAGTATTGCACGAAGAAAATTTTTGTAGAAACTTAATTCCTAGAAAAATACTTTAACAAATAAAATGTTAGCGTCCATCTGATTTTGGGGCCAAATTGATTATTTTGGTTTCTAGTTGTTTATCATAATCCACGGAATGCGAAAAAATACGGGTACCACTTTTTCTAAACACTTCTCAAATTATGACAGTCACAGTCAAAACCATCTTCTGGTAAAAAGACCACGGTTTCTTAGATATTCAAATAGTAATTGACATATTTTTGCATATTTAAAGAGATAGCCTAATATAAGACAGCCATATTTACTCAAATATATCCCGAAAATAGATTTTAAATCGGTAATGAGTTCCATTTTGAAGATAACGACAAATTTTCTATTGATTTAATCATGTGTACCCTTTTAAATGACGCGAAAATATGCATTTAATTTGCAACAAACCATTGTAATATTTTCTTTACAAAACTGGTTTAACTGTCAACATCCTTTCTTTCATTTTATGAATTACTAGCTCCGTGTTTCACGTTTAAGTTGTAACGACTGGTAATCTCCCTAATCAATGAGCGTTACCTTAATCATTTTCTTTTTCGTCTTTATTAATATTGAAGGTATAATAATCTCCTTTTTCGCAGTCATTGCACTTGGATTATTCTTTGAAACGAGCATTGTTTTTCATAGACCAAAAATTGGTCTCCCAGAACACTGCCCTCCACCGACGCACATTACGATGAAGTACTGCTTGTGGAGCCAGTAATTACAAACATTTCGCTGGAGCAACTATCTCTTCTGTGAGATTTCCTATCTGTTTGAGAGAGTGGTAGAATGAGTTGTGGCTGCAGTCTTTTGTGGCTCTTACCAATTTTCGCTATTAGATTGGCCCGTTGTAAGTGTTGTTTTTGACTGCAAATTTACTTTATTGAAAAGCACCCATGTTAACTTGTTCACATTTATTATGGTAGTTTTCTTAGAGGAGACCAAATAAATCTTTTATTTTGTTTCTATTTCGTCAATGAAATTAGAGCTATTTTCTCCAAACTGTTCAAATATGCTGAAAGTCCTGTTATCAGGCTCAAGGTGCTGATATCAAATTATTCATTGCTTTGTTGACACTCCAAAAAACGTTCCTTTCCAGACAGTTCTAGCGAAAGCTTTTATAGCAAGCAATACCATACATTTCAAGTTGCCGATTGCCAAACACCGGTATCGAATGTATCCTATGGGAACGGCAGAGAATTCTCTCTTTGCAGAATTAGGTAGACATTGTTGATATATTGCTCAAGAGCTCCGTAAATGTGACAAATGAATTTCTTCCACTATGTTCTAAAATGAATTGTTTCTGTATGGGTAGGATTTTTCTAGTATGCAATCAGAAACCTCTTCCGGGTTCATCGCCAGTATCATTCCGTGAAAAGTGTTTTGACCGTTGGAAGTATTCTCAAGGAAATCTGCATTGTCTGCCGCAAAATACAGGAATTTGTCTTTATTTTAAAATGTAGGAAGACCGAAACTCTTGTTTTCTGCATTCGCTTAGCAACTTAATACTTTTCTAAGTTAACTGCTTCATTGTAACTTATTCCAAGCCGGAACTGGAAGAATCCCACAAAGTTTTTTCTTCTAGTTTGTTTGCGAATTGTGGACGCGAATCCAACAGATAAAGATTGCTTTTCTGTTTCTGTAATAGCCAGCGTTTGAAAGTAGTTTTTAGTTTGCTTATCGATTTGTTTTGAAGTTTTTTTTATGAATTTCTAAAAGGAAAAAGACATGGAATTGGTGATAATGTTATCGCATTTTCGCATAACTTCTTTGAGTTTTCATAATAAAGAAGCCGACATCAGCGATGGGTGGTTATTAGTCATGAATCCTATAAATTCTATTGTTCCATACTAGATAATTCAAACCTTAAGATAGTCGCAGTTTTTGAGAAGAAGTTATAGTTCTGTTGCTTTCAGTGGCATTTTGATTTACTTCAAGATCGCTCACATTAGCACCAACTAATCCCTTAATACTCATTAATTTTCATTGTCTCGATGAGATTTTACAAATTCCACCATCTTCGATATTTCGCTAATGAACTTTATGCAAGTGTTTATTGTTATTATATTCACCTGAAGTCAAATCATTCTGAATCATTTTAAAGGCGTGTTCGGGGTTATTATCATACATGATAATAACTGACCAGAAGAAAGCGGACATTTAATTGTGTTCAGTATTTCAGTATCAACGATATATTGTCTGACCTTAAGTATGACTACAGTTCGGACTTGACTTTTTCTATTTTAAATTATTGACCTCGTAAACAGTTTCCTCGATAAAACAGACCAAATGATTCGCAATCTAATAGTTCATTAATGTTAGCTAGTTCTATTCTTATCTTTTACCCGAACTAATTTCTTTGATAAACAAATTTCTCTCCAATTGCTCCATGCATATTTTAAACTTGTTTCATTCAAAATATTGTCTAAGACAACTTCTGTCGAAGGTACTGCTGGATGTTTTTGATGATAAATTACATTTTCTCTGTAGATACAACAGAGCCAGATTTTAAAGCTTTATGAATCCGTTTTTCTGTTATTAATTTTCAAGTATGTATAAGATTATAACACAGAGAATGATAATTAGAGTAAAAATATTCGTTATCTGGTAACATTTTAATTCTTTCGCAAAGATTGGCAAAATTTGTTTCGCCAAATGACAAACATTCCTGGAATACTATATAATCATTTCTAGATCATCTTTTTGGATTCAATCTTCGATCAGTTACACCAAAATTCAAACATATAATTCACTTTATTTACTTTATCCATCATCCTGGAAATATTTGTCTGCTTTGTTTCTATACTGACTGAAAACCAGAAACCTGTAAAACAGAAAATACAGAATACATTAAAATTAATGTCTTTCAACGATTCCAAGTAAATATTTTTGCACCGAAACCTCAGCATTATTCCACTTGTCATTCTTGTAAACGTAGATGTTAGACACGAATGTTATGACAGTCTCTCATTCTCTTTACAAAAATGACTGATATTAAATCTGTCTTATAAAAAAGTTATGTATGAATGATGATTCGCGAGGGTTCTTTATATTATTTTATCAGCTTTATTTTTAAAATAAATTCATTAAAAATAATCTTGGCGTATCTAATTTTTTTTCAGAACTGTCATTACCTTTAATTGCTCACTTTTTAAAACTATAAGTTCTGCTGGATAGATAGCGAAGTAGTCTATTACTCTCAGTTAAGTAACTGTGGACATTATTTGGTTATTACTAGCGTAGATCATGCATTAGGTTAAGTATAGTTGTTTCATCATTTTCTGTCTCTCCAACAGAAAAGTTAAAGTACTTCCTATTTTAATATCTAACTAATGATGGCCTTTTAGTTTTTTTTGAATTTGGTTTTTAATGTAGCAGACAATTTCCAAGCACTGTCCAAAAATTTCCGCCATATTTGTTGCATTTTTTTTTAAACCAAAATATCAATTTTGCATTAAAAAATTTGGGTGGAAACACAATGAACTCGACTAAAATGAATTATATTCGCTACAATATAATTGTACATCTTCGTTTTTTTACCTTGCGCTATTTATTTGAACATATGTACATTACAAATTTACCCTTGTGCTTTCTGATGTAGACTGAAGAAGAACGAAGAAAACAGGCAGAAGTTAAAAAAGATACTATTACAGAAAATGCAATTCACACACAAATATCTGAGTCTAAACAGATTTTTGAGGTATGTAAATATTTTAAGAAATTATAGTAAAAATGATAAAAAAAATTTTTAATTGATTAATTTGCTATGATCATACAATGGAAAAAATATTAAAAATTAAGAACGATAGCTCCAAACATGGGAAAAAAGAAAACAGACAAACTTGAGAATTATCAGATAAAAAATGGCACCATAATCATCTAACATTCAAAGAAATTCAAATAAAATAAATACATTTTTTTTCTGTAGCTGTATAAATAGTTGTTGGACACAAAAAAATTCCTATCACTCACGTACTGGGAATAAAAATAGTGGTTTAAAAATTTTCTTATCATTCAAATTAGGACTGTAATATAAGATAGCGAAGGAATCCATAAGTAAATTTTTGTCAAATAACTCAATTTTTATACTGGAATAAAGTAAAACCAAATTTACACAACCAAGAAAATGCTCTCGAAATCATTGTTTGGCGTTTTTTCGGTTTTATCAGAGGATGCAGAAGCATCATTGCTGACATATTTTCAGAGATCATTTATGAACAATTTGAAGTGGGAACTCTGTCTTTGAAGGCTGCTGACTTTAAAAAATTTGTTTATTTAAATGCGAAATTAATTGTTTAATATTAGAAATTAATTGATGTTTATTATAAAAAACAGAACATTTAAGGTGGTATAAATTATTTTCTGGACCAAATAAATACAAGAAAGTCTTTTTACCAAGATATTAGCATGATGACCTTAACCTATTATAAAATAATTAAGAGATGAATAATAAAACAGCAGAGTTATCTGATAATATCTTACGTTAACACAAAGAATTAAATGTTCTAATTGATTTACAAGTTCACTTAAGCATTAATGGATTGATAAAACTACAAATACTGATTATGTAGAGTATAGTAATGTAGTAACCTGAGATTCTTACTACATGATGAAGGTGAATAGTAATAAAAATATATCATAACAACACTTTTAAAATACTAATACAAAATATTATGTGGAAACAACTATAAATAAATCTCTAAAGGTAAAACATGTCATATATAATGAAAGCCTGTCTAAATGATATAAATGGGGGCATAGTCAAGTTTGCTCAAAATAGTCTTAGAATGATTTACGAGGCAACGAATAACATCAAATGCAAAATATAAAGCTATAGTTTAGAGTTGTGTCAGTTTAAATATGGATAGAAAATGAATGAGATATGACGTATAAAATGCTCATACAGAAAACGTTTGTCCCGTTGAAGAAATTTAATGTTATAATGTCTACCTTATCACAAGATAAAGATAAAATCATCAAAACAGAATTTTAGAGAAATTACATTCGACAGACACTCACTTTGTCTAAATGTTTGGCATTCTCAAGTATCAGATGTGAATCTCAGATGTATATGGACCGTGGACAATTTGCAAAATATTACAAATAAAAAGTGCCTTTGAGATATAATAAAAGTCACCGTTAGCAATAAATTAAACAAATAAACTCATAAATATTTGTATAACTTTCATAGTTAACAAAAGAATGTAATACCATTATAATTTTGTTGTAAATTATTTCCAAAAAATTAACATTTATTTTGCATGTTTCCATATTCATTTTATACATAAATCTAAAACTCTCTTTACTTCTTTCTTTTCTGATTCCAAAGTGTCATTTTTGTCGTTATTGTTTTTATTGAAGGGGATAAAACATCAAATGCGAGGCAGATCAACAAAAATAAAGTCGGAAATAAACCGACTAAAAAAAAATCTGTCCAGGCATAAAAAAAGATTGAGAGGGAAAAAGGTATATTGGTAAACTCTTCAAACATTTATAGTTACTTAAATTTAATGTTTTAGAAGATAATAAGCCAGCATAGCTCGTGCAAACTCCAGGAAATAAAAGTGTCTTTAGAAGCCATTTCTATTAAGTCGTTACAAAAGTTTTGTCGATTTTTTATATCATGTTAATTTTGAGTTCATTTTTTCCATGCTCGTAAAGGTGTATGTAGATAAGTTATATATCGTTTTGTAGCGAGTGCTTTGGCATACATTATACAAAACCTACCTTTTTTAAAATCATGAAATGGATATTTGTTTCATGGTTCTGAGTGAAGCATAGATAGAAAAGTTTTCGTGCCATTTTGCTTTACGACTTCAAAGTGGGCGACAAAGAGAGCGAGGAACTCGTAACATTAAGCAAGGGGCGAGGACACAGCAGATGAGCGCACATTACAACGATGGTTTGCAAAGTTTCGATCAGGCGATGTGAGCCTCAAAGATGAGGAATGTAGCGGACGTCCTTCCAGCTGTGATGACGACCGTCTGAAAGCCTCAGTTGAAGGCGATCCAAAGAAAAAACTGCGAGAAATTAGTGGAGAGCTTGATGTAGGCACTGCAACTGTTGTTGTTGTTGTTGTTGTAGAGACATAGCGCCCGAGAGTATCCTTAAAGGGACTTCTTGGCTAGCACTATCACCTCCGCTGGCTGCGAGACAAGTGCTTTGAGCGGCGGAGTCACTTCACCGAAAATTTGTTGGCGGAGGGAGATAAGACCGGGGCACCGCTGTAGCCAGTGGGACACCGTTTGAGGCTCCTCTCCGCAGATGGGGCAGGTGGGGTCGGCTGATTGGTTGACTCTGTGTTGATATGCCTGAAGACGAGGGCAGTGACCAGACCGGAGCCGGCTCAGTAGCACTGCGTCCCGCCGGTTGGTCGACGCGTTGCTGTCAGTCATCCAATTGTCAGAGTAGACTTCAGCCGATAAGCAGTTTACGGGTGGTGGGTCCGGGATGAGGTGTTGGAGGGCAGCCTTGGCGGACTGGTAGTCGGTAGGTCTGGGAGGGTCTGGGTTCGGAGGTAGCAGACTTGGCAGCGGCATCGGCCCATTCATTGCCGGGTATACCGCAATGTCCGGGGATCCACATGATGTGGATGGGGAAGCAGCGTTGGGAGAGGAGGGACTGGAAGTCTCGGGTGTCGGTGGAATGGTGTAGGAGGGAGAGGGTTAGAGAGCGGCTGTCGGTGCAGATAGTGACAGGCTTGGCGGAACCGTCAGAGAGAAGCCATAGCAGAGCGAGTCGGAGGGCTGCTTTCTATTCACAGAAGGAAGACGTGAAGGGAGCTCCTTTTTCAGATCTGGAGAGAATGAGGGAGGGATGCGCTGGGTCTCCGCTTGTGACGACCATTGCGGCACCCCCGTTGAGTCGGCCATTGGAGGCAGAGCCGTCCGTGTAGATGGTAAGGTTGGATGATGATTGGCGGATGGCCACGAGAGCTGCCTCGCAATGGGAGGAGTGGGTAGGAGAGGAAGGTCGATTCGTGAGAGATAGGGAGATACGCCAATGAGTAGGTCCATAGTCCCATGGGCAGTGTATGGTGTTGGGTAGTGGGGCTCGGATGGAGAAGTTTTCAGGGACGGACGAGGCAATCGCTTGGGATGTGGAGCGCCAGCTTCGTCGGTGAAATCTGTGAGGACAGTTGGATGCAAGGGTTTGAAATCGAGGGTGCTCAGGAGGTCCTCTCGCCAGACTTTGTCATAGGCTTTGGAGTAGTCCAGAAGGGCGAGGACACTCCGATGGGGCTTTATCGCCTGAAAGCCGTCACTGATTTTCTGCGTTATACGCAAGACTTGGTCTTCGCAGCATCGCTGTTTGCGAAAGCCAGCCTGCTCGGGGCAAAGCCAGCCTCTGGATTCGACTAGGTAGTAGAGACGGTTGTGAACCAGCCTTTCCAGGGTTTTCACGATGCAGGATGTGAGACTGACAGGACAAAAGGAGGAAAAATCGGTTGCGGATTAGCCTGCCTTCTTCAGCGGGAGGATGGCCGCATCTCTCCAAATTTGGGGACATCGACCTGAGTTGAAGCTCCAGTTGTAGATTTCAAGGAGTTCTTGGCGTGCCAGTGGGCCAAGGGCGATGAGGAAAGAGGGGGGAATGTCGTCCAAGCCTGGAGCACCACCAGGGCGAAGTTGCTGGATTGCGTCGTCTAACTCCCGAAGGGAGAAGTCAGAGCAGCTCTTGTCGTCAGCGGTGGGAGACCGGAGTAGTTCCTTGACAAGCCGTCTTTTTGTTCGATCGTCTTTGTCGAGTGATAGGCGATTGACTGCGGCGTAATGGTGCATGAAGGCGTTAGCTTTGCCTTTGTTCGTTGTGATTATGCAACCATTGTGCTGCAAAGGTTCAACAAAGCTACTCGATTCTGGGCCACCGCTGAGTGAGTGGATCATGCGCCAGGTTCTGGATGTGTCAGGGCTGTGCTCTAGTTCGGAAAGAAAGTCAGCCCATTTGGACGTCTTAGCTTCGCGGGAGAGAGCGTTGACTGTTGCGCAGGCCTCGATCCACTCTGCACGGTGATCCGCGATGTGGCGCCGTAGGTGATTGCGGCGTTTGATGGCTGCCTTCACTTCGGGTGTCATCCAGCAGCGGGTTCGTGCGCCGGATTTGGATTTGCCAACTGTTTTGTGGCCAGTCGACAGCAGAAGGTTAGTAAATTGCCGGACATGAACATCAAGGGTTGAGGTGGGGGGCAAGCTAGGCATAGCATCTTCGATTGATTGAGTGAAAAGGGACCAGTCGACATTGCGCCTGTTCCACCGGGCTCGATGGACCTTAGCCACGTGCTCAAGTCGGCAGCACAGTGTTGTGGTAATTGGGAGATGGTCCGAGCCCAGGTCTTCGCGAACGGTCCACTCAGAGCTGTTAGCCCAGGAAGAGTGGGCCAACGAGAGGTCTGTGGAACTAGAACCGCCGGTTCCACGGTTTATTCTAGTGGCTGATCCATCGTTTAGAAGGGTTAAGGTTTGGGAGAGGAGAAGATCTTCGATCTCGGAACCACGACTATCTGGGGGTTGAAAGGGGTCCCACAGTAATGAATGAGCATTAAAGTCACCGCCAATGAAAGTGTTCGGTTGGAGGGTATGAAGGCTTAGGGAGAGGTGGTCTGGTTGATTAGGTTGTCGAAATGGAGGTATGTACAAGTTGTGAATAAAAGCCCATTTTCGGCGGGACAGGCGAACACGGATGGAGGTACATTCCTCGGCAGTGCCCGAGATGCCTGGGGGTAGTTGTTGGAAGATCAAATCGTCTTTGATGGGAGTCAGGAGACCACCTCCGCGGTGTCCGTTGGGACGGTCTAGGCGAATTGCATTGTAACCATGGAGGTGTGGAGTAGTATCACACGCTCTGAATTTTGCCTTTTGGATAAGGCAAACCAATGCGATCGGTGATTAGGCGGGATTCAAGTTCGCCTAGTTTAGTTGACACTCCATCAGCGTTCCATTGGAGAATGCGGAGGGATTTTCGGGCCTGATGCAGAGGTGGCTCGGAAATTTCAGTGATAGAGGGGGTTGAGTTTGGTGGTGTTTGGGTAGAAGTGAGGTGGCATTGAGAGCATAACCAATGGTTGTTCTGCCGGGCTGCAGCGGCTGCGGCCCGTGAGAGGTCAGAACAAGAGCTGTGTAAAAGATTGCCACATTGACTGCATCGTAACGGGGTGATGGTGTGGGCGATGGTGCGGTGGCAGCAAGCGAAGCAGGACTTGCGTGTGGGTGGGAAGGATGATAGGGGGCCTGGGTTGGATTCGATATCGCCGGCGATGAGAAGGAGAAGGGAGGCGATTGCCGGTGGGTCGTCCCCCACAGACGAAAATCAACTGCTTGAGATGAGTACGGTGAAGTGAGCTCCCTGGCATTGGTCCCCATTGTCTGGGTTTTCGGGATTGCCACGTAGAGTCTGCGTCCTTGATCCTGACTGCAACTGTTTCTTGGCATCCTGATGCAATCGCCAAGGTGAAAAGGCTTGACAAGTGGGTTCCACATGAGTTGAATTAACAACAACAAAATCTTCGATTGGAGATCTGTTTTACGCTTGTCGTAAGAAAAAAAAACGACCCATTTCTTGATCGAATCATTACCTATGATGAAAAATGGATCTTTACGACAATCGCATAGTGGCTCGACAGAGACAAGGACATGGTCACTGTCTAGTGGACTGCAACTGGTGTCATCCACTATAACTTTTTGCAACCTGGCGAAACCATCACAGCTGAAAGATACTGTCGTGAATTAAACGTTGCCATCAGAAACTTTCCCTACAACAGCCGGCTCTGGTGAGTCGAAAATGCCCAATCCTGCTCCAAGACAATGTTCGTCCTCATTTTGCAAAAGTGACTCTTCAGAAACTGAACACGTTGTGGTAGGAAGTTCTCCCTCACCCAGCCTATTTACTAGACCTTTCTCCCACAGACTACCACCTTTTCAAACACCTCGACAGCTTCCTCCGTATGAAATCCTTCCCCAACCAAGCAGCAATTGAAACTGTCTTCCAACAGTTTATCGACTCTAAAAATCCAGATTATTTTCAAAATGGTATAAATGCACTTGTAACTCGTTGGCAGAAGTGTATTGGTTGTAATGGAACTTTGATTTATAAACTTCACGTTCAGCAACGATATGAAGTTTCATTGTTGTGGTAAAAAAACGACCAAACTTTTGTAACAACCTAATAATTGACTTACGCTATTACTTTCGGTAAAAATGTTGTATAATATTTAAAATATGTAGAATTCTACAACATTGATATAATTATACGATTAGCTTTAAAGCGCAGATGTATTGACTCATAAAATATAGAAATGTCTTCACACGTGCTGTTTATGACTGTACAAAGGTTAACAACATTACCTTTAGAGAAATAACACCAGACTCTGCAGAAAAAACATTTTCCGAGAGAGAATTATGCCTATCTGCCCCCAAACAGTATTTATATTTAAGATGGGGCTTGGCATAACTCACATTACCAGTTAAAAACAAAGATGGAAAGAAAAAGTTAGGTATCACAGCTTCGTCACGGCCTGGACAATTAATTGATATGAACTTAATTAAACACTTGTGGGCCTATATCCGACTAATCCCTACCAGAGTGTCCCCATATACCCGCTTCCAGTTCCGTAACACAAATTATATACTAGACTTGGACTGTAATCCTGCATATCAAGATTACTGATCTCATGCAAAGAATTTCAGGGCCTTGTTGCATTGCATGAAGCAAAACTACACCACAAATTATTAGATCTACTCATTTTGCTTGTACTATGGATGTTTTTTAGTTGCTGATTATGAGATTTCATCTATCCACTTCCAAAATATAGACATATACACAATTTTTTAAAAAATATAAAGTGTTTTATATAAAAGAAACAATCAAATGTACTCATGAGAGTACACTAACCGTGGGTTTTATTTCACTTTATCTATTTATAATAACAGTTGTCATACCCAACCATAAATAAAAACTAGAATTGTGCGTACTATTTAATTTTTAATAACAAAATGCTTTTATAAATTAAATTCCTTTAGATTCCTTACAGACGAAGACTGGTTACTCGGTAAGTAAAATGCTTTTAAATTAAATGCAAATTTTTCTGCTAAATTCATATTTGTTTATGAAACGTGGTGATTTAAGGGAGACTCTTCACCTTTTTAGTACGTAAAACAATCAGCTGGTAAACGGTTCTGCCTACATCTATTACAGCTTGTTACTTACTTTCATAAAGTCAATAATTTTAGTGTTCTTCACCCATGATATAAGCACTATACCAGTAGATAATAAATATAGACCAAACAAATAGTTCTGTCGGTCAGAACAAAATAGAATAAAACTAAATATCACTAGCCCAGTTTATAAATAGCACGATATCTGTATGAAAAAGTTGCTGCTGGTCATAATGTACGTAGATTTAGTAGATGGCGGATGCAAATCTTACAGAAATCTTGAAATCACACGATATAAATTTTAACAGTTAAATAAAGCTTATTATTTTTTTAAAAATTTGTTGTATCTTTTTGGTGCTTAAAGATTCGTTTTCATCTTGCAATAGAATTGGTTCATACATTCGGTTTAAGGACTGTATAACTAACTATCTGCACAGATTGCACATTATTTATTTTACTTGTAAGACCGCCTACGTGGCCAAAACAAGTGCGTCAAGAAAGGTGAGAGTCCAGCAATAAGATTTAAGCAACTTATAAATCTTAATTGACAGGTGGAGCTAGTCAGGCTCAGCAAATTATTTACAACAGTATGATTTTGTTTCCATATGTGCCGTATTCTTCGCCCTTGTATGTATTTTTCAGGACGAAATGACTGTTGTGGTGACACGTAGCATAAGGTCCGGATACAACATAATTATCATTTTCTACAAATCTTTTTATGACAACATCTATAGTGAAAGTGAGGCATTGAGGTCCCAGTGTCAGTAAAATATTTTTGCTATGAATTCATTCTAGAATATTCAGGATTCATATTTGAATATAATCCTGTAAAGGACAAACGTGAAAAACTTACACCAATTTGGATGCATTTGAAGAACTTTAGTGCTGTCTATTGCGGTACTACAGTCCTCATAACTACCTAAAGCTTCAAAGCTCCATTTAATTTTTCAGAAATTCTGTACGTCTCTCATTCGTTCGGAAGCTAGAAAAATCTGTATTCTTACTGTCAAGTATGTATCATAATAGAGACATCATTGCTAAAGGTGACAACAAACCAGATATCATCAAATTTTGCAACTGAAGCAATGATGGTGTCAATCCTTTGGCTCAATTGATCCACATGTGCATGATCAAGCTACAAACCAACAAATGACTTTAGAAATTTTTTACAATCTTTCGGATGTTTCCACCTAATTGAGCACCAGATAAGAAATTCGGAAGATAGATATTCTTTTACTGAAGAATTGATTTAGCCACAGCTATATAGGTGCATCAACACTACAAAGCTTCAAAGAGTTTAAATCACAAATGTGTTTGTTCAAATATATGAAAACCGCTTCCAATAAACATAAAACGTCGTAGTGCTTGATCACTTTAAAAATCTGCATACTTATTGTTTTTCATTTTTTCAAATACAAAATAAAGGAGGCTCAATTCTTCTGTGTTTGTGAAATTTTTTTCTATGTGCTTAATTTTATTTTCTTATGTTGACAATAAACTAAGATAGACTTCGAAGTATTTATTCGGTTATATTTACTTTTGTATGTCTTTAACTGCCGTTTTTATTAACCAAAGCATTCACAAAATTGTGTTACATTAAAAAAAAAACCTAGTGAGATTGTTTTGTAGCAACATATTTTTTCATTATGGTGTAGCGGCCATGCCAAAAACGAATGTATTGTAGTCAAATTCATGTAATTCCGTATTTTTCTTATCTCAGTTTATTCCGACCCTTCATTTACTGCAAAGGTAACTAACCAATCACATAGCGTAGATTGCTTTTATAATATTCGATAAATTTAATAATGACCTCTTATACATCAAAAGAAAATCAAAATGGCAATTGTATAATTGAAAATTATTTAAAACATAAAAAGATAAATATCTGCTCAAACTTTGCTGTTAATGTTAAATTAATAATTATGTGCATAATTGGCTATTTGCATCCTCCTTCCTTGATGTTTTAGAGTAAAGAGAACATTAAAATTCAGAATAAAAACTAATAATAATAATTGTATCTGCCAGAAATGATTTACTAAAGAATATAGTAGCATACATGTTTTCATCACTACGCTGTATGCATATTTTAAAAAGGAGGTATATAATCTTTTAACTTTTTGCTTCTCTAATTTTATTTATTATACATAGGGAGTAAATTTTCTTTAATTTATTTTACAGTCCTAGGCGCCCATTCCATAGACCAGCAGGTAATATACCGGTTACCAGAATACATTTACTCCCTTAGTTCAGATGTAGGAAGAGCCCACTGTGAAAATGATTATAGTGCTGTTGGATAAGTACATAGACTACGACTAACTTAAATGTATAGTAGTTTAATATGTAATGAGATCGACTGGTCATTTAATAGTGGAGTTACTAAGATTGTAGTGATATTTTGCACTGCTAACTGAACTATAGTGTGTGGTTCTGCTGAATGAGTAATGAGATTTACTGCAGTGTATGGTTTTGCTGAACATGGTGAGATTTTATTCCTAACGAAACTGTAGTGTATGGTTCAGCTAAATATGTATTAGGATGACTCCGCTAAATTAACTCTCTGTAGTGTATTGTCCTACCGAATATCTAATGAGATTGTTTCCCTATCTTAACTGTATTGTATAGTTCTGCTGAATATGTAGTGTAATTCTACTGCTAACTTATCCGTAGTGCATGTTTCTGTTGAATATATAGTGATATTCCATCTCTAATTTAACTTGAAGGTATGGTTCTTTTGAATATGTAGAGAGATTCTACTGCTAACTTAACTGTAGCGTATGATTCTGCTGAATATGCAATCTAGGTTCTAGCGCTAAAGTAACTGTATTGTATGGTTTTTCTAAATGTGTGATCAGAGTTCTACATGCTGAATATGTATTCAGATTTTACCACTAAGGTAACTGTAGTGTATTATTCTGCTGAAAATGTAATGTGATTTCTACTGCTAACTTATCTGTAGTGTTTGATTCTGTTGAATATGTAATGAAATTCTTCCCCTAACTTATCTGTAAAATATGGTTCTCCTGAAGAAGTTGTGAAATTCTACCACTAACGTAACTATATTGCATGGTTCCGTTGAAAATGTAGTTAGATTTTACTGATTACTTATATCTAGTATATGGTTGTGCTGAATAAGTCATGATATTTTATTGGTAATTTACCTGTAGTACATGGTTCTTCTGAATATCCTGTGAGATTTTATCTCTAACTTGACAGTAGCGTTGCTGTATTTCAAGTAATATATTCACTACTAAATTTACTTGGTGCAGTTGAGTTTTAAGTAAGAGATCTACAAATAACATTTATTATACTGCTGATTATGTAGAGAAAGTCTGAGTACTTAAAGCTGCTGCTAAGTTTTAAACAAGAGCTCCACTGCTAATTTAACTGCTCCTTCTGGATATCTAGTGAGATCATTACTGTAAAATTACTATAATGTTTTTGAGTATGCAATAGGAGTTCTACTGCTAACTTAACTGTGGTGATGCTAAATATGTAGAGACAGTTACTCTGCTAACTTAAGAATGTTGCTTCTGAGTTTCATATGAGAACTTCACTGCAAATTTTACTATCGTAATGCTGAATATTTAATAACAGCCCTATTGCTCGCCTAAAACTGTACTTCATACTTTGAAGTGAGAGATTTACTGATAAATTTAATTTGGTGCTTCTGATTTGCGTGGTGAGACCCTCAGCGCCAACATTTTTATAGTTCTTCTGGATATGTAGAACGCCACTGATAACTTTAATGTAGTATTTCTGAGTGTGTGTGGTGAGGGTCCCAGTGCTTACTTAGATATTGTGCTACTTATTATGTAGTGAGATCGACAACATTAATTTTACTATAGTATTGCTGAGTATATAGTAAGAATCTTACTGCTGGCATATGTATACTGTAAGCACTTTGCGTATTTTACTCTCATCTCCCTAATATGTAGTCAGCACTTCACTTGTTACTTAATCATAGTGATGATAAATGGAAGTAGATAATGAACCTCTATTCTGCATACCTTTATCTTCATCTATCATAAGTTTGGTTAACTACAGTAAAGCATTTACCTGTTATTTTTCTCACTATTTTTTATTGGCTTTATGTCCTCCCACAAACTGTAAAGCATCAGAGCAGGGAGTAGACGATTCTTTCAGGTGTTCACAACCTTACATTTCTTACCGCTGATCATTTGAGAAAACCTATTTTCAATGTTTCATATTCGTGTAAATATTTTCCATCTGTAATACATATTACTTTAGATTGGATACAACGTATAAGAACTTATGAAGATTAAGAACTATTTGTTTCACAGTTCACCCTCTACATCAATTTTTTCTTAGTGGTTAAACTCAAACACAGCTTCTTACCTTTTATTAGCTGATTATGCTAGATTATTCCAGTAAAATTTCTATCTTATTTCACACTGTCAACAAAAAATAATGCTGAAGGAAGCGAAGACCTACACGGTTTCTTTATTAACCTTAAAAATAATTGCACTCTCATTGTTTAATTGAAGTCTACAGTTTGTTAATGATTTTACCTCATAAAGTTTGCAAATTACGATTTCTTGGCTGCTGAATTTTTTGGACTGAAGAAAACTTAATTTTAAGGAAAGTAAAAATGGGTATTCAGATATGTAGCTAAGGTTACAGTTTTAAATTTTAATTTTACATGAAATTATTATATTATTCTGAAAATGTGAGAAACCTGAAATTAATTAAAATTTGGTAAATAATAAAATGCTTTGTTTTATTGTTGTAGTAGAAAAGAATAGAAAAATGTGATGATTTTAGTTATATCATTTATCATATCCCTTCAGTGATATTTTACAAATTTAAATCTTCCTTGTCTGTATTATCAGTATGCGATTGCAATTATGTAGCGTAGTCAGATTTGGCTGTCATATAGTAAGGTATCTTTTTGTAAGGGAAGATAAAAACAAATCTGCGATTTACTTAAGGATTTTAAATCAAATTTAAAAAATTAAATATTCTGTTATGTCCAACTTTTGCTGTTATTATGAAATAGCTAAAATTTTACGCGTATTTATTTATTAACTAAGGACAACATTAATGATTTATTATAATTCTTACAGAAATTCCGAAACATTCAACTCCAAGAAAAACCACAACAGGTAATCAGATATACAAAATTTTATATAAGAAACAATTTTTCAAAAAACATATCAATATCACTTAATTAAAAATAATGTTTCATTTTTATGACAAAATTTAAATTATTTTATTTTAAAATATTAAAGATTATTTATTATCTTTGTATGTTAAGAAAATAAATATTAGCTTCAAATAAATGTTATTCTGAACCAAATTACAATGCAAAATATCTGCTCCCAAGGCAATTATCTTGAAAGATTTTAGTGCTTGTCACTTATTTCTACTATTAATTCTAAATCATCACTAATTTCTAAAGTGATGATGATGTACACATAATGTGGCATGGATAATAGTCCGTGTCATATATTGTTCTATATTTTGTCGTACCGTGTAAAACAGTGGTGTTTTTAAAATATATTTAGAACTAAGTTAATTTAAATGATATTTATTTAAAGAAATAAAAAAAAATGTTTATTATTTTAAAACCGAATATTGTCTTTAACAGTATGCACAAATATTTTAAATAAATATAAATGTGGTTTATGTAAATACAAACAAGCTTAAGAAGCTTGCCATATCTTTCTTTCTTTATTATGCGTTTTATATTTTAAACCATTTTTATGTGCATCTACACAGGTAGTAGATTAATTACATATAGCAGATCGATTTTTCTTTAGATATGTCACTTATAGCTACACAGCTAGTACATTTAGTTTATATTGTTAGTAATCTAGGACGTTCACGTTTTCCGGAAAATCTGTTTAAAATATGAACTGTGTGACTTTCTATTGGATAGCTTAGGTCTTTCTGCATATGAAATGCAAGTGTTTTCAGTACCGAACAGTTCGCCCTACATCAGATTATTACGCGTTTTAAGCTACAAGCAGTTCTGATAACATTAGATTAAAGGCGTCAATGCTGTTATGCTGGCTATATGCATGCTTACAGTGTTGCTACATGTCTTCCTAAAGATGCTCAGTTTGCTTTAGGATATACCTTTAATGGAGCCACTGCACAATATTATCTCGATTTTTCTAGAAATTCCTCTCCTTCACTTTCTCTGATGTGTGATTTGGTCTTCAGTCTTCCTAGAAAAAAATACACCTCACATTACTTCTTCTCAAAATGCCTGTATACGTCTGAGATTCAATATTTCCATTTCAGAAATGACTAACACCGTTAGTTGCATTAAATTGACATTGCCATCACAATTTTTCAAAATAGGATAGAAAAGGTTAAAATGGTAATATTTGCTGTTCTTTACCTTGCCATAAAACATCTCTGTAAGTCAGATATTTAATTTTGACTTATCTGACGGAAACTAGACTGACATTCTAATTTTAAGCAGTCTGTTTACATGCGGACCATCAAAGGTTTGTTGTTGATTTTTATTACGAACTTAGGAGACGGATTTGTTCCACCAACCTAGCTTTTCAATCTGGTATCATGCACCGTGTTCACTAATAGTATAACATTTGCTGTAACTTTTCTGGCAGTCTCCACTTTAAAGTAGCCAACAAGAATGCTTTGCTGGTTGGGTAAAAGATTTATAGGTCTTCATATTTATTCTCTTTACGTGCTCTTTCTGAAAACAAACATCCACTACAACTAAAATGTTTCTAATTTCATTTCAATTGCATTTTACCAATCTTTGGCTGATGCGATGGCAATTAACAAATTTCCAAATACTGAGATCCTTTTAGCGACACTCAATATTTGAGAACCTAGATTAGTAAACAATGTTTTACATGAAGCCATTTTTATCACTGACAAAATCATGTTTAAAAACCCCAGATTATTTACAATGAAAAGTCGTCAAGGCTAACTGATGAAAACTCCAAGACTATCCATATTTTGCAACGTGCCACTTTACAATCGCGTATTCCGTGAACAAACCTTAGTAGCACTTAAAAATTCTTGGATGGAATAATTTTGTGGATTCTATGTGCATCTTGATAAATTATAAATTTTAAATTATTCCTTATAAAATAAAATTATACATTTAAAAAGCATAATTATTTCCCCTACATGACCCAAACTTTGCTACCTGTAAGAATATTTACTCTGATTATTTAATATTGAAAAATCTTCTCATCTCTCCCATTTATTTAATTGTTGAGAATTAACATTTTCTTAAACTGTAGCACATGAACTAATTGTGGTTTTCGTCTTACACATATCGAAATAGGCACCAGATATAATTCAATTATTATTTACAATTATATGACCAGAATGAATGTCACGAATAAGTTTGGAAATTACATAAGCGGCAATAACTAATTCCTTCGGGTTTTCTATTTAGATTGCAGACGAATCAATGGGGGTGCAGAAATTATCTTAGATTTTCTCTGTTTTTATTATATATGTATCAGTTTCTTTTTATTTTGTCTTATTCGCTTGTATTATGCTTATATTAGTCACTGTTAGTCCATGCCTCATTACAAATATCTTGTCTCATAAGCATTGATAAATTCATCCCAAGACCAGCTGTTTGTTCTCATAATTATTTGATTTGCAGGGTCATTGTTTTCCCCATTCCATCAGCGATATGCTATAAGTCAACTTTTATTTAAATTTTTTCAATGATTATCTTCAAACTTTTTTCCGGCCTTAATTCTTCATTTTCCTGAATCATGGATGCCTAACAATTTGTTAATTTGCAGGGTTTTTTATTTTTTACAATTTCTTATTGCATAAAATGCTGTTTTAAAACTTATTAAATTATAAATGATATTTATACCATCAGGTTCCTATTTAGCGAGCAATAATAATTGACAATTACTAAATTATTTATTTAAATTCTCTTTTGGTATACTTACATGTCAACTTATCAAAAAGCATTCAACAGGTTAAAGCTTCATATGAATTTAAACAATTCTTGTAAGAAAATTTTACGATCCAATGAAGAAAGGCTTAAATAATTTAATGTTTCTTACAATTTTTTCTTTTACAGGCATGAGTACTTTACCTTCATGGGACGTATCGTCAATATGTAGGTATTACTATATTGGATAAAAACCTTTCGAAGCACATATAAAATGTGGAATTGCTTTGTAGATGAGTTATTAAAAAGTGCCATATTTATTTTTGTATCAGTATACGGATAAAGCATTAAACAGAGATAGACTATCTTCCACACCGAAAATTGTTGATTGTATTTGGATAAAAGTCTGATTCTTTTTATTTTCAACATCACTTACATTTTTAGCTACAAACTCTTTAAATTTAAGTTCATGTTTTCTTCATAAATTGCTGTTTATCTTTTTACTTAAGTAAATGTCACCGGCAAAAAACCTCTTATTTGTTTTTATATTTTTGGAAATTATGAATGTTAGCGATACTGTGAGTTGTTTCCTGTGTTGTAGAGACTAGTGTTTATTTCGAATTTGTTTAGTATGTTTTAAAAAGTTGACGTAGGATTATTAAGTAATTCCTGTGATGGCAAAACCTAGCTCGTATACTTAGATCCTTGAAGACGGGGTAACAGATAACAAATGTAGCAATTTGAAAATCCATCATTTCCTGCCTAACCAGCATCTTTACGTCTTACAAACTACAGGTGTACACATGAAATCTGTAAAACTTTGAATCACTCTAAATGCTGAATGAAAGCATATATTTTAATTGGGTTTGCTTTATTGAAAAGAATATCTCCAAAAATGTATGTTCATTCATTTTCGTTATTCCACTTCCACTTGAGCACTCTTTGTTACCTGGAGAATATCAAAACGATATTTTAGCTCAGGCCAGATTTGCTCTAAAATGCTTGTATTGACAGTAGTTGGAACGGCATCAATAATTCTCTGTTGCTACTACTGCACTGTGTGCACTTTTCTGTTGTAACTATGTCCTTGATATATCCCCACAAGAAGTGTAGTGGAGTTATGTCAGGAGAGAGCGGGAAGGCCTTAGAATCTGACCTTCCCTGCCAATAAAAATATCTGGAAATGTTTCATCAAGGTAATATCCATCACCTGCAATCACCTGAAGCAAAAAATCTGTTGTAATAAATTTTTTGAGTTGCTTAATATGCTGAAAACCTCTTCATATTATATTACCCCATTCAGATCTTAGGCTTATTTTGAGTTTTAAACATTTCATGTGTACACCCCTGTATATGTATGACAAGATTTCATGGCAATGTAGTTAAGAAAATGTGGCTTAATGTTCCATATACACGACGGTTATGCACTATTCTATGAAGATGAAACTACACAGCACTGATAATAAGATTGAATCGGTGAAATCTATGCCAAACTATAACCTAATAATGAAATCCGAAAGATCTAATTGCATGTTTGTAGTGTAAACAATTTTGGAGTATAAAATTGGATACAAATTAAGTAATCTTATAAGTTTTTTTTCTTTTTCACATGAATATAATAATTACTCTATCGCAGGCTTATCTTAACCTATTTTCTTCAAAAATGAATGTATACTTCCATAACCAAACAGATTATAAATTTGAGATTTCCAAACTAGATATCTAAGAGAAAAGAAAAAATACTAAATTTAAACCCTTTGTGTAATTATATATATATATATAGCTTCACTTAAAATTTTAACACTGCTTTATTATTACTTTTTATGGATATTTAAAAAGTTTGAATCGTCCCATTAAACTGTCAGTTGTATATTTATTGTTCTTGTTATCGATATTTTTATGGGAATTGGTGAATGTAGTCAAATTTAGCTATTGTGCAATAGGCTGTCTTTCTGCAAGGAAAGATAAACAAATCTACGCTTACCATAAGGACTAATGGTTTATAATTTTAAAAATGAAAGCCATTATTACCTCTAAAATTTTTATTACGATATTATATCTAATATTTTACTTCTATTTATTCAATTTTGAGAACATTCTAAATGTATTAAATTAAATATTACAGCAATATCGGACGAACCAACCCAATGGATAAACCAAAGAAGACAATCTAAAAGAAGTAAACATTTATTAAATTTTACATAAGAAAAAATATTTCATGAAAAATTTCCGTTATAAATTCTATGGTATCAATTTTATGACGGATGTTTAATATTGAATGAACAGATTACCATTAATACCTCGTTGTTTACTTAGAACACTTGACTTTATTACAGTTTCATTCTGTGTAGTCGAGATTTCTGAAGTAGTTCCTGATTTTTAGCTCATTGCGCTAAAATAATCTTTAATAAAGTAAAAATATTTATTAAATATAAAACAATTTAAAAATCAAGTTTGTAGTTTTCCAAAACCTACATATCTATGGCTTCACTGTTGGCAGATAAAAGAATTGCCTCTCTTCATCAATTTTATTTTGAGTATTGATTCCAAAATTACATTATTTATTGTAAAATTTTAAAATGCGCTGAATTTATTATCAATATTTATGATGTTTTATCCGAACTCTACCTGATTGTATTGAGAAATAGTTGCTCCCAAGCTAACAATTTTCAAAGATTTCAATGCATGTGACGTTTAGTGTCTACTCTGGTTCTATCGATAATCCTAAAGCATGACTTATGTCTAAAATAATGATTATAGTACATCAGTTTAGAAAAGGGGTATACTGGAGATTTAAAATATCTTAAATGCTTATGTTGTTAATATTGGAAACAATTTTTTTTAATTTTAATTTAAAACGAACTTAAATGACATTTAAAGAATTTCTCACAACGATAAAAAATATTTCCTGAACCAGTAGGTAGAAATATGTTAAATATAGATTAATAGTTGTTGACTTTGACACAAGCAACGTCAGTAATTCATTTATGTTGTTTTCTTTGATATGCGTTTTGAAATTTTGATCCATGTTTTATGGAGTTTGACAGGTATTACATTAATTATACGTAAACAGGTTGTTTGCTCTTTGGAAATTCACTAAAATCTGCACACCGTAAAAAGATTGTTTTATATTTAATAAGATAAAAGTTTTGCTTTTTCAGGACAATTTGTATTAAATATAAGCTTGTGCTTTTATAAGACATATTTTAGGTCTTCTTCACAAACGAATTGCAAATGCTTTCAATACCGACCAACTTTATGTTAGCATGTAACACATTCAAGACTAAAAGTGCTCCGGAAACAATGGATTTTATTCTCCATGGTTACTTTGATGGCTAAACGCAATATTCAGTTAATAGTGCATTTCTTCCTTGAGATATTGAGTTGTCTTCAAGATCTGGATTTTAATGAGCCACTGAAGCATATCCACACGTTTCCTTTCTAAGAAATATTCTCCTTCACTTACTTTAGTATATGTTTTAGATTAAAACCATGCTGAAAGTTGTACTTCGCATTCAGTAGTTTCTAAGGGAAAGAAACATTTTTATTCATCCGATTTCATTGAGAATCCTTCATTCCGTATTACCTTTGCTATAATGACTTACACTGAGAGGTGCTTTACCGCCTCAAATTCAAACAATTTCATCACTATTCCTTACATTGGAACTCAACCACTTAGATTGGTACTACATTCTTGCCTTTCACCACGTCATAGAAAAATTCATTTAAGTCAAGATCAATTTTGAATTTACTGGCACCAACAAGAGTATACTTGATCTGAAGAAACTTAATTACATATATGGTGGAAAAATTGGAATGACTTTTATGATGTACTTAAGAAAAGGATTTTTCCAACCAACCTAACGTGCAAAAGTAATATCGTTCACCCTGTTTACCAATAGTAAGGACACTTGATATAACTTCTGTGGCATTCTCCACTTTAGATTAGCCAAATATGATGTCTTTCTGCTTGACTTACATATCGATCGGTCGTCATATTTATTTTCTTAGCAAGCCGTTCGCAAAAGAATATTCCTTAAAATTTACTAATTTCTTGGGTTGCGTAAAGTTAATTGCAACAGTGTATGGCTAACATGAAAACATTATGCAATTTTGAACATGCAGAGATCCTTTTGGAAACACTCAACGTTTAAACACTGAGATCGGAGAGCAATGCTGTAAAGGTAACTATTATTATTCTAAAAAGACTTGCTAAACTCATGGATGAAAACATTTATACTATCCATGAATATGTAATGTGCCGGTTTACCGTCACAAGATTTGCGAACATACTTTAGTATTTAATAGTACAAAAAATTCTATGAGGAAACAATTGTATGCATTTCACGTACATCTTGAGAAATTACGAATGTTTGGTTATTGACTATAAAATAGTATTTTACATCTTAAAAACACTCCTTAATGAGGTCAGTGTATTTTGAAAAATCTTTTTTTGTTTGTTATTGATTTAACTGTTAAGAAATCCCTGTTAGCACTATGACTCCTATTTCAAATGTACATTTCCTTTTACGCATAATGCAATGGACACAAATAAAAGACGTGACTCAATTATTATTATTTGGAATTAGACGTCAAGATTGAATTGAATTAATAAGTTCTGAAATATTTCCGGCTTAAATAAATCATTTTCTTCAAGCTGGCTTTGTTAAATGACAAATGAGTTAGTAAAGATAGAGTTAATTTTAGGATTTCTCTCTTTTTATTATTTCATTTTAATTTTATTTTAGTTTTGTTATATTTGTTATTATTTATCGTAAGGTTTTGAAATTTTTGTTTCCGTGCATTTTGTTTATTTTTTATGTACATGATAGTCACTCTGGTTCCAGGCTTCATACATAGCCTATATTTTGCGTTTCGTACCCAAAAATGTTTGGACATCTGCTCATTCAGCTGCGGTGATATCTGATATTGCATAAACAGCTGGCAGTTAAGGCCTGAAATTTCGACAAGAAATCATGTCTTGAATAATCAAGGTTTCATTCTGTTTGGATCAGAATAGGGAATTAAATCATGATTATGATTCGTATAATACCGAGTAAAAATCTTTTAATTTATAATAGATTAAATAGAAACACTAAGTGACATGGTAAATTTTTTCGAAGAGGTACGACCATATATATATATAGCCTTTACCATTTTGTCCATTAGCAATTCATTATCTTCAACCACTTAACTAAAAATGGGTATTCAGTATTATAAGGAAATTAAATTATTTTATTTTGAAATTCTGGAATATAATTATTTTGAATTTTTATCAGAATGTCTATTATCAATAATTATTTTCTTGTCGTGTTAAGAAAATATATATATTAGTTTTTTATGAATATCGAATTGCACCCGATTACAGTATGAATGACTGCTCACAAGCTAATAAGTTTGACCGATTTCAGTGCGTCATGTTTAGTGTTTAGTCTATTTCTTTCCAACCTTACTGAAACCAGGCTAGGGTCTAAAGTGATTATTATAGTACAGATAATAAGTGAAAGACAATTATTGATGACAAAGATCATGTTCGCAATTTATTCTGCTATCAATGAATACAATATTGTTTTTACTTCATTGAAATTTAAATTAACTTTACAACATGCATTTAACAAACAAAAAAGAACTTTTAGCATTGTATAATAAAAGGATTCTATTAAACAGTAGATAAAGATATTTCAGATATAGGTTAAAATGGCTCATATAATTATTAGCACCACTAAAAGTGTCCATAATCAATCTATTTATCTTCATTCATTTATCTTCAGCAACACTGGTATTATAAAATTACATGTATTCTGGTTTATTGCTTTTTGGAAATCTCAATAAAATCTACACATTGCATACGTTTATTTTATATATAATAAGATAAAATATTAGCTTTTAAACAAAATTTGCATTAAATATGAACCCTGTGAATGTATAGGGGATATTATAGGTCTTATTCACAAACAATTGTAACTGTTTTCTTTACAGAGCAACCCGCCCTATCTTAGCTTGTTACACATTCAAGACTAATAATACATCGGGAATAATAGATTAGAATCTTCATGGGTGGTTTGCTGACAAGAGGAAAGGTTACAAATATATTCCAGTTCTTCTAAAAGATTTTCAGTTTAATTCAGTACCTGGGTATGTGTGAGCCACTCCAGAATATCCTCGCGTTTCCTTTCTTTGAAATTTTCTCCTTCACTTATTTTGATACATGTATTAGATTAAAATTATGTGAAAAGTTATACTCTTCATCTTTTACTCTTGGAATAATCCAACAATTTATCCGCCAGATTTCATTAATCTAATTTCATTCTATATTTCCTTTCTATAATGACTAACACCAATACCTGCTTTACCATCCCACACTATTCCTCAGAATGATACGCAAACACCAACACATAGATTAAGACTACATTCTTGCCTTTCGTTAGGCAAAATATTTTAAGTAAGAGAAATAGTTAATTTGGAATGTCTGAGGCCTTCTTTTCTTTGGAAAAGAAAAATAAAGATACCTCGATATATGGTACATACATATATCGGTCGTCATATTTATATTGCTTTCAAGCTCTTTGCAAAAACTACACCCCAAATATGTTAGAATTTTCTAGGCTTGTGTACATTTTGTTGCACCAATTTTTATTAATATCAAAACAATGTGAAATTTTTGAAAATATAGAGATCCTTCTGGTGATACTCAATATTTAAACACCATAGATCAGTGAGCAATGCAGTAGGAGTAGCCATGAAAAACATTTGCTAATTCTTTTCGAAACATGAGTATCGGAATCATGGCTGAATGATGAAAACTTTTATCTTATCCATAATTATGCAAGGCAATGGTATACCATCACCTCATTTGCGAGCATATCTTAGTGGTGCGTATAATTTTAGGATGGAACAATTAAATGCATTTCACATTCATCATGAGAAATTCAGAGTATTCGATTACATTCCAAAATCAAATTTCACGCCTCTTCATGATCCACACTTATTTTTCTTTTTGTTACCTGTAAAAATATTTATTGTGGTCACAGTATTTGGAGAAATCCATTTTTACTCTCTTTCCATTAACCGTTCAAAAATCCCTCTTAACACAGGAGCATACAAAACACCTGTACTTTTCGTTTTAAGCATAATACAATGGACACAAAAGTAAAAGGCGTGACTCAGTTACTATTTGGATTTAGATGACAATGGTGAAGGTCAGTAATTGGTTCTGAAATTTCTACGGCATAAATAATCGATCACTATGGGTTGACTTAGTGAAATCGAAAACGAATAAATAAAGACTCAGATCATTTTATTTCTCTGTTTATAATATTTCAGTTTAATTTGAATTTAGTTTTGTTATGTTTGCTATATTTCACTTCAATGTTAAAATTTTATTTTATGTGGCATATGTTTTGGTTTTGCATGCATATACTAGTCACTTTGGATCCACGCTTCATACGTTGGATTTCTTTGTGTTTTTAGTAGACAAATTCTTATCGTCTTATGCTCATTCAGCAGCGGTTACATCCACGTGCCTTCCAGTGTCATTGTTTTGCTTCTTCCAGCAAAAATATTCCATAGCCTAGCTTTGATTCTTCAACATGGCAAATGACGGAATTGACTTACTAATGGTCATTACTTTTCAAATGTTTACAAACATCATCATGAGAATTTTTTGTGTTTTCTTAATTTCTGAATTTCCTAAATGGTGGATTGATAATACCTTTTCAGTCTGCAGTATTTCGAGGTTTTTACAATATGTCTTTTAATAAATACTGTTTTAAACTTATTCAAATTGAAATTATGGTCACATCAGATTCCCATTTGTTAAGTAAAGATGGTTGACAATGAATATGCTATGTATTTCAAATCCATTTAATTTATGTATTACAAATGTGGCTTAATCAAACAGGTATATAAATGTGTTATGGTGCACATTAATTTATCTAGAGCATTTAAAACGGTAAAGTTTCATAATCAATCAATAAAAATTATTCTTATTATACTTTTTGTGTATCTTTTGAAAAAGTGAACAGTCTAAATAATTACTTTTATCGTAATTTTTACAGGCTCGTCTGTTTGTCCTTCTGAAATGGATGACTCGACTATAGGTGGGTATTTTCATAATACATAAGAACGGTTAAAAGCCTATAAGTTATGCGTCCTTGCTTTCCAGATAAATTTTAGCTGAAGCACAGGGTATAGAAACCTGACTATTTTCCTCTTTATTCCAATATTTGTATTAAAGAAACTAGTCAGTAATTATTTATTTCACTTTCATTAGGAGAAGTATAATATTTGCCAACCTTTGACACTATTGGTACCTTGCCACTAAATGGAACTGATATAAATCTTATAAGAAAGGATTGCTGATATTACACCTAACATGGCTTAGAATTATAGGTAAATTCTGATTATAAGTGATGCTTTATCTTACTTCTTTGTATTTTCTTTCATTCCATCCTTACGCATTTATTTTTCAATTTTCTCTGTTTCGTCACTTTGACCTGGTTCATAGATAGCATTAATTAAAATTCTGCCAACTACACCATCGAAGCTCAAAAATTACGAACGTATTTCAACATTCTTTATTTCAGTTGCTTTAAAACCCTGTGTGTATACTTGCATATACGACACAAGGGGAATAGCCGTCTTACGTATGAAAATTAGTAATACGTTCAACAACTTTATACAAGATATCTAAGAAAAAAATATTTGAAGAACATCTCTGTATTTCTGATATATGCACATATATAGATTTACTTTGACTTATCTACTCAATTTCATCTTTAAATTTGTACATTTATTGCCCATGGTAACGATATTTTGATGGAAATTGCAAGGTTTAGTTAACTTTGTTTATTATATAGTAAGTTGTCCCACTGCAAGAAAATATTAGGCCAATCATCCACAGCCTCGATTAAGTACTGATAGTATCTAATAAAAGGAAAGTTAGATATTATTTCCTTTTTATTCTTATTACATTTAAAGCATTTAGCTTTTACGTATATTGATTTAATATGTAATGGCATCCCTATTTATCTATGTTAGGACTGATAGTATCATACTATCCAAAAAATGTTAAAGGCACTGTTATCTCTAACATTTTAATTCCGATATTATATTCCAAATATTTTATTTCTTTTCTTGTCATATTTAAAGATATTTTAATGTGTGTTTCTAATTATTACAGTCTCCAGTGAACAAAAAATGCCAGATTTTTCCAAACATACACAATTCCAAGGTAGTAAACATTTTTTTTTAATATTCTTACATAAGAAATGTTTCAAGAATAATTTACTCTTTAAATTCTGATATCATTCTGTGTGATGAATTGTTGAATACCTAATAAACATGTTGCCATTATATCTAATATTTTATTTAGAACTGTTGCATTCAACACGGTTTCATTCTGCGTAGTTAAGAAATTTGAAGTAGACATTAATTTATCATAATAGAGAGAAAAATAACTTTCCATAAGTGAAAATATATTTATGAAATGAAAAAAACTTTAAACAACTAGTTCGTAGTTTTCAGAGCATACAATGGTATTACTTCATTATTTTGTAAATCAAAGAACTGCTTGTCTCGAACACTTCATTTTAATATGGAAAAACAATTGTTTTTTTTTTAATTTTAATTTAAACGAACTTAAATGACATTTAAAGAATTTCTCACACGATAATAAAAATATTTCCTGAACCAGTAGGTAGAAATATGTTAAATATAGATTAATAGTTGTTGACTTTGACACAAGCAACGTCAGTAATTCATTTAATGTTGTTTTCTTTGATATGCGTTTTGAAATTTTGATCCATGTTTTATGGAGTTTGACAGGTATTACATTAATTATACGTAAACAGGTTGTTTGCTCTTTGGAAATTCACTAAAATCTGCACACCGTAAAGATTTGTTTTATATTTAATAAGATAAAAGTTTTGCTTTTTCAGACAATTTGTATTAAATATAAAGCTTGTGCTTTTATAAGACATATTTTAGGTCTTCTTCACAAACGAATTGCAAATGCTTTCAATACCGACCAACTTTATGTTAGCATGTAACACATTCAAGACTAAAAGTGCTCCGGAAACAATGGATTTTATTCTCCATGGTTACTTTGATGGCTAAACGCAATATTCAGTTAATAGTGCATTTCTTCCTTGAGATATTGAGTTGTCTTCAAGATCTGGATTTTAATGAGCCACTGAAGCATATCCACACGTTTCCTTTCTAAGAAATATTCTCCTTCACTTACTTTAGTATATGTTTTAGATTAAAACCATGCTGAAAGTTGTTCTTCTCACCTTTATCTCTTCGAATAAGCCAATGATTTATCGTGAGATTTCACTGATCTTTTATTCCATATTCCCTTGCTCTAATGACTTACAACGGTAGCGACCGTACCGTTTCAAATTCAAAAATTGTTGTTAACACCACTGTTTACAAGAACACAAACTATTAGTTTGGTACTCATTCTTGCCTTTCACTATGCCATGCAAAATCTATCTAAAAGAAGCGTTTAATTTTTAATTCACTCACGTCTATTAGAGTCTTCTTCATCTGAAGCAATTTTATTACATTCATGGTGAACAGTTTAAATCTTTTTATGATGACCTCAAGAAAAGAATTCTTCCTACTAACTCAACCTGAAATCATGAATTCATACACCCTGGTTACCAATAGTAAACCATTTGCAAGAACTTCTGTGGCATTCTCCACTTTAGATTAGCTAAGAAAGATGTCTTGCTGCTTGGCTTACACATGGATCGGTCATGAATCTTTCTAGCAAGCCTTTTTCAAAAGAATTTTTCCCAAAGTGTTAAAATTTTCTGAGCTTGTTTAATATTTCTTGCACCAGTGTTTAGATAACAAGAAATTATTTGCAATTTTATAAATGCTGAGCTGGTAATTTGAAACTTTCGTTTTCTTGACCTTTCTTTAATTTTTTAATGTATATATATTAGACTCTCTGGTTCCAGGCTTCATACATTGCATATATTTTGTGTTTGTAATACAATTTCTTATAGTCATCTGCTCACTCAGCTCTGGTACTACCCGCGTGACTTCCAGTGTTGTTTTTTCGCCTTTTCCATAAAAAATATTCTATAAGCCAACATTTATTCTTAACCATTAATAATTACAAAATTGACTTGCAGACGCTAATTACCTTTAAGTTTTCTCAAAAATTATCTTGGGAATTTATTGTGAAGTCTTACATTTTTTCTCTCCTTATTAATAGATTCGTAATCAGTTGCCAATCGGAACCTTTTCAGGTTTTTCAATATGTTATTTTATGAAATACTTGAAAAATTGCTTAGGACAACAGGTTCCTATTTAATAGGTAAGGACAGTTGACAATGACTAAGTTATTTATTGAAATCTTATTTCAGTTTATTTATTTCGAATAGAGGTTGATTAAATGGTATACAGGTGTATGCTTTTTATCTAAAATATTTAACAAGTTAAAGTCTAAATTTGTATTTAAAATAATTCTTATGAGTAATTTTGTGTATCTACTGAAAAAGAGAAAAAATTAAATAATTTAGCTTCATTCTCAATTTTTTGCAGGCTTGTCTGATTTTCCTTCTGAAATTGATGAGCCTCCTTTTGGTAGGTATTGTCAAATAATGTGTCGTGCTTTCTAGATAAATTCTAACTAAAACTTTGAATATGGAATGTGATTGTTTTTTCTTTCAATAGTTCTGTTAAATAAATTGATCAATAATTGTCAGTTCACTTTCATCACGAGAAAAGTAACCTTGAAAATCTTCCGCATTAATGGTACCTTGCCACTAAGTTTAATTGTCATAAATCTTATCAGAAAAAGTTTCTGAAATTGTCTGATATTTGGTTTAAAATTCTATCATGCATGCTAGTAGAATTGAAACTTTTTGCACTTTACTTATAACATCATTAATTAGATTTATTTGTAATAATTCTTATCTAATTTGATAAAACTAAAAACTGGAGGGAACATGGTTGATAAAGTTAAAGTTGTACTCATATAACAAAATTAGTGAAGGGAATTAGCGGTATCAGCGAGTCCTTTATTAAGTATTTATTTTTCGAATTTGTCTGCTGCATTGTTTTGAGTTGGTTTATGAATACTACGAGTTAAGATGCTGCCATATACTATCGACACTTGAAATAAGCGAAAGTATACAATAATTATTTATTTCAGTGAATGTGATGGATATTTAAAAATCATTGTGATGCAACATGTGTTGTGCCTCTTTGGAGAAGAAGAGGTTAAGGTTCTTTTTGTCACACTGCTACACTTTTAGTGACCTTAATTATGTATTTGTAATGAAAACAAATTTTAAGTTTATAATTGAATTAAAAATTAAGTGTAATCGTAAAACTTTCTTTGACCTAAAAAATCATTTGTCTATGTAAATGGATCAAAACTCAGCCATAAAACGCTGTGTATACTTTAATATGCGATACAAATGAAATAACTGTCCTACGTAAACAAAGTAGTTATAAAATATAGTATCTTTATACCAGATATCTCAAAAAAAATGCAACGCTAAATTAAGAACCTCTCTGACTTCATGACTTTAATATATATATAACTTTACTTTGAATTTTATTTCTTCAGTCATACTATAAAATATTGAATTTTCTTCTCCAACTCTCACATGTGCATTTATTGTCCATGTTATTGATATTTAAAAAAAAAAATTTCATTGAGTAGTCAAATTTTGCTAATATATAGTAGGGTTTCCCTCTTCTAGAAAATATTAGACGAATCAATCGCCGCCTAAATTTAGGACTGATAATATCTCATAAAAAGAAAATTAAAATATTGTTATGTCCAAGTTTGTTATTACGAAAATAATTTAATGTTTACTGGTACTGATTTAATATGTAATGGCATCCTTAATAATCTATTCTAATGATTACAGACCTGCAGCAAAAATTATCACTATGAAGTTTTCCAAAAAGTCCATCCAGCAAAAGTAAACAAATTTACAGAATTTTTGCATTACAATTAATCTGATTACATTTTACGTTTTAAATCCTACGAAGTGAATCTGTATACCAGAATTCTGGATATTGGTTAAACAGCCTGCAATTAATACCTGTATTTTGATGTCGAAACCTAGTTTTGTTTAATCACGGTAACATTTGGTCTGGATCAGAATTTGGAAATATATCATGATTATTTTTCGTACAATAACGAATAAAAAGTCTCTAATAAAGAATACTATAACATATTACATAAAAACATTTAATTTCATGTTAGAAGTTTTCAAAAGACGTGCGACCATAAACATATATGCCTTTACAGTTTTGCCCATTAAGAATTCATTCTCTTCAACCATTTAATTAAAAGTGAGTATTTCATTGTTGAAACCAAATTAAATTATTTTATTTAGAAATTCTGGAATATGATTATTTTGAATTTTTATCAGAATGTTTAATATTAATAATTATTTTTTGTCGTGTTAAGAAAATAAATATTAGTTAACATGAATGTCGAATTGCACCCGATTACAGTATGAATGACTGCTCGCAGACTAATGATTTTGACCGATTGTAGTGCATGTCATGTTTAGTGTTTATTCTATTTTTTTTTAACAATGATGCTGAAACGAGGCTGGGATCTAAAGTGATGATTATAGTACAGATAATAAGTGAAAAACGATTATTGGTGACAAAGATAATTTTCTTGATTTAGTTTGGTAATCTGGAATACAATATTTTTAGTTTATTGACATCTAAATGAATTTAAATAGCATGTATTTGACAAATACGAATTAGTTTTGTCACCTGATGATAAAAAGATATTCTTAATCAGTAGATAAAGATATATTAAGAATAGGGTTAGAAGCGTGAAAGATCTTTCTTTTTTCGTTATATTTTGAAATGCTGTGACATCTTTACTTACATTTGTAGAATTAGTGTATTGATTACGTGTAAACAGATTCATAGTTCTTTACAAATATCACAAATATATATATTATATACTTTTTCTTTTCGTATGGTTTACAACATGACTGCCTATAGTGTATATAATTATTTTACAATGACTTGCTGTGTGGAGGCAAGATTATATTAATCCTCCATCATTTCCCAATGATTTTCATTTGGCCTCAGTATATGGCTTTGAGTGAGCCACTGCAGAATATTCATCCGTTTCTTTTCTACGATTTTCTCTTTTGTGTGATTTGAGTTACAATTATGCTGAAAGGTATACATGCCACGCTTGACTTTTTGACACAGTATGAAATTTTCCGGCAGGAAATTGCGGATAGTTAAGAAACCCGTGTAGCAAAACGTTTTATGGAATAAATGGCTGGCAAAGGTCCAGTGGAATCTGTTATTTTTTGAATTATCCAGCTAGAAACGCAGATGAAAATCGTGCAACATTGCATGTCACAGTATGAACGGTGAATCTTTTAAAGTAGACCAATATTGTTATCAGTACGCTGGCTCATATTAATAATGATGCAACAGAACGAAAACATTAGCCTATTTACCACCAGTTCTAAAGTTATTTGACAATGAAAGACGTCCTTGCTTTACCCTCAGGATGAACCTAATGTCTTTGTGGGAGACAATTATTTTGTACCTTGAATAGATATATCTTTTAAGAGACTTTTTCTTTGTCAACTAGATCCAGATAAAATCGTTAAGCAATTTTTTAGTTGTCTTGAAGAGAAAACCGTTTTGTACAATTTATCCGATATTTGTGATAGCAGTGGAAAAATTTGCGTGGATAAATTCACAGTTGAACTTCAAAACATGCTACATGCTTATTTTTTTACAGTTAAAATTACACAGATATTTGTAAAGATTTTGCAATTGATTTTTCTGGGAGGAAATCTTTAAAATTCTCAACTCGTGTTACAGTGTTGCACAGCAAGTGAGTAGGATACTGTTTTGTTCTCAAGAACAGAGTGGATAGAAAGTTGGATATGCTCTTGGTGGAAGACATCATAATAATAATAATTAATAATAATAATAATAATAATAATAATAATAATATAATATATAATAATAATAATATAATAATAATAATAAAAACAAAATGTATATCGCTACCTTTTGCAATCCCAAAATAAATAAGACAGTGACCTCCGCATTTGTACTGATATAAAGTCGACAAATGAGGCGATCGTGAGAGAAAAGCATCTAATTCCCATCACTGGAGAGATTCTACGTGATCTGACTTGATCCATTGTGTTTAGTGAGTTAGATCTCATATTGCGCTTTCATCACATAAGATCAAATAGGTTAAAGAGTCAAGTGAAATAACGACATTTGTGAATCACAGGGCCTTCGATTATCTTAATGGTCATGGCTGTGAAATTGAGAGAAGTGCCAAAGAATCTTTTTGTAGTGCTGGAATGTTTTAGGAAATATGATTCGATCCTATCAGGAGCAACCCTAACTAACATTCTTTGAACATAGTCTTAGTAAATATGGACTAGCATTCAGTGAAGAACAGATATCAGCAAAACTATCAAAGACCGCCACAGATGTCAAAGATCATTCATAGGTCGAGTGCAGTATTCTAAAAATCTTCCTAATTTTGTACAAGCGACAGAACCACTCAGGAGACTTATCGGAAAGAAACGTGAGTTTGCTTGGAAAGGAGCTCAAACAGAAGTCGCTTCAAACGTTGAAAGCTGTCAACACTAAAGAAAAGTTTACTTATGTTGCAGATGAGTGTAAAACTTGCATTGTAGCAAACGCAGCTTTCACTGTAATATGGAAACGTTTAACTCAATTTCAAGTTGGTTTGTGGAGAGTGATGTTCTATGCATCCATAAATCCCTTTACTATGAAGAGACGTGACTCAGAAACTGTTTAAAAGCACTAGCTCTCGTGTGGGCTTGCGAAAGGTTTGATTTACATGTGTATGGCAGGGAATTCAAATTGTAAACCGACTACAAACTTCTATAGTGCGTTTATAGCTTGTAATTAAAACTATCTGCCCGAAATAAGTGATAGATGACCTGTTTGCAAGGTTACGATTACAAAGTAAAATATCGGCTGGGTAAGGTAAATATTACTAATGGACTCTCAAGACAAATCTACAAACCAAAAAAACACAAACGGAGAAGAAATAGACTTTGTGCAAGATATAGATCAGTAAAGTAAGCCAGTGGCTCTGACTGCAAAACAAATAGAACTGACTGACATCAAAGAAAGATTCCGGACTAGCCAGTGTAAGGCACTATATCTAGACTGAAAGTCGGTCGTCTGCGAAATGACTTTATTTGTGCGTAAAACTTGTGTTCTGGGTAGACTTGTGATGCGTTATATGTTAATTTTCTTTACCATTATTTGAGTAACAAATTAGCAGACAAACTGTACACTGACAACAAACGTGACGCAGTGACCATAATAATAGTTTCTAAAAATCATGCTCTTCTGAAAAACACCAACATGTTTGGGAAATTAGCGAACAACTTTTAAAGTGTTAACCCTAACCCTAACCCACCTACTTTTCAAACCAAAAAGGTCAAGAACTGATTTTGAGTTATAGTGATAGTGTTGCATACAGGAAAATAAATCATTTGTAAAACCTTATTACCTGAAGGACCACGGTTGTAAGTTCAGAAATCCAAAGACCAAACACTTGAAAAGTGGAAACCTCGCCCAAAATATTTAGATGTAATAAATGTAAATATCTGAGTGAGACCAGTGCGGACAGCGAAAATGTCTGCAAAATAATAAAAGAATAGATTGGATAAATAAAAATCTATATGCATCTGGAAATGAGAAGTTAAGTCAAAATATTTGGAAGATTTTCAGACAAGAAGAAAATAATGGCTAAATAGTTGTTTGAAGTTTTGGGTTATTGATATTAAACTTAAATTTATTACAACTGCATGTAAAGATAAAGATGAAGAATTATAAAGTATTTGGTTTTTGAAAAAGAAAGAGAATATACTGTTTTACATAGATATTGAAGTGCTTAATCGCGAGCGTTCATTATCACCGTTTTTCATTGTGTACGAATGTAGAAAATTATAAGTACGCAAGAAAACACATGTAGCGTTGCATCATTTGGAATAAATGGTAAATGAAAGATTCAACTGAATCGGGTGTATATTGTTAATAATTAACAAGCAGTCACCAGATCTAGTGTCGTTGGTTTGTCTTCACCAGCAAGAATATTCCTTTGGCCAAACTGCAGTCATCAAATTTGCATGACACAGATTTGACTTGCCAAAGCTAAATACCATTAAAATCTTTCATTAATTAACTTTTGAAATTTCCTAGAGTCGTTTAAATATTTATTTATGTGGATCTTGGATTCTTAGTTGATTTTCAACCTACAGGATTTTTGTGGGGTTTTTCCCAATTTATAATAAATAAATTAAAATATGGACACGCGTGAAGATGCCATGCATGCACAACAAACTTGGAAATGCTAGATGCTTTTTTGTGTGAGGAGTACATATGCAAGAGTATATAATGCACAGCGTAAACACAAGTACAATTCCTGCACGTATACTTTACAGTTTTAGTATTTTGTCAGGTCTTTATTATCTTTGTTTTTCAAAAAGCAATATGGTTTTCCATACAAATGGGCAGTGCATGGTGGCATTGTTCGCATATTGTTTGAGATTAATTTCTTTTTATGACTTCTGCTGGATGACACATTGTAAGTGGTAATTCTCATGATGTCTTACTTCAGGATTTGTATTATTAGTGCACTATCACCATGGCAAGCATCTGGGCTTTCATGTTGATGACCATCATTATCAGATGCATCTGTTTGTTTTCAGTATAAACCATCTCTTACGACATGACAGAAAGACTGAAAATAAACCCTTATTTAACAGTGTGTATTAGTTAGAAAAGTGATTTACCATTACTTTTTAGGTACATTTATTTAGGTTATAAAGCACCACTACTATTTTATAATGTAAAGATATATCTTATTATTTATCAAATACACCATATGCATCTGTATTAAAATTTTTATTAACAGCTTCATTAGATGAAGGATATAAGTTAGTTGACTGGAGTACAGAGTGGGCTCAATTCATGGTAAGTAAGAGTTTATCAAATCAAAATAGAAAATAATAGAATGCAAAAACAATTCTCAAATAATAGATGGCGCTAGCTGAACTATGCCATGTAAGTGCAGTATTTCCAATTGTTTTATTTATTTCATAGTTTCTTAAGGCAAGCAGTAATCAAACATATGGTTATGGTTAGATTTAGTTATAGATTCAATTCAAAGAGGCAGAGAAAATATTTAAATCTCGCTTGCTGAGGTCTGATAGAAAACAGCCTAAGCCAGATAATAGCAAAACCTGATTGGTTGTATTTTGGGTGAATATTCAGACCAATCTAAACAGTATACAGATTGCAATCTAGAAAGTACACAAAGTTGATAATTTGTATTCTGAAGAAACTGTCAGCCGGACCAAGGTAAATAGTATACAAACCTTACGGCTATATTTTGAGAAATATCAGTCCCTTTTTTAAAAAATGCAAAACACGATGAGTTGTATTCTAAGGGTGCAACCTGACCATTCTGACAGTACAAAAAACTTTATGGTTTGTAATATGTGGAAACTTTCAGAACAATATGGACAGTACATAAACCTGTCAGGTTTTACGAGTAATGTGAGTAAAATATCATTTCAATATACAGTAGATAAACCTAATAGGTTTTGTTTTTAAGGGAGCTACGCTATCCGATCAATCATGACAGTACACGAACCTGGTGGATTATTCTGAGGAAACTATCAGTCGAATCTAAACTTGAGTGGTTGTATAATGACGGAGTTACTTGTACGATCTAAAAAGTACACACCGAGAGACGCTCATAATGGAAAGAATCTTCTTATATTTTTTTACAATCACCGCTTTCTATCGGAATAATGAAGTCTTTTATTCGCCATGCTTCACCCAGAAAACTTCTGTGATTTTAGATGTAAATGTTTTTTTCTTAACCATCAACACGCAATAACTTTCTACATAGGACAACGTTTAATAAAATTTAAATCATTTTTAGTTTATGCACGTTTTTGTTTATTTAAATATTTTGTTTATTTTAACAGATTCTCAAGCGCGGGATTTATCACTTGGTAGTGGAATTTCTTATAAACCATGTAAGTAACCTTTTTCTCTGCACTCATGCTTTCAGCTGGTATAAATTCTATATTGTGTGCTTTTGACTCCAAGTTGCACAACATTAGTCAGGAAATGTCCATTTAGTATGAAACCTTTATCAGCCTACAGGCATTCCCACTAGTTTTACTGTAGCATAAACAAACATTTGACTCGCTTGTGTACTGGTACTGGGTGTTTTATGGTTTGGTGCAATGTTAGCATTCTCTAGGTCTCATTCTAATTTATTCACCGATTAGAACATTCCTGTTCTTCTTTGTTTACTTTCATTCAACTGTGCTATGGTTTAGAGAAGCATCAAATACTAGGAACACGTAATCTGCAAGAGAGCAAGCAACATCAATTCATGTCTCTACTGGTGAAAATCTCCAGTTATATAAAAAAATCCTTATAAATTTAGTGAAAATTTAGTGATTAAGCCATAATTATCTGGATATTTTCTGAAAAGCATTAATTTCAAGTATTTATAAAGTAATAAAGTTTAAATGTCATGTTTTGATTTTGTGCTTGCTTTGTTGATGGACCAAAGAAAGAATTCCCGTTCATTTTACATTTGATAGCAAATATTTTAGGTGTGATAACGTATTTAAATAACTTGTCATCACTGCTATAAAATACCCATTATATCATCATGCTATTAGCTACTATTCTAAAGGTTTCTCCTTACACTTTGTTTTTTGTTTAATATCTATATTTTATAGTGTAGTCAATTTTAGCACTATTTCATAAAAGATGTCAGCTAAGCTTCTATTTAAATTTCTAGTAGATACAGCAAACTTGCATGCATTAAAAAATGTTCACCATGTTTCGCTTTTTAAAGAAAATATTTGATAATACCTGAAATTTATGTGAATCGATGATTTTAATAAGTTTTTCTAATTTACTTTCATAGAACTCATCCGTCTGTCTTTAGTTAAACAGTTAGCGTAGAAATATTTTTCAGAATCCATTATTCCTTTATCAATTAAGTCAGTGTCTCCCAACCTTTTTGGACTCGTGGACTTTTTGCAATACTCAGAAGATCTGCGACCCAATGCTACACTTCCATAATTGAAAAAAAAATCATAATGACGTTTTAATGGAGTGAATAAGTCGCATTGATTTATTTAACAGTGTGTATTAGTTTGAAAGTGATTTACCATTATTTATTAGGTACATTTATTTAGGTTATAAAGCACCACTACTATTTTATAAGTAAAGATATATCTTATTTATCAAATACACCATATGCATCTGTATTAAAATTTTTATTAACAGTTCCATTAGATGAAGGATATAAGTTAGCTGACTGGAGTACGGAGAGTGGCTCAATTCATGGTAAGTAAGAGAGTTTATCAAATCAAAATATAGAAATAATAGAATGCAAAAACAATTCTCAAATAATAGATGGCGCTAGCTGAACTATGCCATGTAAGTGCAGTATTTCCAATTGTTTTATTTATTTCATAGTTTCTTAAGGCAAGCAGTAATCAAACATATGGTTATGGTTAGATGTAGTTATAGATTCAATTCAAAGAGGCAGAAAATATTTAAATCTCGCTTGCTGAGGTCTGATAGAAAACAGCCTAAGCCAGATTATAGCAAAACCTGATTGGTTGTATTTTTGGTGAATATTCAGACCAATCTAAACAGTATACAGATTGCAATCTAGAAAGTACACAAAGTTGATAATTTGTATTCTGAAGAAACTGTCAGCCGGACCAAGGTAAATAGTATACAAACCTTACGGCTATATTTTGAGAAATGTCAGTCCATTTTTTTTAAAAATGCAAACACGATGAGTTGTATTCTAAGGTTGCAACCTGACCATTCTGACAGTACAAAAACTTTATGGTTTGTAATATGTGGAAACTTTCAGAACAATATGGACAGTACATAAACCTGTCAGGTTTTACGAGTAATGTGAGTAAAATATCATTTCATATACAGTAGATAAACCTAATAGGTTTTGTTTTAAGGGAGCTACGCTATCCGATCAATCATGACAGTACACGAACCTGGTGGATTATTCTGAGGAAACTATCAGTCGAATCTAAACTTGAGTGGTTGTATAATGACGGAGTTACTTGTACGATCTAAAAAGTACACACCAGGAGACGCTCATAATGGAAAGAATCTTCTTATATTTTTTTACAATCACCGCTTTCTATCGGAATAATGAAGTCTTTTATTCGCCATGCTTCACCCAGAAAACTTCTGTGATTTTAGATGTAAATGTTTTTTTTCTTAACCATCAACACGCAATAACTTTCTACATAGGACAACGTTTAATAAAATTTAAATCATTTTTAGTTTTTCCATGTTTTTGTTTATTTAAATATTTTGTTTATTTTAACAGATTCTCGAGCGCGGGATTTATCACTTGGTAGTGGAATTTCTTATAAACCATGTAAGTAACCTTTTTCTCTGCACTCATGCTTTCAGATGGTATAAATTCTATATTGTGTGCTTTTGACTCCAAGTTGCACAACATTAGTCAGGAAATGTCTATTTAGTATGAAACCTTTATCAGCCTACAGGCATTCCCACTAGTTTTACTGTAGCATAAACAAACATTTGACTCGCTTGTGTACTGGTACTGGGTGTTTTATGGTTTGGTGCAATGTCAGCATTCTCTAGGTCTCATTCTAATTTATTCACCGATTAGAACATTCCTGTTCTTCTTTGTTTACTTTCATTCAACTGTGCTATGGTTTAGAGAAGCATCAAATACTAGGAACACGTAATCTGCAAGAGAGCAAGCAACATCAATTCATGTCTCTACTGGTGACAATCTCCAGTTATATAAAAAATCCTTTATAAATTTAGTGAAAATTTAGTGATTAAAGCCATAATTATCTGGATATTTTCTGAAAAGCATTAATTTCAAGTATTTATAAAGTAATAAAGTTTAAATGTCATGTTTTGATTTTGTGCTTGCTTTGTTGATGGACCAAAGAAAGAGTTCCAGTTCATTTTACATGTGATAGCAAATATTTTATGTGTGATAACGTATTTAAATAACTTGTCATCACTGCTATAAAATACCCATTATATCATCATGCTATTAGCTACTATTCTAAAGGTTTCTCCTTACACTTTGTTTTTTGTTTAATATCTATATTTTATAGTGTAGTCAATTTTAGCACTATTTCATAAAAGATGTCAGCTAAGCTTCTATTTAAATTTCTAGTAGATACAGCAAACTTGCATGCATTAAAAAATGTTCACCATGTTTCGCTTTTTAAAGAAAATATTTGATAATACCTGAAATTTATGTGAATCGATGATTTTAATAAGTTTTTCTAATTTATTTTCTTAGAACTCATCCGTCTGTCTTTAGTTAAACAGTTAGCGTAGAAATATTTTTCAGAATCCATTATTCCTTTATCAATTAAGTCAGTGTCTCCCAACCTTTTTGGACTCGAGGACTTTTTCTAATACTCAGAAGACCTGCGACCCAATGCTACACTTCCATAATTGAAAAAAAAATCATAATGACGTTTTAATGGAGTGAATAAGTCGCATTGATTTATTTAACAGTGTGTATTAGTTTGAAAGTGTTTTACCATTATTTATTAGGTACATTTATTTAGGTTATAAAGCACCACTACTATTTATAATGTAAAGATATATCTTCTTATTTATCAAATACACCATATGCATCTGTATTAAAATTTTTATTAACAGCTTCATTAGATGAAGGATATAAGTTAGCTGACTGGAGTACGGAGAGTGGCTCAATTCATGGTAAGTAAGAGTTTATCAAATCAAAATAGAAAATAATAGAATGCAAAAACAATTCTCAAATAATAGATGGCGCTAGCTGAACTATGCCATGTAAGTGCAGTATTTCCAATTGTTTATTTATTTCATAGTTTCTTAAGGCAAGCAGTAATCAAACATATGGTTATGGTTAGATGTAGTTATAGATTCAATTCAAAGAGGCAGAAAATATTTTAAATCTCGCTTGCTGAGGTCTGATAGAAAACAGCCTAAGCCAGATTATAGCAAAACCTGATTGGTTGTATTTTTGGTGAATATTCAGACCAATCTAAACAGTATACAGATTGCAATCTAGAAAGTACACAAAGTTGATAATTTGTATTCTGAAGAAACTGTCAGCCGGACCAAGGTAAATAGTATACAAACCTTACGGCTATATTTTGAGAAATGTCAGTCCATTTTTTTAAAAATGCAAACACGATGAGTTGTATTCTAAGGGTGCAACCTGACCATTCTGACAGTACAAAAACTTTATGGTTTGTAATATGTGGAAATTCAGAACAATATGGACAGTACATAAACCTGTCAGGTTTTACGAGTAATGTGAGTAAAATATCATTTCAATATACAGTAGATAAACCTAATAGGTTTTGTTTTAAGGGAGCTACGCTATCCGATCAATCATGACAGTACACGAACCTGGTGGATTATTCTGAGGAAACTATCAGTCGAATCTAAACTTGAGTGGTTGTATAATGACGGAGTTACTTGTACGATCTAAAAAGTACACACCAGGAGACGCTCATAATGGAAAGAATCTTCTTATATTTTTTTACAATCACCGCTTTCTATCGGAATAATGAAGTCTTTTATTCGCCATGCTTCACCCAGAAAACTTCTGTGATTTTAGATGTAAATGTTTTTTTTCTTAACCATCAACACGCAATAAACTTTCTACATAGGACAACGTTTAATAAAATTTAAATCATTTTTAGTTTTTCCATGTTTTTGTTTATTTAAATATTTTGTTTATTTTAACAGATTCTCGAGCGCGGGATTTATCACTTGGTAGTGGAATTTCTTATAAACCATGTATAGTAGTAACCTTTTTCTCTGCACTCATGCTTTCAGATGGTTATAAATTCTATATTGTGTGCTTTTGACTCCAAGTTGCACAACATTAGTCAGGAAATGTCTATTTAGTATGAAACCTTTATCAGCCTACAGGCATTCCCACTAGTTTTACTGTAGCATAAACAAACATTTGACTCGCTTGTGTACTGGTACTGGGTGTTTTTATGGTTTGGTGCAATGTCAGCATTCTCTAGGTCTCATTCTAATTTATTCACCGATTAGAACATTCCTGTTCTTCTTGTTTACTTTCATTCAACTGTGCTATGGTTTAGAGAAGCATCAAATACTAGGAACACGTAATCTGCAAGAGAGCAAGCAACATCAATTCATGTCTCTACTGGTGACAATCTCCAGTTATATAAAAAATCCTTTATAAATTTAGTGAAAATTTAGTGATTAAAGCCATAATTATCTGGATATTTCTGAAAAGCATTAATTTCAAGTATTTATAAAGTAATAAAGTTTAAATGTCATGTTTTGATTTTGTGCTTGCTTTGTTGATGGACCAAAGAAAGAGTTCCAGTTCATTTTACATGTGATAGCAAATATTTTATGTGTGATAACGTATTTAAATAACTTGTCATCACTGCTATAAAATACCCATTATATCATCATGCTATTAGCTACTATTCTAAAGGTTTCTCCTTACACTTTGTTTTTTGTTTAATATCTATATTTTATAGTGTAGTCAATTTTAGCACTATTTCATAAAAGATGTCAGCTAAGCTTCTATTTAAATTTCTAGTAGATACAGCAAACTTGCATGCATTAAAAAATGTTCACCATGTTTCGCTTTTAAGAAAATATTTGATAATACCTGAAATTTATGTGAATCGATGATTTTAATAAGTTTTTCTAATTTATTTTCTTAGAACTCATCCGTCTGTCTTTAGTTAAACAGTTAGCGTAGAAATATTTTTCAGAATCCATTATTCCTTTATCAATTAAGTCAGTGTCTCCCAACCTTTTTGGACTCGAGGACTTTTTCTAATACTCAGAAGACCTGCGACCCAATGCTACACTTCCATAATTGAAAAAAAAATCATAATGACGTTTTAATGGAGTGAATAAGTCGCATTGATTTATTTAACAGTGTGTATTAGTTTGAAAGTGTTTTACCATTATTTATTAGGTACATTTATTTAGGTTATAAAGCACCACTACTATTTTATAATGTAAAGATATATCTTCTTATTTATCAAATACACCATATGCATCTGTATTAAAATTTTTATTAACAGCTTCATTAGATGAAGGATATAAGTTAGCTGACTGGAGTACGGAGAGTGGCTCAATTCATGGTAAGTAAGAGTTTATCAAATCAAAATAGAAAATAATAGAATGCAAAAACAATTCTCAAATAATAGATGGCGCTAGCTGAACTATGCCATGTAAGTGCAGTATTTCCAATTGTTTTATTTATTTCATAGTTTCTTAAGGCAAGCAGTAATCAAACATATGGTTATGGTTAGATGTAGTTATAGATTCAATTCAAAGAGGCAGAAAATATTTAAATCTCGCTTGCTGAGGTCTGATAGAAAACAGCCTAAGCCAGATTATAGCAAAACCTGATTGGTTGTATTTTTGGTGAATATTCAGACCAATCTAAACAGTATACAGATTGCAATCTAGAAAGTACACAAAGTTGATAATTTGTATTCTGAAGAAACTGTCAGCCGGACCAAGGTAAATAGTATACAAACCTTACGGCTATATTTTGAGAAATGTCAGTCCATTTTTTTTAAAAATGCAAACACGATGAGTTGTATTCTAAGGGTGCAACCTGACCATTCTGACAGTACAAAAACTTTATGGTTTGTAATATGTGGAAACTTTCAGAACAATATGGACAGTACATAAACCTGTCAGGTTTTACGAGTAATGTGAGTAAAATATCATTTCAATATACAGTAGATAAACCTAATAGGTTTTGTTTTAAGGGAGCTACGCTATCCGATCAATCATGACAGTACACGAACCTGGTGGATTATTCTGAGGAAACTATCAGTCGAATCTAAACTTGAGTGGTTGTATAATGACGGAGTTACTTGTACGATCTAAAAAGTACACACCAGGAGACGCTCATAATGGAAAGAATCTTCTTATATTTTTTACAATCACCGCTTTCTATCGGAATAATGAAGTCTTTTATTCGCCATGCTTCACCCAGAAAACTTCTGTGATTTTAGATGTAAATGTTTTTTTTCTTAACCATCAACACGCAATAACTTTCTACATAGGACAACGTTTAATAAAATTTAAATCATTTTTAGTTTTTCCATGTTTTTGTTTATTTAAATATTTTGTTTATTTTAACAGATTCTCGAGCGCGGGATTTATCACTTGGTAGTGGAATTTCTTATAAACCATGTAAGTAACCCTTTTCTCTGCACTCATGCTTTCAGCTGGTATAAATTCTATATTGTGTGCTTTTGACTCCAAGTTGCACAACATTAGTCAGGAAATGTCTATTTAGTATGAAACCTTTATCAGCCTACAGGCATTCCCACTAGTTTTACTGTAGCATAAACAAACATTTGACTCGCTTGTGTACTGGTACTGGGTGTTTTATGGTTTGGTGCAATGCAATGTCAGCATTCTCTAGGTCTCATTCTAATTTATTCACCGATTAGAACATTCCTGTTCTTCTTTGTTTACTTTCATTCAACTGTGCTATGGCTTAGAGAAGCATCAAATACTAGGAACACGTAATCTGCAAGAGAGCAAGCAACACAATTCATGTCTCTATGGTGAAAATCTCCAGTTATATAAAAAATCCTTTATAAATTTAGTGAAAATTTAGTGTGATTAAAGCCATAATTATCTGGATATTTTCTGAAAAAGCATTAATTTCAAGTATTTATAAAGTAATAAAGTTTAAATGTCATGTTTTGATTTGTGCTTGCTTTGTTGATGGACCAAAGAAAGAATTCCCGTTCATTTTACATTTCATAGCAAATATTTTAGGTGTGATAACGTATTTAAATAACTTGTCATCACTGCTATAAAATACCCATTATATCATCATGCTATTAGCTACTATTCTAAAGGTTTCTCCTTACACTTTGTTTTTTGTTTAATATCTATATTTTATAGTGTAGTCAATTTTAGCACTATTTCATAAAAGATGTCAGCTAAGCTTCTATTTAAATTTCTAGTAGATACAGCAAACTTGCATGCATTAAAAATGTTCACAATGTTTCGCTTTTTTAAAGAAAATATTTGATAATACCTGAAATTTATGTGAATCGATGATTTTAATAAGTTTTTCTAATTTATTTTCTTAGAACTCATCCGTCTGTCTTTAGTTAAACAGTTAGCGTAGGAATATTTTTCAGAATCCATTATTCCTTTATCAATTAAGTCAGTGTCTCCCAACCTTTTTGGACTCGAGGACTTTTTCTAATACTCAGAAGACCTGCGACCCAATGCTACACTTCCATAATTGAAAAAAAATCATAATGACGTTTTAATGGAGTGAATAAGTCGCATTGATTTATTTAACAGTGTTGACAGTGTTTTACCATTATTTATTAGGTACATTTATTTAGGTTATAAAGCACCACTACTATTTTATAATGGAATGATATATCTTATTATTTATCAAATACACAAATATGCATCTGTATTAAAATTTTTATTAACAGCTTCATTAGATGAAGGATATAAGTTAGTTGACTGGAGTACAGAGTGTGGCTCAATTCATGGTAAGTAAGAGTTTATCAAATCAAAATAGAAAATAATAGAATGCAAAAACAATTCTCAAATAATAGATGGCGCTAGCTGAACTATGCCATGTAAGTGCAGTATTTCCAATTGTTTTATTTATTTCATAGTTTCTTAAGGCAAGCAGTAATCAAACATATGGTTATGGTTAGATGTAGTTATAGATTCAATTCAAAGAGGCAGAAAATATTTAAATCTCGCTTGCTGAGGTCTGATAGAAAAACAGCCTAAGCCAGATAATAGCAAAACCTGATTGGTTGTATTTTGGGTGAATATTCAGACCAATCTAAACAGTATACAGATTGCAATCTAGAAAGTACACAAAGTTGATAATTTGTATTCTGAAGAAACTGTCAGCCGGACCAGGTAAATAGTATACAAACCTTACGGCTATATTTTGAGAAATGTCAGTCCATTTTTTTTAAAAATGCAAACACGATGAGTTGTATTCTAAGGGTGCAACCTGACCATTCTGACAGTACAAAAACTTTATGGTTTGTAATATGTGGAAACTTTCAGAACAATATGGACAGTACACAAACCTGTCAGGTTTTACGAGTAATGTGAGTAAAATATCATTTCAATATACAGTAGATAAACCTAATAGGTTTTGTTTAAGGGAGCTACGCTATCCGATCAATCATGACAGTACACGAACCTGGTGGATTATTCTGAGGAAACTATCAGTCGAATCTAAACTTGAGTGGTTGTATAATGACGGAGTTACTTGTACGATCTAAAAAGTACACACCAGGAGACGCTCATAATGGAAAGAATCTTCTTATATTTTTTTACAATCACCGCTTTCTATCGGAATAATGAAGTCTTTTATTCGCCATGCTTCACCCAGAAAACTTCTGTGATTTTAGATGTAAATGTTTTTTCTTAACATCAACACGCAATAACTTTCTACATAGGACAACGTTTAATAAAATTTAAATCATTTTTATTTTTCCACGTTTTTGTTTATTTAAATATTTTGTTTATTTTAACAGATTCTCAAGCGCGGGATTTATCACTTGGTAGTGGAATTTCTTATAAACCATGTAAGTAACCTTTTTCTCTGCACTCATGCTTTCAGCTGGTATAAATTCTATATTGTGTGCTTTTGACTCCAAGTTGCACAATATTAGTCAGGAAATGTCTATTTAGTATGAAACCTTTATCAGCCTACAGGCATTCCCACTAGTTTTACTGTAGCATAAACAAACATTTGACTCGCTTGTGTACTGGTACTGGGTGTTTTATGGTTTGGTGCAATGTCAGCATTCTCTAGGTCTCATTCTAATTTATTCACCGATTAGAACATTCCTGTTCTTCTTTGTTTACTTTCATTCAACTGTGCTATGGCTTAGAGAAGCATCAAATACTAGGAACACGTAATCTGCAAGAGAGCAAGCAACACAATTCATGTCTCTACTGGTGACAATCTCCAGTTATATAAAAAATCCTTTATAAATTTAGTGAAAATTTAGTGATTAAAGCCATAATTATCTGGATATTTTCTGAAAAGCATTAATTTCAAGTATTTATAAAGTAATAAAGTTTAATTGTCATGTTTTGATTTTGTGCTTGCTTTGTTGATGGACCAAAGAAAGAATTCCCGTTCATTTTACATTTGATAGCAAATATTTTAGGTGTGATAACGTATTTAAATAACTTGTCATCACTCCTATAAAATACCCATTATATCATCATGCTATTAGCTACTATTCTAAAGGTTTCTCCTTACACTTTGTTTTTTTGTTTAATATCTATATTTTATAGTGTAGTCAATTTAGCACTATTTCATAAAAGATGTCAGCTAAGCTTCTATTTAAATTTCTAGTAGATACAGCAAACTTGCATGCATTAAAAAATGTTCACCATGTTTCGCTTTTTAAAGAAAATATTTGATAATACCTGAAATTTATGTGAATCGATGATTTTAATAAGTTTTTCTAAATTATTTTCTTAGAACTCATCCGTCTGTCTTTAGTTAAACAGTTAGCGTAGAAATATTTTCAGAATCCATTATTCCTTTATCAATTAAGTCAGTGTCTCCCAACCTTTTTGGACTCGAGGACTTTTTCTAATACTCAGAAGACCTGCGACCCAATGCTACACTTCCATAATTGAAAAAAAAATCATAATGACGTTTTAATGAGTGAGTGAATAAGTCGCATTGATTTATTTAACAGTGTGTATTAGTTTGAAAGTGTTTTACCATTATTATTAGGTACATTTATTTAGGTTATAAAGCACCACTACTATTTTATAATGTAAAGATATATCTTCTTATTTATCAAATACACCATATGCATCTGTATTAAAATTTTTATTAACAGCTTCATTAGATGAAGGATATAAGTTAGCTGACTGGAGTACGGAGAGTGGCTCAATTCATGGTAAGTAAGAGTTTATCAAATCAAAATAGAAAATAATAGAATGCAAAAACAATTCTCAAATAATAGATGGCGCTAGCTGAACTATGCCATGTAAGTGCAGTATTTCCAATTGTTTTATTTATTTCATAGTTTCTTAAGGCAAGCAGTAATCAAACATATGGTTATGGTTAGATGTAGTTATAGATTCAATTCAAAGAGGCAGAGAAAATATTTAAATCTCGCTTGCTGAGGTCTGATAGAAAACAGCCTAAGCCAGATTATAGCAAAACCTGATTGGTTGTATTTTTGGTGAATATTCAGACCAATCTAAACAGTATACAGATTGCAATCTAGAAAGTACACAAAGTTGATAATTTGTATTCTGAAGAAACTGTCAGCCGGACCAAGGTAAATAGTATACAAACCTTACGGCTATATTTTGAGAAATGTCAGTCCATTTTTTAAAAAATGCAAACACGATGAGTTGTATTCTAAGGGTGCAACCTGACCATTCTGACAGTACAAAAACTTTATGGTTTGTAATATGTGGAAACTTTCAGAACAATATGGACAGTACATAAACCTGTCAGGTTTTACGAGTAATGTGAGTAAAATATCATTTCAATATACAGTAGATAAACCTAATAGGTTTTTTTTAAGGGAGCTACGCTATCCGATCAATCATGACAGTACACGAACCTGGTGGATTATTCTGAGGAAACTATCAGTCGAATCTAAACTTGAGTGGTTTGTATAATGACGGAGTTACTGTACGATCTAAAAAGTACACACCAGGAGACGCTCATAATGGAAAGAATCTTCTTATATTTTTTTACAATCACCGCTTTCTATCGGAATAATGAAGTCTTTTATTCGCCATGCTTCACCCAGAAAACTTCTGTGATTTTAGATGTAAATGTTTTTTTTCTTAACCATCAACACGCAATAACTTTCTACATAGGACAACGTTTAATAAAATTTAAATCATTTTTAGTTTTTCCATGTTTTTGTTTATTTAAATATTTTGTTTATTTTAACAGATTCTCGAGCGCGGGAATTTATCACTTGGTAGTGGAATTTCTTATAAACCATGTAAGTAACCCTTTTCTCTGCACTCATGCTTTCAGCTGGTATAAATTCTATATTGTGTGCTTTTGACTCCAAGTTGCACAACATTAGTCAGGAAATGTCTATTTAGTATGAAACCTTTATCAGCCTACAGGCATTCCCACTAGTTTTACTGTTAGCATAAACAAACATTTGACTCGCTTGTGTACTGGTACTGGTTGTTTTATGGTTTGGTGCAATGTCAGCATTCTCTAGGTCTCATTCTAATTTATTCACCGATTAGAACATTCCTGTTCTTCTTTGTTTACTTTCATTCAACTGTGCTATGGCTTAGAGAAGCATCAAATACTAGGAACACGTAATCTGCAAGAGAGCAAGCAACACAAATTCATGTTCTTACTGGTGAAAATCTCCAGTTATATAAAAAATCCTTATAAATTTAGTGAAAATTTAGTGATTAAAGCCATAATTATCTGGATATTTTCTGAAAAGCATTAATTTCAAGTATTTATAAAGTAATAAAGTTTAAATGTCATGTTTTGATTTTGTGCTTGCTTGTTGATGGACCAAAGAAAGAATTCCCGTTCATTTTACATTTGATAGCAAATATTTGGTTGGTGTGATAACGTATTTAAATAACTTGTCATCACTGCTATAAAATCCCCATTATATCATCATGCTATTAGCTACTATTCTAAAGGTTTCTCCTTACACTTTGTTTTTTGTTTAATATCTATATTTTATAGTGTAGTCAATTTTAGCCACTATTTCATAAAAGATGTCAGCTAAGCTTCTATTTAAATTTCTAGTAGATACAGCAAACTTGCATGCATTAAAAATGTTCACAATGTTTCGCTTTTTTAAAGAAAATATTTGATAATACCTGAAATTTATGTGAATCGATGATTTTTAATAAGTTTTTCTAATTTATTTCTTAGAACTCACCCGTCTGTCTTTTAGTTAAACAGTTAGCGTCGTGGAATATTTTTCAGAATCCATTATTCCTTTATCAATTAAGTCAGTGTCTCCCAACCTTTTTGGACTCGAGGACTTTTTCTAATACTCAGAAGACCTGCGACCCCCTGCTACACTTCCATAATTGAAAAAAAAATCAAAGAAATAAATTTAGCAAAAAAAATCACATAAATAAGAGTTTTATTTGAATATTGAATATATTGGCAGTTTGGTGCCCAATTTTGCCTAAAATCGAGCTGGCTAGTGTGCGTCCAGCCAAAGTCACAGTCCAGTCTTTGTAGCCTGCTCTGCCTCAGGCGTCGTGGTCCAAGTCTTTTAGCTGCAGGCTCCAATGGCATTAGTCAATGGGAGCGCGGCTCGAGTTCCGGCCTTTGTCACCAGCGTGTATTGTCCATGTTGCTATGAGGGTGGCAGAGCAACAGGAAGCCGTGGGGAGCCGGTGACGCAAGCGTGTTACTGCAGAGGTCTGTGACGCAACCGGGAGAGCCTGCCGTGCCGTGGGAGACAAGCCTTACACCTTCGGCAGTCAGCCTCCCATCGGTGATACCGGTGTGTTGGACACAGGGTAATTTTTGTATACTTTTTTCTGGAGAAAAGTGCGTCTTATAAGCTGGCAAATACGGTACATATAAACAAGACAAATACATGCTCATGAACAGTTTCTTGATTCAGTCATACGACAAAAATTGAAACTTCCAGGGTTCCGCGGTCCCCTTAGAGGTCGCGACCCACTGTTTGGGAACCACTGAATTAAGTGTTTAATGTAAATTTAGCTACTACGAGTCTCCTACTACATATCTTATTATGACAGCACGCATTTTAAATTATTATTGCAATGACAGTTTAGACATGGAGTTCCTTTTTAGTTTAAGTAACGTTTATTTAACTTGTTTATTTAATTTTTAATTTTGTTTATTTCTAACATTGCTTGTTTAAACTGCACACATTATTTTTGATTTGTAAATTTCTATAATTATAATAATAATAATGTTATAAATGGTATGATATTATCTTGAAATGTAGTCTTTATTAAGGGTTAACATCAGTAAGGTTGTGATGCCAAATATTTTTAAGGTCGGTGTTATTTTCATTGTTTATATCTGTTTACACCGCATACAAACAGATTTAGTTCTTATTTATGTACAACCTTTGTTTCTGTTAGCTTACAGATCTTGTAAACCACAGAAAGTTAAAACAAAGAATATTTATATGACAAAAAAAGAAATGTGTCGTTTGTTTTTGATTTATGCCTTGTTGATAAGCTCAACTTCATAATTTTATGAACTAATCAAAAAAGAATGTTTAATTCTTATGAAAAGCGGAAAGGCGATTTCTGCAGACTATTTTAAAATGTTTCAACAACTGCTATTGTTTTTTGACTGATGCCTGGTCTACCAGAGCATATTTTATCATTAACTATATTTTCCTCCTTAAAAGTCTTCATATTTCAGCTAAACTATAACAAAAGTAAACACATTACCATGTAATACAATTCATTTACTTGTCCTAGCTTATGTTATCTACCAAAAACTATTTATTAAACAAGATCATTAGTCTGAAATCTACCCTGTGAAAATATATTAATATACCTTTTGTAATTTGATGAGTTTATAAACTTTCCACATTAAGAAAATGTGAAAATGCATGCTATCGAATTTAAACTTTGCAGTTTATATAGTAAGATTTTAGTGATCTTTTTAAATTCATTGAGGAATTTGAGCAATCATAAATTTAGCTCACTGCAACTTCTGTAATGGTTAAAGCATAAATTTCTTTGATTTTTAAATTGTCTTTAAGGGTCAAAATGTTAGAAAAATGAGCTTTTTTTATCTATCATGAATTTTCAATGCACCATTTACACTTTTACGTCTGATTAAGAAAAGAAGATAATTTAGAGGGAGTGATTTGAACCAGAAAATATTTTAGTTATTTTAATTTATTGAAATTAACGTGAAAAAACTAATTTTCCATCATTACTTGTTTGTTTGTTACAAAATTGTTAATGCTTTGTTATATTTATTTTAGCATCACCAGCTTTATTAAAATGATCCTTCAGAAGAGCAACATTTTCAAAACGATGCCCCAAAATACTATCACCTAGACAATCCTTACCTAACGGTAAAAACTGGTTACATTTTCAAATATATTTCACCTAAGTAGATTTTATTTTAATATAATGTTTGCATTATCATGGTACTATAAATTTCAATTTTGTTTTTTCTTCAATTATTCAAGTGTAAAATGACATTATGTATATTTTTACAAGATAAATACTATTTAACTTCATTGTATTAAGCTCGTGTATTTAAAAATTTTTGGTGTTTATGCTAAATTTTATTTTTTAGGTAAAAGTTTATACGAATAAAATCTTAAATATTGCTCTTTAATTTATTTAGCTGTATTTTTTATTCTTTAGAAATACCTGTATTGCCTTTTAGAATAATCAGTGCCCTGTCTTACTCATAGATAAAATTCTTTATGTACATTAGTAACAAAATACAAAAATATTATTACTTACTCAGCAATAAAGATGTGCTGAGCTTTGAAGACATTTAAGATAAGCAGTCTAATGAAAGATTTATGCTTAGGAACTGAAATAACTAGTGCTTTCATTTTCACAGTTCTGTTTAATATATTTGTTTGCCATACCCTCCAGTTGACTACACTGCTTATGACATACGGGTTATATTAAATAGTTGTTCTCAGATCTGATTTATCGATGTTGTAATAAATAAAAAAATTTCCAAATTGTAAAAGTTAAGTTTTACGTGACCCATAGGAATAGATTTATCCCTTAAAATATGAAAGGTTATTTGTTTAATCAATGTAGATTTTCGTGGAGTTGATAAGTGACTACACTAAATATGTCTAGTGACTGTCACTGAAGTAGATGTGAATTACTGGTTGTTACAGAAAGGACAATTGTTCATCACTTTTATCAAAGGAAATTTTTTTTCTAAAATTCAATCGTGACACCATTAAGAGTGTATAATATCATTCATTGTCATCGGGAGATTATAAGGGTGAAAGTAATGAAGCAAATGATGACAAAGATTATCTTTTTCGAATTTACTTTGCTTATATAACATAAATCAATGTTTGTATCTTAATTATATTTATAAAATTGTAGTATCTTATCACGAAACGATGCTTTGAAACACTTAAAAGTAAAACACTTTTCCTAACTGTATGTATGGGTTTTAACATTTCTTCAAAAACAGTAAGATGCACATTAGCACGAAGTGGTCTCAATAAATGTGTAGCTGCTCGAAAACCTTTGTGAAGACAGGAAACCAAACGAAAAGGCTAAACTAACCAGCAGAAATTAAACAGAGGGATGACCAAACCTGTAAGAAGGTGGTCTTTACAAATAAATCCAAGTTTGAACTGTTTAGTAATAACCAATAACAGTTTATTCGAGAGTGGACTACGAAATGGTATAACACTCAGTGTACAATAGGTACAGCGAAGCATGCAGGTGTGAAGCTGCATATTAGTCAAGGCTGTCAATCTTCCACAATCATATACATTGATAGCCTGTATAGAAGCATGAAAAGGGTTGTCAAGCTCTATATAATACAAATGTCTCACATATCAAATACTGATGCACTGCGCAACGTATTCATTTTGTTTTTGCATATTTTAAATAATATTGCATGTTTAAGTATTACATACGTCTCGAATTTGTATTTGCTTCTCTACAGATAAAATTTTCACTGTTTTTAACCAAGAAAACTTTTACTTGGTCATTTACGTTGTTTGTTTCGATTATTTTCTGGAAAAAATGGAGCTATTTTTAATATTGTTAATATTATTCATACTGATAGCTGTTGAAAGCTGAGTTCGCGTCTACTTTTTAAATAAAGAGTAAATAAAACTATTATATGTTAAAATTCTGTGCTCCAGTAATTACTGCATAAATTCAAGTTGTTGAATACTGAACTGTTAATTTAATTTTTTGATTCCTATAAACATTTTTAATTCTTAATAATAAATGAAATTAGTGATCTTAAATGAAATCGTTATCTAGTTTCATGTTAATCTTGTCCTTTTTACTAGACCTTTGAAGAGTCCTGTTAGGTTTAATACAAACAAATAAAATATTTATTTCTCAAGAAAATTTTTTAAGCTAAAGATGAACAGTCATCACATGTCATTTAGTGGGAAAGCAAATTAAAAATTATTCAGCTTAACATTTTTATTAGCTTTTTATTTAAACAAACTATTTCAAGGCGACATTTTTTAAACTCATCTACTTCTAACTATGGTAAGGATTTTTGTGTCTTGAAAAATATCAGTTGTTGGTAAACAAGTGTCCGTGTTTCACATGATGTCTCTTTGTGAATTCCTTTTTTAAATAAAACTTTCTGAAAATACTTTAAAAAACATTATTTTGTAGAGAGATAAAAATGAATTTAAAAGTTGATGTCGTAGTAAGTAAGATGCGCGAGCGTGATACTCTAATATTTATTTTTCAGAATGATATTGTTAAAAAACAACTGATGACAGAAACTACTTGTGAGTAGAAATGAGGATGTCTGATAATCACTGCAGATTGCTGATTTCTCAAGTCTTATTTTCTTGTTTTAAAAAAAAATTGTAAATTGTACAAAATTTTATTTTTATATGCTTTCCTCTCAAAACTATAATAAATTATTCAATACCGTAGCTAAACTTCTTTTATTTATCATTTGTGAATGTGCGCGCATTTGCCTGATATCTATTATACACTAATCACATTTTACTTACGTTCAACTATTTCAAAATTTTAAGACACTAATAAAGTAATAGGAAGTCAGGGACGTAGAGAGTTAAAATATTTACACAGACTCTTTTCGCTAAAAATGATAACTATCTTTTTTAATATTTACGTTATCTGGATCAAATAATGGGTTGTAAGTGTAGAAAGTATCCCTGTAGAAGTTATCCGATTACTGAAACCCATTCTAATATCTGATCAAGCAAGCTTTTTATTTATCTTCCACATATAATCCATAATTATATATGTAATACTAATGTTATAAAAATAACTGCTTTAACGCTGAAATTTGTTTTGTTACCATTAATAAGTTGATAGGAAACACCTGAACTAATCCCCATATTTTTTTGTAAATAGCACATCAATAAATTTGTTCTTTAAAATAATTCTGAATAGGCAGAATGTTCTAACAATAACAAAATGCATTCTTTTTATTAAGTTTAATTCTTGTTTAGATTATTAGATATTAAATAGTTATTTTAATAATAAAATTATTATAACTAATTTACTACGTATTTATGTAATTAAATCAATAATTTTAGGCTGATAAAATTCATTGTTGGTTTGTTTAATAAATATGAAAAATTTTCAACAATTAGCTATTCGTAGAAACGAACGAAGTCATTCAAATGGTAAAGTCCCTGTTATTTTAAACCTACTATCCAAAGCATTGTTAATGGGGTTTATCTAAGTGCTCTTTTACAATTTTCAATGTTTTAATTAAATTACCTTGTGCTGGATATCTATTAAAGTACTTAATCTACATAAGCACGGAGATAATTTAAACCACAAGTTACGTAACTATATGTCTAAGCTGAAGAACCTTAATTCTTACATCCGTAATCGTTAATTATTTACTACACGATATATACCATAGTAATCCCTCACTTTGCTACAATTTGTGTCCTTTCCACTTAGTTGTTTTGCCTGGAAGAGAAGCAATGATGAAATCATAATAATAAAGTCAAGCAAGACCACACTTGAACAGCCTGCTTACTCATTTTTGGTTTACATAGTTATGAAATAAAAGAAATAAGAAGAGAAGCATTAAAAAAACAGTTTTAATGAAAGGAATATTGTTATTCTGCACCTCATTAAAATAAGCCCTTATAGTTGCTTAGAGAATTGGGGGAAGCTACAGAAAATCAGAAGAAACACCACGAAAATACACAAATATGTAGCAGCCTCTGATAAGCAGCTCGCTTGGCAACTATAGAAAAAACAGTGTCATACTCGACAGCTAAAATAGTGATCTTGTGAAAGTCTCATTCCTATTCGACGGTGAGGTTCAATGTGTGGTACGCGTGGCATTCGCTCTCAACGACCGCCTCGATCGAAAGAATCTCTGTACGGAATGCTGTTGGAATGGAATTGCCTTTCGTTCGTCACATGATTTACTAGTCATTCGAACGTTGGATATATTTATATATTTTTGGTCGTTATAAGATGCATTGACTGTTTGAAGGATTTGTTAAAAAAACAGCTTTTTAGATTTTTCCAACGCAAATTTTTGACGACCAAAGTGACCATAGAAAGGAGTCTTCTGGTATATTAGGTTTCGAAGATGCAATTGCTTGACTATTATTTCAGATTTGAGATCAAGATTCTTTTACATAATATTCAACAATTCTATCTCTGATTTCTTTGAAGTTACATATCTACACACACGGTAATGGACAGGGGTTCAGAAATAACTACGGCATAGGAAATCTGTACAAGAAACCTTTAGCAGAGACCAGCTTGACCAAGGACTTGGGGAAAAAAAACTATGATCAACATTAAAATTTTTCTGTCGAAAAATTAAATGTTTCTAAGTTAAAAAACAAAATAAGAAATCTCTCTGTAACAATGTAAAAACACATTTTACACCCTGCTGTTCCAGAGCGTGGTGAGAGGCTCCAGTTTGTTCGTTATTTTTATAGATGCAGTCTAGAAAACAAAATATAACAAATAAAATATGTTACGAAGAAGTGTGAGAATACAATAAATAATTGTCAGTGATAAACAAAAGAAAAAACAGCGCAATCACTTCGTAAGTCCGCACAGTCTTTATTTTTTGTTTTTGTATATTTACAGGTATATTTTGAATTTCCTATTTTATCTGAATATCAAAGTATTATTTAAGCTTAATTTATTTTTCTCGGTATAAATATCACATTTCAATTAATTGTATGGATATTATTCAACTTCTAGGCCAGGTATTAATTTGTTTGTTTTTCTTTAGCGTTTTCAATAAACAATTATTTGTAATATCTCTGTTAGACTTCTGTTTTTTATATTATAATGTATTAAATATTTTCATGTGTGTCTTAACATTTTTTTAAAAAACAGTAAGATGCACATTTTGTTTTTTATGACAAGCTTAAAGCAGATCTCCAATCCACGATTTTGTTGTTGTTCATTCAACTCGTGAGGCACCCACTTGTCGAGCCTTTTTACCTGGCTTATTGCGTCAAGATGCCGGAAAACAGTTGCAGGGCTTATGTCAAGTTCTCCAGCAATTTCTCACTGTTTTTATTGGATCGGCTTCAACTGAGGCTTTCAGACGGTCGTCATCACAGCTGGAAGGACTCCGCTACGTTCCTTATCTTCGAGGCTCACATCTCCTGATCGAAACTTTGCAAACCATCATTGTACTGTGTGCTTATTCCCTGTGCCCTCACCCCATGCTTGCTTAATGTTACGAGTTGCCTCGCTCGCTTTGTGATCCGGTTTGAACTCGTGAAGCAAAATGGCACGAAAAACTAAATGTTAGAACCAACTGACCATCATAAAATCATCAGTAATTGATTGTGTGTGTACTATTAGTGAAATAAATTCATACAGCAATTAATTCACTCTATGCTTTGCACAGCTTTCACACATTTATATTTTGTCAGCAATAATATCTATAACAGAAAATACATCTAAAAATGTATATTTTCTTATTTAAATTAATAGGGATACTGACTAAGTTAAGGATACTAAACAAAAAAGAGAAAATTAAATTTAAAAAAATTAAAATCTGTACAAATTTAATGAGGGGTCACCGCCTTTTATAAAAGACCGGCTGATCTCCTTCAAACAGTTCTAAATTTCATGTCTATTTTTTACCATTAGCTGTACGTGAGCTAATTACTCTGGAAATGATATAACTGTACGGAAGATATTTTACTTAATTTTAAGGAACTTGTCGAAAATAATTTCTCATTTCTGAAAAAATATGCATTAATAAATATCAGAGAATAGTACATGACTTAGGCAGACATATGTCATTGTTTCACATAGTTAAATTTAAAATACACATTAAATAATATCAGAGAACAAAGCCCGAATATCTCAGACCAATGTCATTCCCTCTCACACACATATACTACAGCGACCTTTTCAGAAATTTGTCATTCTTTGTCTCTATGCTACAAATTTGTTAAAAATAAAGTTAAAATATGTTAGTAACTACTGGAAAGCAGTAAGAGACTTTCAATGACCGTTCACATTCAGTTACTGTATGTTGAAATTAGGTTAGAAATACGTATCATAACAAAGAACATCACGCAAACATTAAATATCTAGTTTCTGCTTTTATCAAGCTTTCTTTTCATTAATTATCAAAGTGCTGTATTTCTAAGATTAAACTACATTAAATTAAAAAAAATTATTTTAATATTGATTTCTGAACATTAGATAGCTAAATCCATTGCTTGTTCTCGTGTCCGCAGAACATAGAACTATGGTGTCTAGTCCGAGACTTGATTTTCAAAATTAAAAGTCCCCAGAACAAACTTACGTCGTTCTGGCGCATCTTTGGCTTCAACAACAGAACTAAGAAGGACTCCCTTTCGAACTTTCTGGTTTTTACCGCCCAGCGGATAGCTTGGGGTAGCTGAAAGACTTTAGAAGGCGGTCAGCCTACCTCAACGAAATTACTATTCCAAAACTACGTAACTAATTGGTTACATCAAAAATATGCAGTCATGAAATCTAGTATAAATGACAGACAATTCTTCTCTTCCACTTGGCTAATTAATAATGCACTAGGTTACATCACAACAAACAAAACATTACACATACACATTGACAATTCCAAAACTTCAACTCTTAGCTTAGACCGACCACCCTGAGTCACCCCTTCTCCACCCCTATGTCTAATTTGAATGTCTTTGCTTTTTAAATTAATGTAGGTTGCTGGAAAAGAAGATTTCTTTTTCTCTCTTCTTCTTCTCTTTTCTCTTTTGCAATGTTTTTGATTATGTAATAAATCCTTAAAGGATTTTCTCTTTATACCATAATTATAATTACACTTATCTCTTAAGTGATCTTCGATCACTTTAAAACTAAAAACTTACTTGTGGAAAAAATTATCAAACTAAATTCCCACCCCCCCATCCCCTTCTTCAGTGTAAGCCTCTATTTATTTATAAAGCAATCCACCCCTATAATGCTCACATGGACTAACCATGAGTCTTTCTTCGTTTAATAAAACACATCACAAAGTCCAAATAAAAGAAGATCACAGACTAAACAATGTGGTGTGGAATGGGGGGACAGATGCTGTGATGACCAACACCACAGCAGATGTGCTACTTCCCGGCATGACCACCAGCCAGGGAACCTCCGGTCCCCCCACGATGGATAAAAAGAAGGAACTTAAGTCATAAAGACTTTCTGTTCTCTTCCACGTCATCGGGAATCTCTGATTCCCCCACGAGGGAGGACTTAATAAAAGATCAAAACGGAGGGAGAACATGTCTCCATCCATCGTCCTGCAAAATAAAAATAGAACTCTCTCCACCCTTCCACTTTGGAAACTTGAAAAATAAACAGTGGCCCAAACTTCCCCTCCAGAACAAGGACATACAGAGAGAAAACTCTGTTCTAGAGAGTCCAGCCAGGACAAACCTACCCCTCCTGCGTGCAATACGAAGGAGTTGGGTAGCCCGCTGCTCCCGCTAGGCCGAGGTACACTTTAAACAAAAACACAGGCCGAAATAAGACCTCACTTATAAACAGCTGAGACTGCCGGTCGTGGAACCGATCCAGCTACACCCACATACGTATGCAACTTCACAAACACTCCCCTAAACACCGCACAACACCAAAAAAAAAAAAGTGCTGTGATTCTAAAATTTATGATCATTAAATATCAAAGTTTATTTTAAAAATAATTTCTGTATGTTAAATGTATAACCACTGTAGTTTTAAGAATTAATAAATATTTATAAACAATTGGTTTTAATAAATTCTGAATATTAAATATTTGAATGTTAAATATCTTTAAGATTTATTATTATAAAATATTAAGTTTTGTTGATCATTTCTCACATTAAGTATCTAAATGTATTTCTAAAGATTAACGAATATTAAATATATTTGTTTTGTTTTAATAATGATTTCGGAGCAATAAATACCTGTGATTTATTGCTAAGTTTTATGACCATTAAATAATAAGGTTTGTTTAAATTAATTTTCGATTATTAAATATAAAAGTGTTGTATTTCTAAGGATTGATGGATATTCAATAACAAGGTTCAGTTTTAACAATAATGCCAGGACATTAAATATCTAAGTGCGGTATTTTCAAGGAATAGTGAAGTGAATATTAAACATAAACGTACTGTTTTAATGATTTCTAAACATCAGATATCTAAGTGAAGTATTTCTAAGATTTATGATTACCAAATTTCTAATTGTTTGTTTAAATAAGGATTTCTGAACATTAGATATGAAGTGAAGTATTCTAATATTTATGATCATTAAATATGAAGGTCACTCTTCAATAATGATTTTTGCACATTAAATATCTAGGTGCTGTATTTCTAGGGAATATAAATATTAAATAAAAAGGTTTTTTTGATGATTTATGGAAATTAAATATCCATGCGTTGTATTTCTAAGATTTATAATAATTAAATATCAAGGTTTTGTTTAAATAATTATATCTGTGTTTCTTTCAGGACTGAAGAATATTAGATTTAAACGTTCTGTTTTAACACTGGTCGCGCGAGCCAGCCAGGGGATATTTTGTGAAACTCCGAACAGGTGAGATTTTCGGAATTACGCGATTGGATCAAAATTTATTTTCCTAAATTTTATTGGTTCCTGAAACGGCCAAATCCACTGAGTTTTCTTCATCGCGCCGACGCCAAGGTTAAACAACCCCCCCTTCTCAGTCCAGCCCTACCCATGCATATATCAAAAAGACAATAAAAGCATTATACAATGGCCATTTCATGCAACTGCCATAGAGCTAAATGCTATAATTGTTTATGATGCAGCAAATGCACGTGTAGATGCAACTGATCAGAAAACGACAGCCAAGACGTGGTCAGCCCAAACCGATTTACAGAGAAATTGATGACGATGAAGAGACTGAACGGCGACGTAAAAAAGGACACATAAAGCAGCCTTTTGAAGAATCGAAGGAGCAAGCGATGCCAACTGTATCAGATATTCCAAAATATTTGCGAATAGCAGCCAACATTGGACATGGATTGCCAAGCAAAGAAGCAAGTGACACCATATCAATGATGGATTTGGAAGAATAATCAATCAACCGAATGATCCACTATTCAAGCGTTGTGTTTGATAGAATTTGAGAGGTGATATATCCTCATAATCCTGATTCGTTGAAAAAAAGGAGTATGGGCGCGTAATAACCCATCGGAGAGTGCTTCAAACGACATACTGTTGATGAACATGAAGACGTTGATTAGCATGTTTCACCGAACGGAATATTCAAAAGCTTGTATTGCCGGCTCCGATATGCAAAACTTTCACATCGAAATTGTTGAAAGAGATGTTTGATATTCGTGAAGAGTATCTAGCAACTTCCAAGCGACCATTTCAAATACATGTCTGAGGTAATGCACTTGCTGTTGAAACAAGACATTTAATGCGATATGATGAATTGACAGTGAACAGAGCTGTCGGGTTTCTATTGCACGAATAGAATGTACGAATTATATCCTGGGGAACGAAAACGATCTCATTGGACAGTAATGAGGTAGATGTTCTAAAACTGATTTGAAGACGACCGTCCAGACTCATAGTGCGAGCATACTTGGACAAATATCCAAATCCAATTGATCGAATCGGTGTTACTTAACTATCGAAAATAGTCAAGTCTTTAATATTCAAAGACATGAAGACGAAAAAGGCTGTCGACTATGCGTCGGGAATTCTAATGTATGATAATTTTGACATGATAAATCGCAATGTATCCACTTCGCAACTCATGCTTCTGAATTTAAGAAGTTAGTCCGTGCATTGGAAGCGTTTATGAAATCAGTGTTTGAAAACCATGTGTCAAAGTGAATCTCAACATCAGTGGATAATGCGTTGAATATTACTGACAGTTTAGTGTCAAATAATTGTGTAACCTGCTGCCTGTCGTTCAAAGCATTCGTGTTTATCAAGGAAAGGGTCGACTCGGAGCATGAGCAGTTATTACTGGATTGCATTGATAAGATTAAACTCTACATGGGACATAGGATCTGAGTCCACAAACAACGGGTCATATTGATAGAATCCTTTACTCGCAAACAAACATACTTTGTAATGAATTTCCTGATGAAGTTTGAGACTATGTACTTTTGTGGAAAAAACATAGATCACTGGCAAAAAAAGGAAATTCTTGGCATGCGGTGATGCATGGCTGGTAGTGTTAACCTATTTTGAAGCAGCTGTCGTTTCAGGCGTGATTTCCCTTAAGTAGAAGAGATTTATGTTCAATCGGACAACGCGAAGTGCTATCAAAAGCCGGAGCTAATGTGTTTTATGAATGCGGTTGCGAAACATGATGGGTTGAACCTAGTTTCTTACATCCACATGGTTACTCAGGATGGAAAAGGGCCTTTTGATGGTCATTTTACTATAGCGATGAAGCATGTATCAAGGTATTGCAACATGGTAACAATGTCATCACTGAATGCGATTTGACTGAAGCTCAACGTTCTAATGGAGGTATAAACAACTCGGTTGCGGAAATGGTTTGCTCCAATCGAAATAAACTGGAGCAACTTCAAGCAGAACATAAGCATGTTTTGCAGCGTTCCAAGTGTGTGATTCGATGTAACCAAGTCCGTGTTGAGCATAACAGTAAACGAGTACGTTTTTATGAGTATTCAGGAATCAGTTCGGTCAAAGTAATTAGTATCAACGCTGAAGCTGTGGATGATAGCAGAGCTAGCGATGAAGCTAATGATGAGGTCCTGATTCTGATGATGATGATGAAGACGAAAATGGTGATGAAAATGAGGGATATATTATTGATGCGGACGATACACCAAGTGATAGTGCTGTCTGACACCGCTTTTGTTGGACCAATAATGAATTGCACTATATTTGGTGGCCAGATAGCACGTCGACTACTACGAATTAAGATGACACAAACCAATCTTGATGCAATGGAAGCATTTTCCGAAATGGAGGAAGGCCCATACAGTGCTCAATTTGTCAGAGGCAGTTCAGCGGGTATCAACACACCTGCAAAGGAGTTGCTGGACGACGGGATTTTGTACAATGTGCATTGAAATATGAAGTCGCTCAGATCCATCAATACCAAGTTTAATACGTTGATGTGAATCCTGATAGAGATGATATTGAGGAATTGACTTGCGTTCAAAGTATCGTTTGTTCGGAAGACTTTGGACCAGGTTGGGCTTGTCGGCTGCCTGTGGTAAAAAACACGGTAAAAATACAATGAAGATTTCAAAGCCGATGTTGAGAAGATTTTCTTGGATGGGGTTCTAGACAACTCACTGAAAATGGGCCCTGGTAGAATGCGAGAGAAACTACTGCAAATGTAACCATGTCACCTAGATATTCCTTTGAAAACTGGAATCAGAGCAACAATTCAAATGATTTTAAATAACAAAGGACAAGCAGTGAAATTGCAATCAAGCAAAAGTGTATTAAAAGAGCCTTACACCACCCGTATACTTTTGGAGTCTAATGGAGCCATAGCGGGGAATGCAGCCTGGAGTGAGTTTTAAAAAGCTCACCCATATTTTGAGAACAAAACAATCCCTGAAATATCCAAGTTACGTCCAAAATAAACTCATTAAAGGCCAAATTCAAGAAAACAGGTGAAGTATCGGTCATGAGAAGGCGTTAAAAGGCGTTCATTTGTCATAAGTTACTTGACTGACGACGATTAATGTAAATATCTATCTGGATAAAATAAAAGTATCTGTGTGATCAGAATGATCATAACTTTCGTTTAAATCACTAAACAATACTTTTATAAAATTTACTCTCAAGTCAAACTCTGACAGTTTCACATCGCGCCTGTAGACTCTCCGTCCTGGCTATCGCACCAACTGTTTGAAATGATTTGTATATTTAAATATTTAAGTTCTGTATTTCTAAGATATTTTATGATCAAATAACAAGGTTTTATTTAAATCATGATTTCTTATAATTAAATTAGTAGATGCTCTATTTCTAAAATTTATAATCACTAAATATCAACGTTTTAATGATTTCTGAACATTATATATCTGTGTACTATACTACTAAGATTGATGAACATTAAATATCAATAATGTGTTTAAATGTTTAAATAATGATTTCTAAGCATTAGACATCTAGGTACCATATTTCTAAAAATGATGACTAATAAGTAACAAGTTTCTGTTTTAATGTGGAAATAAAGTTCTATTTTCTATATTTATAAAGATTAATGAATATTAATTTCAAAGGTTCTGTTTTATTAATAAATTATGAACATTAAATATAAAAATGCTGTATTTACCACTTATTACTATTAAATATAAAAGTTATTTTTAAATAATAATTTCTGAAGACTGTATAAGTGTGTTTTTAAGGATTATTGAATATTAAATTTTGGTTTAACAATAATTTTTAACATTACATATATATGTGCTGTATTTCTAATATTTATGACAATTAAATATCAAGGTCCTGTTTAAATAATTATTTCTGAAAATTAAATATCTAAGTGATTTATTTCTTATGATAAATATATATTAATTATCAAGGTTCTCTTTTAATGATAATTTCTGGACGTTAAATATGCATTGTCGTGTTTTCTTGACTTATGATCATTAAATATTATTTTCTGTATTTCTCAGTATTTAATAACCTTAAATATCTAGATGCTACCTTTCTTAGGATTTATGGACATTAAATACCTTGACACTGTATTTCTAAGAATTAATGAACATTAACTATATAAGTACGGTATTTCTCAATATTTATAGACATTAACTATATAAGTGCTCTATTTTTAAGATTAAAACACATTAAATATCTAGGTGCTGTATTTATAAGGATATACGAACAGAATATGTAATTGCTGTATTTTTACCATATATGAATGTATTTGATCCTTACATATTTTAATTGCGTATTATTTATAATGCTTAATTAATGACGATTTCTGAACATTACATATCTAAGACCTTTGCAGAATGGAAAGCAAGTGATCGAATATCCGCTTTCCTCGTTTCAGTCATTAAGAAATTTTCTTCTGTTGGGTATCTATTGTTATTCAGGTATTTCTTATCTTGCCATAATTATAGCCTACGTCTGTCGCGGTCTTTTTAGGATCCTGGTGACTCAAGATGTTCTATCTTTGTGTAACACTAATTATAGATATTTATTTTGGTAATTTTCAGATTTTTCTTTCATGGGACGTGAATGTACCTTTATACTCAGTTATTAAAATTATTATTACAGTAGTATTTTTAATTTTAGAATACAAGGGAAATTAATACAATTTTTTAAAGATAATTCAGAGAAATGAACTTTTGGATTGTATGATGGTGAACTCTCTGCTTTTTTGTTTGTTAACAGGTTAATTTGTTAACTGTTTTAATACAAAGATGTTTTTCCTAGAATAAAAAATACTGAAGCGAAGATGAATCGCATAAAAATCACATTTTTGTCGATTTAGAGTATAAAATGGAAATAAATTTTTATCTTGAAAAGTTTTCTATTTCATAGAAGATATTTAAGTGTCAAAATTATGGGGGGGAAGCTTTCCCTTTATTGTCAATAATGACTCCATTTAGGTTAAGGTATGTAGAATTAATTTAGGATCTGTTTATAAAAATAACAACAGAAAACCACAATTATTTTTGACATTTTCATATGCCATCGAAGATTAAATATAGACCCTCGTTCTGTAAGATTATATTGGGTTTTTATAAAGTTTATTGTATTTCTGCAGCAATGAGAAAAATGTTTTGTTAAGTCGGCCAATCATGAAATTTACCTGCGATGTATTGACCAGAGGGATCTTTGTCTATCTTGTTCTGCTGATGTCTGTTGCTGTATTAGTTAGTCAACGATTGTTCCACAAACCTTATCCATTTATGAGCCAGAGATTTAAGAAAAAGATACTCGCTTAATGAATGTTATAAAGCTCTGTATTGTTGCAACATCTTGGTCAATTTCTACCACTTTTCACTCACACCCTTCCAACTAATATCATTTAATGCTTTGTTCGAAATCAAAAGTGAAGTTATAAAGGATGTTAATACAATAAAACTAAGCTTCTCCACACGAGACAATAAAACATGCATTGTTTTGTATTTTTCTTTTCAGAAAACCCTACCTGAAGTTACCATCGCGTTAATCTTTGTCTAAATAGTCTGTCATTGTTTCCTGGTATTTAATCTACGTTTTTATAACGTAGTTTAATTTTATATTTGTGTTCAGTTCAGAAGCTGTAGACACCGCTCTGTTAACTGTATTGGTTAGTTTGCAATGCCAAAATAACCAAAATAATTTAGTCGACTTCGGAACTAGAATTAGAATTATTTGTTTATTGTGAGCGTGCAGCAATGTGATTCCGAGTCGCCGGTTTGTTTTGGCAGTAAAATCTACTAATCATGGTTTGACAAATCTGAATGACAATACTGTTGATCTGTATAGCAAACTGACAGATCAATAGAGTGAAACCTATCTGCGAATAAAATCACTAAACTGATCACTTTGTTAAAATACAGTTATTTCTTAGTATGAGTTCTGGCGACAACCGGAATGTAAACTATCTCATTTGTCTGTTATAGTGATTTTCATACAAGCTTTCTAACAAAATATTTCTTTCCAATAAGATGAGTTAATCCATGCAAAATTCAAAAATTAGATGCGATTATGATAAATCTGAGAGATTTTTTGGATTAAAACACTTCTAGACTATGCAGTAAATGTAACTAACATTTACGCACTGAAACCTTTTCAAGCATACTGTCATGTCTTCTTTTTCGCTGTCATGGCACGAATATAAAGTCGTCAAAACACTGCTACATATTACAACTCCAACTGATGACAGAGAAGATTATTCTAAAGAGTGCAATGTTTGTATATGACTTTTGATTTGTATCTTCAAAAACATTTTCTCTAGCAAGCTGGTGCGCCAAAGAGTGGTGAATTGATGGGTGCAGCTACATGAGAAGGAGCTAGCAGTAGGTTATGTATCTATCAGATTCGGAAAATAAACAAGAAGAATGGCAAATTCTTTAAAGGCAAGGAATGTATTTTTTTTTAATCTCCAATAATAAATTTAGAGATAAAGGTAATGAAAATAAAGGTGCCTGATAATGGAAATAGATAATTATATATCGTTAATAACGTTGTAAAATTTGAATACAAGAAACTGCGTTCAAGTGAACCCATTTCATGGATGCGTCAATACAAATATTACTAGAAGTTTAGAATAAAAGTTTGGCATGTCTGCCAGAGAGGCCGATTACTACGATGCAAGATGCTGGTCAGTCTTTAAATGAACTTTTGGGGTACTGCTGCCCAGTGAAGCTAGACTCGGTGCACTCACTACTGTTGAGCCAACAAGAGTTAGTCAGTAGGGTCATGCCAAAACAGGGGGAATTAACAAAAGCTGTAAATGGCCCTCACTAAGAGAGTGACAGATGATATGACTTTTTAGACAGTTCAGCCAGATAATGATGTAGCGTATCACGGATACTGCGTCATGGTGGTAAAACACCACTATAAGCAAAATAGCTTATACTGGTTTCGCAATGAGTAGAGACTTTTGGAAATTATAAATATTAATTAAAATCTACTAATTTAAAAGATTAATAGAAAGAAATATAGTGAGACAATGCGGTAAATAACTAAGTTGAATAATCTCCCCAGTGCGGTAATGTTTAATTTTACTTACGCAGACACACTATATATAGTATTGAAAATAATTATAGAAATAAAGGATATGCACAATAATAAGTAACTGAAACTATGGGAGAATACACAATGCAGTATTACAGAAAATATACAAAAACAAAATGAATATATTGTACAGTGTTTTTGCTCTATATAGAGTATAATAATTTGTTTTCATCCTTTCATACAGGTTTTGACCATGGAATATTGTTCCAAATATCTGTAGAACTTTCCTCAATTCATCCTAGATGCTTGGTTGCCATTTGACTTTTTCAGTAGCCATATAACCCCATATAGCCTCAATGATGCTCATATCAGGACATTGAAAGCATTTTTTTATTATTCCATCAGCATGTTTTATGTTTCAGATAGTTTTTTTTTACCATATTGGCATCGTCTGTACCTATCAGTAGTCAGTATATCTTCGATTTTATGCAGTTGTACACTGACTGTTATAGCGATCAGCGCTAAAACAAATTGGTGTTGATTATTGCCAAACATCAAATTTGAACTCATCCGTAAAAAGCATCTTCTTCCAGATTTGAGCATTCTACTGTTTTATTTCTGCTGCCTATTTTAGCCTTGCCGTTTAGTTACCTCTCTTCAGCAAAGGTTTTCCTGCAGCAGCTAAACACCCATTAAGACTACTTCGCGCTTATGTGTATCCTACGATTCTGAAATAAGCGTTAACACTCGTACTTGCAGCGAAAATATTTGCAAGACCTCTACTAGATCATCGCCTGTCACATAGAAAACATACCCTGAGGTATTTAGCATCGATTTTGAAGAGTTTGGGCTTTCTTCCTCGAATGTGTCTATTGTCAACAGTACCAGTTTCATGTATCCTTTTCAGAATCTTGCATACAGCTCCTGAAACATGAAGTTGGGCTGCAATCTGTAGCATGGAGTAGCGCTCATTAGCTAAGACTTTGATTTCTATACGTTTTTCATGTGATATTTCCTTCTTAGGAGCTTTAGTATTCACCTCATTTCATCACTCTACAAAGATAACACTGACTATACTATCATACTCCGTCTGCAGGTTTGGCACTTTTTGATTGCTTTCATGACAACCAGTCACTGTTCACTGTGTATTACATCAACACTTTGGAACATTTTATTTTTACACACGAGATGCAATTGTATCACGTGTTTTTTTGCATTTAATATCAATTTAATCTGTTTCCATAATTATTTCCAATACTATTTATATGAATGTCAAAACTAAGCCCAATAGTCAAAATGTTTGTATATAACACAGGAGCAGTATTTTTCTACTTGTCAGACTGTACTTCAGAAAAGTCTGGTATGAGCTTTCTTTCTTACGGAGTTAATCGACTTGATTCTTTCATTTTGTTCCTTAGAAACCGTCAGAACTGCATGATAAATTGTTGTAGATGTATTAGCCTGGAAAAGCGAGGAAGGTGTGTAAAACAAAAGAAAAACTACACTATTTCTTAAATAATGTTGTGGATCTACACACATGAAATGCATACCGTGAAGCAAGGCGAAATAGTTGTAGTCATCGTGCGATAACCTTTTCAAGATAAAAAGTTATCCTGCACAGATTTTCCTATTGTTATATGTGAGTCAATCAGCAGTCACAAATAACGTCAAAGTGATATATTATATCCATGTTTTCTTACTCGCTGGAGAGAAAACAAAATGGAAACGAATGGAAATACAATGGTATATTCATATGTTTTCACTTACCAGTTTCATTTACATCTCGTCTTTCATTTTTGTGTCTCCTATACTTATAAGTTCACTAGGTCGTAACATTTCTAGTTTAGAAATGGGTCACCACAATTATGATTGGTCTCTTGCTTTAACGCAGATGATAAATAGATATCCAGATATTATTGTATATATATATATATATGTGTGTGTCACACCCAAAGGCAATTTCACAGTTTAGTGTAACATATACATGCGTAAATATATCACACACACACACACACACACAACTAAATACAATAGAGGTACAGGTTTCTGTTATTGACACAGATCTTACGAGCGCTTTCAATGTTTTATAGAGAATTTACAGATTTTTTAAAATTACCAAAGATTTGGAGACAAGTTAAAGCTTATTTTACAGTAAAGTCATCAGGAAATATGTTTATGCTTGACTGTAACTTGATTATTTTGTCTCTGATATATATAAATAATATTAAAATCTTTTATCGTTCGCTAGTTAAAAACTGTTCCTTTCTTTCGCTGAGACTGCGCACCACTAAGCTATAACCGTACCATCACCAGCCGCTACATCAATTGCTCACTCTCTACAGTTACAAGTGATGGGGAGAAGCAGCGATCAGTTATCACCAACACTATCGTGAAACTGTGGGCCTATACACGAAATCCCAGGTGCCAAAATGTCATCCGTTCAGTTTAAGTCAAGAGAGCGGGTAATTCGTCACGAGTTGACAAAAACAAAGCTACTCTCCCATCATCAGCAGCCTAGATGGAGACAATGATTACCAAAGAAATTAGTTTTCTGATCTTCTAGCAAACTACAATATGTGCTGGTAGTCACTGATTTTGATCCGCCGGCTTAAATCAAATGATAGTCGTGACATCCAGCACCATTTAATTTTGAGCTTTCCGTTAATTTTCTTGCCAGTGTGATGCGAACAATAAATTTAATAATGTTTTGCACAAAAGAAAATAGCAGCTTAGTTCGGATATTTCCCATCACTTTATTATTAGTAATAAAATTAATTAATAAACCTACATTCGGCTTGGCAATCTTTCCATGTTGGAGCAAGGTTTTTTACATGTAGATAATTGAACAAAACACAAATTAACACCATTTCACTTAAAAACTGTCTTTCTCGGGGATAATTCTGATGACAACAACAACAGGAAAAAATTGCCAAAGCGTAGAATTACCACTAAGTAATCTTATACAGTTTACGTTCTTTCGCAATATTAATGTCTGTGATTATTCAAGATGTGTATAATTCTGTTGCGATCCACTGACGGCTATTAATAGCCTTGGTAAGCCTCTTTTCATGCTAAATGATAAATTAATAATAAAAATAATAATGACGAATACAGAACAGACTTGGCCCTGCACAGTGTAGCTGCTAGCCTCTAGTCCATACAAGTTGAGACCACTGTTATTGTTAATTATAGTGATGCTGGGTTGTCTTGCCGTTCGGCGAGTAGCTGGATCCAGATTTTCTCGCTGATTTTCAAAAGGAACAAAGCTGAGGTAACAGACACCTGAAACCAATATGGTCGGGCAAGCAAAGGTTTTGTGGAGAAAGGAAACTATTTTTAGTTAAAGCAGTTCGGATCCTTCTTTTTTCGTAACAAGCGGATTACTTGATGTTTTCTAATTTCCGGCGATATAAACTACGAGTGTAAGGAAATCGTCATGTCAAGACTTTTAAAAAGTCTGCATGCACTTTGATTTCACATAATAAAAGATTCATTTATTTGTATGGATTAATCTTTAGAAATATAAAAAAAAAACACAATCTCTTACAGGTCCGAGAAAGTATACTAAAATTGTATTGTTATCGATCTAATTACAAATATCACGCCGCACTCACCTGCCGTTATCTCAATATTAAGTAAACCAACAGTGCAAGTAGATCATACTTTTTTCTTAAAAACTGGTCAAATAAAAAACCTGTTTAATAATAAATAATATTCACATAAATAAACCAAACAGACAAAAGAGCGAGTATTTTATTATTTGTTTTTTATCTGCACCGGTATCGTTTCGTTTTTGATAAATCATAAATATTTTAAAAGCTATTCGGTTTTCTACTATAGGCCTGACCGAGTCAAGGTGCTCCTTTTGTATAAATAGAAAAACCTAAAACAAGTTAATTAAAAATCCGTAGCATATGAAATGCCCGTGAATTATAGATAAGAAATTCAACTGAAAATGATACTTGAATTGTCATTGACACACCTGCCGTGTTTTTACCAGTACAAGCGTCAAACTGTAAACATAACCACCGAACATAAAGAGAATGAAAACCAAAATAGCACCTTTTAAAAGGGGCTGTAGAAAAAGGTGTCACGATGAACCCCATCTAGAGAGCGAGAAAGCGTAAAATTAATTAATTAGTCGGCTCAGTTGGGTTAGCCACCAGAATGATGGCGCAGCATATAAACTTCTGTTAAATCAGAGAACACTAAAGATGTTTAGCCTAGCAGCCGCAGTAGTAGACATGTGTAACGGCCATCAATACCAACAAATTAATTACTCGCCATACGTGATCTACTGTTACCTTGCTATCCGATGACTACTTCTTACCTTCCCCGCACAACATCTATCACAACACACAGCCTTAACGCAGCAGAATTTCACGTTACATCTCGATGCGAATGCTATCTTTATTTGGCACCTTATCCTTGCAGGTCAGCCTACTACGCGCTGCTAAAGAGAGTCGGCTGCTTAATTAAAGTAAGGAACGCGTTGTACAACACAGCAATACATTGTCTCGTAGGTGAGGTGGATGTTAGGCATCTACGCGTACTTTTTACACTAAAATTGTTGATTACTTAATAAAAAACAAAACTGATTGTAAATTATCCCCACTCATAAAAAAACAGTAATTAATAAAAACTTCAGAATTTAAAGAATACAGACAGGCTGTAAAGTCGTCATGGAGACATTGTTTAGTTAAAGACGTTGAAGAACATTGTATCTGACCATCAAGAAACTAACTTGGACAATATGGAGCTGCAACTCAAGTTCTGATATTCCAACTGTAAAAACAGACTTGGCAAATAAACAGACATCAAGTTTGAGAGAACGCCCGTTTATTCTGGAACAATAAAGATATGTAGCAGTGGAAAAATATCAATAGTAGTAGTTAATATATCGTGGTGCATCCTTTTGCCTTATGCAAGGAAGCAACGAGCAGACACTGTGTGGGTGAGATCAGCAATCCTGGTCTGCGAGATTACAGCCCATTCTTGGTGCAAAATCTGTATCAGGGAGTTCTGGGAAGTGGATTTACAGAGATAGGACGAGGATAGCCGACGCGTGCTCAACAGGGTTCGTGTACAATGACTGGCCAGAACAAATGCAAAGTCGCGAAGTTATGATATTCGAATCTCTCCATTTTTGCGTTATACAGTCGGTGTGAGACCGTCTTATATAAAAATACTAATCTTTGAACAGATAATCACTGGCATAGTCCGTCTCAGAAAATGTTGATGTATCGGGGAGAATTGCAGTTCTTTTCAGATCACAAACTGTGACTGTCCAGTGACACAAATCGCAACCAACACCATAACAAATAGATAGACCACCATATTTTGTCATGGCTTGCAGTCTATTAAATAATTTCTGTGCTAGACGGCACAACAACTATACATGACCACCGCCTGAGACCTTTGAAAACTGGAACTTATCGAAAAATAATTAGTGTTCTGAAGGACGTGATAGTGTCAACGACTGATATTGCATTGGGTCAAAAGTGATTTGCGTCTCGCATTACTTTTATTGTATCTCACCTACACATCTCCGCCACATCTGTAATCGATTGTCGGGATTTGGTTTCCAGCTCCAGTTCACAGCACGAAGTTTTTTTTTCTGTTGGTTTTGGGAATTCTGCCTTGTGGCTTCCCTTGAATTAGATAATCATCCCGTTTACAGTCGACAGCAGAATATCCAGTACCTTGGAGATTTTTCACTGGTTTTCACCAGTATATCACTGCCAAACTATGTGATTTTTTCCAAACTTCATCAGTTCTCAGAGTTTTTTTTCACGGCTGTCTGCAGACTAGAGCTCGCTCTGGCCTGTACCTTTTCTTATAGCTTAAAATCATGTGCTTATCATGCGACTGGAATGGTCCATTTGAGTCTCAGTGGGTGCTTATTTATGTATTGCGGCAAGATTGTATTTATCTCTGATATTCTTATAATTTATCCCCAGGCGCACAGCCAGCACCACCACCACAGTTATTCAACTTTATCATTGGAAAGGTCACAGAAAACTGCTTGTTTTATAACTATCTGAACTCAAAATTCAAGGAGATTGTAAAACTGCAGTGGAAATCACTATAAGCACAAAACAACAACTTTTGGAGGTTGGTAGTCATGATAACAAGAGATTTCGACTGTAGCAAGTCAGGGCGAAAACTCGGAAACTACATCACCAGGGGTCTGGTAGATCGAGTACGAACATTTTTCTTTCCACATTGGTTAGTTATACTTTTATAACAATAATTGTTTATGCTGACCTCTGCTAATGGAAAACAACCGGCACCAACTGTAATCACGACTTCGGCACCCAACCGCCTTTTCATTTATTTATTTATATAACGAATGGATTAAGTCAACAGATCTGATCTTTACATTTTTAATAAAAACAAAAAGTAGCATTTAAGAGAGGTCACCACTAAAGTATGCTATATATAACAATTAGAACCAGTGTAATAGATTGAGAGACGCCACCGATCTGAACTTTTATACAAGACCCGGCTTTTATGTCAGAAGTCATCTTTAATTGTTTATTTTTTATGTAATAGTTTATCACTAGTCTTATATCGGAGCGGCAGTCCACTGGACCGTGTTGAAATCCTCTCTCTGACGTGGTTTCTTTTTCGCCTCTCCTTTTCACTAGCCTGTTGCCTAGGTTTTTTCCCACAACTAAAAACTAAGAGTTTTAGTAGATTTTTCTCTCAGCCTAACCCTTGCCAGTCATCTTGTGTATGCTTGCCACGTGAGTACGGGAAAGATACTGTGAACGGATAAAGAGACACTAGCCATCGCCACTGTAAACAAGCCACGCGCGAATTCTACCATCATAGGAGCGTCAGCTTCGGTTGCAAAGCACACAATAACTTTATATAGAGATAATAAGTGTCAATCAGGCTTGCTTATAAACGAAAAAATATTTTATATTAATAAATAGGCACAGAGGGGTTTTGTTATTATTTTGTGTTGTATACGTATAAGTGCAGAAATGTTAGTCTTCGTTTCTAATAAGCAGTTAAAGCATATGTACGTTCGACAGAAAGAAGCAGATCGGTGTAACTTGTTTTGCTTTGGCGTCAGTTTGTTACGATAAATTTACTCATACATTCTCTTATTATCAGGCCACTTTATGTAGTGTTGAGAAATTTTCCTGTTATAACCTTTTAGCCCAACCTCACGTGTAGTTTAAAAAATAGTTAGTAGTGTCTAGTTGTATGACTGCCAAATTATAGAAAGCATGTTCTCGTCTACCTGAACGAAAGCAGTCAGAAAAGTTCTTTCTAGGATATCCTTACTGGGTTCTTTCCTCCAGAAAATGACTAGAATTTGCTTTTATCTTATTAGAAGAGCGGACATTTTTAGAAATTCTTGCAAGAGCAGACAGGAAATAGATAAATAAATGCCAGCTGCTTTATCCAAGAAAATGCATAAGAGATGAGGTTGTAGAGTGTCCGTGTAAGAAGGGTATTACAAAAATAACCAAGATATGAATTCTGCTATGATGCAGTATGACGTCATAAAGATCATCTTTATTTTTACCCGCCGAGCAGAAAGGTGGGATCATTTATTAGAACCACCTGGAACTAGCAGCTTTAAATCTCATCTTAACATATTCCGAAGTTTCGTTTTTTTAAAAAAACTATTTTTCTGCCCTCTGAAGTTTGCTTTTCACTTAAACTATTTTCAAGAGCTTTTTTATGTAGACTCGAAAAGTCTTGGTACGAGTCATAAAAATGCTAAATAACTACCAGCTAATTGCACGAATCTTTGAAGAGAGGTTGACTATATGACAACTAGACTTCCAACTTCAAAAAAGAAAATATTATTTAAAATTCAAAACCGTAACTGGCAGTCATGAACACGACACACAACATAGATAAATCAAATAGGCAGTATCCAAGCACAGCGACCAAGCATATAATATGCTTCTTCATTATACCTCATAAATAGATAAATAATGGAAGGCAAAGATTGACTTGGTACTGAAACCGCTAGCTGTACGTGTGAAGAATAAAATCTACTGAAGTCTTTCATGAAAGTGTATATTGAGCAGATGCATGAGAGTTCAGATCGTCTTAAGAGATCGACCTGCTGATAGTTTTCTCTCTGAATTATAGATGATATTTTCCAAATCAGAAACACCTCAGGTATGCCGGAGAAAATAAGAACAAACAGCGTTCTAATTAAAGACACACCAGTGGAATGGCGTCATATAAAAGATTAAAAGCATCGTGCACATTTGTGAAGTAGAACCATATACATTTTTTGTAAAGAAAGACAATAAATTAATTATCTGCAAATAGCATTAAAAAGTCATTTAAATTTCTCGTGCACAAGTTAGAGTCAATCAGTAATGTTGAGAGCCCTTTTAAACTTAATATTGATCACAAAAGGCAGCTTAAATACAATCTCTCAGAACAATGGATCAATTTGCGAGATAAATACCCGGAAAATTTCACTGGTAACTAGGGTCCGGAATACAGCAAGCAGGTACAAAGGAGCGAGTTTTGTAAATAGCAGAAATCCAGAGACAAAGTATAGTCGTCTCTAAAACAAAGGTGATTATAACATCAGAGAAAAGGAAGTTTATACTGATCTAACGCCACGTCAACACCTTAGTAACGTGAAGATTGTGGCGGGTCTCAGGTAGCTGGCTGTAAAGTCGTGTGATCACCCCGTGTACTATTATGTTAATATTAAGTTATTGTTGAAGCGCCAATTGCAATACGCCATCTTTCTATAATGTGTCATTTTTTTTTGTGATCATAAAGTTAAATTTGTTAACTGTAATCAGTTAGTGTGCATAAAGCAAGTTGTCTGCGTCATAATGTTTGTTTTTGGTCTAAAACAAAGTTGTAAAATAAAATTTCAGAAAACTGATGTGTTGTGTTGGCACCCCATCTAGCTTAAGTATTAATTATGTATTTTATACGAAGTTATTACGAACGTCATGTCAAGTAGAGTTGGCTGAGACCAAGGACCACGCCCTTTGGGCGAGGTCACTTGGAGTCAACCTTATAAGGGTGGGGAGGCGAGTACTCTGCTTAGTGGCTTTTGTAGACGGAAAGTCCTCTGCCCGAAAAGAGTGGAGGCGAGGGGCGCTTTTTGCCTTTGGCCGGCCTGTCTGGCTGGGAAGGTTAGGTGCGTCGAGACCGGGTTCGGACTTGACGTGCTGAGGCCTTTTGGCTGGGGAAGCGGTCACTCTAACATGGGGGGTGTTCGGCGGCCGCCCAGCCTTTTAGGCCTTAACGGGAGCTTGCCCCACACGGCTTCGGCCACCCACCTCCACTCCCTTCTCCTCTCACGCAGGCACCACAAAAAGAAGTCAGGGTTAATCACAGTCCAGCTTTTACATGGCTAGTTCTCACCGGCGTTCGGTTACATCTGACTCTCTCCGGTTAGGGCGGACGGTTTCGTAGCTATTTCCGGCGACTAGACAGCATGAAGCCGGGATAGCACAGTTGATAGAGCTATGAAGGAAATTCCTAAATTAAAGACATTTAAAATTTTGTCACAAATAAGAATATCTCCGCTCCCGTGCATACATCAGATGTCAACTCTCGTCTCTTCACTATGCCACAGTTAAAGACTATTGTTCAACCAATTTAAAGATGTTTAAAATTAGAATCAAAGTTGTTTTTATTGTAGCGGAATTTAAAGACGAATTCAACTCGAAAATAAAAATTAAATTGGCGTCCCATAAAAACAAACCGAACCCTTAAATTCTTGAGTATTTTAACTGTAGTCCGGCACAAAATGATCGCAGAAGAACAGCCGTGTTTCTTTTGCACCAAACGAAGCGGCCATGGCGAGGGTCGGGATAAGCGACTATCTAACCCACACGGCTCCTGGCATCGACAAAAGTATACATACAAACAGGTGAAAACGAAAGGCCCGCTGTACCAAATAGAAAACAGTTCTTTTTTATCCAGGGAACGGTTGGCGGCGAGTCTAGAGTGCATTAAGAAAATGGTTTACATTTTCTTTGCCAATTTTTTTTTTACTTTTTTGCGTTGACGTCATGCAGCCTCTACATAGCGCGGATTTCCCCCTCCTGCCACGGCCGCGAGTTACGTGTCGGCAGCCAGATGGCCTTTTCTAATGTTAGGCGTTTACGAATCCTTCCTTTCCTGCGATTTTTGTTTCCACGCCATCTCACTTTTTCCTGAGAGAGTTATAAACGCAGCAAAGGTTAGGCGGTTGGTACTTCTTTGTCAAATAGATAAATGGAACCAGCTTGCTGCTACAATTCATTGTTAATGAATAACAATGGACTATTCATTATAATTGAAGATGTTCCCCAGTGTATCAGTTTGTATACCATGCATTTCACAAAAAAGACTTAAAAAAAAGAAAGGCTTTTATTACATATGAATCGCTTCCTCCCATTTTGGGGGCTATGGAGAAATCAAAGTTAGACTTTAAACAACTCCATCAACAATTGTTCTTAGACCCTAACCCTGAAAAGCAAAACAAAGATACAACCACAAAGTAATTAGCATTTTAGGGACTACAGATATTTTGTTGTCTTTATGCCTCTGTAATTAAATTGAAAAGATTATTTGATATACAGAGTATTTTCAGAGGCAAATGTAAAGGTATTAGGTGTAAAAATCTCACTCAGCTTCCCCATTTTGATTTACCTGAAACTGACAAAATCAACAACTGTTGCAACACTACTTAATATCGTTGAAGTGTTTGAGACTTTTGGTATGCAGTCAAAATGCGCATACCCAGGTCTGTCCAAGTATTACTACATGTATAATTAACTTTTTAAAAAAAGGCACTTTGTGTGTGTGTGTGTGTGTGTGTGTGTGTGTCCGTGCGTAAACTAAGCATTGCATTTTTTTAAAAACTCATAAGATTTTTGTAGAATTGTGATTCAGTGATAAAAGAAAATACCTGAATCAGAATAGAAAACGTGGTACTCTATATACTATCTTTTGTCTAAAGAGAGTAGACACCGGGTGACAGCCACCTTATTTAATAAACCAGTTAGTTTTGTTTTGATCGATGATTTAAGAAAACCCGTGAGCTTTATTATCAGTGTAACAGTTTGCAGCGTGGCCATGGAGGAGACAAATAGCAGCAGAAAAAAGAATTCATATCTGAACGCTGAGAAATGGATGGCTTTCGGGAAGACAAATAGCCAGAAGGCTAGCATAACCACGGGGCAAGAGGCCGACAGCGCGGCTCCTCCTCCACTCACTTTTCCAGTAAAAGGGCTACCAGGCATCTTAATTTAGGCAGGACAGTTATGCTTTTAAACGCCATGTTCCACCTCAAATTATAACTATAACTTTAAAGTCCGATGCAATTTAATTCAGTACGACGTTTTCAAAATTAGACTTGGCGAGGCGTTGGCGCATTAAAAGAAATTTTTACTGTCCACTTTTAAAGACCTTCCGCCAGAGTTCGTGACTTCGTCAAAATTGATGGCATCATGAGAAAAGAAGACTACCTTCAAATTACTCACTTTTCCTGAACATCGCCTACACCGAGACAGTCAGTATTAGCGTATAAACTATACTTGCTGTTTGATGTAATAGAGAAAACTTAACTTTTAAAATGAAGTAAACAGAGAAAAAGTACCTCATGACAAATTAATAATAGTATCGTATTTCAAATTTTAAATCAAACATAACGAAAACCAAAAATAAATGCACTCTAACCACTTTTGCAATATAAAGACGCATAAATGATTAATTAACTAAATGAACTACTTTAGGATATTCGTAATTTCTCTTTCATTTATTTTTTTAAAAGTTAATTAGCTTAATTTTCTTTAATACCAACAAGTAGCAGACACAACAGTCCAAAGCATAAATTCGTGGCAGAATTCTGTGTATGAGAGAGGAAAAACAAATATAACAGCGCTCAAGACTGCTCCCGATCTATTGTGAATATTTTCATGTTCGAATATTGAATGAGCACAAACAAATCTAAACTTTTACAGAACAAGAGTTTTGAAAAGATAAAAAGCATTTATGGGGGGTTTCAAGTCATGCATAACTTTTTCCTTCTTCTTAACTGGGGTTCTCCACACCGGACCAGGCCAGGTGAGCGTCGACCGAGTTGGGGGAAAATTCATCACGAAGCGCGCCATGGAGCCCTTTAAAAAATTCTAGCAACCCCGAGCAACGCAATGAAACGAGTTATTCATTTTCTATAAACTACTTGAATAAATTATATGAGGATTTCTACTACAAAAAAAACAAATCCTGCACGGTGCAAACTTTTGCGCGTACATGGTTGTAGACTTCCGTCCATTGCCTTGTTAATTTTTTACTGCACGCGAGGCAAAACATTCCAAAGAAAGTTTAGCATAAACCTCGGAAAATGCAGAGGCGCCTTAACATAGATTCACTCTCGACATGAATCTACTGTTAAATGAACCCACCACAGGTAATGTGAGTCTTTTACAACTATGACATTGCATATTTACCTTTGAACAGTACCATCACTTTTAGAGACTGGTGAATGCGAATTATTATTTATACATTTATTCAAACATCTTCCACGGCCAGGGAGTAATTGTGAACTTTGTTTTAGCACGTTATTTGTTCTATCAGTCAGCAGGGCCCTTGTTGTTCTGGTCCTTAGAAACTAACATTCTCATTCCATTTTTAATTGTTTGATATATGAGATTTCCACATCAAAGTAAAAGTAGCCCCATCTGCTGTTATAATAGGGGTTAGGGTTACAAATAATTAACAACAAATTCACGTGTGGCTGCTTGTACATAGATAGGATATCTAAAACACCGACTGACCGAATAGTTTGAGCAGATTAACCTGTGATAAGTTAGATGCGAAATCCAGGCGAGTAATCCAACTGTTTATCGTTTTAACGACATGCGCAGTAAAATCAGCTTTCGAACTCCTGCTAAGCTCTTGTTAATCTCCTCCATGACATGGGAGCATACATAAATGAAGAGCCTAGATCCCGTTATTGGCCAGTACAACGGTATTCAGGACCTTCTATGTCTCCTCTTTCTAGAATACAGTGCTGGCAAAGTTTCCCTATCAAACGAAGAAATATCAACAAATTTTAAAAAAAGCAACGCTTTACTTTGTTTCAAAGTATACACCACAAAACAATAGTCGTTAAAACTGTTTATCGTACTGAGCAGCAAGATTTGTGAAGCATGTAAACTTACTAGCTGGATGATGACGACCTGCTCATAAAACTTAGTTCACATCTACAGAGCATGCCGTTAGTGTAATGTTCAGCTGCACAACTCAACTCCTGATGAGACTTTTCGATCAGCCGTTGCCAAGATAACAACAACAAATGTATGTCTCGTGGTAACGCGGACACTGGTCAGGCAAGAAAAGGTAGAGAAAAACTGTTAAATTAATTAGCAGGTAAAGATTTATTATTTTTATGGTGTCAGATGTTGGAATTTATACCGTCTAATAGAGTAACGACAGAAATAGGTTTTATACTCACACTTAGTCTTGAAAAACTATTTGCTTAAATGTAGTATATGGCAAGGTAGCTATGGAGATTCCTGCTACACCTTGCAGGCAGCACGTCCACTCGCCCACCTCTCCCTGTCTATCACATCGTCTCCGCCCTCCATGACGTCAACGATTCACGCGCGCGTTTGCCTTGTTAATTCGAAGCGTGGTCGACGCTATGTGCTAGCTCGCGGATGAACTGCAGGAAAAACAGGTAACCAATTCCTTTCAGAAAAGAAGTGCGTCTAGGAAGAAGGGTTTGTTCACTTGAGTAGCTCTTCCGTTAAATAGACAAAACATCCCTGTGAGCCTGAAAAACGCGGCTCGTGCTTAGTAACAACTGGTCGCCATATTGAGGCGGCGGGTCGTCTCCCTGCTCTTCTTTAATACCAGAACGTGATCGCTTTTCTTTCTCAGACACCTGTTTCTGCTCTGCTTGAAAGAGTGCATTGTTCTTGTTTTCGGGTTTCTTTTGCTGTTTTGTAAAGCCATTTTATCGCTAACGCCGTGGGTCTGCATGTGTGGCACGATACGTCGATTTTTAGGTGTCTGCACGCTGCCGCCTGTCTGCGGAAGACCTTTCTACCTCTGCTGCTGATTGTACTTGCCTTTTTAACCCCGTCTTCCACGTTAGTCGTCGCCTTCAGCATTTATGCTATTGGTATTACTTAGCGTAGCGACAACTATACTGAAAATGTTCGCTCGCTTTCCCATTATTTAGTATCCTCGCTGACTTCAATACCATCTTTTTATTAGTGCTGTCCTACTTTCAGATTACTTGCTATAAGCTGCGTGTTGATTGAGATTAATCTCCATTGGGGCTGAATGTTTTGCATCAAAATGGATGGTGAATCTTTTTCCACCCACAACACCACCCTCAGTTCTAAAGTACTCATTAACTGAGTAGGTCATTCCACCAGCAGGAGAATAGGTCGCCTGTGTGAGAATAACTAACTAATTGAATATGAAGACAACTAGCCTCCAATTTTGAAAAAATCAAGATTACTGCTCAACACATTTTACTCTGTAAATACTAGTACTAGATACACTTTACGAGCACACAGATGTTGTTTAATTATTAAAAATTGACTTTAAAATTACGTTAACATTTTTTTGGTCTGTGAGAAATAGTTTTTTAAAAAGTTGCTTTCTTAATATTAGTAATACGCTGAAGAATGCTTGATTGGTCAGAACCTTGATGTTTCAGACTATTACTGATATGGTCCTTTTAAGAGACTGCAATTCAACCTTAGAAAATGTATTGTTGGTTTAATGATTTTTGATAATCTTATTCCTTCCTGCCTTGTGAACATCTCTTGGTACATTTGTTGATTCTAATTTCTTCAATTCTTGTTTTTAGATTCACTATTTTGTGATCCCTCAATGTTTTGGTTCACATGTTTTCATACTTGGGAAGTCATTTACAGCTCTTGGATAATTTAGTGGCAGTTTTGGTATTTTGTCAATATTTTCATTAGGTGTAGACCAATGTGTTCTGAAACACATTGCAATATAAATGTGAAACCTTTTTCAGATAGGTCTTTGAGCACATTATGCATTTGTTGCTTTTGTAACCCAGACCAGTTTTTACTACATTCTTCAGAGATTTACTGATAGTGGGGGTACTTCGAATGAAATTTTAAAAATGCAAATATCTCCGTTTGGTAGCTGCTGAAAATAACTGGTTGTCACATCATTCTTATTTTCATTTCCATCCAGCATTGCATTATGTAAACTCCTGCACCACACAAACCTAAAGTGTGCATGCCTGAAACCCTCCCCAGATTTAAGGTATGTAACTGATGTTTTGTTCACTTGGTTGAATAAGTACTGAGGGTGGTTTAATTAGGAGCATGAGGATAAGATCATCAATCAGTCCATTTATCTCAAACTTCTTGTTTAGTTGCTTGTAATTCTGACAGTTGTGTGAGTGATCCATGTGTTTGTTTGATATTTAGTCCAAGTATCCCCCCCCCCCCGAAATACCACAAGGTGAGGTACCGCATGCACTCTGGTAACTGGTCTGACCAACCAAGCCAAATCCTACTTTTAACCCTTGTGGCGATACCAACTTAAAAAAAAAAAATTAAACGATACGAGTGAAATATGCCTTTTCCTTGCTTTGCACAGGGATGGTGCATTCCTTAAAAATGTAAATATGGTGAATTTGCACAAATCGAACCTACAGGATTCCCAACACCTCCCAAGGTTCCCCTCTCTCTATTTCTGCCATGGAAAAAAAGAGTACTCACCAATTTTGTAGAGATTATTTATGTAAGGAGACAATTGTGTTGGGTGAGGGTGGAGTATTAGTTGGAAGTAGGTCATCAGAATCTGACTTCACCTCCACTTGTCTGTCACTGGAAGCACAAGAGTGGTGATAGTTCTGCAGGCATATCAGGTATCAATAGGCTAGCTGGTATGCTAACTGTTTTGCAGGTGACCTGGAAATATTGGTGTAAGGTGGACTGCTTTGACCTGCACTGCTGCTTGTAGACCTTGTATTAGCCAAGAGAGAAGTTAGGCTCTCAAAAACAAACTCTGCTTGAAACTGTCTGGGCCAGCTTGTCAGCTAATGAAAATAAGTTAGCCAGACCCTTCATGGGGCCCCTTCATCCTTTGCCTGTACCTTGTATCATTTTCTCAAGTATTCTAGACAATTCTTTGGATTGGACCTGAGAAGCTCCACGATGTCTACCTCTTCTAAATTACTAAACCCTTCCTTGCCAACATTTCAGCCAAGCCTCTCAATCTCACCCACTTCAGAGGTTGGGTTAACAAATCTTCTAAAGTTGTTGATGTACTTCCATGTTCCACTTATTCTTGATGTTAATGGTGTGCTGGGTGTAGTAGCTTTTTGCAGAATTTATTAAGTTATTGGGTTCATCAGTAGCATTCAGCAAGTGAGGTATTGTCTGCCCCAGATAATAAATCTTGAAAGTTGATATGATGCCCTGATCCATGCGCTGGATTAAGGTGGTGGTGTGGGGTGACAAAAACATCACTTTAACATCAGGTTAGTTCACAGAATGCCCAGGGACATCATCAGTGATGAGGAAAGCCATTCATTGTTAGAATGAAGGCAAGTATTTTTCTACCTCACTAAAAATGTTCATAAATCATTCATCAAAGAGTTCTGCAGTTATCCAGGACACACCCTCTTTGATCACTCCAATGAACTGGTAAGGTGTGCTGATTAAGACCTTTTAAGGCTTTGGGGATTCTGGCAGTGATAAACTAGTAATGGCTTACATTTAAAATCACCTGCATTACCACAAAATAGGAGAGTCAACCTATATTTCACTACCTTGAAATCTGAAGTAGTATTCTCTTCTTTGGAAATGTGTTTTTTTCAGTTATGAGCTTCCAAAATAAGACAGTTTCATTAGCTTAAATGCTTTCTGTGACAAATAGCCCTCTATTTCTGTAAAAGCCTTCACCTCATCCAGGAATGTAGCACTGATTGCAGTGTTATCCTGCTTTAATATTATGAAGATCTTGGTGGTTGCTAAACTTGTAAAACCAGCCTTCATTTGCTTGAAAAGACTCATCATTTGATGTGGTATCTTTTTTTTTTCTTGCTCTGATAAAGCTTTAACCAGATCGCCAACATTTTTTTCCATTTTCTCAATCAAAGGATGCTTCTCTCATTGTCTTCCTTGTATTTAGTGACTTTGACTGAACACAGCATTTTTAATTTTCTCAGTGTTCTTTTTGATTGTATGCATGTAAATTTGTTCACTCCAAAAAATGAAAATACCAAATTCCTGCAAAACAAAAGTGTGATGTATGGCTGAAATGGAAGACAAATTGAAGTACAACTAGGCTCATCATGGGTTGTAGGCTAGAGCAGTGCATTCGTCTTCTGGCTTGTACTTAATGTGCATGAGTGAAACCACAAATTCTGGTCTTGTCAAAGCAAAAGGAAGGTGAACAGAGTACATCACATGAAAGGCTCTTTACACCAGGATATTGGTCCATATAATTTTTCACTACAAACTTTAAAATATATGCTTTCAATTTATTATTCAACAATAGAGACCCATTGCTCAAATGAAAACCACATTTTGAAATAAACTTATTCATTTCTCACATATGAAGAACTTAGACCAAAATTATGCCAGTAGTGCAGTGTATATATTAGTTAATTGGATTTGTGTTATAAAATAAATTGGCTTGTTTAGACCATGGAGGTGCTTGTAGCATGTGCACACAAAACGTTGACAATCCTGCCCCTCTCTTATTGCAGTCATTTTTCACTATGTAAATTTTTTTTAAATGTTTTATTTATTTCATTTGTTTGTATAGTGAGAATTTGGCTCTTAAAACCAAAACACTAATTATTTTAAAATTTCTAATTCAAATTTTGTTTGAATTTGATTTGTTTACTTAATACATAACCAAGATTATTTGGGAAGTTGAAAATGAACAGGCACAGTTTTCAAGATGCCTTAAAGCTGAATGTAGAAATAGCACTCAGTTTCTTGTAAGTAGACGTAAAAAAAAAAAAAAAAAAAAATTTTTTTTTCTTTTATTATTATATTTTAATTGGCAGGAAAACAAGATGACATCCAAAAGAGTAGAAGTTGCCAATGGTTCGTGTGCAGAGAATTTGTTGAGATATGATGACTGCAATCATCAGACTTTAATGCTATCTTCATTGAACACCCTGCGTAAGGGTGGGCTGTTCTGTGATGTAAAGTTTGTTGTTGAACAGCATGAAATTCCTGCTCACAGTGCAGTTGTGGCTGCAGCAAGCACCTGGTTGTTCGAGTTACTGACTACAAATAAAGACAAGACACTTTTACCAACTATGTATGAACTGGCAGAGTTTGATTACAAAAGCTTCCAGCATCTTGTTAACTATATATATACTGGAAGGTGAGTAAATTGTCTCTTGGTTCTTTATTATTTTTAATGAACTGATGACTGTCATGTTGTTAGAAAAGAAACCTTTTTTTTGGTGAACCAGCTTTTTAAAATTGCTTTGATTGATTGATTACTTTTTAAATAAGTTAAAACAGGTAATGAATAAGTTGCTTTGTTTTAAATATTCTTCTGAGAGAAACAAATCTGTTAAGGATATTTTAGTTTAAATCATTGGCATGTGTTTGAAGGTATAGGTACAGACAAGCAGACAATTCTTAAAATGGTGATTGTACACACACAAACAAATAAAACAAGCATGGCAGGAACTTCACAAAATTGTGACAGTGAAATAGACTGTTCAGGAATAGCACCAGATGTGTATTAACTATGTTTGAAAGCAGCAGTGTAGAAGATTCTATCTGTCTGGTGGAAAGCCTACTGCAAAAATGCTTTGAACTGCTGTCAGCAGCATGCAAATTAGCACTGGTACCAAACAAAGAAACAAAAGTATTTACACACTTTTATCATTTAAATCTTGGTTTACAGTAGTTTGTATTATCAACCACATCATCTGAAAAAGCACAGCTTGTCATTAATTTGCATTTATCCTTTTACTGAATTTGATGCAAAAAATTATATTAAAAAAATGAAGGTAGATAAATGAAATATAGTGAGTTTTCAGAAAACCTGCTATATGTATACACCTCTCCCTTGTTATCTGTGAATTTGCGATCTGTGAATCCACATACTTGCAAGGTCAAGCCAAGGCACCAGTACAACCCTTGCAAATGTTTGGAGATGCTTTCCAAATGCTCTAGAAGCATCTCTGAGCCTCTTATGCTTCTCCACAAGAATTAGTAGCACATAGGCGCATCATCTTTCCTCCACCTCACAACCCAGTAAGCATCCACATTGCCTTGTCTTGTCCCAGTTTTTTTTTTTACATATTTTGACCCTGTTATGTTGTTTGTTGGGATCTTTGTGTGTTCTGTTCTAATATCTTTTGTTTTCAGCTTTTCCTGCATTGTGTAGTGTGCGTGAATGTTTATTCATGGTTTTTAGTGTGATATTTAAGGCCATAAAGTGTTTCTTAAGTGTGAGGGTCATGGTGCTATCTGTGAAATTTGCTATTCGTGTCCATTTCTGGAACGAATCTCTTGCAGATAACAAGGTATGGGTGTACCTTAAAATCTAAAATAAAATTTAAATTTTTCATCAAACTTTTTTTTGTATTCATTTAACTCATTTGGGATGTGAAAGGCATGGAAATTTTAATCAAAATGCACTTTTTCTCTTTATGTATTAATGTTTGTAAGCATAAATATATTGGCATCTCCCAATAAAACTGGTTTTAGGACAGTATACCTTTGGCCAAGCAAGACATGAAAATGACAGAGGAATGCATGCTTGTTTCTAGTAGTGTTTGTGTTTTCGTTCTGGAATAAGACTGAGTTGCAATTTTTTCAAGAGTGATGGGATGCTGATTGCTAGAATTATCTATCTACTCAGCATACAGTACATTGATGAGGTTGCTTTAAGCTGACAGGGATGAATAGTACATCACAAAGTTTCTTATTTTATATCTTTTTTTTTTTTTGAAGGACATTTAGCATTGTTAAAACAAGTTCTAACTTACTACTTGTTTTTGCAATTAGTTTCATTTTTTAAAATTTCTTGCTCTTCTAGATGTATCATTGGTTTTATTTTCCCTATAAATTTTCCAGATTTAAAAAAAAATTACATAAATGTGCTTAAATTTTCTCTATTTAGTATTAAGGACAGCGCTAAAGAAAGGCGTTGCTCTTTCACAGATGTGCTTGTGCGTAATAATATAAATGAACTTTCTCACGTTAATTAATTTTGTAGGTTTTCATGACATTGAAATAAATGCTGAGTCAATAACTATTTGAACGTTTTGCAGAATATATGACATCTGTTTTTGTTGTGCTTTTAAGCATAAAGCCATTTTGGTTTTTTGGGGGTGTGCTTTCTAGGTAATGTAAGTTTGGTCTCATTTCAGAGCTAATCCACTGCATTCTTTTATTAAATGCCATTGCTAAATAAATTTTTTTGTGAGCAAAGGCTGGCATTATTGATAAATTGAATTTAAAAATTAAAAAAAAGATTACCCTGAGATGGCTTTGATTGAAAACGAACTGGAAACTGGTGAAGAGATTGCTTTGTTTTGGCCCACATGAAACAGTTTGAGACACTTAATAATTTTCAAGGAAAAATGATGACCCTTCATGTTTTGCGTTAAAATTAAATTATTTTTCCATGTCTTTATCATACAGGTTTATCTTGCTGATACAGCATAATATCGAAAATCCAGCATTATTGGGACCAAGCAAATGCTTAATTTATAATTTTTGTTCAGTTTTTTTAACACTGTGGCCACAGACTGGTCATACACTATTGTAACCTAAACAGTGTTTTGTATGCCCAGTACAAGTTTTAAAGATTATTTGCTTGTAATATATATATATATATATATATATATATATAATATAAATTAAATATCTTGTGTATAAAACACATAATAAACATTTACTGAATATTTTATCTAGTAGCTACACAAAATCCTTCCTGTTTCTGCTCCCAAAGTACAGTATACATAGACTAGAAGGTGCATGTTACATGGGAAATGAAGTACTGGGGGTGGCAATGGCTACAGCTAAGGCAGCAGGAGAGGGGATGCATATCTCATTTCATTCATAGTGTTGAAGTGCATGGAAGGTCATCAAAGACAAGCTCTAGTTTGATAGTTCTTGTGGTATTGGACTAGATTTAGGGGTTAGAGTTGCACTTTGTGAATATTTGAAACACTTGGAACCCTGTTAAACAGTTCTTGAAGAGTCACTTGCTTTAAAAAAAAGTTTGGTCGGTTTGATTTTATTCTGGATACAGTGTGCACACATTTCTTGCATAGTGATAAAACTTCTCTGCTCCATAAACTTTATAATTTCATCTAATGCTACTATCACATAATCAAACAAAATTAATCTTCTCTGGTTCTTCACTGTTACTGCCATCGTCATTCTCTTCTGTTTGGTGCATAACCATGCTGACATTCTTTGTCCACCATCTGGGCATCTACAGGTGTATCATTGTGACCATTCATTCATTCTACTACATTGACTTCTGTCAAGTTCTTGGTAATCTCACTGTTCATACTTTTGAGTTTCATAACAATTCTGCTACTTTATTCTTATTTTATGTTCTAAAGCTTTAAGTTTTCAGCTTTTTTAGGGTCATTTAACTTTAACCTTGGCTATAACTTATGCCATGTGTTTTTGATTGTTTATTATGCCAATCACTCCAGTGCTTGTGCATGTGAATAAATGAAATTCTTGATGTTGAATTCTGTATTGAGTGTATCACCAGATGAGTCTTAAGTTCACTGCACATTGCAGGAATTTGCTCCTGTAATTGCACTCCATATTGCAAATTATTCCTTGATCCGTTGGCTGGATGAGTGAAGTGCAATTGTGGGAAATTGCAAAATCATTTATAGACACCAAAACACAAGCTGTAGGATGTGCTGAACAGTTATCCATCAGGAGAACAATCTTACAATCTTCCAGCAGCCCAACCTTACAACAGTGCTGTTGAACCTCCACCATTCAGTGGTCAGTTATTTAGTCATCCAGGCTCATTTATTACTTATGTAAATTATGGTCAACAACTTTTAGGGCATGAGGATGAACACACTTGCTACATCAACAACAAATAAAATTTGTGTGTGGCAGTTGCGTTCACACATGTATGCGCAGTCACTCTCTCTTTTCTTAATGCAAGAAACTGACTGTTCTACATTTGTAGCAAGTGTGTTTCTTGGAAAAAAACACCAATAAAGTCCAGTCAGATTCATATTGTAAATTTGTTCGGGAGTAAGCTTTTCATCTTTCTTTAATTTAGAAAACTTTTGAACATACTTTTCTATTGTCTCTGTCTGCTAAGAGATTTTCACTAGACACTTCAAAATGCCATGATGCTGTTTAAATTTACTCAACTATCCCTTGTAAACTCTCAAGGCCCAGCAATTTGTAATTCCTTATGAAATTGTTTGGCCTATTGACACAAATGTGGTTCAGAGATAGGTACACCCTCACTGTGCTGTTGTTTAAACTACTTATATACAAGTTTATCATGCTTGGCTAATCTGGTCTCATGCATTGATTTTTCTCTTTACAATGTCCTTATTACTTTCACTGTAAAAAAATTTTTTTTAAGTTTTCCATGCTGCTGCTTTATAACATGTAGTTGTGGTACCAATGCTGAAAGACATGCATGGATGCATCCTTATGTAATTTTCCTAATATTTCCACTTTCTCAACTATGTTAAGCACAATAGTATACATCTTTGCTATACTAGACATAGCAATATCAGAGATTTTTTAAAATGCCATTATAGGGGTTGAATTTATGAAAAAAATCACAAAATTAACTGAGAAAAGCACAGCCCTACTGCCATGTGTTCAGACAACAAGAACAATGATTAATTGGTGTGTGTTAAAACATGCTGTAAATGTAGTGGCCACATTTGGAAAATTGTGGTGGGGGTCTTGAATTCGCTGGGTGCCAGATTTTGGTATATTCCATTTTCCTGCTTGCTGGGATTTCGATATTATACTGTATATGGTAGAAAAGTACTGTAAAATGTTTAGGATTTAACAAATCCATATCTGGTGTCTTTATACATCAGAAAGCCATTTATGGGTTCAAGAGACTGATAAAGATAATGGGCAGTTTGTTTGATTGAGTGTAAATACCAGTCTTTAGGCTTTTATATGACATTGGCACATTGTAATTCTGGTGATTGTAAAAATAGATTACTAGTAATAATCATATCATTTGCTTCTTTCAGATCGTCACTTGGTGGGAGGCAGCCACTATTTAAACTTGTTTCATTTAATTGTTTTTAAATTTATTTTAAATAAAATAAATACCTTTCTATACATTAACAAATGATCTAAGTTGTATACATTTTGTTAACAGAAATTACCATCTTGATTCTTGTAGTTATTCCTTATTGCATAGATAGGCTTTTTTACCCTATAGTATTAGACAGTCCCTATTTTAAAACTTCATATTTCATTAGAGAACAGATGTCTATTTGCGAAATATTAATGGGCAGGAAGCAAATTTTTCAAAGCATTGATCATTGTTTGTACAATCCTAGGTTGACATTAAGTTCTATTTGCAGTTATTAAAATCATTTACATTTTGTATATATGTGTATAGACATACATATATTTTTGGTTTGAGATTTGCAGATATGGTAGCTGTAATGTCACTGATCTTTAAGATGCATCACATAATGGCTATCTGCACCAGCTGTTAATAACGTTTCTCTGGATATTTTAGAATTAGACACAAGAAAAAAATTTTTTTTTCTTGGTCTCTGCCTCTGCTCAACAATGGTTAAGAGGAAGGAGATGAATAGTTGATAAAAAGTGAAGTTTCATTTTGTTATTAAAATGAGTAATATTTATTTTGTTTGAAAACCAAAACTAAATGAATGAATTAGCTTATCCTTACTGACTGGTATATAGCTTGAACTTGGGGCTGATTTTCTTTCACATTGATTGTCATTAATCTCTCAAAAAGTTTGGGTGCAGTGTTCATGCTTATTTTCTTCTATTAATTGTTAACTTCCACATGCATTTTATTGTAAGATTTGCCAGCATACCATCTTTAGTAAGGTGGATGAGGTCACTTGTCCAAGCTGGTGACCTTTTGTTTTATTGACCAAGCCAAGTGAAACAACCAATAGTTCAGAAATAAGTTTATTTTATATGACACTGATAGTCAGCATTTTCTTTGAGATAATTCACAGTACAGTTTGAGTTGAGTTGCTAGACAGGATCCATCTGGCCCAACTATGCTGCAGTACTAAATCACTGATTGCCTTGGGCACAGCCAATGTAAATCTGCTCCACATCAGAGTTGATAAATAAGAGATCCAGTTAGAATACCAGAGCTGAATAAATACATGGGTCCATAAAAAGTTGAAGTTCTGATGTGCTGTTGATAAACATTAGCCACTACATCTAGCTTCTAGGTGATCAGCAGATGCACGGCTCTGCTTGCTGTTATTATCTACTGCTGTATGCTTAAACACTTCATTCAGATGTATAAAGGCTATTTTTTTTTTCATGTTTGGCGATGAAGTCACTTCAGTTTTTAAATTATCATATACACTAACAGATATTTATATGGATGAATAACAGCAAGTCTGAATTTTTGTATGAAAATGCATTGTATATAAATTACAATTTTTTTCTTTTTCTTTTTAAGAATACTGAAAAAAAAAAAGAAGAGAGACTGGTATTCTTGAGTGAAGATTCAGTAAGAAAATGTTCCGGTTTTGCCACTAATTTTGTCCAAAGAGGCAAAACTTGTATTTCTAAAGATTCATGACTATTGAGATACACGCCTTTGATGGTCGAGAGCTTTAGACAATCTCTTATGCTAGGAAGAAAAAATGTTTATCTCCTTAAAATTTGTTTTTAGTGGCATCTATTTATATTAATATACTGTATAACATTGGGGGGGTTAATTGGTCTAGCAGGAAGAGTGGTTTGATTGATGCCTGCCAGTATTTACAAGGCTAGATAAAATCTGCATGAAAGTGACTAGACCCATTACTTTTACTGATGATAAAATTCCTAATTCATCCTCCATTAAAGGGGAACAATGCATTTTAGGTGTAACTGCACTTTTGGTGGTGAGGTTGGCAGATATTGCAAGAAACCATTCTGAAGATTTTTTTGTGGAATCTATCCAAGAACTGGCTAGTATTCCAAAAAAAAAAAAAATGAAATGTCAACCACTATTAGCTGCTTAATGATTGTTGTTCACATTTGTTGCATCTTGGTTGCTTTATGGATTAGAAACCTAGTTTTATTAGTGCTTAAAATGACTAATGCAAAATATCCTGATCAGCTTGTTTTAACTGTGTATATTTTTAATCTAACATTTTGAGATGTATTTACAGTTTATTTTTTCATGATTTATATATAATTTTAAAAACAATTTTTAACATGCTGAAGTACTTTGATGGCAGGCATCAGTTACCTTTTACTAAAGCTAGAGTATGATGAGAAATGTCCTGAATACGTAGCATAGATTTTATTAAGATAATATTACAGTCCAGCAAGGGAAGCTTTCCTTAGATCTTCACACACCATGGTACAACTTAGTATTTATGCCTTTTCAGAGAGGAAAATGTGGCCAATATATCCCTTTTCTCTCAGGCATTGAGATGTAGTAATGATGCCTTTTGATAGTGTTCCAAACTGACTACTAGATCTTAACCAACAGTTTTGTAAGAATGCCTTTCAGACTGAATGAACGCCATTTATGAAAACGAGAGTGAATTGTAAATAATTTGTGATATGGCAACTTGCTGGTGAAGAAATTTAGTGTTTATTGAAGTGACAACTACTATTTTCAGAATTAGAAATTGGAATAGTTAGAAAAATTATGTTTTTTAAAGGTTTTTTTCCCTCCAATAAAGTACATGCTTGGAACTTCTGTTAACTGTATCTAAAGCACTTTTTAATGTGGTGCAGCTAGCATCTGGGAGCATGTTTTTCCAAGGTAAATGTATTGTTAACTTGAAATTATTATTTTTCTTTTTGAGCTTTCACACAGGAATAACATTTGAGTTTTTGTGATAATGCATGATATAATAATCATTTTATTTTAGCTGCAGATATTACTCATCTCTGTCTGGAGACACTAACATTTTTTCATTCATTTTGTTTTGCGTCATATGAAAGCTTTGGCTGTGACTTTAATTGTGTCTTTTTGTGCCCAGGCTGGTGGTTCCACACAGCGAGGTGAAGGCAGTTTACAAGGCAGCCAATCGATTACGGATGGCTTCAGCAGCTAAGGCCTGCACAGACTTCCTTGTGGCTTACCTATCCCCTACAAACTGCCTTGGTATTTAATTTCTCTCTTGCGCTCTCTCTCGCTCTCTCTCTGCGCTCTCCTCTCGCTCTCTCTCTCTCTCTCTCTCTCTCTCTCTCTCTCTCTCTCTCTTCTCTCTCTCTCTCTCTCCTTTTGAACTCTTGAAATTGTTATGTAGTAGTCAGAAGAAAACTAATTCTTCTACAAAACAGTGTTTTTCTCCAGAGGTTTAGCACAACGTTGGACATTTTTTAAATGCCTCCTTTAAGGCTCTTTGCATAAAGTTTTTAAATTGTGATGTAGATCAACCAGCTACCTTGGAGACAACACTGGGATTGAAATATACCTTTAGGTGCTAAATAAACTCCTTATTTTTTAAATAAACTTCTTAATTATGGTTATTCTAATTTAAAAAATAACTTGAATTACCATCATGATACATTTTTAAAAAAATCTTTACAAATTTGAATATTTTCCTTTCTGGTAGATCTTAATTTTAGAAATTCTAGTTAAATGTTAAGCAGTTAAATCTACAAAGAAACGAAATTGAGCTATAAATAAATTTATTTGACATGTTATTTTACATATGTGCATATTTATATATTATCAGGAAGATGTAAGCTGTTTTGTGAAAATTTATGCATAGTGCTTGGTATTGTTTGCATTTATTTGAGGGGGATGTAGACAGTGAATTAAGGTCTCACAGCATGTTTAAGCTGCTGTTGCTATACATTTTGAAGAGATTGGCATTCTGTCTAAAAGCTTATCTTGTAGAAGTGGCTATTATACATAAATTGTACCAAACTTTACAATGTTGCTTCCTGTCAAATCTGTACACATTGATCGTTGTGCATGTTAAAATTTAAGTATGGTTTTTTGGTTTCAGTGAAGTGTCACTCGATCACTTTTCAGGTATGTTTCAAAGGCAAATTTGGTAAGGGAAGGGGTGGATGTGTGAATGTATATTTTCAAGTGGATCTCTGCATTAATATATTGAGTTGGTAATATAATTGATGGGTTTTTACTAAAACAAGTCTAATAAATAGCATTTGAAAGATGGTTGCACAGTTTGAAAACTGAAGTAAAGAAAACGTTTTATTTGAGATTAACAGATTTGGTCCAGCCCCAATTTGTAGAAGACCCAGATTCTTTTTAGGTATCAATTAAAAAATTAAGCATCAGCTAAAAGTCAACTAAACTACCTGACTGGTTTAGTTAAATTAGCACTTATGAAAAAAATTTTTTTTTGTCTAGCTTCTGACATCTCAGACTCTAAAATGCAAAATGAAATTTTTTGTTTTTTTTTTTTACTTAAAAAAAATAAATGCTTAACTACAACAACTTGTTTATCAACAGTGTCCTTGTAATGCCATTCCTTTGTTGGATATCCCATCTCTTATACCACACTGATTATCAAACATTCTTGACTTAGAATGCATATCTGCAACATTGTAAAGCATTGCTAAGATCAACAGTGTTCTTGGTTCATTCACTTACCACAAAATTTGCGGCTGTGAGACATTCTCCACATGGCTGTTTCATTTCTTGTTTTTGTCTGCATTGTTTTCAGAAATTGTAGGTTCCTGTGATTTGTGTTCATTTCTTTGGTTTTGGTTGGTAAATACAGTAGTCACTTTTTTTCCTAAGTTTATACTTGGGATTTTTACAAAAAAGTCATTTGTTTTCCTTTAGTTCCTTTTGGTTTTGGAGAACGAGAAGTTGAGTTGTAGATAGCATGAGAAAGCCCATGTTAATGTCTTGTACATTTTGTGCTCACTTTTTAGTGCATGATGCCTTTAATTGCAAGTTTTTGCTAGCTACTTGCTGACTTGTTGGTATAGCTTTCAGGCTGGAGAGAGGTTCAGAAATCTCCACTTGAATGCTACTGCTACATCAAAATGAAATTTTAACTTTTTTTCAAGGAAATCCAAAATGTCATTGTTTTGTTGGGCAGTATCTCTGAACATAACTGTCAATAGTTTCAAGGGTGGAAAGGGGTGGACAACCAGTATGTGTTTATAGAATTTTTATAATGTGAACTGTTTGATTGTTTTACTGATGGTTTTCAATACATTCGCACAAACTTCAACATAAAAAAACCTCTTATGATTTGTTTTGTTTACAAACCAATTAAAATATCTCAATGTTCACTGACATTCTTTTCAGCAAACTAGAAAAAAACGTAACTGGGCCATTTCAACTTATTGAAACAACAAAAAATTTTGTAATTGAGGTGGGAAAGGCCTAATTACTAACAGGTGGAAAAAAATACTGCATCATTTATCATTTGACTTCTCACCGTTTATGCCACCCATCTTTACATTAACACTAAACCGTGTATTTCAAATTGGTTTCAGGAGAAGAATGCTATTTTTTTGTTTTTTTTTTTTTCTTTATCAGTGTTGCGACCTTTTTTTGCTTTTTTCTTTGATTCGTAAATCTTAGCAATGGAGCTATCCTTAAACCTCTCCTATTCAAGATAGCTGAAAGGGCCCACTGGCCAAAAACAGTTGTCCATTGACAAGTCATTTACTGATCGCTTTCATCTGTGCTGTAGATACATGTAGGGGAGTGCTTGATCACGTTATCCCTTTTTCTGGATATATCTATCAGTTCATTTTTTTTGCTAAAGTAATTTTATTATCAAGTTACTTGTTTGACTTACTGGGATTAGCTAATGTGTTATCTGCATGATGGAATCTGACACCTTTTCCTTCTAGTGATGTGGAGATTTTGGATGTTCATATCTCTGATCTCTTATCATTTAGTCAGTTGGACAGTGATTGAGAGATGATGTGGAAAGTGAAAGCAAGGTTGTCAAGTGTAGGTAGTCATCTACACCTAATAAACATACCTGCATTTTTGGAGTTTTGGAGTCCAACTTGAAGATTGATGTCTGTGATTATGCCAGCCAAGCAAAATTTTTCTTTGAGTTGGTACTAGAGGATTTCTTTGGCTGGGTGTGGATTGCTATGTCACTTAAAACAAAAGGGAAGCAGGAAGGAGATGAAAAAGTTTGTAACAATGAATATAACAATAAGTTTGTGCCGATCTTTGTGGAGTTTTATTGGAGTGAGGAATGCTTAGCATCAAATAGTAATTCTATGACTTAATGTTTTTTAATCATTTAAATCAGGTAGGTGCATTTTGTATAGCCATCTTGGAAATTGTCTGTGCATGTAAAATATTGTATTTTCTGGACGAGCTAAAAAGATGTAATGCGATAAAATTTAAACTAGCTCTTGATTAAAAAGTATTCTTTCCAATGAATTTATTTTCTTGATGACGATTTATGGGTTGCTTACAAATTGGCTGATTGGTTTCCTATTTGATTAATCTTATCCAGAGTAGACAACTCTGGATTTTTACATGCTTAAATGGGCAGACAATTTGCAAGGTGGCTGCACAAAATGCACCCACTTGATTGAAATTATTAAAAAACCAACTAAGGAGACATAGAATACTCAAATAGCATAAATGACTTAAAACACAGGTAAGTAAGTCAAATGAAAACAAATATGCCTAGAAATGAAAAGGAAATTTTAATTTATAGTGCAGAAAGTCAAAGCATAGAGGAAAATCACTCACTTCCAGGAACTAGTGTGTGTCACATATTGCATTTGCTATCCATTTATGTGGTTTGGTGAAAATTCCTACCCTGCACAGGTATATGATACAGAGCTGGTGATAGAAGCAAGTTTTCACCACTTATGGAACACAGCACTCACATCATCTTTCTCAGCTTTGTCCTCCCTAGGTTGTGATTGTATTGATTATCACTTTTTTTTGTCTTGGTAGGGCTTCAGTCTCTTGGAGCCAGAAGCCACCCCTCAAAACCCTTCTCAATATCCAGCCTGCAGTCTGTTGGTGTAGCCACATCGAGGAGAGATCTAATTTTAATTTCTGGTCTCTGGATCATCAGAGGAAGGTGCCAATACTAATTCACTTTCTTGAATATCATTATTGTAATAATCTCTGACACCACTGCCACTTTTAGTCTTTTGCTCAAACTACAAAAATTGTTGATGGGTGGGGTGGAATGGAATGAAAGCCCATGGTAATGTTTACTGCTATGAAAGCTGTCTGTCTGTCTGTCTCTCTCTGTGCTTTTGCACAACATACCATTTGATCTCCATGTGGTGGAAAAATATATTCTGGGATGAGTTGCCAAAGGAAGTCAATTGGCTTGGTATCATCAACAACAGTAATCTTTGGACTAACAGGCTGGGAAAACACTGGCACAGATGATTTGAACTCTACTCAACCCATTCTCTTGCAATCTTCCTCCTCACTTTTGACATTAGACACATTTTATGACTTATCTCAATCACTCAGATCATCTGAATGCTGAGATATCTGAGGTATGCACACTTGAAACCCCTATATCATCAGAAGGAAATAATTCAGCATCAGACTGCATATTGTAGCTGAAATGTAATCACTACAACAGCTTGTGCAGGTAGTTAGACTTTTGTAGCATTGAAATGATAAAAATAGACAGACCAGCATTCTCTTGTGTGCCATCTGTATTATAAGGTAGTAGCAATCATGTGATTTATTACAGGTTAGTCTAAAGCAGACGACTTTTTTCAGAAAGGATTAATGAGTGGAGCTATGAACATCAAAGAATCAACAACGTGAAATCATGGCTTAACACTGGAGCTTTTGGTGCAGTTATTTTTGTATGTGCTACAACAGTAAACTTTTTTAGGCTTCTTGAAATTAATTGTACAGTGAAAATGAACTGACCAAGTAAAATCATCTGACTGCAGTGCTTGAAGTATAGTTCCTGTCAGAAGTTGAAAATGAGATATACCTAGATAGTGATAGACATTACTCTGGTAATGATGGTGTGGTTGTTGAAGAAGCCCTGAAAATAGCACCAGTGATGTCAGCAAAACTAAAAATGGTGGTCAAGAAATTTTTGGACAACCACAGCTAAGCTCAGTTTTCTTTGCTACCTAGAAGATAGTGATTAACTACACCAGGTCATCTGTGCAGATGAGTTGCAGCACATGGCATGGAAGGGAATGAGGTCATGCACCAATCTATGCTTGTGTGATCACTGGAAAAAGCAGGTATTCAAGAGGTTGCTCATGATGGCACTCCAGGATATTATAAATCATGTTTTGTAAGTTGTAGGATGGCTTGTGGTCAATCACTTTGTAGAATCTGGATGCATTACTTGAGCAAGAACAAGAGTCTTTCAGCTGATCAAATGCTAGGTGAAAGTGCGGTTCTTTGATTAATGGAACCCTATGTATGGCAAAAAAGGTAGGAGGAACATTACTACTGATAATTTTTTACGTGACTGAAATAGGCAAAACAGTTGCAGGAAAAAAGAACACGCCTGGTTGGCACAGTAAACTATATCAGGAAAAGACAGACCTCTGTTGTCAGCAGTGGACTTCAGCAGTTTAGTAGAATAGGTCTGTGTTGAAGCACTGGCTGTTTCCTAACAGTTTACAAATGCAAGCCAAGAAAAAAACATTACTTTGCACTGCATACTTCATCTTTTCATTAGGAATAATGCAAAGATGAGTTTTATAACATGGTTGACATTTTTTTGAAACTTCCTTGAATTTCCATATCTATCTATTCTCAAGAATAAAACTGGGAAAAGTGATCATTAAAACAAGTCGAGTGAAATAAAACAGCTGCAAGAATCTAGTGTAGTTTTGGTTTTCTATACCAGATAATTATGTGGGGATATCCCCTGTGCAACTTTCTGTATGGACTTTTCACTTGCTCATGATCATGTGACACAAGGGCAAAGGGGGAGTTATTGCTGACAATACTGATGTTGAGAACATACTGGTAAAATAAACAGGTGATGTAACAATGGCCAATATAGTGACAGTTGGAATTGATTAGATACCATCTGCTAAATTACCACATCAATTAAATCCAGCCGTAATACCAGTTACTGGTGGAAAGTAAATGACAGCAGTTGTTTTTGTCTTTGTGCAAACAAAGTTATCAGAACAAAAACAGTTTTTGTATACTTTTTGCTCTTGACCTCAGTAGGCCAGGTCCTGGAACACTAGCCAGGCAGGAAGACTGGTGTACTCTCATATTTTGACCAACCAACCAAACCAAACTATTAGAAGCCCCTACTAGAACTCTCCATTTTTAAATGTGAGGAAAAAAACAAACACAGTATCAGCATTATAGGAGGCCAATTATAGAAAATTTATACCAAGTAAATGCATTTTTTCAGTCAAAAGTGGTTTAAACCAACAAGAGATTGTTTTGGTCAGAGAATTTAAAGGAGACAGATATACAGTTCATGCATTGATTGACTTGGTGCCTGAAAATGTTATGGTATGATTAAATATTTTAATGAAACTACAAATTGATACTGAACAGCTGTATATTTAAGGAAATTCTGCTAATTTCTTGCTTGTGCACTGGAATGGGCTATGTTTTAGTACAAGATATGTATAACTGGGATAAATTTTGAAAACATTTGTTTTAATTACAATGCACTATAGTTATGTTTGTGATCCAAGGATCTAAAAGTTAGATTGGGTTTTTCTTGATTTATGTATTACAACATTGTTCTTAATTTTGTTGTCTTTGAATTTTGGTTGGCCAGCTCTAGACAAACACTATAACTCCATGAAGTTTGGCACTGATATATTAGATCATGGTGTGTTCGAGTGTTCTACAACATACTGGATCTGGTAGTCATCAGTTACTAGATGCTTTACGAAGAAATCAAAGAAAAAAGGATCAGTAGGAGAAACTTCATTTTTTAGTTAACAGGAATTTTGTCAGACATTGAGGAAAGGCAATATAGGCAAGACATGTAGCAGAATCTACAACACAAGTTGATGATTTCCTTGATAACTGCAATTGATGCCATTGCCAGATTGCATTGTGCTTTGGGAATGAGAAACATGGCAGATATGGTCAAAATGACCACTCTAGTGTTAAATATGAAGAATAAACTTGGATTGGCATTAAATATTCTATATTTTATCAATACAGATATCAACATTCTTTTGAAAAAAATGACACTGAAGTTTTGGTTAGGAGAATAGAAATACAGGTTAAAACAGCTCCATGACTTCACAAAATCTAGCAGATTACTATCCTAGTTATGACTACTAGCAAGAAATGAATGTGCTTCAACAGAAAAATAATCACCTGTCTTTTCTTTTAAAGTTATTTTATTGGAGGAGATGCATGCAGATGTGATTTACTATCTTGTAATTTTTACATGTATACAAATAAAACAAAATCATTTTTAGTACCTGACTAATTTATTATGGCAAAGTTGAACTGTATATGTGTACACCATTTCTGACTCACTTGTAGAAAAATGGTGGTTTAATCATTATAGATCTCATCTTTTGTCAAAACACCAGATGTGATTTATAAAAGGCACATATCCATACCAAATTTTTTAATGGTTTTCTATTTATGAACATTTGAAATCTGATTTTCATATTATGGCAATCATTAAATGTCTGACATTTAATTTCATCCTTATGTACACTTATGAAAATGTTAAAAATTATTCACTAAATAATGCAAGTAATCAACATGATAATGACAAAAAAAAAGTTTCTGGTTGAAGCAAATAACTATCAAAAGATTACTCATTGACTCAAACAAAATTTTACATTTCTTCAAGAAAAGTATTCTCTTTTTTTTTTTTCACTTTAAGATATAGCTTTATTGAAGCGGAATGAAAATAAACACACAATGATGTTTGTTGAAACATCTACAGTGCCGGACAAAAGAGTTGGGACACTTGCTGTGAAATTGATATTTGAGCTCTCTTGTTTTTACATTTGCATACAGATAGCCATCCTACTGTCTATAAGTTGTGTAAAAACAAAGAATGTCATGTGTGTCTATTGTCTGGAAAAAAATATTTGAATTAGAAAAAATATTCGAATTAGCATAGTCAAATTTGTACCGTGACAAAAGAGCTGGGAGTATAAACAAAATCTGTGCATACATTTATTCCTCTCAATATATTCATTTTTAAAGGATCAAATGAATAGAATCACATCATCTAAGACCATTTAAGATCATTTTTGCACCATGCCTGACAAGACGACAACGTCTGAAATCAGAGATTTGATAGTTGAGCACCAAGAGAAAATCTGTCTTGTCGGGAGATAGCCGATCGAGTCACTTGTCCGAAAAGCACTGTAAACCGCATTCTGAAGCAGTACAAGGAGACCCGGAAACACGAAAACCAAAAAATGCGAATCGGAAGAAGACCGCGAAAATGTGACGACAAAATGGATTGACTCGTTTGTCGCAAATCCAGGGCCAATCGTTTCCCGACATCGACGGCCATTCGAGCCTCCCTGAGTGGAGTGAATGTCTCCAGTCGCACTATTCAACATCATCTATGCGAGGGGAATCTCTTTGGATGAATCGCCTAGAAAAAGCCATTGATCAGCAACAAGAACAGGCGCACCCGCATAGCATGGGCTAAAGCGCACAAAAACTGGATGAAAGTTCAGTGGGCTAGAGTTCTCCTTTCCAACGAAAAGATGATCATGCGCATTCACAGTGCTGGCCGAGTATATGTTCGACGTTACCATGGCGAAAAATACAATATGAAGTGCACCAGACCGACTACAGGCCGGAGGAGGATCGTTGATGGTCTGGGGGTGTATGAGTGCGGCGGGACCAGGCCCCCTCAAGTTGATCAGGAGCAGAGTGACCGCCCAGACATACTGCAATTTACTTAAGGATGTCGTCATCGATGAGAACATGCCAGTCACCACCAGAGTCGTCACTTCCCTCACCACCCAACTAGGAATGGATGTTATGCACTGGCCGCCCCAAAGTCCGGATCTCAACCCAATTGAAAAGCCTGGAAGCAGCTGAAGGCCAAGGTGGCCTAACACACGAATCTCAACCAAGACCAATTCTGGCAGGCCGTCGAGAAAAGCTGGCAGGAAATGGCCAATCTGGGACTGCCTTCGTTTGGTCGAATCCATCCTCCATTGTTGTTGAGAAGTGATTGAAAATCATGGATACGTCACCCACTACTAGTCAGTCGATCATTTCCATGCATTTGTTTGATTGTAATTTGGAATGTTGAAAAATATTTATGGTTTTGCTCACTGTCCCAACTCTCTCATAATGGTACAAATCGGACATTGCCGATTCAAATATTTTTTCCAGAGAATATGTAAACATAGCATGTGTTGCTTTTATACATTGTGAAGGCATGTTTTGTGCATATAATATATAATGTGATGGGTATTTAAATGCATCTATTAAAACAAGGGAGCTCAAATATCAATTTCACAGCAACTGTCCCAACTCTTGTCCGGCGCTGTAGTATGAAAGTGATGAATGAATGCATAATTTACAGGCACCTGATAGTTTGAAAAAAAAAAAAAACTTCCAGTAAATTGTTAGATTAAAATGTTCCATTGTATTTGTTCTTGTCTATGCTAAATTTGGAAATATTAAAGTTTATAGACCATATCTTCCTGTTTCCCAAATGCGGAGTATTAAGCCACCTAGCCAGTTCTGGTTTATGAGCTAGACCTTTTGTTCATTCTAGGCAGACTGTCCACATTAACATGGCTTTGCAGTTACAGACATTATGTGGGCACCATGACTTCCAAAGGTGTTCTTATACCTGTGCCATGTGGGACTGCTGGCTTTGGTGGTTCTACATGGAGTTTTGTTTGTTTGTTTTTAAAATTTATCTGAAGTGGAATCAGTTTCTTATCTCATTGCTATTGTGCTTAGTAGGCACCAGGTACTCAGTTGTAATGCAGGCTGAGTCAGCCTGGGAGTGATAGCTGCATTTAAGAAATAAACTTGCATTTTTGGTATAAGAGAGTGGCATAAACTGCTCAACCACTGATTACTTTTAAGCACATTTCTAGCCAGTTTCTGAACTTGGTGGAAAAATGACAATTAGGAAACATTACACAAATTGTGGTTGAAGTAAAACAACTTATTTTTTCGAAGATAGTCTACAATGCTCATGAGGTTTTGATATCAGATTAGTTATGTAAGAAAATTTCAATATCTAAAAAAAATGTTTCTAAGTGAAACCCTATACTAATCTTTAAAACAATACCTAACTGCAATATTACATATATATTGTTTAAAACATCTGTGTGTTATAATACAAGGTATTTTTATTGTTGATATCACAATTTGTAAACTTATAATGATTGTTAACATGCATGATAAATTAGTAAAATCTACCATCCACGTTATGGTAATGAAGATTTTGCTTTTAGATAATAGTTTACTAATTAATTTTTTTTTTTAACTTGTCACCTGAAAGATTTTAATTGTGAGTTAATATTTTACCTTATCACAATATGCAGCTAAAAAGCAGTAGGTAGGAAGATTAGTCCAGACTTTATAAAGTCATATGTGTGTGTTAGTCATTGATTGTCTGGCTTCTTTTTTCTTTCATTAAATTAAGCATATAAAATAATACTAGATGTGTTTAGTATTTGATAGTCAGTTTGTGATGATAAATTTTACTAAAACATTTATACAAAGAAACAAAAAATCTGAAATTTTAAAATACATGCCCAAAATTTTTGTCTGTTTACTTTTTATAAGCCAGCGTTAACTTTTACTTTGATTCATTGCTACAGTATGTATGCATGCATGCATTTGGTATTTACTGCTATGCCTCTGTTTATAATACAGTGCGTGCTGCTTAATAGGATCACTTCAGGCTAATGTACATTGATTCTATTAAGTGGCTGATTTTACTAACCAGCATACATGTTTTCGTGACACAAGGCTCACACGGTAAAAAAATGGAAATGGACGACGGAAATAGGAAGTCAGCCTTGTTCTGAATCAAACTGGTTGTTGTTCTTTAGTATACATAGCAACCAATCGTCAGGAAAAGCGCGAGATTTAAGTACCCTATGTTCGGCGCACTGATGCGCCTGCAGTGGCAGAGGACATTTTCTACTAGGCACCGACAAAACCATCAGGTCTTCTCTTTACACCGAGAAAAATGCATCAATCTTTCCCTGTGTCATGCTGTCAGAAAGTCTGCGTGATACCTCTCGTTCGAATTTTTTCATGAGAGAGAAGTTATCAAGCCTGTGCCCATATAAACCTCTTGAGTGTATCAAGAGTGCAGTGTACTTCATGGTTCAAGGGGACTGGTGTGTCATCCTCTATCTCTTCGTCTATTGGCGCATGTGCCTCTGCACCTGCTGTGGCAAGATTCAGCATATTGGTAACAATATCATTGTCGGTAATTTCCCCAGCTGTATCCAAGTCTCTGTCTACGTCAATCCATTCTTCCCACTTTTCCTGAGAGAGAGGCACACCGAGCTCGTGCAAAGAAAATTGCAGCCCTTTTTCATCAAGTGCATTGTCACTTTTTTCCTGTCAATCCTGATTTGCGCCAGCAGTTCTTGATAGAGATGCTTTGTGTGTCTTCCTATGCCATATCCAGGAGCTCGATCACATCCAGAAGACTTATTTTTTTCGCCAAGTCTGACACTGTCGTGGAACTGTCATCACTGTCCAACTGTTGCACAATCCGCTGACACACATGGCGGTGATAATGAGCTGTAACCACACGTATTATGCCTTGATCACAAGGTTGGGGAATGGCGGTTGTGTTCGGTGGAAAAAATGCGACTTATATGTTGGTCAGACTGACGTTTTTGGGATAGGTGGAACAGTTGTCAACGAGATGGCGCACTTGCTTTTTTCACCACGTAGTTCATTGTATGAGTCCGATAACCACTTCTTGAATAGCTCCGCTGTCATCCAAGCTGAACTGTTCACAGCATAGTCAACTGGAAGATTCTTCACCCCTTTAAAACACTGTGGATTCTGACTCTTACCGATGACAAACATTTTCCGTTTCTCACCAATGGCTGAACACGTAAACAGGACTGTTATTCTTTCTTTTGGTTGCTTTGCACCTTTGCGTTTGTCATCTTTGAATGTGAGGGTTGCATCAGGAAGAGCTCGTGTGTACACCCCACTTTGATCAGCATTCCAGATCTCTTGATCAGTGTATCACTTTCGGAGGTCAGGCCAGATGTGCTGCAGCCGGTTTTCACATGAATCCGAATCAGCGGTCTGTCCTTCACCTTGTAGTCTTTTGTGAACAAGCCCTTCTCTCTTTTTGAACTGTGTGAATCAACCATCCATCGGTTTGAAGTCAGACACATTCAACTTTTTGGCCAAATCCTTGGCCTTTGACATCACCACCTTTCCCAAGAGGGGGTGTGTTCTTCTCCCTGGTTTGATCCACCCATTTTACGAGAGCTGTCTCAACAGTAGGTGCTTTACCAGTTCATTTCCTCTTCCTGGCAGAGTCAACAGTTTTCTCGATGTCAACACGATCTTTCAGGATACGCTGCAGTGTGCTCTGAGAAACTCAGTCGGGCTGCGGCTTCCCATTGTGAAGTCTGAAAGAAACAAAAGATCTTTTTGAACAGTACATAAATGTGGTAAGTTCGTCATAAGCGACCAAGCATCAGAGTCTTGAATTCACACTGAATTTATTATCATATATGTTACATGTAGGTGACATCCTACCTTTTGTGTCACATGGAGAGCTTCATAAGCAGACAAAAGCTGCTGCTTGTCTGTCGACAATAGTCCAGTTCTCTTTATTTGCGACATTTTTGGCTCTGGTGACAGTTTTGTATGTTGTTGGAGCCGCTGTCTGGCACGTGTGCATCCGCTGTCTGTTCCACGAAGTCCCTGTCCATTCCTTTTCTAGCCACTGGTCTCAATGGTGCCAGCCAATGGAAGCGCAGCTCAACTGCATCACTCGTACTGTGTAAACAGTTCAAGTTCCGGCTCCTGGCCTTTGCCGCCAGATGCATTGTCCAGGGTGGCGGGATGAGTTCCGAGGGAATCCCATGAACGGCTAGTTTTGTTTTGCAGTGCGACCGATTTTGATTCTATTAAGTCGCGTATTTTTATTATGGAAATACATTAGTGCAAATCTGTTCCATCTCGACTGATTCTACTAAATGGCGGATTCCATTAAGCGAGATTCTATTAAGCAACGCATACTGTACTGAATTCAGTAAAATACACCTGGAATAGATCATTATAATAGTAAATAAATGAAGGTGGTACAAGTTAGTTCTCTGATGAAGGTGGGGGTCTGTTTGTCAGACATTGATTAGCATTTTGCTTTGTTTTCTGACTGCAATGTAATAACTGCTGGCTGACTTTTTTTTTTTTTTTTTTTAAAGAAGCTTCAATATCTGCTGGGTCTCCACACTAGAAAAAATACTACTAATTAATCATGCTCCATTTCTCATATTGGAATTGCAGCAGAATGTAATGCCAGTTGTTTTAGGTTTATCACTAAAATATGTCTGTTTACAATGTTTACTCTAAAAGCTTTAGAAATTGAATAATAAGTAGCAACTGCAAACTTGTTCAGATTAACTAGACTGAGCCTCTCTGAAATTTGATTATCTGTGAAGTATGCTAAACTACTGTTAACAGTTGGATTGGTAGCAGTCATTGATAAGTACATTGAATATAACAGAAAAAGTTCACTTTCTTGAATAGATTTGACTTGAACATTAAGATACTGTTATAGTGGTTCAAAAAATCTTGTACAATACGACAAAATGTTCAAGCATTGTGGTCTCTTTTAAGGCTCACAACTTATTTGCTTAATGGCTTTTATGAATGAATAAATCTAATTTAATTTTTACTTTATTGAAGAAGTTTCATCTTACAATAATTTAGTTAAATTTTTAACATTGCAGTAGGGCTACTATTTAATATTTTGTTGTCAGAACAAATAGTGTCACATTTACTAGTTAATTTTACTGTTTCAAAACATTGCATTAAGCATTTGTACATTCTCTTAAGATCAATGATTCTTGTACATTGAGCAAATTAATTTCTTCCAGCTTATTTCATAAGTGTACTGTCATGTTTAAAGTTCTTATCCTAGTTTAATATAAGCCTAAGAGGTTACAGTTCTCTACTATATTAATTTGGCCACCCCTGTTAATGAATGCTTCTGACTAAAATATACATATTTCAGGTGTGATTACATTTATATTGGACATCAGGTGGGTAGAAAAATCATAATAGAAAGACTGGGGCCAGAATTCAAACTTACCACAGTAGATCTGATGCATTGCCAATGGGGCCTGCAACTAAAAGACTCGGCCCACGACGCCTGTGGTAGCATGCCACAAGGACTGGACAGCGACTTCGGCTGGAGACACACTAGCCAGCTCGGCTTTAGGCCAACTTGGGCACCAACAAATTGTTGCAGGGGGCTGGTCTATAGGCCCAATGAGAGATTTATGAAGGTGGGCTGGGTCACTTTGCATAAAATGAGGGGGTTGTTACACTGAGGGCTGGCACAGCTGACTCAGTGGGCAAGCTGCTATGTACCATACTTTGTGTCAATCACCATAGTCTGGAAAGTGAAACAAGGCATTCAGCATTTTTTCCTGATATGCATCTGTGGAAGCACCTGGATTGTCAGCTGAGAGTAGCACATTCACATCACACCAGTATGAAGGAACCTGCACCAGACTGATACAAATTCTCTGTGTATTGCAAAAAGATGGCTTGACAAGTACAAACAAAGAATTTTACTTCATTGTCTTTTTCTGCAACAAGTTAATGTATTGTAATAAGAGGTAGCTAAATTATTATGGGAGGGTGCTGTTTTGTTTCCTTTAGAGTCCCATTATTATTTTATTATCTGTATCCATGGAAAATCTGTAAAAATGAACATTTCTTTTCTTCATCTGATATTTAATTATGCTACAAACATGTAATCCAAAATGCAAATCAGATTTCTTCGATTAGTTTTTCTTCTGAATTAATGTAAATGATGCTCTGAGAAAACATGTCTATAATTTTATATTGTTCAATGAGAAAACTTAAAAATTTATTATTATTATTATTATTATTATTATTATTATTTAAATACTAATTGCTAATGATTAGAAATTTCTTTTTATCTATCTTTTCAAGTTTGGTATAGTTTTAACTGCTTGGACTAAATTATATTTTTTTAGAATTTTTTTTTCAAAACATCTCCATTTACGTTGTCAAAAGGATTTATTTATGCCAGTAAGATAGGTCAAGTTTACGCATTTTTTTTTGTGTTTTTTTGAAATGGAATTTAATAATTTTTCAAGATAAAAATATAATATGAAAATATACATTTTTCAAAATACTTCATGAGAACTCCCCTTTTCTCCATTTCTTTGCAATGTTGCTTGGTTTTAGAACTTAGGTATATGTGAGTTCAACATCTATATATAATCAACTCTCCATCCATCACTTCAAAATTGCAGGGTGAACAAAATATGGCCTTTATGCCTTTTGTGTGAATTGGAGTACTGCTGATGAACAGCTGTTAGTAGTTTCACTGACAAGAGCTGTCCAGTCTTTACAACTGATGTCGCTGCCCAATAGCTAGTTTACTGGTAGCCAGCATTGATATATTTACAGACATACAAAACAGCTAATTTAAGTTTGTCACTTGTTTATTAGGTAATGAACTGAGAATGTTTTCTTGCTAAAAAATTACCTTATTTACCTCATTGTTTACATATGCAGCTATCAAAGAAGGAAATGATCTTCCATCAAACTCCAATCTAAATATAGATCCTTGCCATGATAATCAGAACATCTCCAAAAGTGTCTTTGTTCATGTTTCAGATTAAGATGGCAGGTAGAGTCATTTTCCAAGAAAGTATAATGCTGCTTAAAAATATGTTTCTTTAAATCTTGATAATTGACCAGTGTATACTGTTTTTACTACCTATAGATGTGCTTCAAGCACTTAATCTATTTAGGGAAGGTAGGTGTAACTGCTCATGCACAAAATATGCAAATGAACCCTATTAGTTGCAACATCAATACCATTGAGTTGTGGATTGCTCAGTGGAAACCATTGGTGATGTGAATAAAGGTTATTTTCTTGCCTGCATAGAGTATACAGATGAATCAAGCTTTCACCATTTTATTACATTCTTTGGAGAAAAGTTGATGAGGGTTTGATTTTCTTTACCTCCAAATATCAAGCATGGTGGATTTGGAGCAAAGGTGTGGTTAAACGTTTGGTGTGCGGTTATAACGTATCTTTCATGTGTTGATCTGCATCTAAAATTAATGAAAATGAAGCAATGTGGAATGGACTGCATAACCCAGATACAAATCCCATTCAGCTATAATGAGAATATCTTGATAAACAACTACAAGATCAGACCAGCAACAGAAGGAATACCACCTACAAATTTTGTAGAAAATCCTGGACCAGGTGACTACTGATATACTATACATAGTGATCTACAACCACTGTGATGTAAGAGGTACCTCTACCAATGTACATGTGTGAAATAACATTTGAATTATTATGGCAGGGATCTCTAACACACTTGGTAGTGACTATACTTTACCAAAACATTCAATTCTAACATTTTTAATTATGCATAGCTTTTTAAAAAATCTGTTATATCCATAAATTGAAGTTGCAATATCCTATTTTTGTAATATGAACCCTGTCACAACAGCTTTCACATTGCTTTTACTTCTTCCTTAAAACACGTTCTGATAAATTCAAACTTAATTATTGGGCAACTAAAAATGATCTTGTTAAGAAAAAGAATTAGGTAACGGTAAATTATGTACTGCATTAATACATTCTTAAGACTTTCCTATGCATTGTTTAATACTAGTATCAACTTTTTAATTAACACCATTAAGTTATGGAAATAAACTGAGCTATTGCTAACATAGCATTTAACTTTGTCAAAGCATTAAGAATAAGAAAGTTCTTTAAATGATGTTAGCCATCACCAATAGCATTGCAATCTGAAATGAGCAATTAGATTGTCAAAACTTTCACCAAGACATCTGATAGAACATTTGTGATAGCATTTCTGATGATTTGCTTTAATTCTGGTAGTGTTCTACAGTTTGTTTCATATACCTAAGATTTAAGCCAGCTCCACAAAAAGTAATCCATTGGAGTAATATCTGGAGAAATCTCAAGAGGCCATGGAATGTTACCAAAGTAAGAAATGACATGATTGGGAAATGCTGCTGACAATGTTTTCATTCTCTATGTTTCCTCTGTCATAACTCAAGGGTTGAGAAGTATTGCAATATGTGTTGTCACCACTTGACCTTGGCAGTGACAGCCACGTGACTGGTGTAATTTTTTTAAAAAATGGGTGTATGGGCACTATTCTGTCTTATTCAAAATAACCAACAGTGAGAAATATAATATATATATATATCAATCTGTGGAATTCTGAAATAAAATCAAATTAAATAGTAATTGCATTATGTATGTAGCATGTACCATATTTTTTATAAAAATGTCCACGTGGAGTATAAGTAAAACTGGCTAATTTTCTCACATTTATCTACAAATGAAGGAAAGAAGTTGATTTTGAATATAAGCTGAAGCTAGATCAACTATGGAAGTTTTGTCAAACTTTCATCCAGTTTGAACAATATTTAAAATCATTCACAACACAGTTACATCACATTGCTGTCTATGGCACTTCCAGGCTCATGAATATTGATAAGTTGTGTGCATATCGCTGAACTACTTAGTGGAGCAATCTTCCAGATAAACGGTGTGTTGAAAAGGTTTTTTCATCATGGTTTGTAATCATGGAGAGAGATTTAAAACAAACTGAAAACAGCATTATTGGTTCTGGTATTGAAAGCTCAGTGCCTATTTTCAGTTACTCGTGTTGAATCGCTTGCTTTAAAAAAAACAAACGTGTCAGTTGTATCTATCTTCAACTTTTATTTGATTTTGAGATATTACAACACACTCAAATTCATTTTTAATAGCACGAGTCAACATTCAACTTGTTTTAAAGTTGTCCAACATTTGGAGTTTACAACTAAAGGACAACACACTCAGCTGCTCTCTGATTGGATAATACGGTACACACACTTCCAGGAACCACCATGGTGAATACTGTACACCAGCAAAAAAGAAAGATAGGCTGAAATGTAAAGGCAGTGATCATCATTTTTGCAATTTGTTTTGACTATTGGTATTAGCTGTACAGAACTTCATTGGGTTAGCATGTTCCTCCAACTTACCCTCAATGTTAGCCCCACCTAACTTTGCAGCTGTGATTTGTCTTCTGGAGTTTCTTCTTAGTCTGCAATGTATCCTTCGCTTTACGTCAGTCCCTAACACGTTTCTTGCTCATATCGTGTTTCTTGTGTGCAGCCACATTACCATCATTTTCTTGAGCAAACTTAACTTATAGCTTAAGAACTGTGTGTATGACTTGCATGACTTAAGGAAGGCATTTTGAGATGAGGCAGAGGATTTGTTGGATGTATTTATACAAATAAATAGGATTAAAAAGGATATAAGGAATGCAATTGGTGAGCATGTGCTCTTTATTGATTGGATAATTTTGCATAGTTTAGTTAGTATGTTATTAACGGTAAATTGCTCACCCATTTCGCAAATGTTCTAAACTGTAATTTCTGTAGTCTGTTATTTCAGAAAATAACACTTTTTTTTAAAGCAATTTCATTGACTCCAACCAAAGATAAGTCTATTTGTAGTATATTTGAAGCTCTCACTTTCAATGCAAAGTATCAACTTATACACCAAAAAATACAGTAAAGCATTGTTTTTAACTGTGTAGAACTTTTTATAATTTTAGCATAAGATTGATGTTATATTTACATATAGTTGCATATGTGAACAAATGCAAATTTAAAAAAAAATGTCTTTACGGAACAACTTACTGTGTTCGGTGACCCTAATATTTAAAGGACATTGTTTGACCAATGTAGACTTGTTCACATCTACACAGAATGGAATGAATACAAATGTGCTTATTGAGCTTTCTAGAGATTTTAACACTAATTCCATTACTGGAATGAAAGGGATTGTAACATTTAAAATCATTAATGTTTTTACCAAACTGAATATAGCAAAGGTCAATTTTTTCCATAATTTATGCTGTTTTATTACAATTTTACAAAAAATTGGTTGATTATTTGAGAATTGCAGATACACTATTGTTTTGATTTCAGCTCTTTGCCAGTTTTCATGGTGGTACTTTTTTTTTTTTTGAATAAAAATTTCTCAAATTTGGTTATGTCATTGGTGAATAAACCTGCAGTAGATTAAATAAAGAAATAGAGCAGGCACCACCACCTTTCACGATCACTTTACATTTGTGTCACACATCACTAGGTTTTTCTCTGATAACTTTCATATTTAGGAACAGGCTAAATTTAGAAATTGCTGTTTGAGTTTTAGTAACTTAGGATATTTGGTAAATTTTATTTTTGGCACAAGAAAATGCATAAATAATAAACATTATTTTCAAGTTAACTCCAAATATAACAAGAATTTATAAGCGAATGACTTAGATATTTACACGAGATTAGTGGAGTGTCATTTATCATGATTACATAATTCTCAGTAATCCAGAATAATAATTTTGGGCCCCTATTTTTGTGAGAGGTGTGATTGGAGGAGATTAGATGGTATATGCAATAAATAAAATGTTTATGAAAAGCCAGCCAGCTAGAGGTGAGTTCTGGACACCTGATTTTATTATTTTCACACTTGACATATTTCTGTAGCAGTTGCTTCTATTTTACAGATGTGTGTGGGTTTGCAGATGATCCTACACTGAGAGAGAGGGTCAACCAGTTCATCCAAAACAGGATCACAGAAGTAGCTCTTTCTAAAAAATTTCTCAGTTTGCCCTGTGTTCAAGTGGAAGTTATTGGTTGGTTTTGCTAATTTGATACACTCCAAAATACTTTAGTATTTGTAGAAAATTGTTATATTAAACTATTTGCTTGTATACTCAGTTGTTAGTTTTAGTCTAAATATGTATTTAAGCTTGTTTCCCATTCTCATTTCATAAACATTTATTATTTCACTAGTGTTAACAATTAATGCTTAACCCTCTTATTCTGTACAATAAATCAAAATTTTCTATACACACGTATACTCATTCACCATAAAAATAGAGCTTGTAAGAATTCCAAACCAATGTTTTTAAACTATATTGTTTATCTCTTGAATCTCTTAGGTCTTAGATACTGCTAGGTGATTTGGTTTGGCTATTATGAGGATGCAGGATGTCATCATGGTTTCTACCAAGCACCATCAGCAGTAGTATATTTATTTACATTTGTGTTCAGTGCATAGTTGCAATCACTAGCATTGGTAAAAATCATTAATTGATATATAATTTGTTACTGTCCATGCCTTAATTAACATTTCTCTTTAAACATTTAAAATCCAAACTTGGTAACACTTACAAATAATTTAGTAGGGGTCTTGAAAATCTTTATTTATTATTAATATCTGTTTTAGGAGGGACTTGGCGTACAGTGTATTTGTTTTTGTGTGTGCAGGCACAGATGAAACGTTGCTGAGCTCTAGCAATGACAGGCATTTGTTTTGTATGGTTTTAAACTGGGCTAAAACCAGCATGGATTCTTCAACCAAAGGGACTTTAGAGTCTTTAACAGAACAAGTAAGTTCTCAGAGCATAGTTTACTTGTTGTTTTTTTTTCTAAGGGAAACCAAATCCTGCTTTATGTATGGTCATATTTCATTAACTGTAGTTTACTTGTAATGTGCTAATTATTTAATTGACATTTTAAATGACTTATGAACTACCAGGCACTGTGCATCAGCAGAAAATTAAACAATGTTAGATTTCCCATGTGATTGGGAAAGTATGAGCCCTATATTATGTTTGATGTTCAAAGGGAATTTAGACTTAAGATTCCACTACTATGCTGGTATTTGAAGCTAGCTTCGCTTAAACATATGTGAATAAAACAATAGATTGAGTTGCTGTGTTTCTGGCTTGCCAGGATGTAAAATTAATGTGAAAGTTATTTCTGCTGCTTTCAGCTTCCAACATCACAGATGTTTTGTACACTTTGTTACCTTTCAACATTGCTCATACATAATTATTCTTAACCTTTTAGTGATCAGCAAATGCAATACAGTACTCTCTTGATTTACATGGGATGTGTTCCTAGAAAACAGTGGGTAAATCAAATTTGTGTATTTCAAACTTATAATAAATTGGGTATGTTCCATACTGTTAGATAATTTGAGTATTTTCGAGTCCTCAATGGAAGAAAATCATGATCCTGCTACCACAAGGCTGTTATATCATGTAACGTTATTGAAAAGATAACATTATCCATTGTTTATTTAGTAAAAGAAAGCTTAAAACACGATCAATTAGCTAAAAGTAAAAACATTTAATAAACAGATTAATAAAAGATGAAGGTGAGAAAACTATCCTTTAGCTGAAAGAATGCAATGGTCAATTCTGAGGTCATAGAATGCCATGAAGGCCATTAGTAAGGTCCACAAGGGTGGTGGAGAAATACTGTGTTGGAGCAGTCTTGAAAAGTAGATTGCTTCAATGAATGTTGTTTCTCTTTGTACACTTCCTTTAGGCTGCCAGGTTACTTGTTAAATTCCTCTCAAACTGCAAACTTCACACTATGTCTGGGTCCATATCTGCTGCTTCCTGGGCTAGCTGGTCAGCAAGCTTTAAGAAGTTTGCAAGCCTCTTAGCACGCAATTGACATGGTTGTTCCACAGCAACTCCTTTCTCTTCTGCTTCATTTTCTTGTTTTTTCCTGTCCAGCAAGTCCTTGACCAAAAGTTCCTCTTGATGGGAATCAATCAGATATGCCACATCATCATCGTCCAAGTCTTCAAAGACAACAGATTTTCCAAGTTGAAAAATGTATGCAACAATTAAAAAAGACTTTCAAAACCCCTAAAATTGTGTATGCATTCCTTCCATAAGCATTTCCATACAATTTTCATGTTTCTGTTACTGGTTCACGCCATGCACTCTTGTTGTTATTTATTATGTGGAGGATATTGTATTATTGTCAGAAGTCATGAACTGATTGCTTTTCTTGTCCATAGGTAGCATCTAGAACAGTGGTTCCAAACCTTTTTGGACTTGTGAACCTTTTTCTAATACTCAGAAGACCTGTGACCCCCTGCTACACTTCCATAATTGAAAAAAAAAGTAAAGAATAAATTTAGCAAAAAAATCACATAAATAAGAGTTTTATTTGAATATATTGACAGTTTGGTGCCCAAGTTTGCCTAAAATCGAGCTGGCTAGTGTGCGTCCAGCCAAAGTCACAGTCCAGTCCTTGTAGTGTGTTCTGCCCTAGGCATCGTGGTCCAAGTCTTTCAGCTGCAAGCTCCAATGGCATTAGTCAATGGGAGCGTGGCTCGATTGTGTCAGTACTACTGTGGTAACAGTTCAAGTTCTGGCCTTTGTCACCAGTGTGTATTGTCCGTGTTGCTATGAGGGTGGCAGAGCAACAGGAAGCCGCAGGGAACTGGTGATGCAAGTGTGTTACTGCAGAGGTCTGTGATATAACCGGGAGAGCCTGCCATGGGAGACAAGCCTTACACCTTCGGCAGTCAGCCTCCCATCGGTGATACCTGTGTGTTGGACACATGATAATTTTTGTATACTTTTTTCTGGAGAAAAGTGCGTCTTATAAGCTGGCAAATACGGTACATATAAACAAGACAAATACATGCTCATGAACAGTTTCTTGATTCAGTCATACGACAAAAATTGAAACTTCCAGGGTTCCGCGACCCACTGGTTGGGAACTACTGATCTAGAAGTTGTGATATTGTCCTCTTAGATCTCTTTTGATAATACATTTTGAAACTGGCTATAACTCCCTGATCATGGGCTGGATAGAGATGTGGTGTTGGGTGGCAAAAAAATCACTTTTATGTTAGGGTGTAGATCAGTGAGGTGCACATGGAGTCCCAGTGCATTGTCACCAATAACTTAAATGCTATGTTTTTTTCTTGACAATATTGCTTAACCTCAACACAGCAATTTATGGACCATTCCTCTCTGATACATCTAGTTACTCATGCATTTTTGTTTGCCTGCCAGTGAACTTATAGGGTCTTTTTGCCTTTCAAGGCCCAAAGATTCTGGGAATGGTACACTGTCAAGAGTTTACATTTAAAGCCCCCTTTAGCATTACCACACAGTAAAGAGTTAGCTTATCTTTAGAGGCTTTAAAACTAGTGGCTGTCTTTTCTTCTAATATGTAGGTTCTGTTTGGCATCCTTTTCCAAAATAAACTTTTTTGTCACTGTTACACTTCCTGTGACAAGCAGCTGTGTGGTCCGCACTGGCAGATTCACTGGTAAATTTTATTTTGTGTAGGTTTTGCCATTTTTGGAAATTGTCAAAGCAGCCTTTGCCTATCAAGAAAGACTCAGTTGATGTTCCTTCTTGTAGTCTCTTGTAGAGCTTGAAGGCCTTTACATGGATGATTGTAGAACTTAAGCATATCTTCTGCGGTTTTATCTCCACGAATGGTTTCCTCACTTTTGATATTATTTTGGTGATAATGATATTGATTGGGAAACAATCCTTTATCCTTGTAGCAATTCTTTTGATTGTACATACAGCCAACTTGTGTGGAGCCATTACCACTCTCAAGCAGTCGTAGTATCTCTAGTTTCTACTGTTAACGTTAAGTCTTTTTCTGTTTCTTCGTGGTGGAGGCTTGTCTGGTGAATTTAAACAACGTTTTTGTGGTGCCATAATATTGATTTGCACCTACAAAAGAAAGTTGAATGTGTGTGCATGTGTGAGTGTTACTGCAACAGCCAAATGAATGGTAGTCTAGTGTATGAAAAGACTGACCTAGTGACAATCTGTTGTGATGACCAACAATCTCCTGCCTCCAATGGTCTCATTTCTTATTTTCAACACTAAATATAGGTTCAGCTGTCTGAAACACATGTTTATGTACACTTATTCATTCTCATAAGTATTCATTACTCATATCACTCATTCACTGAGTATAAATTACCTGTATTCATACATATTCCTTACACAGTGACAGACAGATTCTTGTCTGTCAACACTCATGTATTTGCCAGATGCAAGAGCATATAAAGTTGTATTTAATGAATATAAAAATGCAAATAATTTTGGTCATATCTTTGTCTCTCTCTCATTAAATATTAATTATGCAAAAAAGGTTAAAGATATCCATCATACAGTACAAAGTTATTTATTATTATGCTTAAAAAAATGTTTGTAGAGATAAACTGGTGGTATCCACCCTCATCAGTTGCCATTGAACTTAGCTGGTAGGAGGATGAAGTCTAGTATCTTCAAACCATACCATGCATAAGAAATTTTTGGCATAAAAAAGTTAGTGTAACTTCAAATTGTGTATATTAAAGACATGTAAATCAAGGGAATACTGTGTTTTACTTGCATCTATCTAATTTTAAATTATTTAAAAATTAAGAAGTCATGGAATTACTCAAATAACACATGACTTTGCACACAGTTCAGTAATCTAAAGGAAAAGGAAATGTCTAGAAAACAAGATAAATTTTAACTTAATGCAGAATGTCAAAAATTTAGAGTAAAATTGCCCATCTATCATCACAGGTGCCAATATTGATTCAATTTTTTTTTTAAATCATCTGAGTGTTGTTACTTTTGACACTAAGTTTGTTGTTCTCACTTCAGTAATAATCCTCCAAGGAACAGCAGAAGTTTATAGTTATGTTTACTACAAATGTTTTCATCTCTCTGTTTATGTTCATCGAGGTGCTGGAAGAAATTCCATAGAAGAAATTTGCTGATCTCTGGTCATCAGGGGCATACATTTTCAGGTGGTCAGACTGAAAACACTAGCATGTAATTGGAGATTACTCTTAACTTTGCTCAACCTCCATCTCTGTCTGACCAGCTAAATGATGAGATTCGAATTATGAATACTCTATACCTCCACATCACCAGAAGGAAAGGATTCAGTGTCCCATTGCATCTCATATAGCTAAGCCATTAGGTTATCCAAGTTGGTCACTCAAGTAGCTTGACTAGTAAAATCACTTTCGTTGGAAAACTAAGTGATATGAATAGCCAGAAGGAATAATGTGGACCAACATCCTTCTACATGTACAGTAAAATCTCACTTAACACGAATTCATTTTACACGATTTATAAAGTAGTTAATAAAATTCAGTTTATATGGCGATGCTTCATTATAACACGATCCCGTTGTGAGAGGGACAGTGTTTGATATTCTTCCGTGATAGCTAGTGAGCCATCACTTACCAAATTGTGTTTTTATCCCTTAATAACAATGGGCCCAAAAATGAAATGAAAAGGTCACTCTTTGGAAGTAGAGTTAAAAATCATTGAGCAATTTGAGAAAGGTGAAAGACTAGTGGATATATCATGTGTGATGGGGCTGAACAAAGCAACATGCCAGACTATCTGTTCAAATGCAGATAAGATAAAAGCAAGTGGTCTGCATGCTACATCAGTGAGTGCCACCAAAATCAGTCATAGTAGGCCTGACATGGAAAGGATTTTGGGTACTTGGATTGAGTACGAACGAAGAGAAAACATTCCATTAAGTCTGCATGTTATAAAGTGCAAAGCATTGAGTTTGCATGAATCATTTCAGAAAGACAAAAGTGATGTGAAACCTTTTCACGCGAGTCAGGGACAGCTTTTCCGTTTTAAGAAGCAGTTTAATCTACACAACACAAAACTGACAGGAAAAGCAGACAGGACCAATAAAAATGCAGCCGAAAGATTTCGTAGTTCACTGGTACAAATTATAGCTGATGGTGGTTATAGCCCTAAGCAGGTGGTCAATCTAGATGAAACAGGATTATATTGGAAGATGATGCCAAACAGATCTTATATTTCCAAAGAGACAAAAAAACACCCCTGGTTTTAAAGCTGTGAAAGATCTATGTGTTCTTTTATTAGGAGGCAATGCACAAGGAGGCTTAAAACTTAAATCCTTAATGCTGTATCATACGTGGACCTCTAGAGCTTTGAAAGGGTGTTCAAAGGAAATCTTGCTGTTTATTGGTGTTCTAACAAAAAAGGTTGGATTACTTACGCCCTGCATTTTCATGGAATATTTTAAAGATTATTTACATAAAGAAATGAAAGATTATTGTGAAAGAGAAAATATAGCATTCACAAGTGTTACTGGCCATCCACCAAACCTAGTAGATTGATTAGAAAATATCAAAGTTATATTCTTGCACCCAAATACAACCTTATTAATCCAGCCTGCAGCTTTTAATGCTCATTATTTATGCTGCACTTTAGACAAGTTAATTCATGACACCGACAGTGAGGGAAAACCAACAACAAAACAGTTTTGGCGAAATTAGTATAAAAAACAATTGACATTATCAGTGAGGCCTGGTGAGATGTGAAAACTTCATGTATGAACACCGTGTGGCATAAATTATGGCTGGAATGTGTTAATGAGTCTAAGGGGTTCAAGGTCAATGAAAACATTTTCAAGGTTAATGCTGCAATTGTTTTAAGCCAAAAAAGCAGTCTTTGATGAGATAGAAGAGGAAGATGTGTCAGAGTTGCTAGACTCAGTCAGAGAAGAACTTATGCAACTAGAAGAAGAAAAAGCTGATAACATTGATGAAAACAAAAAACCCATGCATATTAACGATCAAAAGATTATCCAAAACATTTACTTTATTGGATGAAGTTGATTCTGATCGCCAACGTAGCTAAAGCCCTTAACCATGCTGTCTAAAGAAAAAATGTTGAAGTCTAAGCAGTTATCTATTGAACATTTTATGAAAAAACAAGAAATTCCTCAATTTGCTATTCCTTCAATTTCAAAAGGCCTGGCATGCTCCCCAGTTGCTTTCCTTCAACTTCAATGGTAGTGGCAGATAATGATGACATTGATGACCCCATCAATGTTGTTGATGAGTAGTGGCTGTGTACCCTCTCACTTTCACCCATCAACATGGAAGTGGAAACTTAAAGGATTTAAAGTAAATTTTAAAAAATTTGTTTTATTTTATCTTTAAAATATATAATACATTGTACACTCATAATACTTAATTGTTTTGTTTACTCGTCATCTCTCTCTCCCGCACATATCTCTACCTAATTACATGTATTCTTATAGGAAATTACATTTCACATAACCTGATTTCACTTTAAATGGTGTTTTTCTGGAGCACATTAATCGTGTTAAGTGAGACTATGTACTATCTTGAACAGTGGTTTCCAACCTTTTTTTTTTTTTTAGCTGCAACCGTAAATTGTCCACCAACAGGACCACCTGACTCTCAGGCTTATGATAAAATTTAAATACGTATATAAATAAACATATGTGCATATATATGTAATTTTATTTATTTGATGATTATTCATTTTAATTTTTTAATTATTTAAAATTAAAAGAAATCATGTAAATTCAGGTTCAAAAAATCATTGTTCATTGTCTTGAAACACGTAAACACATTTAATCGCTTGAAATTCAGTGGCTCTGCCCCTTTTTTTGAGCTCAGCACAATTCACTAGTACGGTCTTTCAACCCCATGAATGGAGAGTGAAAAATTCATCCTTGTTTGGAAATTCTTGGTAAAAACCAGACTTGTGGAAAAATGTATCATAATTTTTAATTTTGTACTTGTGTGCTGGGTTAAGAGGAGGAAAAAAAAATGTTTCTCGGTTGTTGGAGTCACCTCATTCTTTTCAAGTTTTCTGCAAGAAAAAAGCCAAAAAGAAATTCTGACAATCATTTGCAACCTTGATTTGGGTTGTGCCCAATGTTGGGAACCACTGATCTAGAGTGTAGACAGAAGGGATCATTAAATGACTTGTTGATCCCCAGCTGTTTTGGCCAACTTGAACAGGAAAGGATTAAGGGAAATTCATACAGTAGAATAGATAATTAAATAGGTGTTTAAAAGATATATACAGGCAAAAGAAAAATATGCATATGTAAACAGCAAGTAAATGAATAAAGAATCTTCTCTGGTTGTCAACAATGCAGATTGGCTGAGGGAAATTGAAAGGATGTAGGTTGAGACCATCTAGATCAGTGGTTCTCAACCAGTGTACCGCCAAATTGTGTAAAATTTACACTTTACAATTACGTGTGTAATGCAGGGTACGATGTGCTTGTGCAGTTAGGGTACTCTGTAGAACGCAGCATAGTAAGAGACATAGTCATAGCATAATGTCAAGCCAGCACCAAAGAAAGACTGCGCGTTTACTGGAACATTCCAGAACTTTGCCTCATGAGCATATAAGAGAACAAGGTCAGGGCAGACAGGCGACCAAGTGAATAGTGCAATAACTGTGGACACTTATACTGTAGTAGTGATTGCGTTGTAATTATTGCTGATTTGTTTTGTTTTGAGTCTTGTACTATATTGTTGTGATTTTCTTTAACAGACGAATAAAGTTTGTACACCCAATGGACAAATTCATCATAAGAAAAGGTAATAATGAGCAAGGTGATATCAATGACAGTGCCGGTACACGCGGCGCTGAACCAAATACTAAAAGATCGAAAATTCATCATCAATATATGGAGGATTGTTTGAGTTTTGGTTTTTCATGTACAGGAGGAGAAGAATGCCCTATTCCATTGTGTGTTGTGTGTGGCGAAAACTTTCGAACAGTGCAGTGGTTCCCATTAAATCAAAACGTTATTTTACTATGAAGTATGCACATCTTGCGACAAACGACCGGAATTATTTTAGGAGATTGATGGCAACGCAATCAAAACAAGTGAAACATTTTGAAAAAAAACATCAAGGTGTCAGATAAGGCTCAAATTGCTTCACATGAAATTCAATTAATGGCTCAGAAAATGAAGCCTCATACTATAGCTGAGTCACTTATTTTGCCTACATGTCGCAAAATTGTCAAAATAAAACTTGGTGATGAAGCGGAAGAAGAAATTGCAAAATTCCGCTATCTGATGAGCATTTCGGAGAAGGATAAATGATATGTCATTTAACATTGTAAGTTTCTCTCGGCTACATTTTCTTCAAACTCATATTTTGCTTTGCAAATCAATGAGTCCCACCGACATCAGTGGTAAAGCACAATTATTAGCATTTGTTTGCTTATTCATGAAAACAAAATAATTAACCAATTTCTGTGCTGTTGAGAACTTCCAGAAAATACCAAAAGTCAAGACATCTTTGATTCTGTGAATTCATATTTAGAAGGCTTGAAAATTTCATGGAACTTGTGTGTTGGAATTTGCATGGACGGTGTTCTGTATATGGTGGGATCTGACAAAGGATTCATTACGCTTGCAAAAAAAACATGATCCAAATGTATTATTCATCCATTGGTTTTTGCATAGAGAAGCACTTCTTGCAAAGACATTATTGCTAGAATTAAAATCTGTTAGACCAGACTGTTAATATTGTAAATTATATAAAATCAAGACCTTTAAAAACTCGCCTTTTTAAACAGCTCTGCAAAGATATATAGGCACAGCACGAATGTTTACTTTTGCATACAGAAGTAAGATGGCTATCAAGGGGGAAAGTGTTATGTCATGTATTTGAACTTAAAGAAAAATTGTTAGTATTTTTTGAAAGGAAATGATACTTTTTGCAAATACCTTAAGAGTGAAATATGGTGTGCTAAGTTAGCATATTTGGTAGGTATATTTAATTGCTTTAGCAGTGTTAATACCAGTATGCAAGGGCGAAATGAAAACATTCTGACCTCTACAGACAAGCTATTAACTTTTCAGAAAAAAATTCCTATCTGGAAAAAGAAAGCAACAGAAAAAAATCTTAAAATTTTCCCTTTGATATCAAGTCACAGTATCTAAAAGGTTTCTCTGACCATGATAGAACATTTGGCATCACTAGAAGAAGACGAAAAAAGATATTTTCCATCTTTGGATGTAGAGAAGTATAATTTGGTAAGAAATCCATTTTCTCCAATTAGTACGTCAAGATTTTGATTTTATATTAAAAGAGGAAGAATTAACTTCCATTTCTACAGACCACGGTCTTAAAATGAAGCATTCAGATATGTCTCTTGATGCATTCTGGATTTCTATTAAAGAAGAATATCCTTCAATATCAAAAAAAGCCTTGATAATTCTGATGCAGTTTTCAACGTCATATCTCTGTGAATTAGGATTCTCAACTCTTACGAACATCAAATGCAAAAAAAAAAAAAAACGGGAAAAACTTAGTGAACACAAAATGAGAGTCACCTTATTCTTTATGTGCCCTAATATTAGTGAAATAACTAAAAAATGTCAGGCTCAAGTATCACATTAAAATACTAATTAATTTATAATTACTGATTGGAATTATTATTATAGTTTATTATTTTATTTGTACTTTCAAAATAAAAAATCATTAATAACATACATATGTACGATGTTGTATATCATCTTATACTGTGATTAATAAAAAGGTTTTCAATTTTCTGAAACTTGCTTTTTTTATTAACCAATGTTCACCTTTTAGTCCCTTCAAGCGTGCTGCCAAAAATTCTAGTATTCGAAAGTGTGCCACGAACACAAAAAGGTTGAGAACCACTGATCTAGATGTAGGTGTGTTAAAGAGGAATCTTTACTGTAAATGCAAATCTGATTAAAGTCTGTCTGCTTTCTTGACTCAGTCAAAAAATGTAATGAATTTTAAAAAGCCAAGACACTTGTGATTCTTATCTGTACCTACAGAGGAGTTCTAGTAGAGACTTTCCACTTCTCTGGATTCTTATAACCTCATTAGGTTACAGACTGATGCTGACTGGAGAATGAATCCTTTGGCTTGGAATGCTCAAGGCAGGCTTTGCAGATGTTTGTGAAAATAAACAGTAGTAAAAGTTCTATTTTTGATTAGTATAAACTATTTTAACTTTTAAAAATTTTATTTTTTTTTAAATTTTCAGGTGAATATTTTGTATTTAGATGTAGATAATACACTTCAGGACTGCAAAGATATGGATGATTCCAGTATTGAAGGAGATGATTTAGCACTGGATTACAAAAAGATGAGTAAAAGGAAACAAGTAAGTGTGTTTTGGTGGCTATCATATTAATATTGTTTGTAAGTGCCATTGTTTTTAATAAAATTTAAGATTTTTTTCTTTGCATTAACTCCACCATGTGGGAAATTGAAAGGTTTGTTATTTATTATTTAATTTATGGAACTTTAAAGCATTTTTACTGAAACTATTTCTAAAAACATCAAAATATTGCTGCTTTTTTATTTTTAACTCAAAGGGTACATTTGAACTTTTTTCTTTTCTTTTTCAAGTTAACTATACAGAAACCAAAAATTGATTCTAACAGCAATTCTCCAAATCCAGTGAAGAAGTTCAGTGTTTGTAATTGGCCAGAGTTGGAGCAGTCCTGGTCCATAATAGCATCCTACCAAACAGCAGGTATGCATGTGGTTGTAATACATCAGTTTTGCAATTAACAACATTTAATTTTGAAAGCAGCTATCGCACTAAACTTTGTGTTGTTGTGGGCACAATGGACCTAGAACATTAATAGACTGTGGCCATCAAGGTATGCGGCTAAGTTTTAAATTGAATTTAGAAATGTATTTCTAGGTAAGCATTTGTGATTCTGGTATAACATAAAAAGATTATCTCACTTGATCAGCTTACACTTAATTTTGACATTCATTTGGCAACCATACTTGGTATGGAGTGTGTCATGTTTTCTTTATACTAGTCTTCTTGTAAAATATACAGTGGAGAGAGGTGTTAGCTATACAGTCATTTAAGATTTTAATCAGATTTTATTTTTAAACTGTACATTTATAAATGTTTATAATAAACAATTATTTTGAAAAATACTTACACAAATCTGTTGGTATTTTTTGTCATATTGTTATTCTGTTAAAAATTTAAAAATATTAGTAATGTTATTTACAGAAGTTGTAAGAGTAAGATAGTTGAAGATTTTCCATTACAGTAATAGTACAACTATTTAATGAACTGGTACAGCACCTGAAAAATGTAATATTTAATTTGTCTTATAATTAATTAATTTTCAGTTCTCTCACTTGTCACCCCCCCACCAACACTATGCCTAAGGAACTCTTCCTAAGAATTAAGAAATAATAATTAAAAAAGAAGTGTATAAAATATATTTTTGAAATGGTAGGTTATTATTATCAAAAACAGTGGGGGAATGCCTTCTATTAACTATTCTTGTGCATATTGAGCTGACCTCAAGTATGTGAGATAAGCTGTGTATGGAAAATGATTTCTGTGCATGTAAATTTAGCTTAAGTCCAAGTACATACAGAATCAGTGACACATTCTGTTTGTAGGTGGTCAAAACTTCAATTTGTATGCTTTCTGGGATTCAGTTTGAGAGATGTAATATTTATGGTGTGACTGGTTATGTAATTTGAAGTTTATGTACAGTTAACTGGTAACATGAGAAATTTCTGTAGCAATTAGTCCAAACTAATGAAAAGTAAAAAATGGCCACTAACTTGGTAACATTTACAGTCAGATATACCCTGTCTCCACAAATAACTATGGTTTAAATAAAGAAATGTTCAAAATACAAAATGATGTTTTTTCTTTTCATTTTTATCCTGAAAGAAAAATTGTTTACCAAGTCTGTCTCTCTTTTTTTTTGGTGGGAAATTTAAAACAAAACAGCAAAAATAGCTTGAAAAATTATTCAAATATGTGATGCTGATAGCTCAGTTCATTGACCAGAAAATGCTTCTATAAACTATGTCACCTTCCTTGTATATTTATCAGTGTTCATAAAGTTGGATTGTTGGAGTGGTCTATGTTTACAGATTTTAATTGCTTAAATATGGTGTTCATAATCAAATTTTTTTTTCTTTAAATCAGACCGGACATTCATGGCTGTTGCTCTTCTTAATGGAACATTGGCAACAATGTCACTACATTTCCGCCCAACACCGCCTATCAGCCCAGATAGCTCTGCATCAGAGGGGTCAGAATCTCCAGTGCACACACTGACTCACAGCAGACTTGGCTCCATTGAGCGTCATGTTTCTCTTACTCCCCTCACACCAATGAGTACAGCTCGATGTGGCTTTGGACTAGCAGTTCTCAGCAATATGTTGGTAGCATGTGGTGAGTATAAAGAAACTACTGAAAGAATATTCAAATTTAATGTGCAACATTAGCATTTTTTAATGTTTTATAACAATTTAAAACAAGTCATATTAGTTAGAATAATCAACAGAAGATTATTTTTCCCATGTATTTCAATTCATTTGTGATAGATTGTGAGCAAAGTCAATTATCCATTAGGCAAGTTAATTTTACACTCTAATGTCTTTGAAGTACTGGAGCAGGACTATTATGCAGGCTGAATTGATTATTTTTTTAAATAAAATATCTATAAAAAATTAATAATCTGTTATAGTAAATAACCTAATTCTGATTTTTAAAAATTTGTGTGCTTAATTTTCATAAGACACTTAAATTCAGTAGTATGTTTACAGTAAGAGAAATGCAGGCAGATATTTTCACAATTTAATACTTGAAATTTCACATTTGTTTTTTTACTCTCACTAACAGTGATTCAATACTTTTTTTTTTTCCTGTAACAGCATATATGTTCATGTGCATTATTAAAAACATTTTGACCAGCATGGACATTATTAATGACCTAAGGAGAAAATCAGTCTGCAAATAAGATCCATTGGAATTGTGTCTGTCCATGCAATCCCAGGAAGTGGTTGTTGTTGACATCAGTGCACTCTCAAGTCAGGTTTGTCCATGAGATGGTTGAGGTTGGGGTCAGGTGATCTCTTTGGCCAGTCAAGGATATCAATTGCAGTGTATGGTTAAGTCAAGCATTTTCCAGTTGAAAATACTGCCATGAGGTTTTATAAAGATCAAGGCGCAAGGATCTTGTCATGCTAGTTTACTTTGTTGCTAAATGTAACACATCAATTCCCAAGCTCATGATTGCCAGAGGTGAATCAGATTAAGTCTTTTTTTTTTTCAGTTTTATTGCAAGATCACTATATATACACCAGCAGGAATCCAGCCCTTTCATTTACATAGCAAACTATGTGACACTATATTAAAAGAATTGTGCTCGTGCATTTTATGGAGCTATAGCCATTCATGGAAATTTGAATACAAACAGTGTTATAAACTTTTAGTGGTACCCAACATAACTACTTGTTGACAGTTTGCTACAAAATCTATTTATAATCTTTGAACTATTTTGAGGCATGCAGTTCTTTTTGAAGTATTAAAATAGGGCTTTTATATAAAGTATTGTTGTGACTTTTTTTGCCTCTTAGGTGGTTATGGCAGAGGTGAATGCTTGAAAACTATGGAGAGTTATGATCTCTTGGAGAACAAGTGGAAGTCTCTACCTGATATGAAAATTGACCGAGGACGGTTTGCCGTGGCAGTATTAAATGGAAAGTTGTATGCTTGTGGAGGATCAGATGGTCACGATGAGCTATGCTCTGTTGAATGCTATGATCCACAAACAGGAAAATGGAATTTTGTGAAAGACATGCTTACAGAACGATCTTATCCAGGTAAAAAAAAATCTTACGTGTGTAAACACTTCCAATTTATCGTGTAAAATTTCTTTTTCAAGCTTGTTTATGTTTTCTATAAAATATTTTATTTTTGTGGGCAGATTTGTTTTATCTGACTGGTATGAGAGAAAATAAAGTTAATTGGCAGCATGTGAGAAAATATAATATTTGTAAAATTAGCATTTCATTTCTATGAAAATATAAACTATAGATTTTAAAAAATTACAAAGTGAAATTATTTCTTGTAGTGGTGGAGTGATTTAGTTTATTTTGTCATGTTAGTATGCTTTCTGTTGCCATTTCAACTACACCTCGATAACTGATTTTGTTTTCTCTTATTACAGGGGTTGCAGCATTAAATGGCAAATTGTATTGCATTAGTGGCTGTATTGGGCAGAGGTGCATTGGAAAATGTGAAGTATACAGCCCAGCTACAGGAGTTTGGCAGCCTATTGCTTCGTTAGGCAAAGGTAAGCTGCTTCCACATTGACACAAGATAGTAGGCAGATGAAAAAAGGAAATGTATTTTTAGCACTTACAAAAAGTGTGGATAAAAAAAAAACAACTATTTATAGCGAAATGAATTCACTTAAGAATGCAACATTTTAAATGTAGTTTTCTTTCTGATGAACCCTGTCCTGACTGTTGAGGTTGAAGGACATTTCACAGCAGTGAGCTAGGAGGAAGGTGTAAGGTGCTAGCCTCTGTGACCGAGCAAGTTATTTAGTTATAGTTGGGGCTCCTAAGCAGTTGTCAAGGTGCAAGCCAATCAGGAGTTTTCCATGGAACCTCCACCACACTTTTTTATCCCCATTGTTTCATTCAATGTGTGTGTGTGTGTGTGTGTGTGCACTTCTTTGGCAGTCTAGAGTGTGGCCTTGAACCCAGAAAGTTATATTAGTTTATTTTTCCTCCCTGTATTTGCTGCCAAAGTACTTCAGGTAATCTCTGAAAAAGGTTTTACAGTAACATTAGCATTCCCTACTTTCCTTCCACTGTCTAAGTATCAGGGCTTCAGTTAGCACTATATTATCATAAATAGTTTTTAAAAGATTGACAGTATTAATTTTTTTTGCTATAACATATCAAACTGTTGGGGTATTTCCCAGTTTACAGCAAAATTAAATTATTTCCTGCAATGTTAGACACTGAATAAGGAAAATTAAGACTCAGTTGAAATTACTGGTAACACAAACATCATCAAGGTGTAACATCTGCCAAGTGAGTAACAGACTTGCAAAACCTAAACCCAGGTAAATTTAATTTTCATTATTCTCAAGATTTGAAAGCACTCTTGTTCTTCATTACTAATTTTATTCACAGTTGGCTAATTTTCGAAAACTAAAGATACAACTTATGAAATAATAATAATAGTGCCAAATCAATTTGAAATCAAACCATCGCTGATAAGTCTCAACATCTTCATGACTTTCATATTAAATAATCCTTACTCTCTGAGAACTTCAGTCAGCTCTTAGTTTTATTGGACTCTTGCCCCACTTATCCAGGAAGTAGTAACAAACGTGTGAAAATGATTCATTACCGGAAAGAAAACAGTTTTAAAAAATTGTTGAATAAACTTTTGTAATTATATGTAATGTTAGAATAAAGAAGAATTTTATAATTTAAAACTATCACAGTTATATTCATCATAGTATTTTGTTATAACTGGACAATAATTGATTAACTGAAATGTGTCAGTCCTTAACCTTAAACAATGGCCATCGTCACATGATTATTTAATTTTTCCAAACCAATTTACGGTAACAATAGAGCCCTGTGGAGGTCACTGCCATTGCCCATCAGGCATTAGAAAATTTTCTGCCCTTAGTGCCTTGCTAATCATCACGGATGATGCACACACCTCAATCTCCCGGGGTAATAACTCACATGGTGCAAAGCATACGCTCACCCCCCCCCCAACAGAAAATTTTGAGAATGTTGGACGATCTAAGTAATAAGGAGGAATACACACCATCAAATACATTATCTGATATTTAAAATGAAAAATATCAAGTGAATTTGCATAATAAAAAATTTGATATACAAATACATGATTTTTGTAAAGACCTAAATCATGATGGTGTGATATATCATTCTGTAGTTACTTTGATTAAATGTTGTTAAACAAAATCAAGTTTTGTACATACAATTAAGTATGACTCATTTAGATTTATTCAAAAGTAGACATTTAGAAGTGGTCATGAGTATAGCATGATTTAAAGATAGATTTTGTTATTTCAGATCTTAGGTGATGCAAAATGTTTGACCATGGCTGAAATGTCAGTATTACATTGACTTCTGAGACACTGAGTAACTTTTGTTTGTTTGTTTTACATTCAATGTTCTGATGGATTTACTTGACAGGTCATTTCCAGGCAGCTGTCTGCTCTTTTCAAGGCAAGATCTTTGCTATTGGTGGAAGTGATGGCTGGAATTGCCTGAGCAAGGTGACTGTTTATGATCCACAGTCAAACTGCTGGATGTCTTGCAGTTCCCTCAACATTCCTCGAGGAGGCTGGTGTTGACATTGTTAATGGTGAGTGGAAAGTGATTTGAATAGATTTAAACTCTGTCTGTCTGTCTGTCTCTGTGTGTGTGTGTGCTCTCAAAAATTTTTTTAAAATCTGGGATTAATTGCCACTGATAAAACAATGTAACTGGGTTATGTATATAGCTGAACTGTTACCATGACAGTTTTTAAAATGGTTTCAATTTTGCTTTTAAAATCAGCTGATTATCTAGGAATTGTATCTAAATTAATCCATTGACTTATACTGGGAGTAAATAAAATCATCTGATTTTGCTGATATGACCTTACTAACAGTTTACATCTTTTATTACATTTGTGGATTTATTCCTTAGGTTGTGATCACTATCACCTTGAAACTCAGAACATGCAAGTATTTACCAGATTAAGATCAGAAACTTAAACAAGGTCATGTGAAGCATTGCTTCTGGTAGATAAATACACAATCTGATGAAGAAAGGAATCATACAACAGCTGAGCATGCAAATAGCCAATTTATTGAAACTAATTTGTCTGAATAACTAAAGTCACCAATGATGCATTTTTAAAATAAGACCTTGATAAATGACTCCATAAGAAAATCCACTAATTTATAGTTCAGAATTTTACCCATATACTTTGTCAATCTGATCTTGGGGTTCATATGAAGTACAAATTAAATCATGAAACATACTGCAACTACCCACTCGGTGAGAACATGTCAGTGGCTAATACTGTTAATTCATCTGTTTTGTTTATCAAACTTCCAACATTAGAAAAGTATATTTTTTAATCCATACTTGAAGTGCTTTTCTCCATTATCTATAATGCTTTATGGAAGATCTTTGATGCGTTTACTTTAAGGTTTAAAGTTACAGAATTTTCCCTTTTAAGAAAATCTTCCTCTGCTCAACTGCTGCATCGTCAGACAACTTACCAAAATCCATCCTTGCCACAGTGATTTTGCCAGTTCACACTTTATTTACCTGTATATGAAGAATTCACGCACACCATCAGGCATAAAGATGCTACCAAAGCTTTATCCTGAAGAAAGATTCTTTTAGCAGTTGTCTTGCCTGATCTCGCCATTTAACATGCAATAAATTACTGCTTAGAACATTTGCGAAATGGGTGAGCAATTTACCGTTAATAACGTACTAACTAAACTATGCAAAATTATCCAATCAATAAAGAGCACATGCTCACCAATTGCATTCCTTATATCCTTTTTAATCCTATTTATTTGTATAAATACATCCAACAAATCCTCTGCCTCATCTCAAAATGCCTTCCTTAAGTCATGCAAGTCATACACACAGTTCTTAAGCTATAAGTTAAGTTTGCTCAAGAAAATGATGGTAATGTGGCTGCACACAAGAAACACGATATGAGCAAGAAACGTGTTAGGGACTGACGTAAAGCGAAGGATACATTGCAGACTAAGAAGAAACTCCAGAAGACAAATCACAGCTGCAAAGTTAGGTGGGGCTAACATTGAGGGTAAGTTGGAGGAACATGCTAACCCAATGAAGTTCTGTACAGCTAATAACAATAGTCAAACAAATTGCAAAAATGATGATCACTGCCTTTACATTTCAGCCTATCTTTCTTTTTTGCTGGTGTACAGTATTCACCATGGTGGTTTCCTGGAAGTGTGTACCGTATTATCCAATCAGAGAGCAGCTGAGTGTGTTGTCCTTTAGTTGTAAACTCCAAATGTTGGACAACTTTAAAACAAGTTGAATGTTGACTCGTGCTATTAAAAATGAATTTGAGTGTGTTGTAATATCTCAAAATCAAATAAAAGTGTTGAAGATAGATACAACTGACACGTTTGTTTTTTTAAAGCAAGCGATTCAACACGAGTAACTGAAAATAGGCACTGAGCTTTCAATACCAGAACCAATAATGCTGTTTTCAGTTTGTTTTAAATCTCTCTCCATGATTACAAACATGATGAAAAACCGTTTCAACACACCGTTTATCTGGAAGATTGCTCCACTAAGTAGTTCAGCGATATGCACACAACTTATCAATATTCATGAGCCTGGAAGTGCCATAGACAGCAATGTGATGTAACTGTGTTGTGAATGATTTTAAATATTGTTCAAACTGGATGAAAGTTTGACAAACTTCCATAGTTGATCTAGCTTCAGCTTATATTCAAAATCAACTTCTTTCCTTCATTTGTAGATAAATGTGAGAAAATTAGCCAGTTTTACTTATACTCTACAATGACTTAAATGCTGAAAAATACAGTGTATGCACATCTAGTTAGATTGCAATCTGATTTACTTAAGATGATGCATTTTATTGTTTGGATATTGGATTTTGTCACTTCAGGCTACACTTGTCTTTAATGATTCTGTCACTTTGAATGAAACTAACTTTTTTATTTTTTTTTAGTACTGCCACAAGTGATTGTTGTACAATTCTCTTTGTAATAGAAACATATATTTTTCAGATAAAATCATCGTTGTGGGTGGAAATGATGGAACACATTCCTTGAAGTCAACAGAAATTTATGATGTAGAAAATGAATGCTGGCATTTTGGACCTCAGTTGAGTATAGCGAGAGCCAATGTGGGAGTAGCCTGCCTGAAGCAGCGACTATTTGCTGTTGGTGGATTCAGTGGCAAGAAGTTTTTGGATTCCTTGGAGTACCTTGATGTGGAAGGCCAAGAATGGTGTAGCTATTTGCCAGTGGATGATGTGTCAGTCAATGTGCCATTGAAGATTACCTGTAGTTCTCACAATGGTACTGCTCAATATAATGTGCTGCAGAAAAAAAGCAAATCAAAGTCTCAGCAAGCAAATGTATGGAGTGATGATGAACAGAAAATAATAAACAGTGCTGCTGCCGCTGATCCATATTCATAGTGAACACTGCTACCAAGCAGTGTTGGGTAATATTTGGGTCAAATAAGAATCCTAAATTTTGCTTAGTTTCAAAAAAAAGATATAATTCAAGTTAATCTAGAGTACAGTTGTAGCTTTCCAGTTGAATTCTGTAAGTTGTTTACATTTGAAGGAAATCTGAACATTAGACTGTTAGATTGCAGTTTATTTAATTTATTTTATTTTTTTTTCCAACCAAATATTTTAGACTTTGTTCTGCATTTCTATGATTTTTACAGATTGAAACACTACTTTTATCAAGAAACATGAAATAAAGTATTTAAAATAGTGAAAATAAAGCCTTTATTATTATTATTATTATCATTAATTTTATTTTTAAGAAATCTACTCACAACCTTGTAGTTAGATTAGAATTTGAACAGATATGAATGTTGTCAGACCTCACTGTTGGCTGAAGGAACAAGAGACTTTCCACCTGGAGACTTGGCTTGCTACATTATTGGCTAGTATATCACTACCTAGTGAATTTTACACATGTGTTATCAATATAATTTACTTAGCTTAACATTTGTATGCATTTCTGTTAGTGTAAAATTGCTAACATAAAGTTTTTGTGAGGATAGCCATTTGACTGACTTTGACAATTTTGCTTTTATTATATTGCACTGACTTTGTTTGCACAAATGATGAATTTCAGTTTGAGAAACTTGGTACTGCATTTTGTGGTGGTGGTTTTATTCCATTTTTGAAATATTGCTATGGCGCCAACCATTCCGATATGAAAAGTCTAAACTATTTTCTGTTACATATTTATTTTATATCATCATCTGGGAAAGTTTTTGCATCAGATCATGTTAGATCACAGATAAGATTGGTGACCTGCTAAGTGTACACATTCATGAATATTTTAATATTGTCTCCCTCTGTATAACAGTAATTATCATGATGTTTTAAATAATTATAGCCAATGTCATGAAGTGGGTACTGAGGAAAATTAGTTTATTTAATGTCTGTAAACTAACCAAGCTATTCAGTCACAATTTTTTTTTTAAATAAAGAGAATACCTATTTTCATAAACTCATCATCTTTAGGATATTTTTTTTCATACATTAATTATTCTGGGACCAACTGAGCAGCTAAGTATATGTATTGAAGTTAGTTAGTTTGAATTTTGTTGGGCATTTTCTTTATTGTTAGCAGTCTGACAGTTCTGTGACCACAATGTAAAACTGTTAAAGAAATGTATATTAATCAAAGAAGCTATTAAGTAATATTTGAAAACTGTCTACATTATGGGAACAAAGTTGTTGGTGATGTGTTATTTATAGGAAGAGTTCAGCAATTTCCCATCACCTTTTGGTTGCCAGAATGTATGCTCAGCATGAATAAGGTATGGGAAGTGTTGAGTTAACACTATTCTGAATATTATTTTACATATAGATTAAATTGGACAATATAATGTTGGAAAGCATTTCATCAACAATTTTCAAATGAAAATTAAAATTAATCTGCTTTGTTTAAATGCTTAAAGTTGTCAAACTTTAAAACTTGTTTATGATGTTGATAAATTTAAGTATAATTTTATTTGAACAAGTTTTCTGCTTTAAAGTAATATTTTCCTAAGATGACATGTAGCTAGTATTAAAATTACTATACATTGATCATACTTGGTTTAGCTCATTTAAAACCAGGATTGAGAAATTGGTTAACTAGATCATTTGTTGAAATATGTTCTTATTTTGTTGGTTTTCAGTTTGCTATAAATATTGAGTTATCTTTGACCTCCATTTGTAAAAGTCTTGGATTTGGTGATAGTGAGTAACCTTACATCAACACTTAGTCAAACCTCTGGACTTAGTATTTTTGGTTTTCAATGGTAATTTCATTGGAGAATGAAAAAGGCTTTGAAATTGCATTATCTTGTTTTCCTGTTCTTTTTAAAATTTGTTTAAGATTATTACAGTTTTACATAATAATTATGTGCATCTTTTTTTTTTAGTATGTGTGTAGTATCCATTGTATATTTCTTCTTTTAGCAGTCATACTAATCTGAAATTTGTTTCTGTTCTTTAAATCTCTGTCTGTCAACTGAAATGAGCAGACCCAAAATTCAAGTGTCCAGAGAAATCAGTGTACACATACATTTCTTTGTTGGTGATTTTGATTGTTTCTTTATGGCATGATAATATACAGCTTTTCTGCACCATGGTTTCTCTCTCTAAAAAATATATATTAACATCTTTCGTGTAATTTTCTGGTTTAATTTAAGAAGCACTATTAAATCTTGTGATATTAGTAAATTATTGATGAAGTAGTGACAAATTTTTATCATAAATATTAACTTTATGCTGTATCTAGATTTTGTATTGTTAAAAGTAGATATCACAGGAAAGCAGTGCTGAATACACTTAGACTGGAGTTTAGACTGGTTGTACACTGCACACCATTACTGTTGATGCTCATTTATAAGACTTTTTTCTGATAAATTTAGTTTTCAAAATCTGAGGTCTAATATCTGGAGTTTATAAGTTAAGGAAAAATTGGTACCACAATATTTACTGTTTTTAGGAGTCTTATTTTGAATTTACATGCTATGTGCCTGTCACATTAATAAAATATTATCAATCAATTGGTATTTTCCTTTACAGATTTTAATTATTGATGGCATTGTGATTTATTTAAGTAATTGAATTAGAAATTATGAATTAGTCGAATAGTGGATGCATTATAATACACTTGAGAATATGCCAACATTTTGAATTTCAGGGCATGTTTTCACACATCTGCAATATACAAACAGTATCTGTTTTGATAGGGTTGACAAAAGTGTTTGATGTAACAAAGGAATATTTTTCTGACTCTTCAAAATCTCTTTTCTGACCTTGTCTTATAACAAGAGTCTGTGCTAAAGTTGATATTTTTTGTCCAAGAATGGGGGAGTCCTACAAGCAGATCAACCTTATATATGAGTATCAATGGTATTTGTTGAAGAAAGGGCTGGCTGCCCCATCCTCTCTTTTTTTAAAAGTTTTATATTGCAAAATGAATATATAGTATGGATAGATAGCTGAACTGATTATAAACCCTAATTAGGAAATATATTCAGTGTTGATTTAACAATATTAAGATATTAGTTACCAATACTTTGTAAAAATTCTAGTACAAGTTTGCTGACAGTGACAACAGTTAAATATAGTTGGAGAAAAAAATAATTCTATGGATTTTGTTTTTGTTTTCATTAAGAAAATAGAGATTTTAAAATGTGGAATGCAGAAATTTTTTTTTTTTTATGAAGAATCTTGTCTTCAATAATAAATATAAACAGTTGTATTTTTGAACGTACATGGTCTGCCATAGGTTGGTCTTGTTTTGTATCCAAGTATTTCAATTTTTTAAAAAAACTGCCATGTTTGTGAAGATTAGCAAAGGAAGAATACTCTGCCTGCCAATTTCATGTAATGTATTCACTAAATGTCACATGACTGACATGGGAAATAAATGTTTTATCCTCAATATTGCGTATATTGTTGTTACTGATGGTTGTAACATAGAACTTGTTTCTAACTGCATGGTAGAGAAAAAGGTGGATTTTCTAAGCAATATATTGCTTCTTTTTGCTATATAATAAGCTACTGGCCTATTTTTGTTTATGATGGTCTTGTGCTACTGCAATTACTGTCAAGGGGGGTAATAATTAGCTGAACATTTTGTACATGATATACACACTGGTTTTTGGCTCATTGTACATTTTAAAGTTTAAAATAAAATGAAAAGTTGTTTTTGTTTTGAAACTAGTTTCAAGCTATTTAGGAGATCTAGTCTGGCCATAGGAACTGACTGGAGCAAGTTTTTTGGAAAATTTATAATTTCTTATTTACAGTATTAATTTTTTAAATTTATTTTTAACATCAATCAGGCCAACACTAAGCTGGCTTTACATACTTTAGGAATTTATCAAAAAACATTACTAGCAACTAATGTACACTTCCCCACTGCATCTAGTTTGGTATCAAACAAAGCACTGGTAGCACTTGTCAACTGGTGATCATACAAAAATCGACAGGTTTAGTGCTTGCTGATGGTTGATGCTCTTTCATTAAATCAGTACGGTACACTGATAAAGATGACAAACAATGGAAATTATTAAATTCCCTGGCTGGTTAAGCATGCCACTTTCCTGTTTGTTCATATGCAGAAATTTTCAGGTAGATTAAGTGTTAGCAGTGTTTCTTGCCTATGAGAATTGAAGTTTGCTATTGAAAAGTATTTATAATTCTTCCTCACCTAATCAGATAGAATTTTCAAGTTATCATCAACTATTTGTGCTATAATGGGATAAAAGGTACTTACTGAAATAATCAGTCATTTGTAGATTCCACTTCAGACTAATTTCCTGTTCAGTTTATGTTCATGTGTGCCATGTATTACAAAATGGGCAGATTCAAGAGTATTTTCTGAAATTCTGCCTATATTGAGTCATAATGAAGTTTTGCATTTTCATTCTATTCTTAGTTTTTATAGGAGATTAACATCGATATAGTCAATTACATAAGTCAATGTTATGACATCAGCTACATATCTGGAACACAGATTTACAAGAACAAATTTGAGAGATTAACCCACTGGTAGACTGGATTCTGTGCACAGCTAATTCGCAATTTAGTTGGGGTTACTATGGATCAAATAATTTTTGGAGGGTTTTCAGTCTCTATTTCTCTTCAACCTATTGCTAGCAAGTTGTTACAGAAGGATTAGATCCAAATAACAAAAAGAGTTGAAACACTGAAGAATGCATCCAGTACTAGATGGTTAACCCAGGCTACAAAAGCACTTTTTCTTAATTATGGCAATATCCAGGAATCTCTAAGCCCTAGCTCTGAGGATTCAAAGCAACCCAAGCATATACAGTGATAGACAAACTGGAAATTGCTTTTCTTTGCAACTTTTGGAAACAATTCTACAGATATTTCAGTAAAAACCAGAAAATAACCAAGATAAATTAACAGTACTGTGTTTGACATTGGGCATTTGTGGTGGTAAAATGGTAAAGAAAGGGAATTAAATATGCAAAGAGGGCCCCACCAAGACTATGATGGCTCTGTACCCATCAAACTTTATCTGACCCTAAGTGAACTCGACATTGGTTATATTGTAAGGGTGTGAACATTTTAAAAATTATTATTCCTTCAGCTTATAAATTATGTTAAGCAATCTTGAATAGCTTGGATTGCATCATCCCGAGGAATTTGAATTATTCTACCATTTACTGAAAGTTTAAATAGTAATTTTGGTTAACAGTTCACTTGTGCATTTGAAGTCTGTTGTTGGAAAATATTGAACTTTCTATGGCAGGGTAAATAATAATAATAAAGCAATGAAATATGCTACATTTATTCTGAGGGGAATTATGGGCATTCACCAATATTGGTGTGTGTGCTAGGCAAAGTCAGTAATGATTAGATGGTCTCGGCAACAAAAATAATAATAATAATACAGATACTGAACATTTACAGGTGAGACAAGATTAATTAAATGTCGATGAAATATGTATAAACTGTTGGGTGGTACCAACTAAATTATCAGCCATAACAGTCAGATATGATTGCAATTTCTGCTAATTGTCATTGTGTTATTTATTAAGGAGAAAGATTTGAAATGATGTAAAAAAAAAAAAACTGCTTTATTTCAGTTTGGAATTGGAGACTTAGTTCCCCTGAACTCCACTCAAAGGTGATTTAGTTTCACTGATCTAAAAAGGGCTTGGCAGCTCTGAATTTGAATAGAATGTAACTCACAAAATGGATTTAAATTTTCAAAAATAATAATGTAGAGATACATCAACTAAAATCACAGGGAAAATGTGACATTAACTTTTTAAAAAAGATTATTCTCAATGTACTAGGAAAACATTTACATATATGACACCAATATTGCAGTCTTCTAATGTTGTTTATCAGTTTCTTGTGGGCAGCATTTTGAATTCCAGTGATATATTCTTTTGAAATCAGTAAAGGGACCATAATATTTAAAATAGTAGACTGACCAACTTTCTGGTCTCTGAAATAAACGTAGAGTTTTAAAGCAATATAGTTTTATGTTTCAGAACAAATGAATACTATTGAACATTATACATTTAACAAGGTTTAAATTCGCACCGCTTGCACAACACATATTACGTAAAAATCCTTTTTATTAAGGTTCTTATTACTAGTAAGATAAAACTAGTTTATCAATTTTAAATCAGAAAGTGTCACGAGAACAGAACTCCTGTGTTATGCGATCTAATATGGGCTGATGTTATGTTATATAATACTTGCGATGATCGAGCCACTTCAGGACTGGTAGACCTCGCTGTTTCTTTACCAGATACGGTTTCACAAACAACTCTGGGACTAGCAGAGATTATCAGCAAACAGAAGCTGGGGATAGCGGAACCATTCACTACTAACGATGTCGGGAGTAAGGTGTCTTGCTGCTCTTCTCTTCGTCTTCATACCGTTTGCCATGGCATCTTCAAAGTAAGTTAACTTAATTTGCAATTCATACTTTTACATTAATTTTGTGGCAGGTCAACAAGCAGAGATCTCTCCTGTGGTTTCAGACCACGTGTCTACAATTATTATAATGTAGAACTTCATTGTAAAACCTTCTTTGTTAGTTTGCATTAACAACAACAACAAAAATATAACAAACACTTTTACAATCGCGAAAACTAAGCGCATATATTATTTTTCTTGGCTGGTAAATTTTCAGTGCACATCAACAATTTAAGTCAGATAAATAATATTTTTTTAATTTCTGGAGACCCATTGCATGACTCCGATCTTTGAACACTACAATTATTATTATTATTATTATTATTATTATTATTATTATTATTTTGCAGACCAAATTATTTCGTTGTGGCTCCAAACATATTTCACTGTAACACAAAGGAGACTGTGTCGGTCAGTGTGACCGGAGTAAGAAGCGCTGTGTCAATGACCCTGACCCTTCAGAACGTTGATGGGGAAACGTTTTCGAAGAGAGTGGTGTCTATTAGCGAAGGTAACACTTGGATGGATTCCGTGTTAGTGTAGATTTCTGTGAACCTAACCGAACCAGTATAGATAGATTAGTTGTAAGCTCGGGTATCCACCAAATGAAAGTAACATTGTTCATTAATTATGACCGAATATAAGGATTAATTAAAGAATATGTGTTGTGATGTTGTCTTCAGTTTGGACATTGAGTGATGGGGGGGGGCATTCCTGAGTGGTCATTAAGAGATAAGGGCCCCTTGAAGTATGTACAATTTTTTGTAAATAAATAGCCCTGTCAAAGTAGCCAGGACGAGAGAGAGAGAGAGAGAGAGGGTTTTGAGGATCTGTGTGTGTCGTTCGTCTGGGACATTTTTCCTTAACAACTACATTTTGGTGCTGGAACCCGGGAATGTCGAATCAGACTAGGAGGAATATTAGTACTGGACGTTCTGGACACGTGGAAGACTAATTTGAGGTATTTGCACTTGTGTTTTGTGCAGTAAACGTAAATTTACTTGGCGTTTTCATCATCGTTTCGAGCTGTTGTTTCCTTGATTATGAACTTTGCCACTCGTGTTACGTTAGCGAGGACAGTCATCAGTGTGTTATGGTGAATACCTTATTCCCTTTGTAAGTGTTGCTGCTGATCATGGCTGATTTGGTTCAGTTGAAAAGGAGCAGAGCTTCTGCTCGTGGATGGTTGACACAGGCCGTCAAAATTCTGGATGATTTTCTTTTTCAATCAACCGTGGAGGATGCTGAACTAGTTGATAAAATTGAACTTGAAGAGGTAATCACTGAGTTTAAACATTATTTAGCATCAGTGGACAAGTCTCAATTATTAGTGGAAATGAACCTTGCCACAGAGGAGGATATTTTGAAGGAAGTTGGGGCTGCTGCAATTAGAAATCATGCTAAGAAGGCGAGGCTTGCTGCTGCCAAACTTCTTATTAAACTTATACCTCTACTGATTTACCAGATGTTACTAAATTTACTTATTTGAGATCTTTGTTGGAAGGAGATGCGAGAAAGGTGGTAGATGGACTATCTCTTTCTCGTCAACACTATACGAAGTTGCTGGAATCCAGATATGGTCGTGAAGAGCTGATTATATTCACCCATGTTCAGGGACTGCTGAATCTTAGTTGTTCAGAGGGAGTCAAGGTGGATGCCCGAGAAAGCTTCAGGACAGTCTGTTGATTCATGTTTAGAGGCATTAGGCATCACCGGACATAAGTATGGAATGTTCCTGACGCCTCTGATTTTGTCTTGTTACCTGAAGAAATTTGCATGGCGTGTACCTGTGACTGTATAGGTAAGGAGAGTGACCTTTCCTGCTTGCAGTTTCTCAAGGGTGAGATTGAACAACAGGAGAAATGTGATGCATTCAAGGCATCCACAATGTCATCAGAATTGTGGAGCTCTACATCAGAGGAATGGAGAAGGACTGGTGCTAGCAGTATGGTGCCAACTGGATCAATGTTGCAAACTGCTTCTCTGGTTGGATGTGGCTTCTGATACAAGGGACATCCTACCTGGAAGTGTTGGAACATTCTGAAGCTGTCTCTCCCTGAGAGAGAGACGCGGATAAGGCAAGATGTGTTGCCCATCTGAGTTACAGAGCAAGAATAATGTTGAGGGTGTTCGGGTTAATAAGGAGCTTGTGGTTTCAGTTTTGCCTTTGTTGGGTGGTAATGGCTGTAGTCAGTCTCAGTCTGTTGTGTTACCCACTACCCAAGTGTATGTTCATGGAGATAAGGGTATTGTCAAGGCAACTTTGATGTTTGACACTGGTTCTCTTGCTAAAAGTGCTGGTACAAAGTGGCTTACCTCCAAAGAGGTTACCTATGCAGCCTTTGGTGGGGGGAAAGTCATCTCATTGTCTGCGTAATATTTACCAGTTCAATGTCAGTGGTGTCAATGTTAGAAATCCTTCCCTACAGTTGTTAAATACTGTTGAAGTACCTGTTATTTGTTCTCTATTGTCAAGATCAAAAATTCCTAAGAATTATTTGGTAATTTGGAGCTAGCTGATAGTTATGACTATCAGAGTGAATTGGCCATTGACATTTTGGTTGGACTTGATTATTATTGGCATTTGATGAAACAAAGTAGAGTCCATTTGGCTGAAGGACCAGTGGCTATGGAATCATCCTTTGGTTGGGTGGTTTATAGTATATGCAACAAGGGAAATGTTGTCAGGAATCCTGTCTCTTGCCAGTTGTTAAACTTACAGGATATCCCAGATGAAACTGTTAGACAGTTTTGGGAACTTGAGTCTTTGGGTTTTAGTCTTCATCCAGTAAAAGAGTTCGAAGCTGACCCTGTGCTTATGTGGTTTAAAGAGTCTGTGAAGTTTGATGCTGTTAGTGGTAGATATGAGGTTGGTCTACCATGGAAAGTTGGTACACACACACCTGTTTTGGTGAATAACATTGATTCTGCCAAGGTCCGTCTGGCTAGTCTCTCACGTAAACTGAGTAGAGACCCTGAGTTCAAGAATGGGTATGATAAGGCTCTGTGTGAGATGGGAAGTAATCAGGTTATAGAAGAAGTACCTGACTCAGGATAAGGCACGAATAATTCTGTCTATTATTTTCCACATCGACCTGTTGTTAGAGAGGGTAGTAGTAGTACCAAAATCAGACCTGTGTCTCTGAATGACTGTTTGGATGCTGGTCCATCACCTGTACCCAACTTAGTGGAAGTTCTGTTGAGATTTCGCTGTTGACAAGTAGCATTGTGTGCTGATATAACAGAGGCATTTCTCCAAATAAAGTTGAGAAGAGAAGATCAAAATGTACAAGGCTTTTGTGGGCAGATGATAATCAGACAAAGGTCATGAGATTTCTTAGGGCTACATTTTGTGTTAAAAGTAGTCCATTATTGTTGAATGCAACAATAAAACATCATTTGCAAAGTTACCTTGATACTAATGTCGTAAAAGAGCTAAGAGAGAATTGAATTTGTATGTTGATGATTTTCTCTCATGACTGACACTGAATCTGAAGCTTGTCAGATATACACTGAAGCTAAGGCTATTATGATGAAGGCCAGTATGTGTTTGATTAAGTGGAATTAAAATAGTCAATTTGTGTTTGAACAAGTAACTTGTCAATCTAAAGAGTTGCTAGATGAGACTGAAGGTTTAAAGATTCTTGGGGTCAAGTGGCTTCCTTCTAAAGATTGTTTTTCGTTTGATGGCATCACTTTGCCTCAAGCCCAAATTCAAGCTTATTTTGGTCATTTAGCCCCTCAGTGGAAGAACATAGTTCCTCAGTCCCCCTGGTGGGGAGGCTGGTTGGAAAGACTGGTGTGCTTTGTGAAGACTTATTTACATCATACTTTGGGTAATAAGTGTCTTACTCGCTCAGAACTTGAGACTTCTTTACATGAGGTTGAGGTGTATGTCAATTCCAGACCTCTGACTTTTGTAAGTGATGAAGTTGACTGTTGTAACCCATTAACTCCTAACCATTTCCTCATAGGTAGAGTTGCAGGATTTGACTCTTCAGTTATTGAGAATGCTGAGTGTGTTACTGTTGATGTTCTTTCTGAATGTGAAGTTCGTCGTCAACAGTTATTAGATAAATTTTAGTCAATATGGCGTTCTGAGTACTTGTGCAGTCTCCCACATGTGGTGAAGAAGTTCAAGTCTCATTTTGATCTTAAGATTGGATCTGTTGTACTGATACATGAAGATAATGCACCCAGGATGCTTTGGCCTATGGGTGTTGTTCAGAAATTATATAAGAGTAAAGACAGTCTTATTCGGAGTGCAGATGTTAAAACTAACAAGGGTCTGCGTACCTGGGCTATTCAGATATTGCATGATTTGGAATTGGTTAAAAAATGTGCTGCTTCACATGGCGATGCTATTATTGTACCTAATCATGTGTCAGAGGATCAGGATAATTCTGAAATGATTCAGTCTGTTGAACCTGTCCCTGCTGTAAACTCAGCTAAGGCACATGTAAAATCTCATAATGGCAGAACTCATACACTGCCTCAGTACTTACAAGATTATGAGTTGTAATTTTTTGACTACATTGACGAATGTATAAGTACATTTGACTTTATGAAACTGTATTTCTTTATGTAAATTTCATTTGTCATATTTTATAATCTTTGTATAAGATTTTCAGCCTAATGCTTAGCCATGGTGTTGTGGTACAGTATTATGTACTTCAATGAGGGAATACAATGTTGTGATGTTGTCTTCAGTTTGGACATTGAGTGATTGGGGGGGGGCCCTTTGTGGGGGCACTCCCTGAGTGGTCATTAAGAGATAAGGGACCCCTTGAAATATGTCTGGGACATTTTTCCCTACAACTACAATATGTTTACTTCATCCTTTTTGTAATTTTCAGTCAATAATAGCATTGCTAGATTTCTCATGATGGAATGAGCTACATCTGAAGTCAAAGCATGCAATTATTGGAAATGTGAGGTACAAGAATAAATAATGAAAGGTTAGAATTGTAGCGCCAAATGTTGTTTTTGAATAGATTAAAAAAGATCGATCAGTTATGTTTATATTAGTGATGAAAATGATAAAAGCTGAAATGATCAGTAAAGGCAGTTCAATATAGCTATGATTTTTTCAATGTTCAATTGGCTGAACGCTGCTGTCTCATGTGACAGTCTGAATTTTGCTATCCTAGGTAATCATTTTTCTTGAGTTCATTATTCTTATAATTACTTAAAGTATTTATTTTACCGATCTTATCTTATTGTTGCCTTATAAAGCTTTATTGTGTTGTTTTTGATCTTTTATGTACATGCAGTTGTTTTTGATGACACTGAAAGGATGTTGTTTCTTTTTGTTTTTGTTCAATTAATGTCCTGTTGACTCAAAACCAATTTATGGTATGGATGTTGTGACCTTGATTTTCTGACATTAGCAGTCAACAAGATTATTTGCAGTCGTGATGAAGTTTTTCAGGATTCTTTGTTTGCGGACACCTCCACGAAATCGCATTTCGTGATTGATTTCTTTTTCTCTTCTGTTTTATTCCGTTTTGTAAGATCGTCATTTTAATTCTTTACCTGAATTATTACCTTGATTCGATTTTTTTTACCTTATTTGGACGTTATCATCTTTGGATTCCACAGGTTTCAGTATCTTCTGTTTGACTTTACTACATTATTCTTTGATAACTAATCAGAACTTTACTTTAGTCTATAGTTTCTTGTATAAACATCATGAAAATGGTGGGGAAAAAATTGATTATCATTATTTCTATTTGGCGTTTCTTTGGTATAAAGTCCAGTTATGAAGCCTTATTTCTTTTTAGACCATAGTTGGTGCAGTTCGGTAACATGGTGTACTAACAACAGAAAGTAGAACCCTTAATGTTTTTGTGATTATTTACATTATGATTACATGTATTCATGCTTCTGATCTAATAATATGTAAGAAAGACTGGAATATTGATTCACCTGCAGTAGTCTAGTGTCTTGTGCACATTGTAGTTATTCAAATATTGGTCTCTATGAAATCTGACTGCTCATTAATCTTTTTTTAATTTTAACCTACCTACCTTTACTGTGCATAATTTTGATTTTCAGTTATGAATTCTGTTTTTATGTACACAGACATTACTGATGCCAGAAGTAATGAGTTAGATTTAATTTATTTAGTAAAAAGAAAAGAAAAATGAATGAATGAATACATTATGAAGGGTCAGTACATTATTTGTTCATGTTTTAGTTAATTTTTTTGTTTTGGTTTATTATTTCAAAATTTAGGAAGTCCAAAACTGGTTGAAATGATGGTTCGTTCTGAGAACTTGCCTAAAGGAAAGCAGAACAAATATGTGAAACTGGCTGTGCAGTCTGGGAATTTTGTAAAAAGTCAGCAAATTCTTGTTGATATGAGAAGTGGCTACCTTTTTATACAGACTGATAAGCCCATATACTCTCCTAGGGAAGAAGGTAAGGTCTTCTGTTTTTTCCCTGCTCTGTCTGATAGGGAAGTTTACTTATAAGGTTGTGTGGGGTGACTTGGTAACAGTTTTTTCCTAATTATTCCCAAAGACTAATTGTTTAACACTGTTTAATTTCCCCAATTTTAGTGCTCTCCATGCACCCTTAGTTAGCAGCTTTAAATAGCATGGCCCTCATTAAATTTACATGAAATCATTCCTTTTTTACCTTGGAACTTCAAAAATAAATAAACAAACAAAAAACTCTCTAGTTGTTATCTTTTCTGAGTGGAACTCCTATGGGTCACTTCCACTCTCACAGGTACCAGGTTAGACCTTAGTCTGCTGTTTGTGTTTAATGAATGCAGTTTTAAAGTTACTGATCATTTTTCACCCCTTTGTTAATGGCATTTTATATTTTCATTGCCTGCCCTGTCTTGTTAGAGACAATTCTACAGTGTGTATAAGTTTAATGTCCCTCTCAAAGTTGTTGGCACAACTCTTGGTGGCACATAGTTTTAAAAGTGATTTTGTGATCAGGATATTATTCAAGTTCTCTATGTCTGGGCACTACATAAAGCACAAATCGAACACCAAAATTATCTTGATGTTCTAAGCTTTTGTTGCTAGTGAAACCTTAAAATTGTATCAGTTTTATCGATAGTTGAAATATCTGATCTTTTGAAAAAGAAAAAAAAAACAACAGCAAGAACCTTTTTAACCATTATTATGCATCATTACATTGTACAAGTTTTATCCCTCTGATTTATAACTAAGGCTTGCATTTTTTGGTTAATTGCTGATTAATTAGTCTGTAGCCTGCCTTTTGACATCAGTTTCAGAAAGCAGGATGACTGTCACTGGACTGAAGAAAAGAAAAAAATGTCACTTGTAATAAGTCACCAAATGAAATCATTTAGCAAATGTGCCAAGGAAAATGAGGATTTTTTTGAAGAAATACTCAAAGGGAAGACAGAACTTGTTTGCAAATACTGCAGAGTTGGAGTTTCTGGAAAGGCTGCCTGTAGTATCTCAGAGCACTTATACAGTGCTTTGCACATGAGACAAAAAATGCACTGTCTACTTCATCTGACCCAGTACAGATATCATTGACAGAAACTGTTGCAAGAAATGGAAAGAAAATTTGAAGAAGAGGACATTTCTCATGAATTTTTTCAAACAATGATACAATCAAATGCTAGTTTAAACCAAATGGATGGACCTATTGATAGTTTGTTTTGCGGAAGAGCTCCCGAAGCAAAATCATGCCATATGGATGCCAGCTTTACACTAAGCATTTTACAGAAGTATTTGAAAGTTATTTAAAGTACATTTAAAACATTATTTGTGATAATAAAAACTGTGATTACTGTCCCGAGATACACACCAATCCAGATGTAAGTATCTTTTTTACTTTCTGTGACAAAGAGAACAGAAATGGGAAGATTACTGTAATAGCGGACATGGGATTTGTGCATCTATGTATTTCTGTTTCTTTAGCAACATGTTTGGAAAGATTTTGAACACATTCAACAAGTCATGGGCTGATGTGATGATATACTTATGTACAGATTTTGCAAGCTACATGGTAAAACTGCAGTGACTTGAAATCTTTTTATCCTAATTTCTGAGAACTACATTTACAGGACCTCTGCCACTTGTTGGACACAGTGATAAAAACTTGGCTTCATTCAGATTCTTTTAAAGAATTTGTGAATTTTGTGATCCATGCTGGTGCCTTATTAAAAAATGTACAGGAGGTACAGCAAAAGTAGATCCTGTCTGTTATGATGATACAATGGTTTTCTTTTACCAGAACTGTAAACTGTTTAGTTGGATACTGGAGACTATTCACAAAATTTCTGCTATGGAGCCACATGTCAAAGACCATACAACTTAATTTGACAAAAATAGGTCATTCTTATTTTGCCAACTGAAATTTGTGACAGAAAATGTCCTCCCTTTGGTTGAATTGATAAAAATCTTTGAAACCAAAGCAACCCATGTTCACCAGGTTTATGCTGCACTTGGTGTGAGAATTAAAACCTTCAACAAAAATCTGAAGACTTTTGTGATTATGGGAATGAAATATGTTCTCTACTAAAATGCCAGTGATTCAGTGTAAGTGAAAGGCTAGAAGCATCTTTCAAAAGTTTGCTTCCATTCTACATGTACCAAGTAGGAGGAGGCAACAGGATGCTTAGATGAAACATTGCAATATCGGAGGGAAGATTTGTTTTGTGTAATGTGCAGATTATTGAGCTGTTGTGCAATACCCAATTTTCATGAAACTTTGATTATTACAATTTCATCTTTAACTTTCACACAAGAGAAACCAATAGACACCGCAGAAACTGTTCACAAAATACATGCTGAGTTCACTCCTACAAACTTTGAAGTTACTCTGCTAGCATATTGGGAGGGCAGCATTCACAGTGGATAGAATTAACCAACATTTTTATGCTGTTGGTACCACCTATTTCCAGTGTCAATGGGAGCATTCTTTTTCAGAAATTCACATCATTATGAGAGCAAGGAAATAATCAATGTATGCAAGCTTCTCCAAAATGTATACCAAGATTTACTACAAGTTTTCAGATTGAATGACTTTACAGTTATTTTCTTTTGTGGTGATCTGGCCTGATTGAAATCTTGTGACTTTTGCTTTAAATACATTGGTGTTTTTTCCTACTCAGAAATTTACCTTTTACTTGAGTGTACATAGTTTTAATTCTACTACTTTTTACATTTCTTGGATTACAAATGCATTTGGAGTTCTATGTTGCCTGAATCCTAAATGTGAACAATCTCACTTCACCATGGCAAGATAATCTTTTATATGTAGTAATGGAACATATGTGGAGGTTATTATGGAAATCAAAAATTATGTATTTGAAAAATGGTCAACTTTAATAACTGAAAACAATTAATTTTGCCAAATAATAATAACTGGAAAAAAAAACAACCCAAACTAAACAAAAATAATAACTGAAAAATATAAGTCTGTCTTCTTTAATGACTGTTCACACATGCCAGTTCAGTTGTAATGTCTCATTATGATTGTTCTTCCATATAATAACTTTAAATTAATAAAAGACACCAGTATTTATTACATATATGACATTTATAGGTATGTACTATAATTATTATATTTCTTTTTTGCTTTAGTATTTTCCAACAATTTTGTTTTTAAAGACAAGAAAGATAATTCTATTTCTTTATCAGACCCATATTTTTTTGCTTTCATTGATTTTTATATAGAGAGACATGTACACATTGCCTGATATTGTTTTCTAATCTATACTTTTTTCCACTTTGGTATTCACAAGAAAATGAAAACAACTTAATAAAACCCCAACTGTACAAAGTGCATGCTGGACTTTGTTCACCAAAATGTCCGGCCATATGAGCACAATTTATTTTAAAGTTTGACTCTACTAAATAAATAAAACTTTCTTAAAGCTCTGATATTTTACTTACTGTATATATCTGATTTACTGCCTGGGTGATTATGATATTGATGTTTAGTTAGTTAGTTTGTTTTTTGTTTATTAAACACTAAAAAAATTCCATATGCAATAACTTTAGTTTAAAATATATTTCAAAATAATTTTTAAATATAAAAATAAATGAAGATATGTAAAAACCAGTTCTTAGTACTTGAAGACATGATGAGATGCCTTCCAGGAGTTGTTTTTATGAAGCCATTTGGCAAATAACTTCAGACCTATGCTAGGTGCAACTGTAAACAAAACTTGTGACAGAATTGCAGTTTGATGAATGCTGATAAATAGCCATTGTGTAAACAGAGTTAAACATAATATTGGCCCAGAACCAGACATTTATTGTATATCTGTCCATTTTTTTTTTTACTGTTTGGATACAGAAATAACATGTTATGGAAGTAAACCCAAAACTCTCAATACAGATAGCAGTGGCATTGTTATTTTATCAATATATACACTATTTGAATGTGTAGTGAAAAATCATTTATGTTATATTAAAATAAGTGGAATGATTGGTGATTTTTTGAGAGTTCTTTTAGTGGGCTGTTATTCAAATATAAACACAATATTCTTATTTTGTACATGCTCCAACCAAGTAAATTGTTAGAATATGTACTAGAGAGTACTGAATTATATTTATTACATTTTTTTTCTTATTTTTTGGAAGTTGCTCAGTAACTGTTGATAATGAGAAACAAATCAGTTATTAGAATAGAACTAAACTTGCATGTGGTTTGGTGATGTAAAAAATTTAATGTGTGGAGCTTGTTATAAAGCCAACATTGCTGCAGTTTGTGGGTTGTAGTATTTCACCATTGTGCCCATCTGAATAGTGCAATCAGCCACAAATCAACCAATGACAGATCACGCCATTAAATAAAAATCTTTCTAAATACTTTGGAATTTTTGGGGGTGGTTTTTTTTATAAACAATATTTGTGATCCTAAGAATACTTTTAAAATAAAATTTCTAATTTTAATGATTAACTATGCATCATTTTTTATTATTTTTTTGTTTCAGTAAAGATCCGAATTTTTCCCTTAAATGAGTACTTGCTTCCTTCATACTTACCATTTTGGTTAGATATCAAAGTAAGTTTGTTTTACTTCTTACTGTATGGTGTGAATGTTATCTTTGAGATCCCATGCCAAACTACAATTTTGATGAGAAAAACAAAATCAAATGGTCTTTATATTTATGGAAATCAGAAACTGAATATACTTTAGATTTGTAGTTCTCTTTTAGGTGTAAAAGATTTTGCTACTAGTTATTTATTGGAATTTCCTAATACTGGCAAGAACAATTTAAGTAGACAGTGTGTGTCTGTTTATCAGTAATGGTTGGTCTTGTAGTCTACAAGCTGTGGAAATATAGAAGTAGATAGGTAATGTGCATTTAATCACTTTGAATTACATTCTCCAGGTAATTTCATTATTTTTATTTAAATGCATAGCAGATTAGACAAATTATGTTTGTTCATTTACATAGCATCACATTGTTTTCTATCCAGTCTTGTTTTGTCAGTGCTGAACAAATTTTTATTTCTATTTAGTACAGAATATAAGCTAAAGATTTCTTTTATGGTTTTCTGAGATGCTTGCTTATTAAATAGTCCTTCCAGATTTCCACAATTCTACAATTGCAGTATTATTTCCATAAATTTCAATGTTTTGTGGAATTTTAAATACACAAATAACAACAATAAATTTTTTAAAAACTCGTGTTCTAGAATTTCATATTTTAGTTTGTGCTAAAAGTTATGAGTGCATTGTTTGTGCCAGTAATCAAAATGGTGGAAATGTTAACTGCTAACATGCACATGCACATATATACAAACACACACACCCAACTTTTTAAAATTTAAATCTATGCTCTAAGAATTAAACTTAAAATATGTATTTCTAGACCTGTGAACCAAATGTATAAATCTATTTTTATCATAGTCAGTACTATCTAGTCACATTTGATAATCTGTAAGTAAAATTTAAAGGATAAAAAATATTGTTATGATCAGTATTAAAAGTAATGTTTACCATATACCATCACAGTTTATCTAATACATATTTTCAAGCATTTGTGCATGCGTGCGTGTGTGTTACTCTTTCACGGCCGAACAGTAGCGCCTAGAGGCCCCAGATTTTGGGTATAGGTACTTCAGAATCTAGGCAAGGTTTTGAGGTCACCAAAGGTCACTTTTAAAAAGCCTTATAGATTACACTTAGTTCACTGCACTTTTCAAAATAGGCTACCCAGCAGTCTCAGATTATAATGAAGGTACCTCACGATTCAAAGGCAGAATCCAAGGGTACCAAAGCCTGGCCTCAAAGGCCAACAAAAGCCATCTTTCAAGGTTCAGCAACTTCATGATACTCATTCAACTCAGAAGTCAGAAGTGACCAAAGATTTTAATTTTTCAACAGTTGGCCTAAAAGCCATTTGAAAGCCATCATTGACAGGTTTTGATATATGCTCAAGAGTTGGCCAAAATCAAAAATCTGTTATGCTTTTGGCCCAGAGGAAAAACTAAAAACAGTGTCTATAAAGAAGCTCTTAAGGAACAAAGTTAAGTTTAAGTGTACAGCTTATATAATGTTAAGAAATGTATCATTAGCATCAATTCAATGTTCATTAAATGATTTTGTTTAAACAAATAAGTGGATAAGAACATGTACTACTGCCAGTATTTCTAAGTAAAACATCATCCTAGGGGCCTAAGTTCAGTCTTTTTGGGGGTTGGCTCAGTTTGGCATACCTTAATAGCATGGTTTCTTGCTCCTCGTCACCAACTGGCTGTGTGGGTTTCTTCATGGCATTCTGATTTCCTGTCATATCTAAAATGGAGAGTTCTAGTAAGGATTTCTCTGCCAATGTCAGCAATGCTGAGCTCTCATGGCACAGGGTAGTCTCCCTTGTAGAGGCTGATGATTGAAAAAAAAACTACAGAATCTTTGCTGAGATATTTTTGCAAACATATCAAGAATGTCTGCTGTACCTGGCATCTACCAACTCCAGGAAAAGTATTTACATGATGTGTATCAAGAAGAAAAAGCTACTGTTAAAGACATTCTAGCTGGGAATCCCGTAACAGTTACCTTTGATGCGATGCCAGACAACACTAACAGATGCATATTAAAGATTTTGTCTGCATTGTTTTTACAGAGATAATTTTGATCATGTACTGGCCTAACTGTTAGAATCAGTATTTTTTAACACTGTGGCTGTTGCTGTATAATACATTACAAAAGTTTGGAATTATAAATTTAAATGATGTCATTTTCAGTACAGATAATGTGGCACACACAATCTGGGCATACAACTGCACTAAAAGGCTTGTACTTGACAGCATTCTCCTGACCTATTTAGCTCATATCCTGAATCTCATTGGATCTGCTTTTCAAAAACCTTTGGATAATTTTAATAAATTTACAATGTTAATGTCTCAGGCATTTTACATGGCAAGTGACCATAAAAGAAGGTATCTGCAATATTTTAAAGAACAAAAACCTACTGATATGCTGAAAATAGCAATGAATCCATGTGGACATAGATATAATTCTTGATTTTGCACTAAAGAATATCATTGTAAGAATTTAAAGTTCTATAAATATTTCTACTGTGCAGAAGTTAAAAATAGTAATACAGTTTGAACTTCAGCTGAGCAGTTTCTCAAGAAATGCAAGCATTGTCTGATCAGTTGGTGACAAGTGTAAGATTATTATCCAGCTGATGTTTGAAAGAAAAACTCAGTTACTGCCAAAGTTTATGACTACATAAGGAATTGATGATTTACTTTGCAATAATATCATTTTTTTTAGAAGTAACTCAGAATCACTTTGAACACTGCATTGACTTAAATTATCAGAAGTTGAACATTATATCAAAGGTTAATGAATCATTTAGTTGCTGCAGACAACCTAGAAAGATGCCTTACAACTAGCATTACCATTTTAAAAGTGATATAGAATTTTAAATCTTGTATAGCTATTCATCCTGGAACAAAGCAGGTCCTCATGTTTTGCTATACCTGATTTTCAAAATATAATTAGTGAAGAATTTAAACCTTACATTTAGTAGTTACCAAAGGCTGTAACATGTGCAGTTACTGTGTCAAGTTACTTCTACCATCTCTCAGAATTCCTAACGGTGTCAAATATCTTGTCCTTATCATAATCTTTCCCTTCCTGTAAAATTAGTGTGTTGATTTCAGTGTCCACAGCTCCAATGAACTCCTCTGTTAATCATATACTGATCAATCCGGCTTAGAAATTGAGGCCTCCTCTATTCTTAATGTTCTGTCCCAGTTTTTAATTAATTCTACTCTAATTCCTGATTATTCTAACAATCATCCTAACAGTGTAGATTTATTTTTCACTTCCAAGCTACTTTTTTTACTTTCTGACATGTATCTGAGCTTCTTGGTTCTTCATATGACTGCCTTACATTTGTTAATCATTCTTATACACCCTTCCAGTCATTTCCTCCCCCTATATGCACACTTTGGTGATTTGTCTCTGCAAACTGGCTTATGTCAGTTTTTTTTCAAGAATTCCTATGGAAGAAATCTTGCTTTTTATTAGACTATTCCTCAATTGCCATTGCCACTGCTAGCATCATATTCTCAGTATGGCTTTCCCTCACTGTACGAAATCTGGCAAAAAGTCATCTCTTGATTGGTTTAACCATTTGTTGTTTTGAAGCTGTCTGCAAGAAAAACCTTTGTTTCTGAGTATCGAAATCTGCTCCTCAGCAAATTAGGGTATGTTAGGATACATAACTACTGTTTCTCAGTCATCTCTGAGGCTAAAAAGTTCTTCAATTGCTGTAAGTTTGATAAATTAGCTCTTTGCCTTTTTTTAGCAGTCGTTCTTTCTGGTCAAAGGCAAAATCCATCTCTCAACTTTAGTAAATCTTTTTTTTTACTACTTCTCATCAATCCAAATGGCTCTATTTCCATTGATTCTAAATCTCAGGTAGGTATCTTTGCCACTAATTTTGTTTGCATTCAACATTTGATGACTTTGGGAAAACTACCTATTGTTCATCAACAAGCACCATGATTCCAATTTCTTTTACAACAAGTTCATAATATCCTTAATTTAAATACTACAAGCAAGGCAAAAATGTCTCAGCTGCTGATCTTACCCATCAGAACAAGCTGTCATATTCTTTCGGTATCTTCCCCTTATTTTAGAAACATGTTCACATTTGTTCTAATTTCTGTGTTTTCTAAAGTTATGGCAAATTTTATCACCAAGCTACTATCTTTTCTTGAACCTTCTGCTTCACTTAAAGACTCAATATTGCTTTTGTGAAGCCAGATCCATTGGCAAATTGCTTGCTCATGGATCTGGCTTATAGGTCTTCTAGCTAAAGTCTCTTTATATGGCTTTCACCCTCACTGCCAATTCACTTAACTGATCTTCATTCTTTGATGAAATGGTGTTCAGATAACCTTATTTCATTTAATCATTCCAAAATACAATCCTTACTTCTCATAAAGCCAATGTTCATGTCTCCTTTTCCACATCTGGCACTGCGCTGTCAGGTTTCCTCTATTAACATTTTAAGAGTCGAAGTCTCTTCTAACCACTACTGGTAACTCCATATTGTAACTATAGCAAACATCTGATTTAAGAGTTTAATTTAAGCTGAAATAATTTTCACTACATTCTAAAACTTCAATAAATAAGTGATATTTTTGTTGTTTACTGGTTTTCATCAGTGGATATCTCATGTACATTTTAATGACTTATTTTTCGCTCCTTATTTGGTGTAGATTTTTAAAGGAGGAAAATGTATTACAACTGAAGAAATAAAATGATCAGTCACTGAAACAATACAAAATTACTCAGTATTTGTTAACAAACAATTAAATGATAGGTTTCTCTCTGTTTTATCTAGGGGGATTATTATCAGTCTGCTTTAACAACTAACAGTTTATTATCTCTAGCTGTCTAAATAAACCAATTTTGTTGTTTCCCTTAGTAATTGGACATACCTAGCCACCTGTTTATAGCAACTGCCTTTCTATGAAGACCATTTTTTTAAACATGCTGTGCTTAAGTAATCTTTGTGGATTTATTATATTTAACTTTTATTTATATTTTCAATTCACTACAGGATCCAAAAGGAATCATAGTGTTTAGAAAAGAATATGAGGATTACAGTACACTGTTTATCAAAAAAACATACAGGTTTGTGTCTGATGCTCAAGTTGGAAAGTGGAAAATCTCCACCAAGTACAAAGATGAGGTAAGGACTTTGTTGTGAGCAAAGCCATAGCTAGTGTTTTTGGTATTAGGGTACAAACCTTATTCATGCACTCTCTACCAATAATTTGCATTACTAATTAATAATAAAATAATGGTCATTTGTCAATACCATACACTTTAATAATGTTACACGCTAGCATAGCATGTGAAACTCTACATATTCATATAATTATATGATTTTGTTTGCTTTTGGTGCCCCTCTCCTGGTAGCACCTACTCAGTTGCCCAGCCCACCTAATCCTTGGAACGTTTCTGGATGTAAAAGTAGGAGAGGAGAGGACAGAAGATTGTTAAAGAACAACAGTATGATCCTGATGATAAGGAGTGTGGAAGAGAAGACTAATTGTAAGGACAAGGAGGGTGGTTTGTGTGAAAGAACTAGTCTACAAAGCTTGGGTATAAAGATATTCCAGTGTTTTCAAGGTTGTTGAAAACTTAAATGAATTTCTTTAGTGGAAATAAAAATAATGTTTTAATTATTTTTATATTGTAATTAACATTTTTTATTTCATAATAATTTCAATGAGTGTCTCTTTCTTTGCCATTGAATGAGAAATGTTTAATAATTATTAACTTTCAGAAGTATTTTTTAGTTTTACATAATTGCATTTTCTCATAGTATGCGATTTCTTCTTTTTTAAAATAGTTGACAACAAATACATCGGTAGAAATTGAAGTGAGGAAGTATGGTAAGATTTTTTGTTTGTTAATAGATAATGGAAAGTGAGAACAATTAAACATGTTAATAACCTAAGTGCTACATTAATATGATACTTTGCAAAAGGACAAACCTTTCTGGTGTGTGATGGTGAACCATGATAGATTATCATCACACTTTTACTAAAGGTGCATTGCTGCTACTGATGCTACTTAGTCAGTTGTGGTTGAATTTTTGTGACTAATACTTCCATCATTAGTGGAACAACTGAAATATTTTGAGTGGTATATCCAGTGGTTTCATTGGAAGTCTAACCAAAGCTTTTATTTTAAATTTAGATTACTTTTTATGTGATTACTTTGTCCATGGCGTAGTAGAGATAACTGTGTCTTTGCCAATCGATGGAGTGCATTTAAATGACAAAGTGTAAAAACTTTTCCAGTTCATTTCAGATAAAATGGAGGGCAAAATGCTTCAAATATCTGACTCAAATTGCTTGAAAATGCATATCTGGACCTCCTTACAAGCTCTGGCCTTTGGCTTTTGGCCTGACATGTCTGCCTACTCTAGGCTAAGTATCTTCCTACTTTCAGAGTCATTTTAAATCCATGGATATATTCAGCTACAGCATAAAGATGGTTAAACATTTTGTTTGATCTGAGCTTTTATTCATATGAAAGTTCAGTGGTGAATATCTATCCTTAATATTTTTTGACTGTTAATGACCAACTGCACAGTTTGTAATACTGCTTAGTTCTCAGTAGATGTGCAGTGCATGTCAAATAAGTTATATTTTCCCAATTCAAAAAATGAGGCTGGATCTCTAGATGTCTATAAATGCATTGCAAACCCCTGTCCTAATTTCAAGGTCTTGAGAGGATATCTCAGAAATGAATTAAAAGGTGGAAATGAGGAGTTTCAGCCATGGCTACTAAGCAAGTTAACTGGATGCATTTTCGGGCTTTTGAGCAAGACAGTCAAGTGTGGAATCTCCACCCTGGAAAAATCCCTACTAGAACTTTTATTTTTAGCTGTGGAAGGAAACTGGAGTGCACAGAGGAAATCCATATAGATGAATTGGCACAGAAGAGCAAAAAGTAACTGTGTTGCGGGAGGTTGCAAAAAAAAAATGGATCCTGACAGGAACCAAATGAAAGACTTTAACCACAGCAGGCTGGCATGCTATGCACACAGCCATCCATCCCATCTTGCAATAGACAAAAGTAATCAATATCAGCTGATTCATGTAATCATGCAAGAGCAACACATGAAACTTGCCTCAGAAAAAAACAAAAAAAATTTCATTTTATTAGCAGTAAAGCATTTCTAAAATTGTAAGCTGACTGTACACTTAATCAAGGCCCTAGTCTTTTTATTTAAAATAAAATGGCAACAATTGTTTTGGTAATTGTAATATGATATATCTATTTTGACAAAAACTGATGTTTTGCATTGAAGTAATGACTAATGATAAATTGTTATTAGTATAAATATTTTAAAGTCAGGATTTGGAAGAATATATTTGTTACGGTCAACCATTGATGATTTTTAAAGATTTTTTGTTTCTTTTGGTAAATAAGTATATCAATGGGCAGTTGGTAACCACTTTTCTTGTTTAATTTTAAAAGAAAAGTTAGTAGATCTATGCATTTTCTTCAAGTAAGCTTTAATAGCATTGTTACAGCACATTTTTGATGCTGCAGTGGGCCAGTAGTGATCACATGATTATACTAAATTGGCTTTTTTAAAGGAAGTTTGGTACACTTTACCCACCACATGGTTTTTCTAGGTAATGAGATTTTGTGGTAGATTTTCAAACTGAAAGTTGTTTTACAAGTCATAAAGATGAGGATAAATCAGTGGGTAAGAATTTTGTATCTAAGGGTTCAGAAATGGATGCAGCGGCAACGTGAACAGTTTAAAAATATGAAATAGAAGAGAAATTGATGACTTAAAAGTAGCTGGATGATTTCAGTAAATGGAAGAAGGGAAAGGTCTAAATAGTAGCATTAAAATTTCAGTGCACAGACCAAAGTAAATGCCATCTTGTGGTCATTACATTTGTTGTTCAACATGTGGCACAGAAGTTTAATCTCATTGACTTCTTAAGACAAATCATTAAACTATGTCACTTTTATTCATTATGAAAATTATCTAATTGGGAATGTGGATACAACTACTGTCTGGAAAAGAAATACCTGATACCAGCTTTGTCTAAACAAGGTCAGAAAACAAAGATTGCTTAGAGTAGAGAACATTAAGGAACAAATAATAATGTCTCTCTCCCTCTCCTCACTGCTTGATAAGACAAAGCTGGCCTCTTGTTTTGATGTCAGTGCAGTATGAAACCAAAGAATAATTTGGTAATAATGTTTTTCTAATTTAAAAACATGATGCTGAATAAATTAACAGAATTTGTTTTAGATGAAATTTCGCTAATAAAAAGTTACATGTAATATTTTTGAGATGAGATCATTTGAAATACATATGGTTTAGTGTTGTACTAACTGGACATCTTTGTTTTCTATTTCTTACTGCTTCGTTAATTGCTTGTTGGAATGAATCTGTTTGACGAAGACTCATGCTTGTTTATTTTGATTTTAAAGAAATTCTTTGCTTGCTGACCCCTGAATTTTCTACATAAAATGCTGACTGGATGTGCTCATTTGGCCACACTATTCATCCAACTGTTGTTTTTCTATTTTGTAGTTTTACCAAAGTTTGACATCACTATTCGCGTAGCTGAGAAATGCATCCTGCCATCAATGCAAACACTGAGTTTTGAGGTGGTGGCCAAGTAAGTGTATCATATGCCTATGTTAGTATACAACATTGGCTAGTTACCTTCCTGAATTAAAAATAAATGATGGAAGTGAGGGATGTGGTTGACTAGTGGCTTTTTCATTCACTTAGCACATGGGTATTTCTGAATATTCTGTCACTAAAGAAAAATGTGCACATCTGAAATAAAATCATTTTCTAAACAGGTAAGAAATCAGTACAGGTTTTGTTTTGGTAACAAGAGATTTTTTAAATGTTGTTATTATTATGGTTGTACTAGTACGAGTCTTGCATGTTATTAGCAGTGATAGAAATAGTTTGTCATATTATTATTAGCAATATTGACAGTAGTATGATGGTACAAGACATGTATATTATTAGCAGTAACAAAATGTGATGTGAAATACATTAAAAACTTGTTTAGATTTAATCTGCTTTTTATTTTTTAATAAGAATTTTTTTACTAGTCTTTTCAATTTTCTTTTGTTAAACTAAAGGTATGTGTATGGAAAACCTGTTAATGGAAAAGCGAAAGTTCATCTGAGCATTTTTCATGGATTTTCTGAAATCATGTATTTAGCAACATTGACCAAAGATGTGAGTGATTTTGTTTTTGCATTGACAAATTTTCATTTTCCTGTGTGGTTAACCAGAACCAATTACAACCTTACTTAATTATGGTTCTCTTTAATTAACTTGTTTGTTTTATTTGCAGTCCTACACATCTGGTCCTTCTGGTTTTGTAGTAAGAAAAGAGATTCTCAGTAAAATACCAAGAAATGGGTTTACAAAAAAATTTCATTTACGTCTTACAGTGGAGGTGACTGAAAAAGAGACTTTGTTGACAGAAAGAGCTGTCGATTCTTCTGTTTTGCTTTCAGAACAACCGTATAAACTGGATATTGGTAACTCTTTGAGGTTTTTCAAGCCCGGTCTTTATTACTACTTCAAGGTGAGTTTCTGGGCAGCTTGTTAAAGAGAGTTTGGCATCCATAGGTATTTTTTGCTGTCCCCCAACTATAATGTACTCTGTCACTATAATATTACAGTTCCATTACCTTTTTTCAAAATGTTTATTCTATACATGAAACAGTGGTAAAAACAAATACTTATTTCATTGCTATTAATTTCATTTGAAGTTTTCAATTTAACAGAATTGAAGGTGTAGATAGTAAAATGAAAATAATCTGATAAACAATTTTGTGAAATCCTTCAGTTATTTTGTGACTAATTTGACACTACATTTTTATTATCAAGCATAAACAATAACAACAAAACTCTAATACTACTAAAATACTGCACAACAAACAATGTGGGATACTGAAATAGAATGTTGAAAATGGATATTGTACCTAGGCATTAAAGGTAAATTTTTTATGGTGACTGTTTTTAAACTACTGTAATTTCCAAGTTATAAGACAGACTTTTTTACTGGAAATCTGGGCCTTGTCTTATAATCCAATTTGATTTATACGTGGATAAAACTAAAATTTCTCAGTAGTGAATAAATGTGCCAAATCCAAAACATTGGCTGTAAAGCTCCTGAAACTACTTGGCAAACACTCGGTTTTTTCAGTAGGACCAGTGTTCATTGTTCATTAAAGTGTGCTTAATTATCCAATCGACAATCTGCCACCACTGCCACCTTAATCCACTGTGATCTTAATTGTGAGTATAAAATCCCCTATTACAAAGCCTTCATTCATTTTCAAAATGTCACCTATTACACTGTAAATCCTACACAGCAGCCTTTAAACTAGAAGTTGTAAAATTTGCTGAGGAAAATGGAGGAAATATGGCTGCTCTTTGTTAGTACAGTTTCAGTGAAAAATGTTTCTTGGAATGGCACAAAGCAAAGGATACTCTGTGCATAACAAAAAAACCAAGGCAAATCACAGATGTACACCTCAGTGGAAAAACATCAAGAACAGGTTAGAAGAGTATATATGTTATCACAATATGCTGTGTCTCGTCGACTTAATGTTCAAGTGAAATTAAAATCGAAACAAATCGCTGTTGAGTTGGAAGTGGAGAACATTGTGGGTGGTCCATTGTGGTATTTCCACTTTGTGTAGAGAAAGGCTATATTAGGCATCACATGACCATATCACAGAAACTGCCTGAAGATTTCAAAGAGAAGTTAGCTTTTGAAAATTTGTCATGATGAAGATAGAGGAAGATAATATCAAAATGTTGAATACCATCAATATGGATGAAATACCGTTAACATTTGATATTCCTATGAATAAAACTATAGACGACAAAGGTAAATAAATGATGATCATCAGAACAACAAGACACACAAAATAAAATTTTACAGTGGTGTTGGTGTGTAGTGGCAATGGTAAGAAGTTACACCCTCATAGTAATATTTAAAAGAAAGACTATGCTGAAGAATTTAGTGAGTGGTGTTATGATGGAGGTGAACCCGAAAGGATGAATGGACAATGACATGATGAAAAAATGGCTGGATAAGTGCTATTCACATTGGCTTGATGAATTTTACCAGACACACAAATCCATGCTAATTGTAGACTTTGTGTATCAGTGAAGAAACAAAATCCGAAAGTGTCCAGAAAGAAGACTATCTTAAGTATCATCCCTGGGGATATAACATAATTTTTACAGCCATTGGACATTTCTGTCAATAAATGCTTCAAGTTTAAGCTGAGACAGAGATGGGAACTGTGGATGTCCACAAGTGAATATAGTTTCACTAATAGAGGCCATACACATCATGCTTCCTATGACACTATGACACTGGATCAAAAACACATTGGACAGTGTGCCTCAGACAGCTATTATTAATGGTTTCATCAGTACTACAGTATTCAGCAGCTCAAAGGATGATCAGGATGACTACACGGAGGAGGAAATCTTAGAACCCAGTCTGTGAACTCAATTTCTTCTTTTATTATTCTATAAATGTTATACCTCGTAAAGGCAATCTCATATATCAACACATTATGAAAAGTTATATTATGAGTTGAATATCTAAATTTTAATGTTTGCAGAGAATTTCAAACTATCAGGTCGCTACTAAAGTTTTTTCGGTTTTTTATATTATGTTAATTTTGGGTTTATTTTCTGCAAGCTTGCGAAGGTGTATGTAGATAAGTTATATATCGGTTTGAAGCGTGCGCTTTGGAATACATTATGCAAAAACTACCCTTTTTAAAAATCATAAAATGGATATTTGTTTCAGGGTTCTGACTGAAGCATGGATAGAAAGGTTTTTCATGACATTTTGCTTCACGAGTTCAAACCAGGTCACAAAGCGAGCGAGGCCACCCGTAACATTGAGCAGGCATGGGGCGAGGATACAGCAAACGAGCGCCCAGTACAACGATGGTTTGCAAAGTTTTGATTAGGATGTGTGAACCTTGAAGATAAGGAATGTAGCGGACATCCTTCCAGCTGTGATAACAACCATCTGAAAGCCTCAGTTGAAGCCGATCCAAGAAAAGCAGTGAGAAATTGCTGGAGAGCTTCATGTAAGCACTGCAACTGTTTCCCGGCATCTTGATGCAATCAGCCAGGTGAAAAGGCTTGAAAAATGGGTGCCTCAAGAGTTGAATGAACAATAACAAAATTATCAATTGGAGATCTGCTCTTTGTTGGTGATAAGAAACAAAAACAACCCATTTCTTGACTGGATCATTACGAGTGGTGAAAAATGGATCCTTTATGACAATCCTAAACAATCAGCACAGTGGCTCAACAGAGACAAGGTGCTTAACCACATTCCAAAACCCAGCTTCCACCCAAAAGAGATCATGGTCACTGGTGGACTGCAACTGGTGTCATCCACTATAACTTCTTGCAACCTGGTGAAACCATCACAGCTGAAAGATACTGCCATGAATTAAACATTGTTCATCAGAAACTCTCCCAACAACAGCCAGCACTGGTGAATCAGAGAGGCCCAATCCTGCTCGTCCTCATGTTGCAAAAGTGACTCTTCAGAAACTGAACACGTTGGGGTACGAATTTCCCCCTCACCCAGCCCATTCACCAGACCTTTCTCCCACAGACTACCTATCACCTTTTCAAACACCTCAACAGCTTCCTCCGTATGAAATCCTCCTTCAACTAAGCAGCAATTGAAACTTGTTGGAAGAAGTGTGTTTTTCTTTTCTTTTGCGATCACTTATTTCATAAGAGCGGGATGCATTGCGCCATCGTTATGCGCATTGTGACCCAGTACATCTGTCTTCAACAGTGGTTTATTCTTCTGACTTTTCCTTGTCATAGGAGACTTGCCCCTATCATGACTATAGAGCATCCCCTGCCCTTGGGGCCTCTGTCTGAGTGTCTATACAGGCCACTTCCCAGCAGCAACTGGAGCAATGCCAGTAAAGTACCTTGCTCAAGGGCCACAACAATGTGCCAGCAGTGGGAATTGAACCCAGGACCCTTAGGTCCTGAAACCTACACACTTACCACTGAGCCACACTGCCTAGAAGTGTATTGATTGTAATGGAACTTGATTAATAAACTTCATGTTCAGCAACAATATGGAGTTTCATTGTTGCGGTAAAAAAAACCGACAAAACTTTTGTAACAACCTAATACTCTCCATGATTCAAAACATATCAAAAATTTATTTTAGTAATGAATTCAGAGAATTTATCCACAAAGTAGTTCACTGATAAGTTCAAAAGAGCTCATTAATATTCATGAGCATGAAAGTACCATACAGTGTTTTTTTTTTTTTTTTTTTTTTGCTGTTTTGCAAGACTTTATGTGGTCTTTGGCTAGTTTACCTTATCCTATGTAGCTTTGTCTTATAACCCACATTAACTTATAACTCAGAAATTACAGTATATGAATTTCTACCTGTTATGGTTAAGTCTTTGTTTTTCTCTCCAAAAGTTCTTCCAGCATTCAAGTAAAGTTAATATTATTTTTTCAGTTGAACATTCTCCATGCCAATAATGATGAAGCTCCTGAGGTTTCATATATTTAAAAAGTTTATGGACAACAAAAGGGCAAGACAGAGAGTTTGTATGAATTGGAAAACAAATCCAACTCAGTTGGATACTCAAAAGTCCCGATAGCTACAGAAAGACATTTCAAAGAACTCCTGATTAATGTAAGTACTTGAGAAGTGTCATTAAATGTTTCTGGCTGGAACTGAATCTAACCATTTTTGCTTGCTCTCTGCACACAGCTAAGCCTCTTTCTTAAACTCACTACACTGCAGTTTTAGTCTTTCATCAATACTCACAATTAAAGGTTATTCTGTATAATTCATGATGATTTATAAAATATTTATAAATTAAGATATTTTACAGAAATTTAATAATGGTTAAAGGTAATATCATTTAAACTTTTTTCAACATAAAAATTTAAATATAAGATTTTTTACATAGATCATATAAATAATATTAATATAATTTATTAATCTTATATTAGATTACTTTGATTAGTGTTTACTCTTGTGTATTTTTAACCCTTAACTGGTGGTGTATGTTTAAAAATCCCATCACCATGTGCAAAAAAAAAAAAATCAAATTTTTTTTTTCCTTTATGAAATGATAGATTTACATGCAGAATTAAGATAAATACAAAATTAAACATTGCATAACTGCCTTGCTTTGGCCTGGTTGATTGCTGAGCAAGAGGTAGTAGAACGTGGTGCCAACAAGTCTGGAGCGATCTTTCCTGACTTGGCGATAAGAGTGGTGGTGGGCATGGAGGTTTGGTTGGTTTGTTTACCTTATCAAAAATAGACAAAGATGGTATGAAACTATTACCATCTGACCATACAAAGGTCAAATATATGAGTGGAATGGACATGGCTTGCAATGGCATCTCACGATGGCCACCAGCCACTACCCTAATTATGGTCACACTCTGACTCAGTCAAGTCATCTTTCACTTGATATTCTTCACTTTCCTCATCAGAAAATGTATCCTCACCACTTAGATCATCCAACATTCTCAAAATTTTCTACAGGGTAAGGGTAAGCCTCACACCATGTGAGGTATCACTTTGAGAGGTCAAGAGACGTGTTATCAATAATGATTAGTGGGGTACTGAGGACTGGGAATTTCCTTGCACCTGGTGGGTAATGAAAGTGATCTCCATAGGCATCTATTGTTACCATAAATTAGTTTGGAATTTAAACAGGGGAAGGGAAAAGTTAAATTGTCATTTGATGATGGCCACCATTTAACAGGTAAATATTTATTATATGGTGAATTTTGTTCTTTTTGCTAGATAGGACTACTGTTCCTGAAAATTCTAGGAACAGTTCTCAAACTTTTGAGAGCAGGAGAGTGAAGAGTAAAGAAGTTAATTGAATAGAAAAATCTCATTGGTAATGAATGATAAACCCAACATTTCTCATTTTTTTTTTACAGGTTTCCTTGGGTGTTTGAAAACTCAAAAAAAAATTCAAATTCTTCCACTATCACACAACCCACCCCCTAAAAATGTTTCATAAACTGTTACAAAAATTTCAGTATAAATCTTAAATATCAAATAAAACCATGTATAAAAGTTTTTATAGATGGTTAGGTTTGCTGGAATGATATTTTAGCTTATGTGACACTTCTCTGTTAAAATGTTATAAGAATAAAAATAGTATTAATTTTAGTTTTAGCAAATCAATAATATACATTATTCTCTACATAAAAAAACATGAAAAATAATTCTAAATTAATTTACACTATCTCTGTCAACAGTACCAGTGTAATTTATTCCATTCATTTATAATTTTATTACTAAAACATTTTTTCAAAATATTAAGCCATTAATGACACATTATCCACTTTACAGTTATAAATCATGGAACTTGGTTCTTGTAGATAACAGAGTATTTGTTGCGATTTGCTTACTGAAAAACCCTCACTTATTTTGAAAACCTGTATCCTATTTTGCCTCTAAAATTTGGTAAGTTTACTATTATTAATTGTACTGCATTAATGGTTGAAACCTAGAAACTTATGTAACAGTTTATGAAATTTCACCTGTAGATTTCTTAGGTCTCACATCTTTACTTGCTGAGTAGGATTATCTAAGGATTGATGCGAATCTTAGTCGAAGCTTTGTTTGGCTGATTGCAGGTCAGCACCAGTGATCCAAAGTATAAAGAAAAAGAGCAAGCTCACGTGCAAATGATAGTGAAGGCTTACCAGTCGGACAGCAGCAGTTATGTTGTAGTGTCACTCACTGGAGACAAGAAGAACTATTTGGTAAGTCTGATTTCCATTTTACAGCTGATTTATATTTTAGATGTGAATGTTAATTGAAGAAAACAGCAATTGTATTGCAGGTGTAGTAGCCAGGTGTTAGCATCCACTTACAAGCATGAATTAATTTACTTGCTGGTTTTTTACTAAATATTCAAAATTATGTTACCACATTCAGTTTGAAAGTTTATATGTATTTTTTGTTCATTTTTAGTGCAGTACATGACCAGAACTTCTACAAAAGAAACATTTTCACATTGACACATAGTAAAAAATTTTATTTTTGTATTAAATAAAAACATAAATAAAAAGAAAGTAGTTTTTTATAATTACTTTTTTCAACTGCTAGCACTTGTCACACAGTTGTCTTCTTCCAAAAGAGTTTCTTTAGCTGGTACATTTTTATTGTGATGTGATAGGATAGTAATTTTATGGTAGTTCACCTCCAAGCTTAACTGTTCGTCTATCCAGGTCCCTAACATCACTATTAAAGATTAATGTTTTTCATTAGTTCAAAAGGCAGAATTGTTGAGTTCTTGACATAAAATTTAATTTGTATCACTAACATTAGAATTTGATATTTGAATCTTGCTGCATGTTTAACAATTTGAAAATTATTTTTTGAAGAATAAAATAAATAATTTTGTTGTTTTACTGTTATCACAGAAAATAATTTAATTTTTCTTTATCAGTTAAAATGACTATAATAAGGAAAACATTTTAGTTGTTCTCTTGAGTATTAATAATAACAGTAACCATTTACAGAAGTAGAGGGTTAGGTCAGAGGCCTTGGTGGTACAATAGATTAAAGCATTGGTGAAAAACTACATTAAAAATTTAGCAACTTCTTGTACAATCCAAAAATAATATAAATGTCTACTGCAAATTAACATCAATGTACTCTAAAACAGTCTTCCTCATGACTAAAACCCTGATGATCTTGACAGGGAAAGATCACAGAAACATATTAGTTAGTTAGTTCATTTTATACTAATAAGATGATAGGAAATGTTTGAACTAAACCTCTATTTTCTACAATTAGCATTTATATTTGTAACTATGTTAGAATTGTGTTTTAGTATGGTACAAACAAACAACCTAATTACTCTGCACTTGATATCTAGTCTTTGGAAATCCTTCCTCATGTTAAGAATTTGAATTACTGACTTAAAGTAGCATTAAGATTGATATGGAATTTCATTTTTGTATGTGTTTCTACCTCTCTCTCACTGTAGCTTAATGAAGCTCTGGACTTTAAAATTATAACTTCCAGAAGTGGTTTGCTTACCATGAACTATTTGGTAAGTGATTGTTGTGTTATCGATAAGCAATGTTTACTTTTGGTTTTGAATTATATGCACATATTTGATCAGCCTTTTTTCTTGATTTCTTGTGTGTGTATTCATTTATTTAATCAGTCTTTCATGCTAAATAGTTGACCAGGGTTGAAGCTGAAGCACAGTATGAAGTTTTGTTAACGATGTGTTTTACAGGGTTTAAGCTTATGCCAGTCAGATTTCCAGGTGAAAACGAATTTTTTTAGAAAATCTTAAAACCATAGTTATGTTTAGTGCCCTGTTTTTTGTTGTTTTTTTTAATTAAATCATCAGACCCGAGCATTTTTTATATTGTTTTTCTTTTGTATTACTTCACAGAACTGCCACCTTTTTCTTTTCCTATTTTCTGTAAATAAGAGGCTTACAAAAAGATTAGTTCTACAGTTTTAGTGTTATCCAAATGTGTCTGCTGATAATTACAAAAATGTTCCCATAATGCAATGTGGTACAAAAAATCACTAAACACAACACTAGTTATCCTTAACACTAACCATATGTGCAGTGATACTTGATATCAAAAAGTGGGTTGTGCCTATTTTTAGTATATGGGTTGGGTTTTGTAGTATTGCATTTTGGGAAGGTGTTCTTAATTATGATAGAAACTGATTTCAGATTTCAAAGAACTGGTTAGAAATCTTAAGATGTGGTGGTGAAACAATTAGTTTAAAAAGTAAGATAATCTCTTAAATGTTTATTTTGGAAAATTGAACACTTATTTCAGATTACTGGAGGTGGTAAAATTGTGCAGCACAAATCTTTTAAGATGAACAAATTTTGGCAAGTCTCAGAGCTGGTAAAAAGCTCCATGCTTCCTACAGGGGGTATTCTTGTCTATTATTTCCACAATGGAGAAGTGGTTGCTGACTCTGTGACCTTTGAACTTAGCAGTATTTGTGCAGATGAGGTAAGTGACATATCTTGTGCTTTGATTTTTAAAACTTGCTAATTAGTTTCAGTGACAGTTGTAAATTGTCATCTTCTTTGCTCTTTTTGCAGTTGGAAATTACTCTTTCACAAGATCAACCGAATTATCACCCTGGGGAGAATGTGACACTTAAAGTGACTGGGAAGCAAGGCACCCATGTTGGATTACTAGCTGTGGATAAAGCTGTTTATCTGTTGAATAATCGCCAGCAAATGACAAGAAAACAGGTATGCGCATGAAATCTGAGAATATTTTATTAAAAAAATAAGTTTCTTTGGACTGACAAGAAAGAAAAAATGAAACAAAAATAGTTACCTAAAAGATGGAATAAGCTAATAAGCTGTTACTAGTTTTGGGTTTTTGTGGAAATGATCAATTTCATAAGTGACTTGAGAGTTTTACTTTTGTTGTTTTTATTAGCAGTGATTTACAATTCTTCTTAGTCTGGTTCTTCTTTAATGTTTTAACCACATGCATTTTGTGCTTGTTATGTATGGAGTGGAGGGAGGTATGGGTCCGAAACATTTAACCTATTGTCTTAGTTTTAGAAATACTTTAGAATGTTAACAAGTCCAAAATGATATTATTGAGTCACAAGATGTCACAATAACTGAAGTTACACTTTCAGTATTCAGTGTACACTACAGCTGTTTGATTTCAATTGATCCAGGAGGAGAAATAGTTGGAAATTTATGGTATGCAGCTACTGATGGGAACCCAAAATGACTAGTCTTGTTTTTGTCATCTTGTCTGCTCTATACAGTATGCATTATGATCAACTCTTTGCTCTTGGTTATGTGATTAGAAATAGATATTAATTTTTGTTTATTTACCTGCAGCTCCAGGAGAGGAGGAAGTCACATGATATAAGATGTTCCCCTGGTGGAGGTGCTGATAGTGCCCAGGTCTTTTACGTAAGTATGATTATTGTGCCAATCATACTTCCAATTGTAGGTTCACTGGTCTACTTATTTAGCAACTAGCGTTCTTTAAGTTAGCTCACTTATTGAATTAACAATAAAGTTAAAAAGCAAGTAAATTAACTATGAGTTGATAAAGCTGGTTTAATTGCAGGATGCTGGGTTAACTGTGATCACCAACATGGATATGGCAGTGATGAGGAGAACTCAGTTTCAATGTTATCAGACCCGGGTGGAAAGATCTTGTAAGTACAGTGGTTCCTCTAATGTCTAATTGTTTTGGTGAGACACCATGTGACCTTGTCAGTGCAATTTAATCTGCAAAATTAAGACAGGTTGGAAGAAGACTCCAATAACTGCATAAGTTAAAGATAAAAGCACACTACTATCTCACATGACATTTTCATGTTTATTAAGAAGAACTCTACAGAAAAATAACTGGCAGAAATATACTGTATGGGTGTTTGTTATTTTGCATAACATCAGTTTCTCTCAAATATTGTATTAATACAATGCATATTTATGGAAACCATTATATTTATGAGTGCAGTGCATTGTTTAAACATACCTATCTACATTTTTTACTTATTTCAGTTAAAGATTTAGTAAAAGATATGCAAACTTTTAATTTCTCTACAAATTTTAAATCTACTGCTGTGATAAAGTACAGCAATTATGACTTTTTTCGGTGATTAACTAAAACACTTGATTCTAATCCTGGTGTGTGATGGCTAATTTTACTTTCCCATGCATTTTATAGTTAAGTAGATATCTGAAATATACATGGAATTAATATTTTAAATACTTAAAAATATGTCAGGTTAATGCTGTGAGAAAATGTTTAGAGGATAAACTAAATGGTGGGGAAAAGCTTAACTTTGATGGAAGAAAGACAAAAATTGCTTTTCGATTAATTGTTTCAACTTTTGGCATTGAAATAAACTGAACCTTGTTTATAATACTGACAGTGGATAGTGTAATTAATGAAATATGTTTTGTTAATATGATAGAAGATTACAAATTGTCCCACAAGATGTACAGGATTATTGACACATTTTAAAGACCAGAAATGTCTGTCAAATGTTCACCATGTTTAATTATTTTCTGTAGCTGTTTGTTCTGTAAGTACTTCTGAATTAACTTTGAAGGTTTGGAATTCATGCAGGTGCTGTGCTAGCCATCATGCATGTAGACTTATTTTGTGCTTTCTTTTACCATTGATCAAAAAAATACTGAGAAAGCTGTTTCTAATTTTCAACATTTGTCACACTTGGAAGCTAAATATCCTTTTCATTTTTCAGTTTAGATGGAATATTTTGTACAAGCGAAATTTTGACCTGTGCTATACAGTACATTAAAACTTAAAAAGGTCTGTCTCACATGTCAGATTTATCTGTCATCTGAAAATAGAGTTTTTTTCAGGAAAGAAGAAACAGAAATTAACCATAAATAATTCTGATTTGTATATGTTCCTTTTTGATTTTGTTGTTTTTATGTAATAGTAGATTGTGTTCTTCAATTAGAAAACAAACAAATATTATGCTTTTTTTTTACCAGAAATAAGCTCCAAATTGTTTTACAGTATCTTCAAAAATACTAAAGATAGACAAAAAATATTCTGTATGTACAAATGTGCCAGGAGCATGTCTTCTTGATCAAACTATTAGGTTGTTACAAGAGTTTTGTCAGTTTTTTTTATCACAACAATGAGATTTTATGTTGTTGCTGAATGTGAAGTTTATTAATCAAGGTAAGTTCCATTACAATCAATACACTTCTGCCAACGAGTTACAAGTGCATTTATACCATTTTGAAAAAAGTCTGGATTTCTGGAGTTGATAAATTGATGGAAGGCAGTTTCAATTGCTGCTTGGTTGGAGGATTTCATACGGAGGAAGCTGTTGAGGTGTTTGAAAAGGCGGTAGGTAGTCTGTGGGAGAAAGGTCTGGTGAATGGGCTGGGTTAGGGAGAACTTCATACCCCAATGTGTTCAGTTTCTGAAGATTCACTTTGCAACATGAGGACGAGCATTGTAGTGGAGCAGGATTGGGCCTCTCTGATTCACCAGTGCTAGCTGTTGTTGGGAGAGTTTCTGATGAACAACGTTTAATTCATGGCAGTATCTTTCAGCTGTGATGGTTTCACCAGGTTGCAAGAAGTTATAGTGGACGACACCAGTTGCAGTCCACCAGAAGATTTTGTTGTTGTTCATTCAACTCGTGAAGCACCCACTTGTCAAGCCTTTTCACCTGGCCAATTGCACCAAGATGCTGGGAAACAGTTTCAGTGCTTATGTCAAGCTCTCCAGTAATTTCTCACTGTTTTTCTTGGATCGGCTTCAACTGAGCTTTCAGACGGCCGTCATCACAGTTGGAAAGACGTCCACTACCTTCCTTATTTTCAAGGCTCACATCTCCTGATCAAAACTATGCAAACCATCATTGTACTGTGCACTCATTTGCTGTGCCCTCGCTCACTTTGTGGCCTGGTTTGAACTCGTGAAGCAAAATGGCACGAAAATCTTTTCTATCCATGCTTCACTCAGAACCCTGAAACAAATATCCATTTTATGATTTTCAAAAAGGTAGGTTTTGCATAATGTTTGCCGAAGCACATGCTACAAAACGATACATAACTTATTTACATACAACTTCGCAAGCATGCAGAAAATAAACCCAAATTAACATAATATAAAAAAACGGACAAAACTTTTGAAACAACCTGATAATTCTTTTTAACCCTAACCCCCCTCACAAGCAGGTGGTCACTTTCTCGTTGGTGCAGAAACCCAGGTCATTGCGGGAAAAGAGATTTCGTTTTTATTTTTTGTTTGAGAATCTCCGTGGGCTGAGAGAAGCCATTTACTGCCCTCTATTTTATTCTTGGTGGATCATGTGAGAGATTATTGAAAAATCTCTTACCCAACTTCGTAAGTAGAAACTCTAGTGAAGCGTTAATAATGTCTAGTAAAACGAAAGTAGTACCTCGAATTACTACGCGATTAGTGCCGTGGCAGCACTGGTGACGTCCAAGGAAGACAACCAGATGAGCAGCTTTCCTGCCGATGATAAAGTTAAAAGCTTCATCAGTTCGTTGAAGCAGAAGCACAGGCCAGAATTGATCACGTGTGCTGCCTGCTTCCCTTGTTGTATTGCCTTGGGACTAATCTGCATACTTCGATATACATTTGTACTGCGTATTACTAAAAACTCAGATGCTTTTAACCTTTTCATTTTTTCAAGAATATTTGTTCCAAAAGACGTTTTGAAATCTGTGTGATGTGATACATTCAAATATCACCGCTTCGGATGCTTCTGCAATGACCACCTAAGAAATGTCAACAACCCTATAGTAAAGAGTGACTACCTAGCTCGTGAGAGGGGCCTGTTAAAAATAGAATTGAAGTTAACCTTATTTATTTCTGAATGCACACACCTTTCTTTGATATTGAAAGCTGTCATGTTCTCAAAACCAAAACCAACTAATTTGAGGGAACAATTTACCTATTAACAACTGATCAGATAGACTGGACCTCTTGTTCAGTAGCATCTGACTGGAAAGAACCATTTGTTAAAACTGACTGGTTGGAACAACTTGTTCACTAACAACTAATCAAATAGAATTATCTGCTTGTTAAGTAATAAGTGACCAGATAGGATTCCCTGAATGACAGCTATATTTTTAATTTAAAAACAAAAATGTTAGACTAATCATTTTTTAAAGAGTTGCCACAAGCCCTTAATTGGAATTAAAAGCTGTTTCTATCCCAGAGAGACTGCTTACTGGCTAGGTGTTACCATATTTCCTATAATAATTAATTTTTTTTTACTGTCAATTAAAATTATATTCCTTGCTTTAAGATTGAGATTTTGTGATGGGCATGTTTTAAGTTTATGGTGGAGTTTTGCATTTTCAGCAAACAGGTGCTGTATGGCAGGGATGCAGTTGAAGCTGAAAAACAGAACAAAGTGCCTTCAAGAGTGGTTGAAAAATGTGAATTTTCAGAAAGATGAATTGTGTAGGAAAAGTTTATAAGCTGCTGCATTACTGGTAAATAGTTTGTTCTCACAATTAAATAGTTGTGCTGTGGACTTTATTGGATTTTAAAGGTTTACCTCTTACGCATGCTCCTCATGGTAATTAAATAGCTCCATGCAGTGGTCTGCAGTTTAGGAGTTAATTATTGGTCCTTCCTTAAGTATAATGTTCTTAGCATTACAAGAGACCTGCACCTTCTAAATTTCCAGTTATAAACAATGTATAGCATTATACATTACAGTTAACTGTTTTAAATTAATTGTGCTGTTTGTAGACATGTGGAAGAGGTCAGTTTTTATTTCTGTCCGTTTCGAGTAGTATAGCTGAAATTCACATGGCAAGAGAATGGTACCATTGAAATAACAGAAACCTGGAAAGCTGATGCATCTGATTCTAAGATGTGTATCACTTATTTATGTAACATTCAGGTGACATCAATTTCAACAGCTGCAGAGAAATCAGTTCATCTACAGTCAAAGGTTTCCAAACTGACAGAAAATTTCCAGATAGACAACAACAGTTTTCATGCAGTCAGTTCTTGTACAGTCAGGACTCTCTAATATGATCAGAACATGGCCCACATAAACAATATTAGTCCTTTGTAAAGTCAGGACTTTATAATTTGGATGTAACTTTGTCCAGGTAAACTGTCAGTTTTTGTACAGTCAGGGGTTGCTAATCTGACCAGAACACAGCCTAGATAAACAGTCTGTTATACATTTAGGACTCTCTAATCTGATTAGAAACTGTCCAGATAAAGAATTTAAGTTCTTGTACTGTCAGGGTCTCTAATGTGACCATAACACTTTCCCAGTTAAAGAAAAAGATTTTTTATTTTCATTGTGTAGTGATTTTTTCATTCTATGCAGATCCAATATGGATTTTTTCAGAATGATCAACTTTGCTTCCTGTATTTCTTGGTAAGTTTACCAAAACCTGCCATCTCCATCTGTATTCAATAGGGATAGTTCCCCTGCCTTGTATCAAAGAATTGCACTAGCTAACCACTTCTTTTGTCTATTTGACCTTTATGTTTTGGATGAACAAATATATAATGAACCCTTTAGTTAAAAAAAAAAACTTTTTTATTAAAAAATTAGTGGCAAGAAACTTCAACTTTTGATTGTTTTCTTTCCAATACTTCTCAATTTGTTACTAATCAAGAATCATTTCTTAAGGGATTGACTGTGTTATGGAAGTATCTGTTGATTGACAGCTTTGTGCCACACTGGCTTTGACACATTACTGAATTATTCCATATCAATTTAACTTAGATCAGAACCATACATCTCAGTTTTGGCTCAAATTTTGTTATGTAGCTGGTATATGTATCAAGTGGAAAACCTGAAAATATTTTGCCATCTTTGATAAGAGGGCTTCAACCTTGAAAAATTGGTATGGATTCCATGTTTGGCCATCATTTCTGTTTATGAATGAGGCTTATCTATGCCTGTAAAAGTTTTTGTATCCAACTCTTTCCTGTAGGCAAGAGAGATCTGATTTACCCAGGTGCTTGCCTCTGAACAGAGTTTATACTCTCTCTATGTCAATGTGAGCTATGAAAGAAAATCTGTTTTAGTTGACAAAGAGAAAAGGTGAGCTTCTGTGACCTCACCAGATGTTGTTAACAATTACAGCTTGGCTACTATTTGGCACAGTATCAGCTTTTCACTGCAGCTACTTCAAGCAATCTGATGAACAGAGAAGTCCAGGAGGTTTGAAAGGCAGTCTTTATTATGATGAGTGAACCCAAAGATGTGTTGGTACAAATTAAATCTGTGCTGACAACTTTTAATTCCTTGGACTAAAATTTGGACTAGGTTCCTTAGGTCTTTATGCTGCACACAACTAAAGATGCTGTAGATGACTGTGTTGTCCAATCTCTCACATATGAAGCATCTGCGGGATCCATTCAATTTCCATTTATATTTATTTTCCCTTCATAGGTTGTACCAGGTGAATGATTTCCCAGTAGCTGTCAGGTGTAACCATCTAAACAACAGTTTTGGAGTTGTTCCAAAGTTCCTTCTATGGAAGAGATGATGTGTTGAGACAACCTTCCTATATCCTCTTATAATCGGGCTCAGTAACTGGGACCGACACTAAGTATAGGTACAAATTGCGTTGTGACAGCAAGTGAATAAGTTTGATTATTCAATCTATTTTAAATGAATTTCCCATAAGGGTTATTTAGCTTTTTTTTTGAAGTTTCTGAACTAGTTTTATGGAATCTGCTACGGATATTGCTAAGTCTTTTGTGGATTCTAGGTTTGCTGCACTGCATAGGGTGACTATCCCATTATCCATATTAAAGGTTTTAGCTATCTGATGGGAGAAAAGTATTTACCTTTTTTTTTTTTTAATACCACTATCACCTATGATATCTAGTATGTTTTTAATCTTCTGAGCACCAATTTTGCTCACTATGTTTACAATGTTTAATCCCCCTAGATCCTGGGGAAATGGATCACCTGTTTATTCACCAGATGTTTGTGTCCTTGCCATAAAAACTTCACCAGTTCAGCATTATTGGCAGTGTACGCCCAATCTGGCATTCTTATTATTTTACTCCTATGCCATAGGAGTGCAGTTACTAAACTGCTTATGACAGTTTTCTTACCTACAAAGCTAAGGTTATGAGCTCGCCAGCCCTTTAACTTACTTTTAATGTCTTTAACTAGTTGCTGCCAGTTGTCCTTATCTACATTTATGTGGCTAGCTAGGTGGAACATGATACCAAGAACTTTTATTCTGTTCCAAGCCCACCTGGTGTATTCTCAGAAGAGAACTCAGTCATGCCCCCTCTGTTTTGATTCTGTTTATGCAGGCACCAGCTGCATCTTTGTAAAGCTTGAGCTTTTTGAAAACTGTTGGCAACTTCACATTGCAGTATGATCATGGTAGTGTTGTATACTGTATAATTTTAGACTCTGTTTTATCTGTTATCCCTATGCCTTTGATTTTATCTTCAGCACAGATCATACAGGCCAGTGACTCTCCAATGATTACATGCAGCAATGCACTAAGAGGGCATCCCTACTATATTTCATGAGAGGGTTTAAAGTAAACTGACACAAAGCCATTCTGACTAATTTTTGTCTGGATATTGGTGTAACATAACTTTTTGCATCTAAAAGTCTTCCCCGAATCCAAACTTTTAGTGTCCTGAACAGAAAACCGCAGTCTACCTTACTGAATGCTTTCAACTGATCAACGACTGGTATGATGGCTGGGGAGCGTTCTATGTAAGACTTCTGTCCTTGATTGTCCTTCTTCTAACAGAACAGGTCTGATTCTCAACAATAATTTTATGCATAACTTTGGCTAGCCTGTTTGCTAACAACTTAGCTATGATTTTTAATTATAATTTAGGAGACTAATTGGCTCCAGTTATTCACACATTCCCTATCCCCCTTCTTGAAAAAAGTGACAGTGGCAGAACACCCTCTTCAAATGCATTATTAGCTACAGTGGTCAGATCGCTAACTAATAGGTATGCAAAACTTTTATAGAACTCTGACATAAAACCACTGCTCCCCAGAGCTCTATCATTATTTAATGCCTGAATAGCATCTTTTATTTTGGACTCTGTTATGGGGCCTTCCCAAAGCTCAGCTTTTACAGAGTTAAGAATGGCATAGATCCTATTACCACATTGTTTAGTTCTAGTTTAAGTTTGCATCTAGGGCCATCTTTATACTGTATATATGTTCTGATCTGAGAATATTCTATGCTGAGCTTTCTCAACATTAAGTTCTCTACATCCCACTATTCAGTCATAGTCAGGAACCTATTTAGTTGCATTTTCCAGTCTTCCCAGAATGAGAGTATACTCTCCACATATTCTGACTACCTCAGGACAGAGGCGTTGAGTTTCCAAGTTCTGGGTCCTCTGGCTGTTACCCTGACTGAGAAGCTAGCTCCAACTTGAGAATGATTGCTTTGGCAGATTACATCATGCGTGATGTCCTGCAGGAACAGCACTAGTTTAGAACTAATGTACATCCTGTCTATTCTAGTAGCTACACTATATCTATTGCTATACTAGGTCTACAACTTAATATCTGGATATTTAGTTCAAAACACATCTACCACATTGAGTTGTGAACATAAAGCTTGCAATCGCAGGATTCCACATAGATGCATCCTATGATTAGTGTCTGGTACTTGCCTATTTAAGTCATTGTCAGGGACATAATTAAAGTCACCATCACAAACCATGTCTACAGGGAAGGACTTAAGTTTATCTTCTAATACTAACTTTAGGCTCCAAAAGAACTCTACTTAGCCACTGTTCTGGTTTCTTTGATCTGCCTCTTCTAGTCTTTCTGATTTTCTACTGATGTGTTCTTCCATTCAGGTTTGCAGTTGCTGCTTAGTTGTCAACATCACACTGATGTTTCAGATGCTACCATGGTAACTCTCAATGATCTTTTTTCTTTTCATTTATAGTCATTATAAGGGAATTTCTCCAAAAACTGCTGCATAAATTGTTCATGGATTTAACAATGTTGGATTAGTGCTGTGGTTGTTGTCGTTGTTGTGTCACCTCAGGCGCCTGAGGATAGTCCTCAGTAGCGCTGTGGCTGCACGTGGAAGTCGAGAGAGTTTGTCGTCGGAGAGACCCAGCTGATGTTTCTACCTGGCATGGTTTCTTCTCACTCTTCTCATCAGCTGGTAGCATAGCATACTTCCCATGTCTTCAGGCTTATAACTATATAAAAGTGTTTGGATTTTTTAATGAATTAATAATTAACAAACATGCTAAAGAAAATTACCAAAAAAATCTGAAATTATAGTAACAAAAATGAATTAAAGTTATAAAGTATTGTTTTTCATTACTATTTTGTCCAGTAACCTTCTGTTTTTTTAATGACTGCTTTCATTTTATCTGGCATTGTTTCAACTAGTCTTGTATGATGAAATATTTCCCCAAACCTTCTTAATGACTTTTACTTTGATTACCAATTACCTTTACCATTGGTAGAGAAACAGGCCCAGATGCGTGTAGTTTCTAGATACTTCTGGGTTAGTAAAATAGTTCGATTTAAATCTTTTTCTCTTAAAGCACCATGATTACCAGAAAGATCAAGTGAACTTTCATTTGCAAAAATCATCTTGCTCCAATATTCCACTCACTAATTTTGGTATTTCATACAAAATTGAAGTCTCTAACTCCAGTTTTTTGTGTTGAATGTGTGATTTGAAACCCATTCTTACCAAAAGTCTTCTAACAGATATATCCAATATCTTCTTGGCAAAACTTTCTAATTTTCTAGCTAATGTACCAGTTGAAGTAAACCTATTCTTCTCCTGAAATCTTTCCTAAACTCATTCTTCCCTGGCTGACATGTTTTGTTGATTCTTTTCTTAGAAGAAAAAAAGTGAAATTTTCTAATCATTCCAATAATCCTGCTGATAGTTTTTACTGGAAGATCAACTTTTCAACAATTTCTGAACATGCCAGTCCCATTTCGACATATGCATTAATCTGCTATCTACCACAATCTCTTGCATACTATCCACACATTTTCACACACAATTCAGAATTAATATTTTTTGCTGAAAAATTACTTCAACATTGACGGAAGATGCTGATACATCGATGGCAATTTTTATACATGGAAAAGTTATGAAGAAATTTCTAGAAATATCCAGAATTTTCAAGATTGAAAGGAAAGTTATGACATTTTTCAGAACATAACAGAAGGATCAGGAATCTTCTAGAATATAATGGACAATTCCACAATATTCTTGTTGATGCAATTTTTGCAAATAAAACCTATTCATTTACAAATTGTTTTATCATGAATAGAGAAAGAAGTTTTATTCATGGACAGTTGTTTACATTTAGATTAAAGACTTTGTCTAATATAAAAGCAAAAATATTGACAGTTTACTGAGTGGGCCAAGTTGACTGACCATGACTAAAATGAAAATTTTTGTAGGACTTTTGGGGGGTTTTGGCAGATGCTTACCAGATAACTCTTGATTGGCATGTATCTTGAGCACCACTCAAGAGCCCTTAACTGCACATCTAGGTAATTTTCTTGGTTACCAAGGTTAATACCTGCCTTTGCAGCTTACTGCTATGAGATTTCCTTAAATCTCAACCATAAGGACAAGGATTTGACAAGTAGATTGCATATTATATTCACAGATTATTTGTTAATTTAATTTTTTGGAGTTTTAAAAATTATTATATCAGTAATTCAAAGGAGAAAAATAATTATTAGAAGACTAAAAATATTGGTTGTTTGATTGTGTCCTGATGTATTTGCTGCTGTTGTTTATTTTAATTCTAATAAACTTTTTAAACTCTTTGTGCCATGATAATTTTGGCTGAACATTTCTCAATTAACTCCATACTGGGAACACTTTGTTGGTTTCCTACTGATTCTTTCATTTCTTCATCTGAACTGTGCTAAATTTCAATGATGTAGGACTCTTGCAAGATAAATTATTTTTATCTTTCTATATAAATTAGGAATTCAAGGAAAAAGTGTCTTTATTGATGAGACAGATGAAAAACTGAATCAAGCGCCAATTTATAAGTATTTTCCTGAATCTTGGCTATTTGAGGAAACTCATCTAGAGTAAGTATTGTGAGTACATAGACAAATGTTTTATTTCTTGTATTGTTTTAAAAGTAGAAAAATATAACAATATGACTGGACAGGAATTAGCTTCATTGGTGTTACATTTTATTTAGCAAAAACCAAAATTTTAACAAACTGTTTTTTTTTTTTAATTCTGAGTTTATCATGGAGCATTTGTAGAGGGATATTTTTTGTTGTTGGCTATGACTTATGTGCATAACATACATAATACTGTCCTATTTGTAATAGAAACAATAACACCAAATTGTAAATCAGTATTTAAAAAAATATTCACACACTTTTCATATCTGAAAATTATGGTAACTTGGTGAAAATGTTTTTGTTCCTAAAAGTCAATGTATTCCATGTACTATAAACCTAGCCCATGGTTCTATTGGTATATTAATATAGACCTTAGCTTGTACTTATCCACGGTTGCCATCCTGTGGACATAACATTATATCTGCAAAGACCTTAGCTCATACTTTATCTACTGTTACCAGTGCCTGTGAACATGTTGGTATATTTACACAGATTGTATTTATCCATTGTTACCAGCCTGCAGGACCAGCTCTGGCATTTTTTGATGAAGGAGGGGCAATGATACATACCTATCATAATTGTGGGATTTAAAAATATTTCTGCAATTGTGGAAAATACTCAAAGAAAATGAAAACAAAGTACATTTAATATCATGATTTATTTTTCATCAGAGAGATAAAACATTACAAAATATATCATTTGGTAGAAATGCACTAAGTATTGACATATTAGAGTTTTTCAAAGATGTTGAGTCTGCATTCAGATTTTGGAACAAAGTCATTGGCAACAGCAAAGAGCTGAAGAAAATCAGTTTTTTTCTCTATGGATGTCTAACGCCATTAAATGATTGTCTGTTTTTTCTCATAGCACTGTGAAGATATGACTTCACTCTGCACAAAGTTCTGAAGGAAACTGCTTGCATTCGTTGTTGGCATAACTACAGTTAACTTCTATTCTTTGGTTACCAATGATCACTTGAGAAAAAGATTGGAGCTGGGTCAAAACATTGCACAGAGCCAGATTTCTGTCCTGATCATTCATTTAGAAATTAAATCTGGAAAAAGTTGCTAACTGGACTTCAAGTAGTTGAGAATTAAAGTTGTTACCAAAGAAATCTATTATTTTCTTGAATGCCTGCTGATCAAAGTGGGAGTTTCTTGGCTGCACTGAGTAGGGACTCACATTTGGCATACACTTTGAAGTCCTTTTGTTTGAAGTGATCATAGATGCAGTTTGTGATAAGATCCTTAGCCTCATAATATAAATCACTATTTGTGTTTAGGGTTTAACAGGGAATATGCCACAGCTTCTCTGGACTCATAGTGGGTAGGGCAGGCAGTTCAAGATCATATTCTTTTGCTGCCACAGTTACTTTCTGCCAAAACAGATCAAATGATTCATCATTTCTTGTTCTGCACAGTGTTTCCATGGTCATCTTAGTAATTTTTTGGCCCTCACAGGCAAATAAAATTCTTGTCTATAATATTCTGCTAAGGCTGTTGCAGTTCAAGAAGAGAGTATGACTCAGTTGCAAACTGAAGAAATATTAAAATGTTTTGCATTTCTATTTGGACACCAAGTAGATAAGAGGTCACACATTTTCAGATTTTTTTTCTTTTTTTGCCAGAGTTCTCCAGGTACCTTCAACAATTTTAATTTTTAAAATTTATTTAAGTTAAATTAGAATAATTATCAAATTTGATAAAGGGGTAGAAGCATGCTGAATGACACAAGCTGAGAAAAGAAAGTGACTAACATAAAATTTGTTTTCACGCTTGGTTGATACGCAGTGGAAACACTGCTTATTTAAAAAAATTAAATAATAAGATTTTTTAGCAAATTGTTTGTGGTGATATCCTTCCCTGCTTGGCAGTGTTAGTCTTGGCCTGTAAGTCCCTCAATGTCTGCACAGACCTTAGCTTGTACTTATCCACTATACCAGCTGGTACTCGTACTCCTGTTATGTCTGTAGACTTTAACTCATATTATCCATTGCCATCAACCTCTGCACTTGTCATTATCTCCATATGCACCTTAGCTTGTACTTTTCTCTTTACCCCGTCATGTTAATTTGTTTGATAATTAATTAAGTTTATTATTACAACTACAAAGGAATATGTGAGCTCTTAAAATTTTTTCTTATCAGAAAATATAAGGTAAGTCAGATTATGTACATTTTGTTTTATTTGAAATAAAAAGTCAAGTATACATAGTTTTGAAACTTTTTCCATTTGGATGACTTCTTGACTAGCTCAATACCAGTTGGAGAATATTTAAATTATAGAACAATTTTATATGTAAACTGTCTTATCATTGTTGTAAATAAGGATGACTTGAAAACTGTTTATTTTCACTTTGTTTTAAATGAGCTGTTTGTTTTCAGTTTTGCTGGTAGAAAACAGATTGAAGTAACCTTACCAGACTCCATAACCACGTGGACCATCCAAGCTGTTGGAGTTTCTGATAGGAGTCGCTTCTGTATTGCCAAGCCGGCCAACATCAGGGTCTTCAAAAATCTGCTGGTACATTTCATTGTTCCTTATAGTTTAGTTCGACTGGAGCAGCTTGAAGTAAGAGCAGTCATCTATAACTATAACTTAAAACCAGTGAAGGTTAGTACTAGTTACAATTGTATTTTTAATTTGTTCTTACATTTTTATGTAAACATTGTGCACATATTAAAGAAAGAGTCAAGTTTCTTCTCTTTTAGCTAGAAAAAACACAATAAAACAGATATATATGTATGTTTGTGCTTGTGTGTATGTGTTAAGTGAGGAAAAGGAAATATATCCCAATTTATCTTACAAGTTGTGTTTTTATAGTGGATTGTCATGCTGGTTACACTGCTTAGCTAAGCAAAACAATGATAATATTCTATCATGCATTTTATTTTAGGTACAATTACATCACACTGGAGTCAAGGGTATCTGCTCAGCTGCTCAGCCAGGACAACGAATTCTGAAAAAGATCCTCACAGTTCCTCCTAATGATGTTCAGTCTTTCCATTTCCCTATTGTACCTTTAGAACAAGGGAAGTTTAAGTTGATTTTGAATGTTTTATCTGGAGCAGCCATTTTCACTGTGGAGAAAACACTTCATGTCGAGGTAGGGCTTTATTTTGTAAGTTACTGGATTTTATTAGATTAGATTTTTAAAGAAGTATTCTGATTATGGATATGATTTTCTTATCTTGATCTAATTGCAGGCTGAAGGTGTGACTGAAAGGTCACATCTGTCTCTTCTTCTTGATCCAAGTGGAATAAGACAAACCTTCAGAGAATGGAGAAGTCGACGGGCAGCATCTGATGTTACAATACGAAAAAGTGAGAGTCTAATCTAGGGGCACCCAGTTTCATGTCACTGAGCTCCATGACTCGGACCCTTGTTCTTCTTCCCTTCTACATTCATAGCTTTGGTAGTTTCAGTTAAAACAAAAATGTTTTCTTTAACAATAGCATCAGGTCTTTTTTTAAGCTGTAAAATTGGGCGTTTTTAAAAAATTCATTAACATGGCAACTTGTAAATAAACCATTTGTTGCCTTTTCTAAATAAATGTGCAGGTAACTAGAGAATATAAAACATAGATATTTTCCTACCATTGTTTGACTTTAGGAAAATCTTCATTACTGTGTAACAAACAAAGTCTTACAAAATATGGATGGATCTCCATCATTTTTCCATTTTCTTGCCATTTTTTTTCTCTGTCTATTTCCCCACCTCCACAAATTCTATCAAATGTTTTAACTTTAAAATCTTAACTACTACTATTTCTGATAAAACACATACAGAAGCTTTAGTTCTGCATGCTTCATTTAACAGTTTTCTGAGTTGGGTGGGAGGCTTCACTCCAGACCAGTTTGGTAAGAGCCAGGTTCAATTTTTGGTCTTGGTAAGAATTTTGTTACAAATTCTTTTTTAAAATAGAAATTCAAAGTTATGCACAAAAGTAAGTTTTTAATGTTTTTTCTTGATTTTATTAACAGTGAAATGGTTAACAAAGTCTTTTTAATGTGTCAACTTGGTTAGGTTTACAGTAATAAATGTACTGACATTTGACTAATGCAGTAACTCTCTTCAAGAAAATGAATGCTCCATTTGATTTGGAACATATTGTAAAGGCATGAGTAATTTCTGTATAAAAGCTATCTCTCTATGGTAATACGAGGTCTGTCCAAAAAGAAACCGAACTTTTAAAACTGCGCGCCAACCAGCCAGTGCAGTGTGCTCACGACTGCAGTGCTGTGTATCAGTGACCTTACTTCACTCTAATAATAGCCGCATCATGCCACGTCAGTTAATCATCGATCTACACATGCTAGAGTGAAGGTATGTTTAGTGCACTTGGCGATTTGTCGCAAGTTGAACAATGAAGGATCTTGAAGAGCAACGTGTTTGTGAGAAATTCTGTTTCAAATTGGGAAAAACTTTTATGGAGACTTTTCTAATGTTGCAACAGACCAATGGGAGGGGAGGATTGTTTGAGCCATATGCAATGTCATGAGTGGTACCTGTGTTTCAAATCAGGAAGAACATCCACTGAAGACAATCCCAGATCTGGACGACCTTCCACGACAAAGGACAACGATCACATTGAGAAAGTGCGTGCTGTGATCCGTGTAAATCCTCGCTTGACTGTCCATGAAGTTTCCGAAGAAGTAGGCATCTGTAAAAGTTCTTGCCACATGATTTTAAAAGAAAAATCGAACATGCATCGTGTAGCCGCAAAATTTGCACCATGTCTGCTGACAGATGAACAAAAAGAGAACTGAGTCACAGTCAGTCAGCAGCTCTTTGATTGTTTGAATGCTGATGAAAGATTTCTGAAAAGCGTCATAACAGGTGACGAAACGTGGGTGTATGGCTATGATGTCAAAACAAAGAGGCAGTCATCGTAGTGGGTTGGATCATCATTGCCACGACCAAAAAAAAGCACGTCAGAGTCACTCAAATGTAAAGGTGATGTTTATCGTCTTTTTTGATTGGAAGGGCATCGTTCATCATGAGTTTGTTCCATGTGGTCGGACGATCAATAAAGAGCTTTATTTGGATGTCCTGAGGCGGTTGAGAGAGGCAGTGCGGTGGAGGCGGCCTGAGGCATGGAAAAACAAAACCTGGATGCTGCACCACGACAACGCACCTGCGCACAAGATGACTCTTGTCCCCCAGCTGCCCTACTCCCTGGATTTGGCCCCTGCGAACTTTTTTTTGTTCCCAAAGTTGAAATCCACCCTGAAAGGTCACCAATTTCAGACGATACAAGAGATCAAAGAAAATTCGCTACGTGAACTGCACACTATCCCTGAAAACACGTTCCAAAACTGGAAAAAACATTGGGAATGGTGTATTAACAGTGGAGGGAACTATCTTGAAGGAGACAAGTCTGATTAAATTGTAAGTAAAGCAATAAATTTGTTTTTTTTTAAATGTTCGATTTCTTTTTGGACAGACCTCGCATGCCAGGTGAGAATAAATTCATATTTATATATTTTCTAGAGCTTGTTTATTTTTGTTGATATTATGATGTTTGTTTACTTGTAGATGAGATTAATGTACAGCATCACAACCAGACCATCATCTTGGATCTCACAGCTCCCAGTAAAGCCATACCTGGTACAGCTGGTGGCAAGTTTGTTTTTACAGGTATGTTTAATCCCCTCTTCTCCCTTGTCAATACAGTACACTGGTTGATAGTTATCAAAGTGGTCACTAAGTACTGTGTAAAGTCCTTTTGATTTTAGCTACAGTAGGCAGCACTGTCCACTCTTTATCTCACATACCTGATATTTCCTTCTAAGTACAGCATCTTGATGATCATTCTTAGAAAATTAAACTTTACTACACATGCATTTGTACATAAAACAGAAAAAGATCTGTTTATATATGACTTTTGCTATCAACTACCTGGTGGTTTTATGAAAACTCTGAGAGTGTACATAAATAGATAAACTTTAAATTTATTTGAAGCATATATTAATACTGTTCCCCATAGAATTTTAAACTTTTTTTTGCTCTGTGGTGAGAACTGTAGTATGGCCAGTGCAATATCTGGTGATTATCTCTTAATAAAGTTTTGCTACTATGCTAAATGGAGGAGGATGTTTTGTGTTCCCTTTATATGTATATTAAAAAGTTATGCAGTAATAATATATTTAATGCTGATTCCAAATAAAAGTAAAATTATTGCTCATTTGTGATTTTTTTTCAATGTTGACCAAATGTCAGTGTTACTAACTTTGAGAGGAACAATTCAGTTGTGAAAAAGCAAGCTGGGTAAACAACATCTGACCAGATCATCAGAACTGCTTATGCATTTCTCAGCATACTGGTGTCGATGGCACAGGATTTGACTTTAGGTGTAATGGATGATGATAATGTTCAGTGATGAATCTCTTTCTTTACTGCTCTTGGTCATTGGTCAGCCCACCTGTGTATGTCACATTGACTGATTTGGAGGAAGTGTTCTGGTATGGGGTGGACTGTCTTTTACGGCACTGATTTTGTACAGGAAACCTTACATTGATCAGGTACAGATAGAGATGGGTCCTATAGCGCCCTGGCTGTATCTTTAATACAAGCCCATGGTGGGATATTCAAACAAGACAACACTTGGCCTCTCACAACCCCAGAGTGTCTTGGGATTTTCTGGACACCGCTGATGTCAGTGCCATTTTGTTTTCAGATCTGAATCCCATCGAAAACACTTTCAGGATAATCACAGTTGCTGCGTACAACTTCAAACATCAGAAACTTCAGCTCGTGTAGGAAGAATAGAGGTACCCATAACAGGTTCTGCAATGATTGGTGATGTCCATGAGTCAACCCTAAACCACCATCTGGGTTGCAGTAAAACATTAATTTTGTTGTTTTCTATTTTTAGATTAGTATTAAAATAATTTTCTAGTTTCTATAGAGTCAGTTATGTGATATCTCAGTCATGTTTTATCATAGTTTTAAGCTAAGTGTTTTCCAAGGCAAAGGGGCTGGTTAATGACAGATGCTTTGTTTTGTACCTCTACTAGCTTATAGCCGAGCCTTGGATGGTTCAAGATAATGTACTGAAATGGCAGCAAGTGATTTTGAGCTTTCAAAAATTATTTTATTTTTGAGTATTTCTGCATGAAAATTTGTTGTTTAGGCATCCAACAAACTTTAAAAGCAGAAGGTATTTTTTCCCTGGGCCAAACTATTACCATTGTAATAGTGGTCATCTTTGATTTTGGAATTGATACTTATTACAACTCCTTGGTTGGAATGAGGGCATGTGCACTGAAACTAACACAGAATTTGTTCAGTGAGGTAATTATTATAATTCTATGAGAAAATTGTTATAATATTCAAAGAAAATGGATGTGATTCAGACTTATCACCTGATTTCACATTTCATAATGCAAGGATTCCACTACATCATCTACAGAATCAATATGACTTGTAATGATTTTGCAATATGCCATGTGTATGTTTAAACTTGTTAGCAAAAATATTGAAAAATTCCAGAGATACAGTCATTCAAATTTCTTTGAAACTTGTAATTATTTTTATTGAGAAAACAGCATCCAATGACATACATTGAATTATTTTAAGCCATTTTCCAACTGAAAAGTTTCTAGAAGGCTCCAGGCTGATACAACCTTTCTTCAGAGCTTTGTAGCTGTTCATTCTTGTTTGAGGATGACACATGCAAAAACCTTGTGCACAACACAGAGCAGAGAAATGCCAAAATAGTTGTTGCAGTAATTTCAATCTCTTTTAAATTTATAGTGTGTGATGATGCTAAAGTTATACATGTATTGATGTATTGAACTCTCTTTCCAGCACTGTGGCAACAGATTGTGTAGGTGCAGGAATAGGGTCTCTCTTCTGCACTCAAGTATTTCAGCAGTGATACCTTTTTTCTAAGGTGCTTTGTCACTTGCCAGGCTTTCAATGGTTTTGCTGAGTTCATTTAAGTTAACTTTTTATCCTGCTCTACAAGAGTGGGAAGTATTTGAAGAGCATCCATTGCTGTTGGGAAACTTAGTTTTCCCTTGAGTACAGTTCATTGTAGTTCTTTCATATATTTGTTTTTGTCAGCGATTTATTCTAAGCCATGAAGCCAGACTGGAGTGACCTTTGCAATATGCAAAACTTGGGCTGATTGAATGGAGACACTGGGTAGCCAAATTAGCAATATTTCCCTCTCAGCATCCCTGGTTTACACCTAAGGAAAGGCAGAACCAATACATTTGACACCTGTTTAGCTGCAGGAGCTGTAAGAACAATGATCATTTGGCTTCAGTCTACCTTTGAGGCTCCACTTCAGATTTTATTTTAGGGTTTATGCCCTTTGTCTCCATCTCTTGTTAGATTGCCTACAATGCATTGGAGGTTAGATATCCATAATATGTCTTCTTCCACCAGATCAGCTATTGAGAACTGTCTTCCTCACCTGCATGTTCCACTGTTGAGACTTGCACAAAGAATTCTAAGATGCTAATTTTACCATTAAGGGGATATCCATTATTCTGGTTTTTTCCTACTGTTGGCCTTTGTTTGTAACTCAGATCAGAGAGCCATAAGGTGTTCCAACTGGGTCATCTGGACCTTGAACTATCCCTTCTCAGTTTCATAATGGTTGTCCTCACCTCATCCTGTATTGCTTGGATACAGCCATGCCAAGCCTAGTAGTCACAAAAACTGCCACAGAATTTCATTTTCTTGTTAGTAAAATTTTATTGTTGTTGTTTGAGTTTACTACCATCATAAAGATGCACTTCACACTTTCCAGTGGTGTATGGCTTGTGCAGATTTGTTTACAAAAAATTTAGAAAGAATTTGCTTGAATTTTGTATACAGTCTTTTTCATAGGTGATTTTAAAAGCATTTTCATTGCATGATTGGTGATTTTGGCTGAGAAAAATCACTTTAGAAAGGTTAGTTGATGATTTTTTTTCAGTTGGACTATGAAAAAAATCAAATTATCCAAAAATTTTGTTTTTATAGTTGTCTCATCTTGGCTGAGCCTTTCAGAAGTTTTCTGCTTGCATTTTCTCTCTCTGCTCATTTTACTGGTAGCTACTGTTGGGTGTTCAGACTATAAATCTAACACAAAAGACACTGAGACTCAAGGTTAACATATATGACATTGATTATTGTTCATCTGTAGATTTAATTAGGAATTACTGGTACTGTAGCAATTTATTCCTTTAACAACTAGCCTGGTTTTTCCTAGTGTTGGCGGTCAAGATGTGCTGGTTCCATGTACATTCTCTTGTTTTTGTGTGCCAATTTCAGGCAGTGTGTTGGGTCCAACTGTGGAGCCAATAATACAGGTGGTTGAGGAGGACCTGAAGGAACCATTTGGATGTGGAGAGCAGACAATGATTTTCATGGCACCTGCTGTGTACACAATGAAATACCTTAAGAGCAGACAATTGAACACTCCTAAAATAGAGGACATCACTACCAACTACATGCAACAAGGTGAAAAATCATTAATTCTTGTTCTGTCTGAACTGTAAATGTAATGTTTTTTATTTGATGCTGATATTTCAAGATTCAGCACTAGCTGAGCAATGCCAGAAGATTACAAAATAATTGCAGCATTTTTTCTTGACTTCTGGCACAGACAGCATTATTGAGGGAGGGACTAGCAGGTAGTAATGTTGACTGCTAGCATTGACAACATTAGCAAGGCATGGAACCAGTTGACATTCATTGCATTTAATCTTGTATGCTTGCTTATTTACAGGAGTCAGCAGGGAACAAGAATTCCGAAAAGAAGATGGCTCTTATTCTGCCTTCCTTGACCGTCCTTCAAGTACTTGGTGAGTTGGAATGCAATTTATGTTTCATAAATAATCATGGATCAGTAACTGAAGAAAGATGAGTCAGTGGTTAAAACAGATTTGGCTTTGTCTCTGGTTTTTAAAAACACTTCATTCAAGATGACTCATAATAGAAAGACTTGGTTTTGAAATACTCCCATTGTAACTATAATTGAACAAGAAATGTCGAAAAATCAGCAGAAAGGTATTGGAACATTGGCTTAGGCTCTGTTCTTGTTTTACTAAAAGAAAAATTGTAAAATAAACTAATGTATATTTTGTGTCATAGGTCATTGTAAAGTACAGGTAAAATGTCCAAATTAAGAGGAAATATATAAAAATGAACTCTGCAGAGTAGTATAGATCAGAAATAAAAAGAGCATCAAGTGTTGTGTCACAAATTAACTTGAACATTGTTGTTTTGTTGGTCACAAGTGCAATAGTATATATTAAAGCCAGATAGACAAGAGAGTTGTATATCTTTGGTAAGTTGCATTGTTCCTAAAGTCTCATACAAGGAATGTTCAAATGAAACTTGGCTGGATACAATTACGAATATTGTCCTTCAGCAGGGTTTCACTTGAGTACCCTCTTATACATAATTTATCTTTTTGAAGTGCAAAAAAACCAAAAAAATAAAGTTTTAGTTATAAATAGAAAAGGAGTTTTCCTTTATAAATGAATAAATAATGAAGAAAATACAGAACGAGATATCTTGGTAACGGTAAGTCTGTGATTGTTAGTAGATTAGAAATGAACAATATTTTAAACAGTCTGATCAGCTGAAGACTTAATGTTAGACATATTTATATATCTTGCTGGCAAGTGCCTGCAAGATTTTTCCCAAAAGGTGGAGGGGGACAAAAATAATATCAGTGCAGGAAATGTGCCTAGCAATGAAAGCATATAACATTAAAAATTAAAAGACTATTTTTTTTCCTATTCATGGTATTGATTTTGATCATTAATTTTTTTACTTAGAAATATTTCTTGTGATATTTATTTTTTTGATGTTAGCATGTTCCTTTGCTATTGTTCTACTCCATCAGAGCTCTCAATAACGAAACAAAAAAAAAAAATCTATTTTTATTCAATACAAATTGTAAACATCTTTGATCTTGTTCAATTGTATCCATTACCTTCATGCTTGTTAGATGTAACTTTTGCTTTGTGAACACTTCATACAGAGTTCAGACAAACAATCATCTGCCACTGTTGACCTCAGCCATGTTTTCACCCTTCTCATTGTGCTAAATGACCTTTCTGTTGTGCAGGTTGTTACAAATAATATTAGAGGAAAAAATAATGTTATCATTGCACTATCACCATCAACTTTCATCAGTTGTCCACCACTCCTCTTGTGGACATCCATGTTTTCACTATGGATATGAGTGAATAACTTTATTTTAAGTGTTTTAAACACCAGCTTGGTTTACCATGTTCCTTAAGTTTGGTTCATGTTAGGTAGGTCAAAGTAGCATATAGGTTGACAGAAGGTTGTGGAGTGGTTGTTGATCTATAAAGCATAATCTGGATTTTGTAGTTGTCTGATTCTTTTATCTGGAGAATTGATGAAGTTAAATGACATAATACTCATCTATTTATCAGCAACTTATATACAACACATTTGACTGGAGATTTTATGGATGGCTAAACAAAAAAAATGGGATCTTCCATTAATTACACATTATTAGCAAAAATGTTATTAGCTGTTTCAACTTGTAACTGTAGTCAAATCATTCTGTGGCTTCATTCTGGCTTGTGAACTGATGTTGTTTGAAGTTGACAACATTGGAAATCATTTTACCATTAACTTAGTGGTTTGATGGCACCTGTCTTTGGCTCTATTATTGTTTTTGCTATAAACACAAATTTTTAACTATTTAGAATTTTAAAATCTTTGTTTTTTAATTTCAGTATAAGCATCATTACATATTTGTCATACAGGTTCCATTGTCATTTACTTTAGGCTCACTGCCTTTGTCATGAAAGTGTTCTGTCAGGCAGACAAATTTATTCACATTGATGGAGAACTGATTCATAGCGGAATGATGTGGCTTTTTACCCAGCAGGACAGCGATGGATCATTTGTTGAAAATAATCCAGTTCTTCACAAAGAGATGCTTGTAAGCCTTTACAATATATGTATTCTTACATTGAGTAGAGAAAGAACAGTGGCCAGCCTTTGAGAATTGTCAGTAAAGATTACTGAAGATTTGATATATTCACTTGTTCATTTTAACTTAACTGTATGGGTAAAGTATGCACTTTGTGGATAAGTGGACAAAAAAATCTTGACTGGCTTTATATGCCTTCTAGGTCTACTACATTCTTTTCTTTTTTTTGCAAAGCTGACAATAAAACATACCTATTGAGTAGCTTCACTTTGTTGGTTAGACATTTGCCACAAACAAAGTGTGATGTCATATCAAAATTAATTGTATACTTAGCTACAAAGCGTGTAGTTCTAGTAAATGTTTACTTATGCTATTATGAGTTGGATACTGACATTAACCTGCTTCCAAATAAACAATATCAAATAAAAACTAAGTTAGATTATTGTATTTCTCTGTAGCTACTTGATATTCAGAATACACATGCAATAATTAAACTTTTATTTATGTTTATTAACTAATTTATTTCCTTACTTCTCTGCTGTTGAGATTAATTAGATTTCTAAAGACAGTATTTAAGAGCCTTTTTTGTTTTCTTTCTTTGAGCTGATTAATGTTAAAAGCAAACTTTTTTACTGACCAGAGAGAGTTAAAACATTTGTTATTGTGCTGTCCTGACTTAGCAAGCGATCAGAAGTAACAAACCATCTTCTTTAGCTAGCCCATTGCTGGTTAAATGATCTAGGTCTGTTATTGAGAGAAATTTTATATTCTGTGTATTAAATGAGCAGATTCATAACCAATGACTGAACAATGAATTACTGTTTTTTAACTACTTTATGCTGTGCTGTATAACAGGATATGATCCCAACATTTTAAATTTGTTTTGCTGATACCATTTACTCACTGACAGAAGACTAGCCCAAGAAGATTATCATGTGATCTAAAACTGTTTTATAATTTGCCAGTTTTATGTTAACATGAACCAATCATCATCTTTATTTCAGTGTCAGAATGGGAAAAGATGTTGGAATAATCATGCCATAATAGCTGAATACCGTTTATTATTCTGTCAGATTTTTCTAATTCTGGACATTGTTGTTGTTATTTTACAGGGTGGTGTTAACAATAGGAATTCAATGACAGCATTTGCTGTAATCTCCTTGCTGGAATGTTCACACACACACCTGGTAATGCAGCAAAAACTTTCAACAATTTTATTACACCATTTTTAGTGCAATTTAGAGTTTTTCCTCCTTGGTTGGGAAGCTTATGTTTCATTTCAAGATAAAAATGTTGCTGTTCTCTGAAACTTATATTTTCAAGAAAATATTTGTTTTAACCTGTTATTTACTGAAAGTACAAAGGGTTGATAACCTTGATTTATCAATGTTAATTACAGCTATATACATTACTTGAATATAACATCTCTAAGTCAGTTTTTTTAGTACTTGCCAAAATGTTACTTCGTGATGAAACTTGTCTGAAATTGCATTGCCATAATGCTGTCTAGTTGGGTTTATTTAATATCCCTGGAATGAATTATTTTCTTTTATATTAATTAGAATTTGAAATATTATGCCTTCTGAATTATCTTCCCCTCAGTATTTTTTCTTGTTTTGTTGACTACTTAACATTTGAGTAGTTTGAGACAGTATGATTCATTTGCTGTAACTGGTTTGTATGGATTTTTCAGGAAGCTCATCATCACTTGAAAGCAGCAGTTCAATATCTGGAACAACAGTTGGATAGGAGTGACAACTGCTTGTCTACTGCTATGACAGCATATGCTTTGGCTCTAGCAAACAGTAAAGAAAAAATCCGAGCAAATAAAAAACTGAAAAGCATGGCGATAGAAGATGAAGGTAAGAAAATGATAAACGGGTTGTAATTTGCATTTTATACTATTCCTGTCTTTAACATACTATGGGGTGAGTGGATACAGGAGGGAAGATTCATCTTTGTTTCACCAATAAATGTAGCAAAATTTTAGTTGGCCTTTTTTTTTCACTTCTTTTTTTCTACTTGTTTGACTGTAAAATTGCAGAATGATTTGTGTATGATGATAAATCAGAACCAAAATTATTTTGTTTTAAACATTTGCCAAAAAAAAACTGATAACATTTTAAAGAGGAACCACAACCTTTACATCGGTAGTCTGATGCTTTTATCTTTGTTGTTGCTGTTTTTCTGATGTTCACACTGCTGTGAAAGTTATTCAAGTAGAAAATTTTATTCATCATCATATGAAAATCAGAAGGAAAATGTAGTTTCAGAAAAAGATGGTTATTATAAATCAAAATCTTGATTTACAGAACAATGTATCTTGGCCGCTAGAATACTTGGAATAACTATATTGATTTAGAATGTGTTCAGTAGAGATTCTCAAGAATGCATCCAAGTTTAAAGCATTTTACATATGCAGAAAGATTAAAACTATTAAACTTGCCTTGGTTTGTTTATGCCCCAAATAAAGATTGTTGGCATTGAACAGAAATTCTTTCAGTTATCTACAATTAAAAGTACTTTAACCAATTTATAATTATGACTGCCAGTATCTGTATGGCTTGGAAGGAAATATAAGTAATAAATGGAATAAATTGCAGCTGACAGTGATAATTTAAATAGAATTGATAGGTTTTTTTTTCTCTCTCAAGGTCTTGCATAAACTATATTATGGGTTCCTGTCTCCTTGTAATAACTAAACAATGCTAATCTACTTTCAGATAAAGATATTCGCTATTGGCTTGCAGAAGAAGACAGCGTGAAGACCGACTTCAGTATACCAGCTTGGTTTCGTACTCAGGCCATTCCTTTGTCAGTGGAAATCACAGCATACGCATTGCTTACCCAGTTGGTTTATAGGAACATAGCTTACAGTAACCCTATTGTAAAATGGCTAATTGAGCAGAGAGAATTGTCTGGGAAATTCAAGTCTACCCAGGTATGATATCACAATTTTGCCACCTTCAATCTTTACAGTTTTGGCTGGATTCTAAGCATTTTCAAAGTGTGATATTAGTGAAAAGGTACATTAAATCTACCATATATTTATCAGCACAACAGTCAGTGTTAACAGTTTGGCAACCTTAAATGTGGATTTATTTAAACCAAGCATTTTGGCTTTGATGTAGTGGATGAGGAATATGCTGGTAGTATAGTAAAGAAGAGTTGTAGCTGATACTTTGTAATTTACATGTTTAACTGTTGTACTTTTAGGACACCATATTGGCTCTGCAGGCTCTTGCAGAATATGGAATAAAATCAAACATACCAGACACAAACATGCACTCCACACTGAGTTCAGAAGATGGAATGTTTAATAAGCACATTCACATAAACTCTTTCAACTCTCTCCTGAGAAATGTAGTGGACAAGGTAAGTCATAGAAATCAGTCAAAATACCTGACAATTTTTTTCTCATGAAATTTCCATATTTTTATTTCAATATTTGTTCTCTTTTTGAGTTGCTAGCTCTAGTGTGATTTTCATAGCATATTGCAAAATGTCAGACAAGATGGAATCTCAAAAATACAGAAATTGAAGACACACAGTGTATTAAGTTTTATACTTTTAGTAATTAGAATAGGTCATATTTTTTAATACTACAGAACTGTGATTGTGTGATATCCTAAATGTCTGACAATACATAGAAACTTCAATCAATGCATATTTTACTTTCATTGTCAAATTTCACAATTTTCATATATATTTTTCACACAGTTAAGAGAAAGATGTCTCCTTGTCCCAAAGTTGATGTCCATAGATGGAGAAAGTGATTAATATTTTTATCATATCTGTGAATGATTCTAATATTAATCATTTTGGTGTAGATCTGTTATCAAAATACCAAGATTTATGTCCAACTTATTTGCAATTTATTTACTGGTAACAATGTTTAGAGACTATTTATCAGTAGAATAGAATTAACATCTCTTTGTAACATTGATGGCAGAGTCATGTCTCTAGATTGCACCCTGTTTGTGATCACTGACAATATTAATGGGGAAACAAATCCAAACAGTTACATTAACATCTGCTATAGTAAAACATTCACCAGTAATTTCTCTTCCTATATTTGGTCAGGTGGAAATGTGTGCTGAGAATGGCACTGTTTTGATATTTTCACACAAAGCATAACAATCAGCAGAAAGAATTATCTAGAATCTACCAATGTTGTAGATCTTTTTCATTTTCTCCTTTTGAAATTAGAAGTTAGTGAATACTTTGTCTTCAGATTACCTTAAAACCACAGAATGCAGTAATTTTCACTGTGAATATAAGCTGTTGCTTCTGGTGCTTCCTGTACAGGTCCCAGTCCTTGACCAGTTGTTAATTGAAACCTCAGGGGTGGGTCTGAGTCAGCTACAGTTTGAGATGAAATACAACCGTCCAGCAGAGGAGGAAGAGATCTGCCAATTTGACTTGACAATAAAAACATACAAAGTGAACAATTATCAGGACCTGAGAAACCGGTAGGTGGGCTAGATGGAGAGGCCTTAATCTCACTCACTCACCTGGTGTGAGAGCTAATAAACATCTATCATTTTAAAATCTCACCTTTCATATTTGTTTAATTTATTCATTACCTTGACAAGTAGAATGTTTTTTTCATTATTACTACTAATTAAACATGTTGTCATCTTATGAAGTTTTAACTCTTAACTTTTTCTGCAACTGAATTGTTCATCTGAAATGCTCAGTCTCAGTTCTAGTGTTTGTTTATGCAGGTCTCTGGTCTGCCAGTCATGTGGGGAGGACTGTACTCCTGCTGATCAACATGACCAGATAGCTCTGGACAGCAACTCTGTGAGGTGCATACACATGTGTATGAGGCAGGTCTTTATTTCTTATTTCAGATCATGCATGCAGAGCAATTAAACTATATATCAGTCTATGATGGTTGATGGTTCCTACTAGACATGTTAATTTTCAAATTTATGATTATCCCTAGATTGATTGACTTCATGGTCATAATCATCATATCACATTGCTTTCTTTAACTAGTGTTTGTTGAGTTTAATACCATTTTATTGGAAATAAACAATGAGTAACTGAGCTTTTGATAAAATTCTGTTTAACTTTATCAAAGTAACTGAAAATTAATTAAACTAATGAAAAAATTAAAAACAAACATCAGTTACAGACTAACTTAGATAAATGATGTCACAACACAGAAGTGGGGGAGGAGTTAATAGCACGTGATGAATGTTTAAAAAAGCAGAATATAGCTTGCTGTAAAAAATAAACTGTTTATAACTTAAGTAGGGAATTTGTTGGGTTTTTTTTAAAAAAAAAAAGGAAAATGCTACATTTATCAATCCTAAGATGTTTCTTTTTATTCAGATTATCTTGAAGAGTGATGAAAAAAGTTTAAGCCCCTTTTTTGCTCATTTTAGGGAAGAATTTTTTTTTTCCAGTTTCTCTATATTTTATTATTGTTCTAAATATAACAGACTGTGATACCAAAAGAAATGATTCGTTGAATTCCAATCCAAGTACATTAAATTTCATTATTAAAGCCTTTCACACTAGTTCTTTCACCAAATAAATCCAAACTTCGATGAGACCAAACTTGTGCTCAGACATGTTGGTGATCAGCTGTGTGAAATGGCAATGATATTTGACAGGTGTTTTTATTCCATCTTAGCTTTGGGCCTTGCATGCCATGCACCATATCTGTAACCAGGGGCGTAGCTAGCGTTTGTGCCGCCTGGGGCAGTCGTAGAATTTGCCCGCCCTCTAAATAACGTAGAATTTCAAAACCTCCAAAAAATTCATTTTTTATTTTTATTTATTTATTGAAAAAAAAAGGACTATTAGAAAAAAAAATTATCAAATATATAATGAGAAAATATTGATATTCAATTCAAAATTAATTAGAAGTGACTCACTTCAAGTGAGCAAATTTTAGAAAACTTTCTTCCTTTCAAAAAACTACCATTAAAAATTGAACGAAAAATTCAGGAAAAAAATAATATCTGGAAAAATAGAACGAAAAAATACATTATATATGTACAACATACTGTCTGTCCTGAACTAAATTTGACAAACGCGCACTCGGAACCAAAAAATGCGCCGCCCCCCAAAAACGTGCCACCCGGGGTGGACCGCCCCTGCCGCCCCCTATTAGCTACGCCCCTGTCTGTAACTCTTTTCTTCCAAGAACTTTCCAAGATTCTGTAAAATTTTCACATACTGGAAAGATATTTACACTGATATTTCAATTTTTCACCAACTAAACAAACTGATTGTTCCTAGCCATTTTAATATGCCTTTTAAATTTGTGACTGGAAATGTGTCTAACAGAAGTAAATATATTTGTGAAACTGGCTGCTCAGAGAAGAAAAAGAAAACAAATTTCATTCATTTCACATCATATTTCTTTTATTACATGAATTACCAAAAACGTTTATAGAATGCTTAACAAGCATAATATAATTTGCTTTTTTTATCTTTAAAGTTTAAGATTTTACTTGTACATGTCAGAGACCCTGTAAATAAAATATGTATCCCAGGAGTTTATTCCATTCCATGTAATTTGTAAGCAAACTTACATAGTTAAACAATGTTCTTTAAGCATCAGTATTTCTGTCCATGAAGGTGACTATCTCATAATTGTGGTCACATCACATAAGCTTAGAGGTGTAGCAAGGGTTCTCAGCACCCGGGGGCCCAAGACCCTTTTGGTGCCCCCACCTTAAATGTTTTGATTATTTGTTTGTGACTCATTACCCACTTAATGACAACCACAAAGAATTAACCACCTTCTCATAAAGAGCTAATTTAAAGTCACAATATAACACCTCACAATATCACAACTGTAAACATGGAACTGATGAGATATCGCCTACCAGGTTTACTTACATAGTTGTTAAATTGTAAACCATTCATCCAGTATCGTTCAAAGTCACACAGCCAGAGTAATCTCTCAAGGATGCAGTCACTTGTGGTGTACATGTATCACGAAACAGATTGATAAACTACTGCTGATGTTTACAAAACTGTGGATATACTTAACTAGATCTTGTACAGGTAGCATTCTGGTTTACATTATATATGAACCTTTTGTGCTTTTGCTGCTGCAAATGAATCCATTAAACCATCAAAATTTAAGGTACTGAGTATGTCTTTTTCAATACCTAATATTGCCAAGTTACTCAGTTGTTCTTGAGTCATTGAAGTTCTCAAGTATGTCATAGTTAATTTCCTGGGTGGTGGTGGCTAGTTATTAATTGACATTATAATTCATAGGCCAGAGGAAATTTTGCACCCCTTCAGACCTGTGTCCCCCCCATGCTACGCCTCTGCATAAGCTAGCTGTGGACGATAAGCAACTTTCAGATTAGTCTGAACACTATTTTGCACCAAAAAATAGAGAAATAATCTTTTCTTTCTTCTCTCCATAATAATGTAATAAATAGGAATGAAAGTTGGAATACATAACATCTCATGTTCTTTTTCTTAAAAGAACAAAATTTCCCTAATAAGTTATAAACAGGTTTATTTTTGTACAACAGTTCTATGTTGTGTGTTAACATTTGTCACACGCTACAGCTCTTTCTTTTTTTTCTTCTGTGTTTGTGACATCGCCTGGTTACAGGCTAACCAATTCATTTTTTAAAAAAATGTTTCTGTTGCTTTAATCCTCCTTAGATTACTTTGATAAAACTAAGTAACTTATTTAACTTACTGTGTTTTATTCTCAGAAATTTAAACCATTATTATGCAAAAGGAGAAACTCTAAAGAAGCGACTACATTGAAACCGTTAAAATTCAGAATTCTAAAGTTTAGACCAGTTGTGACCTCAGGATCTTAATTCTAAAATTCATAGATTCAAATCATTTGCAAATTTTGGATTTTGCTGGTGTAGTTAAGAATTTTGCCATTTGCAAGTCTGAGCGCTGTCAGCGCTCACCCAGTGGCCGTCTTGTATGTTTTGATCCTACTTCCTTGCAGCATCACACACTTGAGAAATTGTTGTTTATATTTTGCCTTTTTTATCACCCCTTATTATGCCTTCCACTCATAAAAAAAAAAAGCAATTGATGATGCCACAAAAAGTCACTGGTCAGAAACATAAGCAGAAATTCCTTACAATAAGTAAGAAGGTTGAAATATTGGTGCTGGATGTGTGTGCCACATGGAACACTTACTGCTGCACAAGAAAATAAGGTGGAGAGTGTCAGAGATGCTAAAGACAGGCTTACGGTCCTTTCTTGTGCAAATGCTTGGGAAAAGTGCAAAATATTGTGCTCCTAAAAGAGTTAACTTCCTTCCTGTAATCTACAAAGCTAACAATTAGGCTTGCATCACTCAAGAAATAACCTAAGAATGGTTTAAACATAATTTTGTACTTGAAGCTCATGCCCATTGTTGTAGGTTCAAGGTGCCGGCTGATTTAAAATAGTCTTACTCTTGGATAACTGCTCGGCACACCCACCTGTTGGAAAGATGGATGCAGATAATGTTTTACCCAAATACTTCCCTCCCAACCTTACTTCATTAAATCAACCCAGATCTCTTAGGACTAAATACAGGAAAGGTTTTATATGCCATCTTGTTAATTGCTGTTTTACTAGTGGAGGGATTAGAGAAATTCAAAAGGCAGTTTACTATCAAAGATGCACTGTGCTGTTTGGCTGATGTAGCCCACACTTAAAAACACATGGAAAAAAACTGCTTTCATCAACAAAATAGTTATTTGAAGATGAAATTTACCTTACTGATGAAGAATTTGGGAGTTTCCAGGGCAAATCAGAGAGGTTAAAGGCAGCAGAACTCTTAAACTATGCGAGTAGCACAAACGTTGATTTTATAAAGGACTTGAATGAAAATGATGTTATGACATGGCTTAATTGTGATCAGAATGCATATATTGTTGGGAAACTCAGACCTTGATATAGTGGAGTCAGTGATGAACAATGAGGAACTTGAAAGTGAGGATAATGAAATTCAGCTTAGTTTTTGCTTTATAACATTTCTTCAACAAAGAAAATTTTTTACAGAACATGAGGTAATGCAAGTTCACATGCTGCAAGATAAAATTTTACAGGAGAAATCTAAACACATGAAGCAAACATTACATGAACTATTTCCTAAAGTTAACAATAAAAATACTAAAAATAGAAAATGATGGTGTTTTATTTGATAAAACAGTAACAAATATAACATTTTGATTTTTATAACCTTTTTACTTTAGATAATTATATCAGGTTTGGCCTCCATTCATCTTTTTATTTTTTTTTTATTATAAGTGATCATTGAGATGTCTTAATATCATTTCCTGCGCTTGATGAGCAGCATGAGATAAGTAGTATAGCTTTTGTTTCGATAACAGTTACAAATTATATCTCAGCACAAATGTAATTTTCTAAGTAATTTTATTACAAATTTGTATTTTTAAAGCAGGGAAGAAAATCTATTATGTAAGAAAATCAAATACATTTATTTTTGCTTTTGCTAGATGTATTTTTTATGTGTTTTCAGTTAGGGTTTACTGTATACATCATTTCTGTTTTTATTCCAAAATTTGGAAAATTCTAAAATTCAGAAAGGTCCAGGTTCCGATCATTTCAAATTTCAGGGGTTCAACTGTAGTGATATTTCTGCTAATACTGTACATAGTTCATTTCTTGAGGTAGTCAATCCCATGATGAAGTTATTTTTATTTTTATCTTGCAGACACCGTGGAGCAGAAGATACTGGAATGGCCATCTTGGATATTGGCATGCTGACAGGCTATGAAGTCCCCACACACAACTTGGAACAGGTAGTTGTCACAGTCATTGTGAACTCGTGATTTCATTGATTTCTGTTCAGATTAGAACAGCTGTTATTATTGTCTGTGTACATGTCAATACAAGCTCTTGTTTGGTCTTATGGCATACAAGTCAATTTATTTCATTTGCAATAGATAATTAAAACTGCTGCATTTTGTCAAAGAAATTTTCTATATTTTTAATAAATTCACAATTATTTGTTCTTAATAATAGTGATAATTCAACCAAATTAATCCATTTGCCCCATAATCATCACCTGCCATAAAGTTTACTCCTTGGGAGGCAGTTCAGATGTAAAAAGTATTAGTGTTACTGACTTGGAATTTAAAAAAACCTACTTGGTACCATCTTTTTTCCCCAGCTGATCATTATCTACGTGCTTTCATCTTTCAGTTCAGATTTCCTCCTCTTAGTTTTAATTTTTTACCCCAATTGTATTTTTATTAATGAATCCTTGATGATTTGCATGATATATTCTTACAGAAATAAATAATTTCACTTCTTTTCCAGTTAAGAAGCAAAACAGTAATTAGTAATTTTGAAGCGTCAAGCAGATCTGTTGTACTGTACCTGGACAAAGTAGGTTGTTACATACTATTACCATCCTTAACTACATGATGTTTATCTTGTTCTACATGGTTCACCATAAATTAAAGAAGACCTAAGTTTTCTAGCTAAACTACACATTTTGAAGTTTCACAGTTATATAATGCTATGGAATTACTATTACAGAAATTAAATGCTATTAATAATATATTTGAATTTTCTTTTATTTGGCTTTACCAAGATTTAAATTTTTAATTAACTCTCTCTCTTGGGTCAGTGAGTAAAGAAGTATTCACTCTGATTCAGCTGGAACAAGTCCAGTCTCTTTGCTTATTGTTAACCTATTAAATTTTTCACAACATACAGTTTTCAGCTTAAGTCTTGAGATGCTTTAAAACTTAAATCATTTTCAAACATTTCTTTTGTAGGTTCCTTTCTTGGAATAGAGTTAAAGCTATTGTTGCTTGTGACAGTCAGCTTCATGTTTCATTTAAAAAAACATTTTTTAAACTGAGTGACTTGTTTCCTTTGCATCAGTATTGAGTTTCTGTTAAAGTTTTGTCTTCTTGGAACATCATTGTCTACAGCTGCATTTAAAAAAATCTTGATGAATACAGCTATTGTTTGAAGATCCTGACCAGTGCTGATTCCTTTGGATGGAGTATGTGGGAAATCTTACAGATTATTCTTAGTTTTCTTTGTCGTCAAACATACTTGTATCTCCAGTTTTTAGATTATGGTCATGTACCCTTTTCTGTCAAAATATATTGTAGTTTATGGTAGTTTGTCTGTGTCATCATGGTGGCTATTAGAAAAGCCATTTATTTTTGTTGATCATTCTGTGACCAGATGTTCTTGCTGATGTGTTTGACTATCATGTTTTGTCAGGTGATCTACTTTTTAATTTTTGTCAGTGCCACAGGTGCAGGCAGGGATCAAATGGATAACTAGTTACCTGTGTTTGTCTCCTGTAGAGCAGACAGGACTTGTTCCAGCCTTGGTTCTAAGCTTTTTTACTTTTAAAGGATTCCAGTATGGAAAATGCACTTGAAATAAATACTAACTTTTTATAGCAGTAAAATGTTCTGCAGATAGAACATCAAATGTGAGGAAGCATGAATGCTATAACATTTGTTACCATTTTCTGCTGTGTTCATTTGGGAAAGGCTCTGGTGATAAATATGATGCAAAAGTTGTTTATATATCATAGGCATAAAGAATAAATAGTGGGCATGTGCATTAGATAGGAGCCAATTATGTAATCATTTTGTAATCATATGGAACAAAATCTGCCTCAAGATGAATGGCATCCTAGAACTGTGGCATTATAAGTTCAATAACTTTTCTCCAGCATTAACCCTACCATGTGGAATTTAATCAACTCAATACATACACATGTCCAGCATTCAATATGGTAGAGGCTAAAGTGGGTAATGTTCTACAACAGAAGAAAAACTATGCCAATGTCGATTGCAGGCTTTAGAACTTGGAAGGGTAGCTGGCAGATGAATTTTCAGTTCTATTGCATATAACTTGTAAGATTGTATTGGCTGTTAACTACTGTAAATTCATCTTTTATTATAATTCATTTGTTAATTTTGTACATATTATTCAGAATTTGAAAAAAGCTCACAATTAGTCAATGCAACTTTTCAGCTCTCAATTATCTGAAAACCCTCAAATATAGCTATTTAACTTTGTTTTTAGTTTGCATTAATATTCTTTACACAGGTTCCATCTTCCAAAGATCTGTGTATAAAATTGCATGTGGTAGAGAAGAACCGAGTGAATAATCAGGAATCAGCATCAGTCTTGCTGTATGATTACTACAACAAAGGTAAGTTGGTATGACTGGAAACAGGTGTACTCTGTATAATTATTAAGCAGAGGCCATTTTTTAAGAGAATTAAAGGTTATGATTGATTGTGCATACAAAGTGTTGGCAGCAGAATTCAAAGATCATTAAGATTAGTTGATGATGATTTACTTAAAAATATCAAAAAACAAATTATTTAAGTCTTCAGGAAGAGGGTCTGAAAATTTTGTTAATGAAATCTTAAAAATAAAAAAGTGCACACGTTTTAGAGTAAAAGCAATTCAAATAAAAACTGACCACATCTTTTATTGGACTGCATCATTTCTCCATCTAGTTCTCCTTTTTGCAACAGGTAGTCAGATAACTCACAAGTTTCTTGATACCATCCTCATATCATTTTTGTTATTGTTGGCCCTCATGATTATTGGAAATTTTCTTTGAGTGTTGGATGTTTCCTCTGCATGCTGTCTTTTGCATTTTGGATCAAAATGATGTGCCAGTGTTTTATCACTGGTGAAAATATAGGAAAGAAACTAGTCACCTTTATCCTGGTAACATTGAAAGGTACATGTGTGTCAATCACAATCAGACCCAATGAGCACACTGTTTGGAAGTTCAGGTGTTCATGTATAATGGTATGGATACTGTCTGTATTTATGCCAAATGCATTACCAACTTCTTCAATATTCAATTATTGGTTATCACAGAGAACTGTGTGCACTTTGCTAATGATTTCATCAGTGATGGCACTGCTGGTGTCCTGGTTGATCTTCATCTACTATTGATTTATTTTTTAACCTGTCCACCCACTTGTACATTTTTCTTTTCACCATACAGTTCTCTCTATATTGTTTCCAACATTCTCTAGTACATTTAATTCGGCAGGACACTTTTGTACCCCAGAAAATCAGAAAATTAATTATGATAACTGTATGACGTGTCTACTTGCTCACTAACACCACGAGTGTATAATGCATAAATGAAGGTGAATTCAAGTAATAATACATCAATTTTGCCTGGCAGCATGGTATTTATTGCTTTGTTGCATGTAGAAAGCACTGAGGTAAATATCGCCTTTATTTTTTGAAAAACGTGTTAGAAGTGAGTTGATTCATCAAAGTTTACACTATGCAAACAGATGTATAAGCATGACAAAAAAAATTGTGGACCTCATAGGTGAAAAGGAGTCCAAGCCTAGCCAATTTATTTGCCACAACTGGCTTAAGAAGGAACAAAGTGGTTAACCTTGGTAAGAGGACATTTTTGAAAAGTTTAGGAATGTCTTAAATAAAATAAATTGAAAAAACCAACAAAAAATACTTGATTTAGATTTTCTATCTAAGAAACATTCTTTTTCAAAACAGAGAGATTTCTTTAGTTTTTGCAGGTGTCAAGTTAGTGATGATGTATTTATAGGTAGTGTTTAGTTCCATTTAGGAAATATTGAAATCAGCTTACAAAAACTGGAAAGAGTTTGATGACTGAGGATGTTTCATAGGAGAAACAAATGAAACATCGGCATCAGCCGTGCTGGTTAAACCAACCAGCCTGTATCTGTCATATAGATTTTCCATTTCTTTTTTTTCTACTTTCAGACAGAAAATGCCAGAAATTTTATAAGTTTGAACCTCACTCAGCAAACATTGACTTGTTCTGTGGCAGGTTTAATGAGAAATGCCACTGTGCTGTCGGTATAGTATATACACACACTTACTATTACTCTCTAACAGTTGTAAAAAAATAACAGCATAACAGTTTTGTAGTTTGATTTGATTAATTTTAATATTTTCTTCTGAAATGTCAGCTAATTAAGGTTAACTGAGAATTTTTTAAAGTTTCTGAATTTACAAAGGGATAGACACTGATTTCAACACCTAAAAAAACTACTACTAGCTAAGTCTGTAATGTTAGGCATCAGCTTCTACCAGCATATTTACTAACAAGTTAAGCACTGTTCATTTATTTTTAGGAGCATGTCCATCTATCAATAACAGATATGAGGTTCGAGAGCTAGGATACAAGTTTCTTATAAACAAGGCTTGTATTGATAATAATTTTGGTAAGTTTTAGTATTCACATTTCCATTTTATATTAACTCTTACTTTTAATGAAAAAGGCAATTCTTTGAAGGATACAGTGCCAGACAAAAGAGTTGGGACACTTCCTGTGAAATTGATCTATTCCCATCAATATATTCATTTTTAAAGGATCGAATGAATAGAATCACATCATCTAAGACCATTTAAGATCATTTTTGCACCAAGACAACGTCGTCTGAAATCAGAGATTTGATAGTTGAGCACCAAGAAAATCTGTCTTGTTGGGAGATAGCCGATCGAGTCAATTGTCCGAAAAGCACTGTAAACCACATTCTGAAGCAGTACAAGGAGACCGGAAACATGAAACCAAAAATGCGAATTGGAAGACCGCGAAAATGTGACGACAAAATGGATTGACTCATTTGTCGCAAATCCAGGGCCAATCTTTTCCTGACATCAACGGCCATTCGAGCCTCCCTGAGTGGAGTGAATGTCTCCAGTCGCACTATTCAACATCATCTATGCGAGGGGAATCTCTTTGGATGAATCGCCTAGAAAAAGCCATTGATCAGCAACAAGAACAGCCGCATCCGCATAGCATGGGCTAACAAAAACTGGACCAAAGTTCAATGGGCTAGAGTTCTCCTTTCCAACGAAACGATGATCATGCATATTCACAGTGCTGTCCGAGTATATGTTCGACGTTACCATAGCGAAAAATACAATATAAAGTGCACCCAACCAACAGTACAGGCCGGAGGAGGATCGTTGATGGTCTGGGGGTGTATGAGCGTGGCGGGACCAGGCCCTCTCAAGTTGATCAGGGGCAGAGTGACCGCCCAGACCTACTGCAATTTACTGAGGGATGTCATCGACTACATCAATGAGAACATGCCAGTCACCGCCATCTTCCGGCACAACAATGCCCCGATCCACACCGCCAGAGTCGTCACTTCCCTCACTACCCAACTAGGAATGGATGTCATGTGTTGGCCACCCCAAAGTCCGGGTCTCAACCCAATCGAAAATGCCTGGAAGCAGCTGAAGGCCAAGGTGGCCAAACACAAGAATCTCAACCAAGTCCAATTCTGACTGCCTTCGTTTGGTCGAATCCATGCCCTGTCGTCATCGAGAAATTATCCAAAATCACGGATACGCCACCCACTACTAGTCAATTGATCATTTCCATGCATTTGTTCGATTGTAATTTGGAATGTTGAAAAATATTTATGATTTTGCTCACTGTCCCAATTCTTTTGTCGCGGTACAAATTGGACATTGCCGATTCAAATATTTTTTCCACAGAATATGTAAACATATAGCATGTGTTGCTTTTATACATTGTAAAGGCATGTTTTGTGCATATAATAAACAATGTGATGGGTATTTAAATGTTTGTTAAAATGAGGAAGCTCAAATATCAATTTCGCAGCAAGTGTCCCAACTCTTTTGTCCAGCACTGTACATGCAATATTACAGTATGAAGAAAGCAGAATTTGTACATCAGTTTTATTGTCTAAACCAGTGCTTCTCAAACCATATGATGTGGTGAACCAGCAGGTGTTTTTTTCCAATGTGCCACGGACCGTTACCATATTTCTGCCATCTTATCATTTGTTTACGATCCGAGAAAATATTATTTGAAAATCTATATTAATATTAATTTATACCCCAAAAAACAATGAATATAATAAAGTTAAAACATTTTTTTTATTTCACAGGCCTTTTCGTTTGGCGTGAGCGATCGTGCCCACACAAGTGGCTGATCAGGTTTTAACGAATCACTCTTCAAGCGCCGATCAGTAAACTATGTACATCTATAAAATTCACTATGCACATGCATGTGTACGCTGCCACCGCTCACTTATGTCCGCCAGGCCAACTCGGTCCGCGTCACATGAACACAAAAAAGGTTCAGTATTTTATGTCCCATCCAGTTTTGATGCCTAAATAAATACTTGTATGGCTTTGTAGCCATCAGGAACCTCTCTTTTGTCTCCCGCAGTGGGACACTCCCTCCAGGTTAACTTTCCCTGGAATAATCAACCCCAATGACTTCCTGTTATTTTGCCACCTGGACAATACTCGATATCATTTAGTTTCCTTCTTTTCTGGAAACACACCACACTTTGAGTAGCACTGGTCTAAAACATGGGATATATCAACACTTCTATTTCTCTTTGCAGTAAAATGTTCTAATTTTCATTGTATATTAGTTCCAGAAAGTTGTCCACTTAAAATATTTCAGTTTGAATACTTAAACTAAAATAATGTATATTTTCAGTGTTTCTTGTGAATATAAAAGACTACATTGCAAAGAGAACTGGTAACTCGACTAAAGGCAAGATAATTGAAGTCCTTAAAGGTAAGGAGAGTTAATGTGAGTAGACCGTAAACCATTATAAAATGTCCCACAAGGAATATAATATTTATTGCTTCATGCTGTTAAGTTATTTTTCTCTTCTGCTAAAGAAATATTTACCAATTTTAAGCCTGTAGAGGTAATTTATGACTCCCAGTAATAACAAGAAAAAAAAAATATTATTACTGAATTGGGTAGGGTAAAAGTAAACTGTGTGGATCCTAAAATAAGCCCGAACTCAGACTATTTGCCAATGTCAAATCTAAAACAAGTGTCTATGCATTTTTTTTTTTTTTTTGATAAAAGGTCCACAACAAAATGCTTATTTAAACTTATTATTGCTAAAAAGAAAGATTTTAAATTAGATATTGTGATCAAGTTGAACCTTCTCGATCACATGATATGTAAATCATTAGAATTTTTCCATGACCTAGCAAAGAATGGTCAGTGACATAAGAAATCTATTTATTATGGAGCTGTGATGCAATTGCACAAGAATCTGAAAATATAGTGGTTCCTCCACAAATAGGCTTTCTTTTTTTCTTTTGTACTCTTGAATCCATTTTTTGTAGAGATGCCTATGAAATCCCTTGAAACGAGGAACACAGAATGCATTCTTTCTTGGAAGCCACAATGCTATCTTCAACTGGAGGTTGGCCACACGTACATGGTAATGGTGAACAAGATGCTGGAAGAGTTTAAAGGAAACAAAAAATGGTACAGTAGCTTGATTTATATTACCATTCATTTTCTCTAGCTCTTCTAGTAAACAACTTCAGCATGACTTTTTAATATTGTCTGAATGTAAATGCAACAGTGTTCATTTTATTTTTTCAGGTATCACTTCTTGTTAGAAAATGGCACCTTCATTGCGAACTATGATCATCTAAAAGTTAATAAGGCAGCAGTGAAATTAATTGAGCGACTGAATGGCCCACGTTGTCCAAATAAAGGTTGAGTGACATTCTTAGCAATTGGCTTTTGCTAATATCACTGTATTTTTAGGAAGCTTTTTTCACCTGACACCAATCCTTTCATTCTTGTATGGTTTGTCAGCAACTTCTGAATATATCTTTTGTAAAGGGCTCTATGCCAACTAAGCTGTTGAGAATAAACACTAAGGAATAATATTGAGAAACTTTGAGCAGGGTGTTAAATGAAATCAATATGCAGCAGACAACTTTTGAGGTACTCACATGCGTTATTCCACTCACCAGTCAAAGATGGTAAAATCCGAAAGACCCATTTTAATGCTAAGAAAAAGACAACTGGTTATACATAATTTTCTTCTGAGTTTAGTACTTAATAGGGAATATGTAGGACAGCTAGTTATTCCTGGGTAGTCTATATACACCAGATGAATAGAGCAGCTGCTGTTCTTTCACCTTCTTGTCTAGAAAAATTTTCAGCTCTCCAATGCTACATTCCACTGTGGATGGGCCCTGTACTGCAAACATACGCAGCATTGAATGAATTCTCTCTATTGGAAGACTCTCCAAATTTGTCAGCATACCCACAATGTAGGTCCAGAAAACCTGGAAATAAACCAGAGTAAGCTTACAAAATATCAAATGATCTCTGGTAATTTTGGCACAAGAGTAACCTGGTACAAAGTTCTCAGATTGCTATCTTTTTAATGTACTCTGTCAAGTTAATCTGACCAAAATTTATATTTTAGGTATCTAGATGAGTAGTTAACCAGTATGGACTATTAAAATGCTTGATCCAGCAATGTTTGTCTATTTATTGTTCACCAAAACAACCTTGAAAGCCTTCAACAGTGACACCATGAGAAGAACGTCATTACTTTCCACATGCATACTCACTGTTATCACCCATGCAACAGAAATGAATCAAAGAACAGTCCATCATCATCTCCACAGTCTTAGCTACAGTGGGTGTGTAGCATTTAGTCAGAAGACATGTCTAACCAGACCCTCAAGTATCAGTAGCATGTGCTCTTTGATGAGTCCAGGTTTCAGAAATTTATATCGCTAAGTTCCACAGATGATAATGATTAATGAAATGAACAGGTAGTTTCAGTATTATTAGACAATAGCATCTTTAAAATTAGTGTCTGTGACAGAGAGATGTTGTGCATCAAATTTTATTGAAACCTGGTGTATTTGAGTATCAGTTTCAGATACATTAAAAAGTTATTTCTTTTACCTGCATTTGCTCTTCTCTCTGTGTGCGCATTGATGCCATTGCTGATTCTGTTTCCTCTTCAGCTGTGATGATGATGTCAGACTCAGCATTAGACCTACGTTCTTCCACCAAAACAAATGTGTCGGTAGCCTCCTCCCTCAGCAGACCCTGACTCTGCCAATAGGCCAGCTTCCTTCTCAAGGCTGTTGCTGGAATCTGTAGGATACTGCTCAGTTCCTCTACAGTCCATTGGCCTGAAGTTAGAGACAGTAAAAACACTGCAACAGCATGGCCAGCACCAACTGGGCTCCAGCACAGTCCATTAGCCTACTTTATTCAGAAATTAGAAAATAATAATAATCAAACCCACTCACCTTTGTTTTGGAACTGCATGATAATGGCTGCATGTACAGGAGACACATTTAGATTCAAAGTCCGTTCCTTCAGTTCAATGTCAATGTTTACTAAACCTGGAAAGTCAAATAATATGATTATTTTCACAATTATTTCCAATACTTCCAGCAACAGCAATCAAAAGATTAAATGTCACATAAAAACTGAGTATAAAATGCAAATAGCATGTGATAGAATTGAATCTTTTGTAAAAATGAAATGCTCCATAGTAGTCATTTGTTGATACAGTACACAGTGATTGATTGTCATGCAAACAATCAGAAAGTGCCACACCTACAGGACGACTATAAAAGTATAGGCAGTGATAGCATTGTAGTGTGGTGAATACAGTGGCTCCTGGGAAGGAAATGTAACATGCTAAATGTGTAGAAATCAGAGTCTTAGCTAGCGAAGGCTACTCCATGTGGCAAATAACATTCCAACTTCATATAAGACTCTGAGGAGGATATGTAAAACTGGTACTGTTGACAACATATGCAGATGAGGAAGAAAGCCAAAACTCTTCAAATTGATATTAAATATATCTGGGTATGCTCGCTCTCTCTTATAAACAATGAGCCAGTAGAGATCTTGTGAATGACCTAGCTGCAAGTATGGGTGTTAACATTTCTTCAAGCATAGTAAAATACACATTACTGTGTAGTAGTCTCAATGGATGTGCAAATGCCCAAAAACCTTTGCTATAGCAGTTTGTTCAAAGGTGAACCTGCATATCAGCTAAAGGTGTCAGATATTTGCATAAAATCGAAGGTATACTCTGACTGCCAACAGGTACAGGCAGGTTCTCACCATTCATGACAATGACCCCAGGCATACAGCCAATGTGGTGAAAAACTATCTGGAATGGTTATGAAGATGCCTTAGCCTGCACAAAATCCTCATATGAATGTCAATGAGTTTATGTAGCTACCAAGAAAGTCAAACTGCAACCAAGCACCTTGGATTTGTGGAAAGTGCTACAAGATATTTGGAACAACCTTCCACAATCCTTTGTCAATAACCTGTATGGGAGCATGAAAACAAGGTGTCTTACTCTATATAAAGGAAAATATATACATATATACACACAATGCTCACACTGTTAGTCCCTTGGATGTGTGATATTTGTTGTTGGATGAGTAGTATTTTGACATTGCTCATTGCTCTGGATATCGGTTTCTAGATCTCATGCCAGTGAATAAAATCCTATGGGGTAACATGACGGGATTCTGCACTGATAGGGCTCCCGTAGTGGCAGGGTACAAAGCAGACTTGCATCCATTGGTAAAGGAAGTTGCACTGTCTGCAGTGAGGACACCAAGAACAGCTTTTATCCAAGGATCTGAATCCAGAACTGAGTAAAGTGATACAAACCAACACTACTATAGTTAACAATATCAAGACAACCATTTCATGCTCATCTTTTTGGCTAAGCTGCATAAAGAATTGAGATCTGAGTACAAGGTACTACTGTTCCACATAAAAGTCTGCTCTCAAAAAGAAAAGTACTTGAGAGGAGCTCTGATGAACAGAAGGTGTATGTTGTGGCCTATCTCAGCAACATCTATGGGAAACTGAATCAGCTAAATGCTAGTCGGCATATTTATGAAGAAAATCACTTTCTGGGGGAATAACATCAGGATTATGAACTATAAATGTTCTCTAATTTTTGTAACTTTCTGACTAAAAATACCAGCACTTAGCCACCTACACAAGTGATGATTGACCATCTGTCACCTGGAGCATCAATTTGGGTCATTCTTTCCACACTTGAACATGTCACAAATTAACTAGATGCAATTCATGATGCAATAAGCCTACCATCAAATGATCTAATTTTCCAAGCTTTATTACCAATGAAATCTAGTTCAGCACAAAAAATGCCTATCCTGCCTTGTCAACATGTGTTCTCAAGGTACCTATGCTTTTTTCCATGATTTACTTGTGTGAATCAGGATTCAGTGCTTTAGTTTCCATCAAGTCCACTATTGCTCCACTTTGGATGTCACCTCTACCACAAACAAAATTTTGAGAGGCTATGTCACAAGGTGCAAGGCCACATCTCACACAAGTTCAACTAAGCATGTTGTAAGATGGTGCTGCTAAAACTATGGGCTGCAAGAATTTGTCACTGTATTAATGCGGGTCTCAATGAGAAAACATTGAGAACCACCGAGTTATACACTTCCATGGGCAAACAAGTAGTCAGCACTTTGTCTAAATCACTTTCACCACAGGGAGCTGCTGAAGTTGCTGGATTCTTGAGGCATAAATTAATTAGGACCACAAAAGTCTGTGCTTCATATTACAAGTAGCATGAAAACAACACAAACATATGTTAAATTCAGAATATGATAATGAATAAACCTGTTCACATCTTATAAGATGGGGTTAATTTCTAAACAAGGAAAGTAGGTGCATCTTTATAATGAAGGCGCAGTGGCTGGTTTGGAAGTATTTTACTGATAAACAATTGCTGTTATAAGAAAATAACATTAAAATAGCATAGCAGTGATGCTTGCTGATTAGAATTTCATATTCTCTAGCTTGGAATGTCCAAATATTCAAATAAAAATCCATTCATGTAAATGTACTGAAATGTGTGTGGGTGGGTGGGGACGGGGGCAATAGCTGACATTTTTAAATAATGAAAGTTATTTCAAGAGATTCAGTAATCTGATGTGTTTGAAGAAAAGAGCAGGGTCAAATCTAAGTTAAGAACAACAGAATATGATGTCAGTTCAGTTTAAACAAAACCAGACAGGAGCAGCAAAATATCTCTGACAAAAACTTGGAAATCAAACGAAAAATTCATCACTAAGCTAGAATGTGTACAACAAAAATTTTCTGTTGTTTATAAACCATTTTACATGAACTTATTTCGTTGCAGAATAGAAAGTTGGTGTCATCCATGATAAATTACATTTCACTGTGTTTTAGATGCAGAGCAATAAGTTTTTTGTTCAATGCAATAAATAACCATCAATTGTCAATAAGAGTAACGTTTCAAAGATGAAAATAATGACCTATAGTTTCTTGGGGACATAAAGAACAAGAGGATGCTATTAGCAAATGCAGTTTCCTCTTACCCAAGTGAGACTTCCACACCAGTGTTCGGTTTCCTTTTAGGGACTCAAACTTCTTTGTGTAGTTCTCCAAACACCGCTGCATGTTTTCTGGCAGAGTTAACTTCTCCTCACGAAATGGTGGCCAGAACTGTGCAGACAGGATCATCATGTTGATATCAATATCCTGCAGGTCAAAGAAAAGCAAAAAAAAACAATGCAATTAGTTGGCTGGTTGACTGTATATCATATATTTTCTTTCATAGTACATATGCTTCACTTTCCACATAATGCTGTATTTGGAAATCCATGTGGTCACACTAAAGAACAGTAAAAAAATCTTATCTGCACTTCAGAGAAATTCTAAGTTTAGCAAAAATGAATTTTACTCCTGATTTAAAAATAAAAAATAGGTCAAAGAATAAAATAGTTATTAAAGTAAATAACTAAAACATGACATTCACAATCCATTCAAATTATTTTAAACTTTTGTAAGCAAAATCAAGTTAAGATTTGTTTTGACTTTCTATGAAGACCTAGACAGCAGTTTATTTGATATACCCTTCTGTACTTTATCAAGAAGAATGAAGATTATTAGACAAAAATAAAATCAATCTATATTAATTTCATGTAATTATATCCTGAAATAATGCTTTGCTTTTTTTTTTTTTTATGTATCATCAAATAAATTAGTTGGGAAACAATTTATCTTTATTTTTCAACTACAGAATAAGACTTATTCCCCTTTGTCCTGTTTTATTAGGTTGTCACAAACGTTTTGTTGGTTTTTATATTATGTTAATTTGGGGTTCATTCTTTGCATGCTTTGTAGATAAGTTCTATATTGTTTTGTAGCATGTGTTTTTGGAATACATTATGCAAAACCTACCTTTTTAAAAATCATAAAATAGGTATTTGTTTCAGGGTTCTGAGTGAAGCATGGATAGAAAAGTTTTTCATGCCATTTTGCTTCACGAGTTCAAACCAGGCCACAAAGTGAACGAGGCCACCTGTAACATTGAGCAGGCATGGGGCGAGGACACAGCAAATGAGCGCCCAGTACAACGATGGTTTGCAAAGTTTTGATCAGGAGATGTGAGCCTTGAAGATGAGGAACGTAGCGGACATCCTTCCAGCTGTGATGATGACCGTCTGAAAGTCTCAGTTGAAGCTGATCCAAGAAAAAGTGAGAAATTGCTGGAGAGCTTGACATAAGCACTGAAAAGCATCTTGATGCAATCGGCAAGGTGAAAGGGCTTGACAGCCTCACGAGTTGAATGAACAACAAAGAAGTCTTGGACTGGAGATCTGCTCTTCGCTTGTCATAACAAACAAAATCAACCCATTTCATGACAGAACCATTACGTGATGATGAAAAATGGATCCTTTATGACAATTGCAAATGATCAGCAGTGGCTCCACAGAGACAAGGTGCCTAACCACATTCCAAAACCCAGCCTCCATCCACAAGGTGGTCTTGGTCACCATCTAGTGGACTGCAACTGGTGTCATCCACTATAACTTCTCGAAACCTGGCGAAACCATCACAGCTGAAAGATACTGTCGTGAATTAAACATTGTTCATCAGAAGCTTTTCTAATGACAGCTGGCATTGGTGAATCAGAGAGGTCCAATCCTGCTCCAAGACAATGCTCAACAACATAAAATCTCATTGTTGTGATAAAAAAAATTAACAAATATGCCAATATTTAGCCTGTAACAAGTTTATTTTTTAAAATTTATATTGTCAATGAAAGAAACTTTCACTACTTATGATGAGCTGTTAATCTCAGCAGATACAAAGTGAAAAAATTTCTAGCAAAATATTTGTGAAACAGACTTTTTTGCAAACACAACTAATCCCAAAAAAATAAAATGGCACAGCAACATCTAGTAACGAAGACAGCTTTGATTTCCTGTGTTGATGTCTAAATCAAATTAAGTGAAAGTAATGAAAACCTGAAAAAAACATACATCACCACCTTCAGCTTGCTCAGTGTCTTTCTTATTCTCACGGATGACTGTATTGATCCTGCGTGAATCTGTCACATCCTTTAGCATCACCTCACAGTAATGTAGCTGGGTCTCTCCAAAACGAAGCTTCAACAGTTCAAGGTAGCGAATCTCTTTTTCAGTGTTGTGGCTGAACTGTGAAAGGACACGGTCTGCCAGCAGATTGCGGTATTCATTGACAAACAGCTCCTTGCTGCCATATATGTTCACCAGCATACTAATGATGTCTGATGTGCGCCGGCTTTTAGACATCGAAGCTGAAATGAATAGTCAGGGTTAATTTCACTGGTTTAAAGCTATACACTTGTCATCTACCCATAGATGTAGTTGCAATGAGATTTCCATATCGTACAAACAAACAAGGGATTCTATTACCAAGATAGTTACACATGAACAAAGTGGGTTAATTCTTATACAACCAAACACACAGCAAACCAAAAAAAAAAAGTATTTGATCTCAGAGTAATCAGACTTCACAAAGCTGGTTGCTGTGATGTGTTTATATCCCTGTAGAAAGTATGTCATGTGATGTTTACAGGAATAACAAACACATCAGGTTCACTTTCATGTTAATTATGTATTGCTTATTGCAGCCAAATAAATATTAAACAATGTTTTAACTTGCAGAACATTAACATTTATGTTCATATAATCAGTTTCACATTGTTAATATTTATTTTTTTATATGACTAACCTTAGACTTAATACCAATTTTCAAAATTGCATGGAGGAAATTAAACTTCTACATTCATTAGAGGTTATTGTCAGTTCACTCTTTGTTTCATTTCTTGTCCCAATATTCTAGCACCTCCTTTTTCTCTTTGCAAAAAACTTCAAATGGACAAACGTTTGGTTGAGATCATTGTCCTGCAGGAAAACAATTTTGTCCCAATGGTTTCTTTTCTGATAACAGTTTGCTTTCTCATATGACATTGTGTACACATCTATCCATGATTTTTTTGTCAAGTACAATTGATCAACTCCTTTCAAGGTCATACAACCCCAGAGAAGAGCCTTTAGATAACCACTCTAACCGTCAAGCTGCAGTGCACATAACTAAATATGCACAAGCCTAGGGGACTGTGGTGCATGTAAATACATGCAGTATTTTTCCTGCCATTATTTGAGTTTCCTGTGAGGGGAGCATTATTTGGGGGAGTTAGGTAGCTTCCAGACCCAAATTACACCATCTGAATAAATAGAGGTGGTTCTTTTTATTAGGTGTTGGTTATTTACTGCAACAATGAGACTTCATATCGTTGCTGAAATTGAAGTTTATTAATCAAAGTAAGTTCCATTACAATCAATACACTTCTGCCAACGAGGTACAAACCCATTTATACTGTTTTGAAAAAAATCTTGATTTCTGGAGTTGATAAAATGTTGGAAGACAGTTGCTGTTGGGTTGGAGGAGGATTTCATATGGAGGAAGCTGTTGAGGTGTTTGAAAAGGTGATAGGTAGTCTGTGGGAGAAAGGTCTGGTGAATGGGCTGGGTGAGGCAGAACTTTGTACCCAACGTGTTCAGTTTCTGAAGAGTCACTTTTGCAACATGAGGACGAGCAGGATTGGGCCTCCCTGATTCACCAGTGCTGGCTGGCTGTTGTTGGGAGAGTTTCTGATGAACATTTAATTCAGGGCATTACCTTTCAGCGGTAATGGTTTCACCAGGTTGCAAGAAGTTATAGTGGATGACACCAGTTGCAGTCCACCAGTGACCCTAACCTTTGGGTGGAGGCTGTGTTTTGGAATGTGGTTAGGCCCCTCGTCTCCGCTGAGCCACTGTACTGATTTTTTGTGTTTGTCGTAAGATCCATTTTTCACCACTCATAATGATTCAGTCCAGAAATGGTCGATTTTTTTTCTTATGACAAGCGAAGAGCAGATCTCCAATCAATGAATTTGTTGTTGTTCATTCAACTCGTGAGGCACCCACTTGTCAAGCCTTTTCACCTGGCTGATTGTGTCAAGATTCCAGGAAACAGTTGCAGTGCTTATGTCAAGTTCTCCAGCAATTTCTTGGATGGGCTTCAACTGAGGCTTTCAGACAGTCGTCATCAAATCTGGAAGGACGTCCGCTACATTCCTTATCTTCGTGGTTCACATCTCCTAATCGAAACTCTGCAAACCATCGTTGTACTGGGAACTCATTTGCTGTGCCCTCGCCCCATGTCTGCTTAATGTTACGAGTTGCCTCACTCGCTTTGTGGCCTGGTTTGAACTCGTGAAGCAAAATGGCACGAAAATCTTTTCTATCCATGCTTCACTCAGAACCTTGAAACAAATACCCATTTTATGATTTTTAAAAAGGGTAGTTTTTGCTTAATGTATGCCAAAGCACACGTTACAAAACAATAAAACTTATCTACATACACCTTCACAAGCTTGCAAAAAATAAAAACCAACAAAACTTTTGTAACAACCTAATACCTTCATAACTTATAAATCCATCACAAACTCTGAAAGTATTTTTACATGTACTTTGTTGCAAGGTATAGTCATTTTGCTCTATTCGTACCGATAAATATTTTTTCTTCTCGCTACTCTTCCAACATGCATTTTGTTTCTTGTTGTTTGGGGACTAATAATGGTTTCTCTACCCTCCTGTAGCTTTTTGTAACCTGTGTGGCAGATTTTCTTCTATCTTCTTCTACCATTTCTAAGTTTTTAAACTATACTTTTATTTACTCTGAACTTCACAACAATACTTTTTATGTTGACTTGGTAACTGAAATAATGCAGTCATTTTCCTCTCTGCTTCAGAGCTGTTGCCTGCTCTCCCCAAATTTGTGATGTGCTTTATGGTTTTTATGTTGGAAAGTAAATAAACCAGACACTGAAATCACTTTTTGCCTTAGTTTTTATACAATATAATTCATTTAACTAAAGTAGAACCTAGTGTATATTTTTTTCAATCATACTGAAATTTAAACAAACCTCAAAATCTGGTTGAATATTTATGGAAAAAAATTCATGCTGCAATAAACAATACATAATTGGCATGCCAAAGGAAAAAGCCTATTGTGTTTGTTATACATCAAAACAGGTGGCATACACTTTACAGGTACCTAATCTAATTTCAGCAATTAGCTCTGCCAAAAGAATGATTATTTTGGGGTTGCTGAGTTTTTTTTTTTTATTCACTGTAAATTCTATAAAGGATCATTCTGATTTCAATGCAGTTTACTTAGTTAAAATCTGACATTTAGGGAAGTATAAACATTCATTCATTGTCTATTGTCCAAACTCTCACAAGTCTATACTTCATTGAACCTCCAAGACCTAGCATGAAAGTCATAAGATTTGTGTACCTGGATCAGCATCCACAGGGTCTGGAATCCATTTATTCCACTCCTCCAATTCATCATCACTGGCAGCATTATCATCAATGACACGAGGCATGCCTCGAATCAATTCGTCAGACAGTTCATTAGCTCCTTCTTCTGTGAGACTGGAAACGATACAGCGTACTGTGTTGTCTCGGGATCTAAACAGTTAAAAATTCATGAGCAAACTTTAAAATGCAACAAGCACCTGCTACTCCAGATCTTTTGTAAAGACACCACAAGGACACCATTGTTAATACAGGTGTAGACCACAGACAGTAAGTAATGTGATTTAGAAGTAGCCAGTTCTGATCTGAGCACCTTGGTTGTCATATGCTGCTTGAGCAAAAGCAAAATGACTCCCCCTAGTAATGCACACAACTGAAAACAAAATAATTTTACTTACTTAACAAAAATCTAACAATTCTTCACTTTTACATATGCTGAATAATTTATGTGAGGATTGCTAATTAGTTTTGTCATTATTACAAGTGTTCATAGCAAATTTTCTAAAAAGATATTTTCTAGCAAAACTCCATAGTTAGGTAACTTGAACTTGAGTCAATATACAAGGTGGTTCATTAGTAACCAAATAGCAAGCCTTGAAGGAAGATGACTGTAATCAACTTGAGTTTTGTAAGTGGTTTCTGGAGACCCCCCCCAAAAAAATCACTCTTCTGGACCCAGATGTAGACAGATAAAACCACATTTAAGACAAATGGGCATGTTAACAAATGTAACTGAGTCTACTGGCATGAAAAATCCTCACATAATCAATAAGTTCCTGGTGTAACTGTGGGGGTCAGGGATATGCTCAGATGGTGTTGATGGACCCTTCAAGGGCACAGTCACAGCTGCAAATTACCTTGAAAAGTTTCAATGAACCATTGTACCCAAACTTGCAGATTAAAATAATCTCTGTACATGTGCGAGTATTTTTAGTACTATTTCAGTTAACTTACTTATGGACTACTACATATATCATGAGCCACTCTGAATAATCACTGTGATCCAAACATTTTCATGGAAGAAGAGAATATTCAAAGTCCATAGGGTTTTGAAAAGGAAGTTAGTTTCAGACACAAGCACTGAAATAATCACAAAAGATCAGGATACACGATTCGTCCCTGGAAATTTTTTTTAATCTCTCTTATCCAGGAAGTTCTGAAAGCATTTAGAAAGATTTCTGTGTTTAGGAAAATGATTCGGAAAATTAATCTGTCAAAAACATAGCTAATGTTTTTTATCAAACATAAAAAATAAAGTGAAATAAATATATGATATTAAATAACAACAAAGAAAAGTGTTCTGAATCAAATCAATGGATATATTATCTTCTAGAGAGATCACACCATTATGCCCAATATACTAATCTCCAATTCCCTTTTCTTTTGAGTGGAGAGACTTTCTAGTCTGCAGGGTCAAGTAGCTCTTATCCTGACTGTGGTAAAGTTCCCCATCGTATCAAAATCTGTTTTCTACTCCAGCATTGTAAAAGCAAGATGATATTCTTGATCATTTTGCAGTGTACACAACTTCTGAACACCATTACATGAACACATAGCAAAATAGGTTCTAGAATCATCTGAACTGCACCTTTCACTTTCCTTACACTTTCATCAGAACATTATAAGCTCTTCTGCATCAGAAATGTCACTTCAATCTGGAGGTACTAATCAGCAAGGATGTTTTAAACAGAATTAAACTAACTTAAACACTGAATATTATGGAAGAAAGAAAATTATGATAAAACATACTTCTCTCTTTACTACATGAATCATTTTGAACAAACAGCAGCTTCCCCCTAACATCTTCATTGTCAGGCCACATGATAGAATTTCTAGTTGTAATTGGTCCTAGATATTGTCAAGCACATGGTCCAGTGAATTAACATCACCACCATTCCATATCATAGGAATGCAGCAGAAAAAAGTTTTTTTTTTTGGTTTTTTTAAAGATCAAATCAGACAAACAAGTGAGAGGATGCTCACCTCAAATTCCTATCAGCCATGTGTGAACTGTAAGAACCTAAAAAATATTCATGTGAACTGACTGACAGCAGAAACTGATATTTAAATGGATATAACAATTTTCATTAACATTTTTAAAAAAATCTGATTTATGGTCTGATATCCCCAATTGTTATAGAAAGTGTTGTGTTAATTTGCACTAAAACATCTCTCAAACATAAAATCACCTTGAATACAGAGCAGAGATAATGAGATCAGCTGATAAAATTGTACAGTTATGCTGAGAAGTTCATTCAGTCAAGCCAACCTACCCACCGAAGATATTTCTGGACTGGTTCACAAACCAGTTCAAGAAGCACACCTGCAGGATCCAAAACACGCAGAGCTCGGATGGCAGAGATGTATGCTGTCAGAATGTCCGATGTATTCACACACACTAAAAAATTTAATACTACAATTTTAGAATAAGTATGTGGATAGATAAAACGTGAACTAATCATCACTTACAGCTTTGGGTGGTATTACAAGAAATAAGGTAAGTTTAAAGCAATTACTTACTCCCTTCAGAAAATTAAATAACAGAGGCAATAAACCAACAGCTCCTCTGCTCCTAGGCAGTCAGTGATTTATTACAGATATGACTTTATTTCAAACTAAAATATTTTGAGGGAGTACAGTTTGCTCTGTCTATTCATATCTAATTGCAAAATATTCTAATATCAAACTTATATTTTTCTATGACAGCACCAGCTAAATCCAGTAAAATGTATATTATTATTTATATATACTATACTGTATTGAAACTGTCTTGCAGAAGTGGTTGCATAGGAGAACTATTAGAATGTATCTTGCCATCATTGACAAACTGTCAGAATACAACAGATAGCAGGGCAGATCATGAAAGCTAGAACTGGTTGTTAGGCAATGCAAAGCAGATAGATATGTTGAGTTGGGGGGCTTGGCACACAATGAGAAACTAAACGATATTTATAAGTATATATAACTTTAAACTTCAGAACAGTATTAGCTCATTCATGTTGCTGTTGTGGATGCCATTCCTTTTCTCAATAGCCTCAAGGTTGCAAGATCCTGTGGATAATAAAGGATTAGCATAAAAGGTCCACAATGCCAACTTAATACTACTGTTAAACCATCATTGACTGGAGTCACCATGTAGTTTAAACATCTATTGCTATTCCTTAATTTTAAAATGAGCTGAATAAATTTCTTTTTTGTTTGGTTCCTTTCACACTAAACAGATGTAAGCAAGAATTTTTTTTATCTATAAGCCAGAACCTTTAAAAAGGCAATGCTAGCTACTTGAAAGATTATAGAAAATCTGGTGTTCTAGATAAAGGTTGTGACAACAAAGTAGCTTATAAAGCATGGCTAAGTGAGCTTAATAAATATACTTAAAATTTAAGGTTGCTGATTATGATCATGAAAAAAAAAAAAAAAAGCAGAGAAAGAGGATTAGAAAATTCAAAATTGTTAATGGGAGCTTTTGAATGTAAATTGGTTTAACAAAAACAAGAATTATTTGAAATTTATGATAGCTGCTTTTCATTTCTATGTATAATGGTTTTAGAAATAAAGCATCTTGTCCTTTTAAATGTCCTGGGTTAATGCAAAAAGCTTAGCCATGATTAACCTGCTGACTGATTGGTTTTCTGGTGTCACCAATAGAAACAAAATAAAAATTAAATTAAATTTATATTTACTAGAATATTTTCCTTGTTTAAAAATGGAATCAAATAAACAACCAAGTATGAGAAATATTCACCAGGATGTAATAATCTATTTTCAAGAGCAGTTTTCAGGGAGGAAACCAAGTGAGATCGCAAATCTGTTTTCATCAAACATGACTTCAGATCCAAGATGGCTGGTTCAGATTCTGGAAACTCAATGATGATGTTGAAGAGCTGATCAATGAGTGTGCAGGCATAGGTTTCATACATGTACTGACGCAGTGTCTCCTTGAACTCAGCAAGAAGCAGTGTATCCTTGGCAACATGAGGATCAGAACAGTACACCAAATTAAGCCACCCCAACACTTTTTTGTCTAGCCACTGTGAACAAGTTAAAAAAGAAACAAACAAACAAAAATTACAAAGCATTATGAAAATTTCAGTATGAAGCAACATAATACCTGCCTAAATATTTCAGTTCATTAGTTTTATTGTTTGGTGCAGAGACTAAATGTATAAATGTTGTCACTCACCTTCTCTAGGCCTTCCAAGAAAGAGGTTTCCACATTGCCCTTACATGTTTGCTCTACATGTTGCTTAGTTACCTGGTGAACAATGTTGGTGATACAGGAACCAGCTACTTTATCCAGAAGGTACAATTCATCTCTGCAAGCAAAACAGACTCATACATTTTGATTTCTACCAATACTGCAAACAAAGGCATACTTCAGAGAGAGAGAGAGAGAGAGAGAGAGAGAAGAGAGAGAGAAAGGAGGCATCTTTTTGGCACAATGAAAATGAAATAACATATCTTTGACAATTTAAAAAAAGAAAGATGATTTTCATCAAGTTTCCTTTCCTTTTACACAGTTCATCTTTACAGATAAGTTGTATCTTTCTGCATGCAAATAATAAAAATGTGAAATTTCATTGTCATTTCCAAACCATTAGAAACATTTTATAGATTGAATCCATCTTGGATTTGACAAAGACACCCTGATCTAATTATCCACAAAGAACTTAACTGCTACAAGGTAGGTTTAAACAACCTGGCTGCACTGCCTATGTAGCAGCTGAGATTAGCTAAATTTGCTACTTTGAAACCAACAAACATTTCTAAAAGCAGAGCCTAGAAATTCACAGCATTGTCTATTTCCATTTTTTTAAATGCAGTATTTAAATTCCCTCTGTAAATGCTGAACAAGTTTTTAAGAAAATATATTTCTGAAAGAGGCTTGCTGTATAATAGCTAAAATCTCAGTTAAACTACTAATGCTTGATCTGCCAACATATACAACAATAAAAAACACTGAAAATGAAACACTTGTAATCTAGCAAACAGATATTTTTTTTAAAAAAAAAATTCCATTAAAAAAACTTAGTCGTTATACTTTATTCAGTTTTACGACTGTGCCAACTTGTCTGCTTTTCACCACCCACCCACCCACCAGCATGGATCAAGATGAAACACCATCTTTTAGCACCATATCAGCTTCCAGCTGGTCTGTAATTAAAGTTTTGGTGTTAACTGATCAATACCCAACTCATATTGGAGACATCTTCTGTCATTGGCAGAACCAATAAAACTCATTGAAATTAAAATTGTACTCACAGTTTTCTGTTAATTATGTGGAACTTCTCCATTATGTCTGCACACTGACACAACTCTAGTTCAACTCCACACCCACAGCACTGAGCCTCCTCTTCTGCTGTATCCTCCACATCTTGCTCATCCCCTGCTCAGACAATATTAACATAAACCAATTAACTGACACTTGTCAGGTATTTACAACTTATCTTTTTAATAATCAATAGTTTATCAACAAAGTGAGCGCTTCACTGTTTTTCAATAATTTAGAAATATGCCTAATTAAATAAGTAAAAGCAAAATTATAAACAGGGTATTTTTAGTATCTAAATTTTTAAAAGTTTAAATGAATTATACTAAATAGTAGGAAAACAAAATCAATGTTTACATCCTTAAAAATAAAGATATTTGCCATTGATTTTAAAGGGAGTTTAATATTTGTATTCTTCTTAGGCACTCTATTCTGAATTTAAGCTGTTCAGTCAAAATGTCTAACTTTACATATGAAGTCCTCCACCAGCGAGTACTCTGCTTTGTAGCTATTGTAGACGGAAAGTTCTCTACCTGAAAAGAGTGGATGCGACGGGCGCTTTTTGCCTTTGGCCTGCCTGTCTGGCTGGAAAGGTTAGGCACGTCGAGACTGATTTTTGGACTTGAGGCACTAAGACTTTTTTCCCCAAGGGGCTTTTCAGTTGGGGAAGTGATCATTTTAACGGAGCTTTGCACCAACATGGAGGCTCGCCCCCCCCCACTAAAGAGTTTGCTCCACTAGAGATTTCAACCTCCACACAGATTCTCTATTATTCAGAGATCTACACACATACACTACACTTCATATTGCAACCACCAACCGAAAGTAAAAAAAAAATTGTTTAACACCTACTGTTACTACCATCAAAACCTTTACTCCCTCCCCCTCAAACCCTATTTTAACCTTTTCTGGTCTGCTGCAGTCCTTTACCTTGGTCCTCACCACTTGTGTGTTGGTAGACTTTAAATGCCTTTAAATAAAACTTCTCTATGACTTTGAACATTCTCTTGTTCATAGAGGCAAACAATAGCGCTTTATAGAGTGTCATGACAGTCATTTTGAGGGAGTAACCGTGGCAACATGCCTGTCCTGATCATGCCCACTTTACACCAGCTTGCCATGCACTCCAGCCGTTCGATGCCAGGTTTTATATTTCCCCAGTGCAGAATGCAAGAACTCTACTGCATTAAAAAACTGCAAATTTTCTTGTTCAGCTTCATTTGAACATTTGAAAAACTTCCAAAATGATGGCACTATATTTTGTCTCAAGTCCTTCTGCATGCACTCCAGAAACCATTCTTCTGCAATGTGCGCCATTTTGTGCTGCTGTAGAACATCCATTGCTTCCTGTAGCTCTGCTTCGGGGCCAAGAAAACTGTTGCTTGGTGGTGCATCTTCAGCCTGGAAAGAAAAAAACACCCACCAACAGTTGCACATCATTTTTCTTTTCTTTAGGTTTTTAAATGCTGAAGATGTTTCATAAAAAAAGATTATCAAATTAGAAAAAAGTATTAATATATTTAAAAAATAATTTTGGAAAATCTCATCAAATATAATAAAACGTACATTTATTCTGAATAAGAACTAATAAAGAAAAGGTCTTAAAATAGGTGCTTGAGGCGAAATTTTAATTTTAATCAACACAAAGTCAAAACTTAAAATTTTTCCAGCTTGCTGAGAATCGCAAACGCAGGCCGACATCCGATGGTCAGCTACTTACAGGAGTTTCAGGTAACTCATACATTTCCTCGAAATTCTTTAGTTTTTATTATTTACAACAGCATAATATTTTACTCACGTAGTGACTAAACGGGACTAAAACCTTCGTAACAACTTCCCACGCCCTATTCAGTACGTCTATGTTTGCCGCCATTGTTGTTGTAGGGTTCAGCTAAAATTCCGGATTTATTCAAGCAGTTTTTAATTGAATCGCCATACATTGCTCACTTTATTTATTTTATAATAATTAATTATAATTATTAAATTAAAATATATTTTTATTAAAACGTAATAACGAAAAAAATAAAATTTTCTTTTATGAAAAAAAAATTTTCGTTTCAAAATTTTGCTATAACCAAAGGTAAACGTAATTTCTGGCAGTCGTGTTTCGACTTCCGCTATGGTAAGTTTTGTTGGTTAGGGTGAAGTGCGTTAGTATTAATATTTAAATTTTAACGGTAGTATAATAATGAATAATCACGTGTAAATTAATATAAGTGTCTATTTCGTGGGAGTAAAACTATCTGAACGTTAACGAAATTATTCTGTCTGATAAGAGACTGGGGTGTGTATTTTGAAATCGAGAATGAATTAGTCTGTGATTGTACGTAACTAGTAAGGATGCCACTGGTATTAGTTGTAGACTATAAATTGGTTCGACTGGGATAAGGATGGAATTAATGTTAAAAGTTTTGTGATTATTTTCTTTTTCAGTCGGTAACACTACATACAGACGTTGGTGACATTAAAATTGAACTATTTTGTGAGCAGTGTCCCAAAGCTTGTGAGGTATGTCATATGACAGATACGACAGGTTAACATGTTATGTCAGCCCAGAGTAATATGTTTTATTTTTTTAAATTTTTCATTCTTTCCCCTTTTTTTTTACTGACCCGATCTTTTTTTTTCTAGGTTTTCAATCTTCAAATATAATAAATAATTAATTACATAAAATTATACTATTGCTAAATGTAAATAGATGGATCTGAGATTTCCCATTGTCTTTAAACAAGGTTTTAAGGTAATGAATTTTGTAAAACTATACAATTGAACCATTGTACATGATGTAATTTACTGAATATATTTTGATGTTTGGAGGAAAAACTCCTATATTATGTGCTAGGTTTAGAAAGTTAATGTTTTTTTTTAAATATATATATGCAGAACTTTTTGGCTTTGTGTGCCAGTGACTACTATCGCAGATGTCTTATCCATCGTAACATCAAAGATTTTATTGTGCAGACTGGTGACCCTACAGGTGAGACCAAACACATCAGTTTACCACTAGTGGACACTGTATTGTTCATAAAGTGGAAATTTCAAATCATTCTTAGTTGCATATAGAAACAAAACCTAGTATATAAAGCAAGCTGGATCAACTAGAAACCCCCCCTCTCTCTCTCTCAATTTAGAATTTTGTGGTCAAGTAAAGAAGAGCTACATGAAAAGTCATTTTGTGAAATATGTAGTCTCTCAATTAACATTTAAATATAATTTTAAAAGACTAGGCATGAAAAGAATTACTCATTATTTTATATTTTTTGTTAAATTACATAAAACCCTGAGTTTTTAACTTTTGTTTTTGTTGATGGTATCTGTAGGTTAAAAGTGGGCACTGATATAGAGGCAGTTTGTTTTTTTGTTGCAGATTAAAAATTTTTGGTCCTAGCATGTTAGTTGTATGAACTCTGATTTTCTGAGTTTCCCTACACTTGTAGACTTGCTCAAGGAATAAGATGATACACCTATGGAACATTCTGTATATCAAAACCAAAGGGGTTAGAAGCTGGCAAACTTTGAAAGCACATGTAAAGAAAGAAACATTTTGTGACACTTTAAATGGTTGACATTTTAATAATTGTGTAAACCTATGATTGTATTGCCATTTATCTGCTCTTAGAAAAGATAAATTATTAGGTAAGATGGTTAACAGTCATTAGAAATAACTCTGAAGAAATTATATTGAAAATCTCATGTCAGGGATTTTGAAGGTAAAGAAAATATTGTGATTACTTAGCATGACTGGTCTTTGTATTTTTAAGGAACTGGAAAAGGTGGAATGAGTATATGGGGAAGAAAGTTCGAAGATGAATTTAGAGAAAGTTTGAAGGTAAGACTTCCAAATTATTCAGTACTATTTCTTGGTTCAATCATATAAAGATCAGCTATAAAGATTGGAGAAACCAGTATGAAGAGTTTCATTAAACCTAACATGGAATTTGTAATTAGATTGACCAATGTATGGCAGAAGTACTTGAGTGAAAAAAAAATGGAAAAGGTAGCCAACAAGAGAGTATAATTAAAGAATGAATTTTTAATATTCATTAATTGCATTGCATCTGGATTTCAAAGATGCACATTTCATTAGATGGTTAAATGGGTGGAGCTAACCACTTATCAGATCCCTTGACTAGTTTTATATAAAAATTACTAATATGTATATGGAAAGAGAGAGGTTTTTGGAAAAATTTTGGATCATGTTTCAGCTAACATTAAAAATTGCTATGTTATTGAGATTAAAATCTGTGTGGATCTGAAACATGGAGAATCCTTAAGGTTGTTTCTGTGTACACAAACTCCTGTTTTGTTGTTGTTGCTCATGGAGATATCAATGTGTTCAAAAATAGAAACATCTTCTAATGAAAACTTCAGCAGCCCAAACCACTGGTATAGCATTAAACAAACAGAACAATTGCAAAAAAGAAATCCTTAGGTTACTAAGTGGTTACCACATGAGGGAATATTTTATTTTGATATGTTTTTTTTAAAATTCTGTATGCTGCTGCTATCTCTATTGTTCACTTCTGTAACAAGGCTGTTTGTAGGTAATCTTTTGGTTTCAGTTAGATTCTTAATTCAGTTTTACAATAAAATGGGAAAAATGTCACCTAAAGTATAAATTTGATATGGCTATTGTTTTAATGTAATGTCAGAATAAATGAATAAAATTTTATTTTTCAAATCCAAATGCCTTATTTCTTTACATTGGTGTTTTGTTTATAGAAAGCATGTCAGTCGATTCTTTTATAGCACTTACTAGTAGATATAATTTCTTTTCTTTTTTTTCAAATCCTGCTATTGTGAAAAATAGATGAAAACAAGGTTTTTTAGAAATAATCATTTAAACATAATGGAAATTACTTTTTTCTACTTTATAAATGATGTGTATGAATGGTCAGTTAGGTCATTAGTTCTTGCTGTTTGATCTGTTTTCTGGGAGGGTGTATAAATCAGTTTAATCCAGATGTAATCCATCACTAGTTGGCTGCTGAGACTGGGACCTGACTGGTTTGTGAAGATCATAATTGAAACTTACCTGGAACTAACAACTTTGTTTCTGAATTTTTCTTGGCTTGAAATTATAAAGTTACTGATGATATAAATTTTGAAACTGAGTAAAACCCCAATATCTTTTTTTGCATTTTTTCTTTTGTATAATGAGAAAAGATCTGGTGGCACCATTTCTGTAATTTCTAGAGCAACAGGAATGACTTAACCAAGTACCAAAAAAGAGTGAAACCCATTAACTGGCTGTTTACCTGCCAATAATATAAATAACAACCTCCTCTATCTTTAAGATGTTGTCACCACAAATATTGTTTTGTTTTATTTTCAGCATAACACAAGAGGAATTGTTTCCATGGCTAACAGTGGACCAGACACCAATGGCTCTCAGTTTTTTATTACCCTTTCCAAACAGCCTCATCTGGATATGAGGAACACAGTATTTGGCAGGTTTGCCTTTTGAGTCATTACTGGTGGAGGGGGGGGGGATTAAAAGTCACTAAAACCAAAATTTTGTTCCTGTGATTGGTAAAGCCCTAAAAACAAAAAAAATGAAGTCAGAAGTATGTTTCAGTGATTCTGGTAAAATGTATAAGGTGAAAAAAAGTCATAATTTTCTTGTTAGGTGAATAAAGTTGTTAAAAATAGCATTAAATAAAAAATTTGGTTAAAATCTGCTAGATTGCATTAAAATACATTTAAAATCTATTAGTCATGATGAAAATTTCTCTCTCTCTCTCAAAAAAAAATGACTTTCACTCTTTAAATAAAGCAATGTTCCTGCTTAAAGGTTTAGCACAGGGGTCGGCAACCTTTTGGGGTCTGCGGGCCGGATAGCTATGCAGTGTACGATATATACTACTAATATACATTTAAGTTCAGATTACATCCTACATATAAAAGAATATATACATTCTGTATTAATACTATAGCAAATTGTCTGGACTTCAGACGGGTCTGTCCAGAAAGTTACTTTTTCCGTAGGTTTAAAGGAAAAACAACGAATTTTATGTAATTTTAGGTAAAAAAGGGTACCCTATTGTACTGCAAGAATAGCAGGTTAAGGACTAATGCAGTCAACAAAAAAAACACAACTTCCCTACCACAAACAAAATACTGTTAGAATAGGCAATTTTTTAATGAGACACCTGATTCTGTTTATTTTTCAATAATTTCTCAATATCAGGTGAAATAGTTGTCGATGACAGGAGCAAAACATCATCCAGGTGGTCATCGCACAACTTTGTTCTTAACCGATTTTTTGTGTATTTCATTTTCGAAAAATGTTGTTCGCAGATATAAGTACCTCAAAATAATGATGCCATCAACTGCGCATTATGCAGTAAGCTTTTATACTTTCCACTGGGTGAAACATACTTTTTGTGGAAGTCAGCAGTTGATTCTGAATAAAATTTTGATTTCAAAATATCATCGCATTGTAAATCTATTAACTCAAGCTGATATTTTTCTGCCACTTTCTCCACATCTATGTCGAAAGGAGATCCAAATAGTTTAAATTGGTATTCATAGTGCCGGAAGTTAGCGAAACAGGAAGAAAACTCACTTCTCAAATCCTTAATAGACGTCACAAACATGTCTTGTAGTATTTCTTCTTTGTGATTTTGTAGATTTGGAAAATGAGAGTAATTTCCTTCCTGAAGTTGTAATTCCCCACAATTTAAGTTTTCTTTCAAAAGCTGTAATATGACCAAACATCTTAAATATCAGCTTATTCTTCCCTTGAAGCTCACGATTCAAAGAATTCATGTGGGTCGTGATATCCACCAAAAATGCTAATTTGACAATCCACTGTGAATCCTGAAAGTATGAAGTATCTTGGCCTTTGCTCTCCAAAAATCTGGCAATCTCTTCCCTCAATACATAGACTTGTTCTAGCATTTTTCCGCGGCTAAGCCATCGGACGTTTGGAGAAATGTAAGGTCGCCATACTCTGCTTCAACTTGTTTTAGGAATTCCTGAAACTGGCAATGATTTAGTCCTCTTGACAGGATAAAATTCACCGTTTTCGGTGACCACTGTCAATCTCCTTAAAATTCAATGACTTGGCACATAATACATCCTGATGGATGATGCAATGAAATTTGATTAATTTGTGCTCAAGACCAGGTGGTTTTGGAGTAATGTTACAAACCCCTTTTTCTCTCCGATCATCGCTGGAGCTCCATCTGTGGTTACTCCTAAAGCTTTGATAAATCCATCATCCAGTTTATGACACTTTCAAAAATATCTGCTCCTGTACTAGTGTCCTTCATTGGAATTAATTGTACGAATTTTTCCACAATATCAAAAGCTGGTGTTACACCTCTCACAAATACAGCGAGTTGACAGGTATCAGTCATATCTGTGGCTTCATCGATAGCAATGGAAAAGTAATCCAGATTTTTTAAAATGCTGCCTAACCCATTTCTGACATTTGTTGCCATTTCTTCAATTCGCCTGGTTACTGATGCTGCCGATACACTAATTGAAGAGAATAATTGCTTTTTTTCTGCACAAACAACATCAACTACCTTCAACATGCATTCTTTGAAGAACTCTCCATCAGTAAACGGTTTCATCCTTTCTGCTATTAGTTTCGACACCTCGTAGCTAGCCAGTGTGTTCCTGTATGTTTCTGTAACCTTTCTAGTGAAAAAGGATGACTGCTTTGTAAGATGGTTTCTCAGCCGTTCAACTTCCTCTTCTCGTGCTTTCCCAGTGAAATTGTCATAATGGTTATGACGGGTTTGATAATGCCGTTTAATGTTTGAAACTTTCTTCACAGCAACGGTTTCTTGACAAATTAGGCAAACACATTTTCTTAGGTGCTCAATGAAAAAGTAGCTTAGAGTCCATTCTTCGTTAAAAATGCGGCACTCAAAATCAACTTTGCTTTTCTTAGTTTCCATGGACTTGTTTTTATTCAGACAAAACAGAATGGTGGAAAGGAAAGCAAAAAATGGATAACTGAGAATGAAAGAGTTCAAATGAAAATGCAATTAATCTGATAAAATAATACGATAATTGTGAATAAAACGTGATCAAACCACGCTATCCGACGAGTTCTTTTACTAGGTCAGGCTAACCGTTTGGCTTTTCGAAACTAATGCTGCGCTAATTGTTGTAACAGTCAATACGTTTTTATATAAATACTCGGATAAACAGCGATTATTGTTGAATCCAACTACTAACCGGGGTGTTATCACTAGAAAGTAAACTCAAATGAGCAACTTTGAGTAGGACAAGAAGTAAAATTTACCAAGGATATCGTTAAACACTGAAATGGTGAGAAGGTGAAATCTGCGATGTACACCCGCACAGATGCGATGATAACAGGAGATCCAGTGAGCCGGCTGGTATAGAACGTGTTCGTGCGTCCTTGCCATAGGCATCCAATCAGCTCTGGATGCCGCGGTAGTGAGACGGCAGGCGTGTGCGCGCGTAGCATGGGAGTACTCACGTGAGTCAGAGTAGGGCAGGTGAGCGCATGTGCGAGGGAGCTTGGGTGTGCCTTTGTTGAGCGAGCAACGAGGTGCACGCAATAAAGACATTAAAGTCCGTGTGTTAGGTTGGCGGGCCGGACGCTAGCCCTTTGCGGGCCGGGGGTTGCCGACCCCTGGTTTAGCAGCTTCTGATAGGTTAATTTAAAGTCATTTGAGTGGTAAAATGGTGTGGGTTTTTTGTGGTTTGGTCTTCAATTTGTAATCCACTTTCTCCTTGGCTTGGTTTCTGCTTTCTAATTTTGATTTGTTACCAAGCAATTTAGTGAGAGTTCATGCCATAGTTGAGTCATTTTGTTTTAATAGATAAGAATGCCTAAAGCAGATGTTTCATCATCTTCAAAGATTTGAGGTATAATCACCGAATATACAGAAGAGTTTACAACAACACACAGCAGCAAATGTATTACAAATGCATTTGCATAGTACAACACTGGAAACAATTTTATGTCAAAAGTTGTCATGAGGTAGCCAAGCAGCAGGGCCCCAACAAACCTTCCTGATGTTGATGTCTAATTTTGTGAAGGATCTCATAATAGCTTTTTTTTTCCAGCAGATATACTTCTGAAGAAACTACAGAATATGAAATCGAGAAACTATTTCATGACATGGGTTGAACCTTGCCATTAGAAACGACCCGCAGAGCAAAGATGACTGAACTAGTGGAAAATGAAAAGGAAAGGATCTAAACTCTAGTCTCTGGAAAATTTCTGTTTCTTGTCATTGACAAAAGTGATGTTGTGGGCATGAAATATTTGCACATTTTTGTTGGGTGTATGCAAGAACCTTGAAAGCCCCTATCTAATAAAATGTCACTGTTATGAGTTGGTGGACAATCAAACCATCACCCATGCCATTGGTGGTCTAATGAAATATTTGGGCAGCAACAGAAAAGGCACTTGCCTGTTGATGATGGATGCCGTATGCAACACAGTAGCTCCTGGATGAGTACTTAAGCAATTGTGCCCGTGCCTATTTCATATTACTTTATGCAGAAGGGTAAGGTGCAGTATGAAGATATTGTCAATCTAATTGTATCAGAGTTGCCATTGTAAAAAAACGAGCCTTGACAAGCTAGGTTTCAGGCAGTTTGAATACCACCAACACCTGTCATTATGAAATGGGGAAGTTGGCTTAATGCTGCCTTTCACTATCCAGGCAGTGAAGGTGAAAGAGTTTCAAGTCCAGAATTGGCCAGCAACTTGGCTTTGAAACATGATTATCAGAACATCACCATACTAATAAATAGTATGGAAGGGAACAGCTATACAAATGAACAAGCATATGAAGCCTTAAAGTCACTGCATTTAGATTCTGATAGGTGTGGAATTTGTGTGTACAGTGAAAGAGATTTGCACTAAAATAAAATTTAAGGAATTATGAATATGAGTCTGCCAGAAATTGCACCATCAGTGTATGCCTTATTGCAACAATGCCAGCTGACCTCTGCATCAGTGGAGAGAAGCTTTTCCATGCTAAAGAAACTGTTGGTAAAGGACCATTTTTTTGCCAGAAAATGTGTACAAATATATAGTCCTTCGCTATAATTGTCTGTTGATTTCATCCTCAACTGAAATAAATGGCACAATGTATTCTGAGCAATTATGGTGATAAAAGGATAAAATTATAATAAATTACTTTTTTTAATGTTTATTGTTTCTTCAATTTTGGTGATAAATGAGGCTAGAAAATATATATAATTCTTAGGTCAAAAATTATTTTCAAAATATGGTCAAAATTGTAAGTTTTTAAGTCAAGATAAAAATCTCCCTAGTTGTTACCTTTAACTTAAGATAAAATTCGTTCAGATGGTCAAATATAAAAGTGTTGTCTTTCCTTGCATACTGCCTTCTGTATTAGTTTGTTATTAGAGACTTAGCAGATTTTTAATATTGCTTGTGATAATATGAACTGCAGGCTGGTCATTTTGGTAATATGGTAAACCCAAAAATGGGTGTATTGATGTGGTTTTTGATACATTTTCTTTATTTCTCACTTTTGTATTTCCAGAGTAATTGATGGCTTTGACACACTTGATGATTTGGAAAAGATGCCGGTTAATGAAAAAAATTACCGACCACTGACAGACACATACATAAGAGATGTAATAATACATGCTAATCCTCTAGCTGGATGATTAAATGGATTTTCGTTTTCTTCAGATTGCAGATTTGGAACTACTATTTTTTTTTGTTAAAAACAGTACTGCATTTGATGCTGTAGTAAACAGGAATTCCATCACAATGAATTTTCTCTCTTTACAAAGAGAGGAAAAATTCTTTTTAAAAAAATAGTTACCAACCAAACATACTATTTACTGTTGATGCCAGCATTTATACAGTAACTAGTAAGGTATCTGAGAATCATATTTAAATAAATAACACTTGCTTGTTTGTTGATTTCTGTATTCCTCACTAAATCATCAGTCCAAGGTCCAGTTTCTGTGGTTCTCTTGCCTAAGAAGCAATCTCTCCTTTATTGCTGTGCCAATCTATCTTTTTATCTGATTTTCCATCATTTATAAGATTCAGTATTAAGTCTGTTTAAAACCAGAAGTAGACTAATTAAAATAACTAACATATTTACTAATAAGCTATTAAATACACAAGCCTCATTAAGGAACTATTATCACTGCTACTAGTCTATTTTAAGCAGCATTTGATATTTCTTAATATTACTGAACCTAATCAATCCTATACCTTTCTTAAGGATAAAAATATCTTAATTTTTTGCCAGTGTATTTCTGCAGGAGACAGACCTGATGTTGAAAATGTAACCATTGTAATTGTTGCTACAAACATGATGCATACTCTGATAAGAAAACTTGTCAGATAAAGCACTAGATCCTGTTAATATACCAACTAGAATGCTTAAACTAGCATCTGATCAAATGCTGCTGCTGTTAAGATTTTTCTGAAATCAATACAGGGAAAAAATTGTTAGCTTAGGAGATAAAATAACACTTAAATTTTCTAGAAAGGGTCCAATGATCTCAGCAATTAAGTGCCAGTCAGTCTAGTACCATTAATTTCAAAATGATTTGATAGAAGTTTTAAAATCTTTGGGAAAAAGCTTCGCTATGTCAAAGTCACTGGCAAAACTTAATAACAAGTAGTCAACTAAATACAGGAGAAACTTTATTATCTGGAATGATTGTGGCCAGGAGTGTTTTGGATAAAACGTTTCCAATTAATGGACATCGCATAGGTTGTGCAATGCAGCAGCATAATTCATTCCCCAATAATGATTAATAAATACAGCAATTTATACGCGTACTGTATATAAAAACAAAAAAAAATCAAATAAACATAGTGCTGTATAATGAAGCATTGTATTGTATTAGTAGCACGTAATTTAGTTTTTTCAATGATCACTTATTGCTGGGTGCTTAGCGCATTCCTCTGCTGTTTCGCGCCACCACTTGATTTCCCAGTCCGCATCATCTTGGCCCAAACTCTCTCATAAGTCATATTCTCAGCAGACAATTGTCCTTTATCTTTCTTAATGACATTATCACTAGCGGCCGTAATAGGCCATTACTGCGAAATAAGGAAAATGCGCGGCTTGGCTCACGTGTGACTTGTAAACAACCAAGGTGTGTCGACTACCAACCGCAGCGCCGCATGGTGGAGTGGCGGCTACCGGTGTCAGGGCCAAATCTGTGATCTAGAAGAATCTGCACTAATCGATGAAATGTCGCCAACACGTTCGTTTTCCTTTAGTTTCCCGCATAATGCTCCTTCCGACATTTTCCACGTTAATGAAACAGTTGGAAGCAAACGATGGAGTTAGCGTTGGGTAACTGAAGGGAAACGAACGTGTTGGCGACATTTCATCGATTAGTGCAGATTCTAACCCTGACACCATAACTAACGTGATGATTCTGAATGATGGGCTGTTCTATATAATTGATCGCGGGTAAGAGGCAGATGTTTAGCGCTGTTATAAATTCATACATGTAATTTCGGATGCTGACAAAATTACATCACATTACTCCCCTGAAACAAATTTCGGAGTGATTTCATTGATTATTTTACTGAATTCCATAAGCTAGTTCATATTTTTCAAATACGTTATCGTAGAAAGTTGTCTTACAGAGCTTTTGTCTTTGACTCTTCCAATCGGCAAACTGGTAATATATTTTTCTCTTGGATTACTTGAAAAATTAACATTTGCTCGCACTTCTGTCTGTATTTGTCTTTCAAGAAGGTGTTCGTTATTATTTATTTCAGTTCATTACTGAAATTGTACTAATTTTGACTTTGACGCTGAAATATAAACTACGAGGACTAAGGGCGGTAAATTCATTGGCCTGTGTTAAAGAACGTGTTATCCTGTCAGTGTACATATGACAATGACTTATTTAAAACTGTATCACAGTGAGAAGCAGAACGGAAAAGGTAACCAGCACCTGAATCATTTCTGAAACTACTTTCGCTCAGTTCGGTTGTCTCCCTTACTTGACCGGAACTTGCCCTCAGATGGCGCCCGCGCCAGCAAACGTCTTGTTTGTTCCTTTTGTTGGGGGCGGCTATTTTCCGTTGACGGCTCGCTGAACATTTGGTAAGCGCTTTATGCTATGTTTTCCTTTCCGTGAAACTATTATTAGATTTTGTTTTTGTTTCACTATCATGTTTGTCTTCGTGCTGAACAACAAAAGCATTGTGTGGAGATAAAGATGAACGGGCGAAATGTTATTGTTGGGAGAAGAGTTTAATGAAAATGCAAATAGATAAGAGCGTGTTGTTTGGTGGACCATAGTTTTGTTATATGCTCAATAAATAAAACTTGTATACGTGTTTGGGTTAGCTTATTTGGTTGTTTTCCCTACTCGGGAGGTTTTTTCAGTTAAATAGCTCATTGTAAACACAATTTTCGTGCGTATGTGTCCGGGAGGAAATTTTCACTTCAACTAATTACTGTACAATCTTCTCTATCTCAATAGACAGATCCCATTATAGATAACTAACTATTGTTAGAAATTTGATCTGTGAAGAACTACAACCAATTCCTTTGTCATGTAATCGCTTCAAGTATTCTGACAAATGAATAGATTTTTCTTATTTAGTTTACGAACTGGTAAATCAGCAAGTTCTTTGTCGAATAATACCAGAACAAACGTTTTTTAAATAGAAAATGCAGAATGTAATTTTAAAAACTGCTATTGGACGTTCAGTGTGTGTTTAGTACTATTTTCCACTCTCACAAAGCTGATTTTGCATGTACAGTATTCTATTTTAGTGAATAAAATTTGTTTTAATATTTAAAAATCCGATACAAACAACAATTCATACGTTTATTATGAATTTACAACAGATAGAAAACAAAAAATTAGTTCAATTTGGTGGTAAAATTATGAAATTTAACAAATAACCTGCTGCCTGTATTTCGTGTGTTGGAAAAAAAAATTTCAGAAATGTCTACAATAGTGTGTGATATTTGGAGATATTTAAAAACTAAATCAAAAGCTGTTTTATTTTTATAGAGAAATATTAGGTATGAGTGACCCTCTTTCAGTTACATAAGCTCTAATTCTGAACTTTGTTTTAAAATTATTTTACTTTTTATGTATTTGTATTTTATTTAGATAAAATCAAAACAGTGATGCGCAGTTATATATTTCATGCATGGAGTTTATTTGAAAACAGCATGTGCTGTGATTTAGAACCTGGGAAACTTGAGCATTACAACAATTCTAGTAGTATTTTTTAAGTAAACCAATGTCTGTAAGGATATAGAGTTAAAATTTACCAATTAGATCATTGCTGTAGGAAGTAGTCAAAGAACTGGGTTCTACTGCTTGCTATACCATATGGACAAGGCAATTACCACATTTGTTCTTGGTTAAATGAATTAGCCAATCAATATTATAAGAAAATACATAATACTAAAGGATAAGTTCCTTGGAAACAGTTTCACCAAAACCATATGAATGTTCATTGTGCTACATTTCATTCAATTTACTCTGAAGTGGACGAATTGTTGAATGAATCATTTGTTTATTGTTTTGTCCAACCTTGACAATTATTGAAATCATTAGGTTTGACATGACAAACGTTGACAAAATAAATTCACCAAACAAATTGTGCTATTATGAATAAAAATTACACAAAGAAAAGCATTTTTTTCCAGATAACAATTAAGATGGATTTTCATATGCGTGATTGTGCCTTTTGTTGTTGTTATGATCAGAGTCTAACAGTTTTATTGTTGGCTGTCAGTCAAAACCTAGCATATCTACAAGGTGGGCTGAATTAAAACTACATCACATAAGAAGAAAAGAACCCAGGAAACAATTTAACTGAAACTCAAAGCCATATGAATATTTATTATTGGGATCAGGCCCGCTGCCCTCAGTATTTTGCCCCCCACCCATAAATTTTGAATTAAAGCAACAATTTATTTCTTTATTATCCATAAAGTATACATAGTTAATATATATGCCATGTAAGGTAAGGAAAATTATTTGGGTACTATGCCTACACTAAAAAAAAAAAAACTTCCAGCCTTCTAGTTACTGATTTTCGATGAATTTTTTAGTATTCACATAACTTTAGAATGAGATATTGTGGGAGATACCACACAGATAATCCATTATATGTCTGTCCTCTTGTTCCAACAATTTTTCTGATGAATTGCCTATTTATTTGGTGTTGTGTTGTGGTGCAGGTGGGTGACCAGAAATCATCTGGTTAATTAAAACATCGGTTAGGGCCTATTAACGCACAAAAGAATCTCATGTTTTGATGGTGAGCTGAAACATTTGTTTGGAATCTATGATGCCAGCTCAACATGGTTGTTTGTGCATGGCAAATTTCTTTCAGTTTTGTCATGCATGTTCCAAAGAGAGATTGGAAATCTTGGCTGTTATTGATGGTGACAAAGATCACAACCACATAAATGGCCTATGAATGTGTCCTCAAATTACCATGGTTTCTTCCTGCAACATCTCAAAAGCATCAATGACCTCTTTAGGACAAAGGCGAGTGCTGGTAGCATGTGAACTGATAGTGAAAGGTCATTATCTTCTGTGTACAACCATTGTAGACCAGCTTCCTGGACTTTGTGATACATATACTGAGAGAGGTGATAGAAACATCCTTTCTTGGTTATATCTGGGAAGACTGTATGTAGCATTGATAGCAGCAGATTCAAAATCATTTGTCATTGAACTGGGATTGAGTTGCGGTTTGGTGTTGAGCAGTTGCAGAACACACATGTATGTGGTTTGTTGCTTGTTTGGGAGTAAGGCATAAACACTGGATTATGTAGTGTTCATTCAAGGCATGGATGGTGTATAACTGATTAAAAAAAAATGCTCTGAGACAACCTTAAAAGTACCATCAGCAAACCAATCATCAGAGTCAAGGAGGTATCAGATGCATAATAGAATGCAGTGGTTTGTATTCCTGCTGTCATTGAAGAAAGCAATCACCTCATAGAGTAACCTGTAAAAATGAAAATTTATCTATCTTTGTCGTCATCATTATTATTGTATTTCCAGCAACATATTCAATTGTCTAGTGTAACTTTTTAATTTAATTTGACATCTTTGGAGAGACATTTATTATCTTTGCTTTCAGAGTGATCAGTTTCAAAAACCAATATCTGTTGATACAACACTAATACAGATAGTGTACTGTAAATAACTGTCTGTTTTATTTCACTTGATTGTTTTAATGATCAGTTTTCCCAATTTTATTCTGAGAATTAAACATAAGGAAATTCAAGGACTTTCCAAAACTCTAAACCTTGGTCTTATATATAGGACTTGGTAGTCGGGTTCAAATTTAAGGAAAACCAACCAACCTACATGCGCAATGTGCAGGTAATGAGTCTCATATTAAACCAATATTAAGGTGATGCCAGAAAAATAACTATAAAAATGTCTACATTATATAAAAAACAAAACTTAAAGCTGCAGACTGAATTTATTTGAGAACTGATTGATCACTGTTGTTGTCCTCTTTGACCAGGACAGAGTGGGGGAGGGGTAGAATTAGAGAGATCTGACAAGCATCCACAATCTTTAATGGGAAAATAAGTGAAGAAAGAAATTGTTTATCTCACTGGAATTACTAACCATTAGGGAGTCCTGACAACTATGTATTGTTTCATCTACCTCTTGATTACAGACATGTCATTTTTTTTTCTTCATTTTTTTAAAAGGTTAAACATATCTATTTGTACTTTGACTGATGCTCATGGCATTAAAAAATTGAGAGTAAATGAAACTGCAGTTTTGTAAAATAGATTCTGTAATATCCTAAAATGAAACAGAATATAGCATAACAGATCAACATCAGTAAACACTTCACTGTTACAGCGATACAGAAATTAACTTTTTTTTTTAATATAAATTTTTCTACTATGAACTTTGACAGCAAATGTTCTGGAAAAAATTTAGATCTTTTTTTTTTTTACAACTGTTTGGGCCAGATAAAACTGTTCACCTAATTGATTCAAATGTCCAGTACAAAATCATTACTTTTAGCATTTATTTTTTAAATAAATTTAAAAAGTAAAATTTTTCTACTAAAACTTTTTTACTTGCCAATCAGAGATTTGTTTCTTCTGATTACTTATTACTAATATTCTATCTTTTAAACTAATTATTATAGTATTATCTCAAGTGAGAGTTGCATGTATACTGAATTTTTCTAATGTAAATAGAAATCTAGCATATATATCTATGACCACTTTCATACTGGATAATTATGCAGAGAGGCTTTCTGTGTGATTTATGCAGCGTTAATTATTTTTACTCAGTTGCAGTTGCATGACAGAAAGGAAGCTATCAGAATGAACACAATTGTATCTCATTTTCTCTGGTAATCTGGTATTCAAGAAACTACAGCCAGCACAAAAAAAGTACCCGGTGTACTTGACTAAGTAACCTAACCAACCATTTGGAAGAATTCTTCGTTTTAGATGAGAGAGGAAAAATTAACACTATCAGCAATATAGGAGACCAGTTCTAGAAAATAAGATTTTCAACATGCCAAGTAAATGCATCTTCATTCAAAAATGGCTTGGCCAACCTGAGATTGATTAGTTCAGAGAATTTAAAGGATATGGATATATAGCTAGTTTTTTTCTTTGATTGGACTTAGTGACTATAGTTCTCCAATATAAAATAATAATCGTAATGAAGACGAAATGTTGTTATAATACGGTTAAATATTCTAGTGAAACAATGTACAAAATTGATACAAGACATACTGAGGCAAATTTAAGAATTGTGTATTTCAGGTAATTCTTGCTAATTTTGTGTACTGAATGTAACTGGGTTTTAGTACAAAATATAATGTATAACTAAGTTAGGATGATTTAATTAACATGTTTTAAGTACAATGTGCTGTAATTATGTTTATGATCCAGTATGAATCTAAAAGTTAGGTTACGTTTTTTTTATGAATGTATTATGACATGTCTCCTGATTTTGTGGTCCTTGAAAATTAATATTTATACTTGAAAAGCCCTTAAATGTTTGGTTGGCCAACTTAGTATGAATCCTGTAAGACATTTTCGTTTGCATGTGACTTAACAAGCCCATAAGGTACTACAACTGTTTTAGTGCATGTGGTGAGACAAAAGCAAAATATTTGTTAAATGAATAGCAAAATGAAATCTGATGCATCATTTTTTTCTTTTTACTATGACAGATAAACAGCTGTTATTCTTTTTAAGAAAAAAAAGACATTGAACACCTATTATTGGTTATAACAATGTATCTTTTAATGTTTATATTCCCTTAGCTTTGAGTATGTGTGCACTTCATCTTACTTATAACCACCCTATTGCCTGTGTTTTATTAATTTACTTCTGAGCAGTGCTGAAGTTAAATATTCTTAATCATTGCTTGTCATTTTATTTATGTTGCTCAGGGAAAGTTACTGGCCATGTTCTTATATATCATTTAAAAATTGGGGTATATTATGTATTGCCATTGAAAATTATACATCGCATTCTCCATCACAAGGACTAATCAATCATTGATTCTGAAACAAAAGGATAAAATACATGAGCAATGTTTCTTCCTGCTCAGTTGCTAACCTTTAAGAAATTTAACAAAACATGCTCTATAAACATTTTATGCTATATTAAAAGTCAGTTTCCAATTCTTTGTCTTTGTATCATTAATCTGTAAATAGTGATGCTATTTGTCCGGTTACCTACTCAGTCAACATCCAGGAAAGTTAAGTCACATCTGGCAGGATATTGAGTCACAGCATAGACAACAGTTAATGTGTGCACGTATGAAGAAAACAAAGTTGTACTATGTAAGTACAAATGAAAATAATGCATGAGATCAGGTTGATCTCTTGCTTGTTACACAAAGAGAGACAACTTGCACTCTAATTGAAAATTTATCTAGCCTAATTAAAATGCAGATAACAGCATAAATCAAGACTTTTTGTGCCCCAACTTTATTAAATTTTAGATGTGAATATAGAACAGATGTGTAGTAAAAATTCATCAGTTTTACCTAGATTGCCTAAAACAACAACAAATTAGAATTTAAACTTTTTGAAGTATTTAAAAGTATCCTTTGTAATTTATGCAGATGTTGAGGGTTTGCTAAAAGTAGGATGCAGTACTAAAAGCACACAATATTATAGACATTTTCCATCATATTGCTACGTTGTATCTGATTATGCAAAATCTACAGCTGTTTTCTTTAGAGCTAAAAGTGAAGTATGAGATACTATTGCTAAAATCTTTGTAAAGTTTATTTAAATGTAGTATATAATATTTCTCAAATATCCAAAAGCGAGAATTTATACAAATGAAGATCACAAAGTTTATAGCTTCTGAATTTTGTTGTGGCTACTACTAGAGCCTGTCACTCCATTTTCAGAGTTAGATTAGATTTTTGTTGAACTCATTTCATTCCACTGGATTTGGTTTTGTTGAACAAGATTTTCATTTATCTTCTCATTCCTGCAATCTAAATTCCAGTGGAGGAAACCATTGGATATCTCCAAGGCAGAATGCAACATGTTCCTAACATTATTTTGTTGCAGTAACTTAATTGGTTGGTTACTTCATTCTTGCAAATTTAAGTATACTCTGTGATCCCAACTCTCAAAGTATTTAGAAAAATACACTTATCATAAATATCACCATCTACCAGTTGCAGCAGATGTAAACCATAGCATTAAGACTGAGTTGGTTATAGACTTTTTTTTTTTTATATCAGTACTATTTTAAATGGTGACTATTGGATAATGTTATTTGTGTAATTTGTATACAGTAATTAAAGTGCTTTGTGTGTGTGTATATATATATATATCAGTATTAGTTCTAATTACAGCCCATGCTCAAATAAACATGCATCTCCCACTTCAGTCCAAAAAAGTATTTTAAAAAACCCATTTATTTGCAGTCATAAATATACTCAATAAATGCCCACTCCTTTAGAAATATTTTGGCACATGAATATTGTTTATCATAGAATTTTACCTTTCATTGAATTTTCCACACTAGGGATAAAAATAGATTGTTTATTCATATTTGCTTATTGTTTTTTGTCATACCTAACTATTTAAGTGATGTGTGAAGTGATTTTGTCAAATCCTTGTTTGTTGTGTTTTTACCATTTGTCTGCTATAACACCAATTGTTTTTCACATGTACACTTGTTTGAAATTCTTATAGTAAGTGTATATTGTCTGTAGAAGACTGAATATCAAAGACTGCAAGCTATATGATCTAGCTCAAGCTAGGTAATGCAAAATCTACAATAATTACAGTAGCTTCACAAGCAAATGTGTACATGACACTGCATCCTCAAATTTTATTCATTTGCCAAGAATCTTAAAAGTTTATTTGCTAATAAAAATTAAAGTAAAAACATCACGAATAAATTATGTTTGTGTAAAACTACAAACTTGTAACTTGTTGCAACATTCTGCCAATATATTGTTTTGATGGAAGAAGCAGAAAAAAAAAATACATACATTGATTTCAATCTTTTAAATATTCATTCAAAGTTGATTATTATATGTAGTTCTTATATTGTACTGCATTATTATTAGAATATTTATGCAGTATGTGAAGTTAGATATCAGCAATTTTTAATTCATAATTTCATTTGTAGAAAGGAATAAAACAAATTAATGAAACATACAATTTAATAAATGAATATTTTACAGTACACAAGATGAGAATGATGAAATAATGTGTATACTAATATTTAGTATGTCCACTTTTTCTTGACTGCCTGAATACATCTTGCGAGAGAGAGTCGTAGTTTTGAAATAATTTCAGCTGGAATGTTCCATACATCTAGAAGCATTGCCTGGAGTTCATTCTTGGTTTTTGGCTGCTGTGTTTTTTTGTTTGTATTTTTCTGTTTCTCATGCAGGTTAAATGATATTAAGGTATCATGTTGAAATATGAAACTATGGCCGATACAGTGTTCGTCTGAAGGAATAGTATGGTGAATAAGAAATCAACTTATATTTTGGTACATTTAGCATGATGGCCAGTGGGTAAAAAACTGTTACTGGTTATTTTATGGAAAACGGACTTTCTGCTTTGTTCATTCTTCAGGAGTTTTAGTCAGAATGAGCCTGTGGGTAGTCTGAATGAAGATGAGCATATTTAGTGATCTAGATGGTGCACAAATTCTGATTCAGATGACAATGAATTGGAGTTTGTTTCCAGGATTTCAAGGTTTAAGCACAGTGTGAGAAGCTGAAAGACAATGTCAAAAGATGAAGAGCTAGAACAACAGTGCCATGATGAAATCTATAGTGATGTTAAAAAGTGACTGATAAAACTAAAAACTAAGTGCAGCTGATTTATATGTTTTTGTTTTTAGCCTCCCATTTCCCATAGCCTTGACATTTCCAGGACGGTTTGCTTTTTGAATAGTTTGTGAAACCAACTATAAAATTGCTTAACTGTTTTAATGATGTTCTTTTTCTTTAATTACATGCAGATCTGTGCTATCTGTGATGTATGTTCAGTATTACTTGGCTTGTAATGCCATTTGAGATATTCTCATAGTTTAGTTCATTAATCAAGGCGGTTTTGGTTTTCAGCAGATTTTAACTCTTTTTTGGCCCCAGTAATTATCCATTTCCAACTTTAGAATTTTGATGAGTTTTAATTTATTCTTAGGCAGTGGTCAGAACCAGTATAGTACTTTTTAACTAGAAGAGAATATACAAGAATTACTTTCATAAATAAGCAAACCAATTGGACTAATTTGGAGGAGAACTTGCTTACTGAAGACTTGACCTACATTACAGAAATGCTACCAGCCTAGTTAAAATTTTTTAAATGAAGATTATAATAATACAAGTGAACCTAAATAAAATAAAAAATATATATGCAAAGATTATATGCTGTATTTAAGTGGTACAAATTCTTGAATTTTCTAGGAACTCTGAAACACACTAGTTTTAATAAGCTATTGTTATTTGAATAGAAGTAAAGTGCATGCTTAAAATGTTTGCTTGCATTCACAGAGCAGGTTTGAACTAAATCAACATTTTTTCTTCATATTTTGAAGGTCCCTACTTTTGATATACTGTAGGGAACTATCTGCATTTTTAATTAATTTAATTCATATGATTATCCCCTGCAGTATAAGATGATTCTTTTAATATTGATATATGGGAGAGAAAGCTAACTTACTGAAAAAATCAAGCTGTTCATGTCTGTTTGGTGGATTGATAAATTTAATTGTTACACTTTGTAAGTAAGTGTACTGTCTGAAGTTATCCCCATGCCAGTTATATTTCACTGTGACAAGAAAACTAGTTTGCGGTAATTTACCATGGTCCTTTTCAGCCTTAATCAGCATCTTTTAATTATTTAGGATTAAATGATTCTCTGATTACTGAGACTTTTGGAAATACACTCTTGACTGGCTACCAGCCAAATTCAGGATGGAGGGGCTTTGTGGCTTACATTGTTTATATTACTGCTTTGACTGGTTCAGACTATAGTCAATTATTTACAGCTTTTGGATTTCGGTTAGTGATGCATTCTGTGACTTTTTATTTCTAAATCTGTTCCTCTCTATTAGCAATCAATTTCTTGTTTACTGGTGAGTAGTGAAAAAAAAACAGGTATAAGAATCTATCCCCATGATTGTGCTTTAACTCTACCTTACCTAACCATTCATAGTGGCCAGTTTCGTGTCTCTTGATAAAAAATAACTGAGATACCTGTGGTAAACTTTCTGACCCTCATTTGTTTAGAACACTTAAAGAAGCATTACATTGGGGAATATTTTTTTCAGCTTTTCATTTGATCTACCTTCATATTGTTTATTTATTCTTTTTTGGCAGGACTATTGCAAATAAACACAAATGTAAGTTAATGCTTTAGTAAAACCTGCCCTACTAGCATAGAAATTTGAAAAACATCACCAAAAAAAACCAAAAACGTCTTTAAGACAACAGCGATGCAATGATTCTGTTCATGGTTTCTTTTATTTAATCACATTTTTCTTCATTTACTAATTTATTCTCACCATAAAAATAGCTTTTACAAAGAATAATACACATTTTAGTCTCTCTCCAATTGTATCTACATTTGAAAAAAAAAAGACTACATTTTAACATTTAATTGTAATTTGTTTTTTAAAAACTTACTGATGTAGTAGTCAGGCTTAGTGTGTGTATATGTACAACAGCATTGTTTATTAGTAGCAGTACTGTTTACAAATCATTGATTAACCTTACATCCCTCAGATTTACAGTAGAAAGTTGATAGTGCTGGTTGTCTTGTACAAAATAGGCGGTGCACTCTAATGGATAACTCTGGCACTACACTTTCTCATTAGGGTTATTTCCATTGTAGAGATTGCCATATGAGAAAATAACTTGGGATAAAATCTGCATTACAAGCTGGATGCTGAAGAACCTCTAGTTCTAATTTGGTAATGGTTTCCAACATCTTGGAAATAGTATGCAAATGCATATTTTCATATTGCAGGCACTTCTCATTTGAGTAACCCATATCACTTAGTATAGATGGTGGATGGCAGATAATAATGCAGCATGTTGCAGTATAGATGGCTAGTATGATCTTCAGTGGTAAAACTGTCAAAATAACACTAGACGTGTTCAAGAATATTGTGAGCATAACTTTTGCTGATCAGTCCTTAATCTTCTGCTTATTTGAGAATTTACTAGTGTGTTTGCTCTCAGGTTCAAACTGATAAACCCAATGTTCATCACCAGTTGCAATTTACTTCAGGAACTCTTCACTGTATTCTTCATAATGTCACAAAATTTTGCTTGCATGCACACTTTTTTTGTCTAATGCTTGACCTCTTGAAATTTTAAGTTCTTATGAATGATGTGCACTGATTCTAGTAATTTTGCAAAGTTTATTAGTCATAACTTGCTGGCTCAATCAAATAATAGATTCCACTTGTTTGCATATCCATTCATAAATGCTTGTCTGACATTTGTCTCCATATGCAAACTTCATTCTCTTGTACATTTCTGAACCATTAACATTTTCTGAAGTGAGATATCTGATAAGCAGTTTAATTTTTTTTCTTCTGCATGTCTGAATGGGCATAGCGTTTTTGAATGATATTATCCCAGAATTCTTTTCTTGGTATCACACATCTTTGTTTCAAGAGCATATATAGCCTAAATGAAATTTAGTCTAGATTATTAAAAAGGTAGCAGCAGTAATTTTCATTTGGTTGTCTCCTGACTACTTGATGTTACCAGTGACTAGATAAGCACACTGATAGAAGTTCCAGGTTTTACCTTATTTACTTTATATAATTTATTCCTGATGTTTGTTTGTTTCCTAAAATTTCCTTCTTGACAGATTGTGGCAAGATTTAAGTCTCAAATAATAGCACAATAAGCTATCAACTTCACCAAGTTAAAGTTAGAAAATAAACCCTTTAAAAAAAAAAAAAAACTTTCATCTTATAAACAGGTATTCATAATTTTTTTTGGAAGCTGTAAGTAATACTTGTGGTGTTAATGTGTTAGCAATAAAGTAAAATATATTTAAGAGAATAAATATCTTTGCATTAAACTCATGCTGATTTTTGAAGTTATCCAAAATGAGTTTTAAGTTATAAAGCAGAATATAATAGTTTTTTTTTTTGTTGAATGTAAAGTCAGTATTTCCCTTTTAAAAATTGTTTTGAAATATGATCCTGAAAAGGGAAGATTTTTGCTGAAGTTTCATTTGGAATTTATAGCTGAAATATTTTATGAAAATGTACAGTAAACAGCTACTGCTACCCTACTGTCAGCAACAATAAGGATATGCAAAAGTTAAGTCTGTCATTTACTATATTCTAAAATGTAATACACTACATATGTATATATGTGTGTGTAGGCATTGTTAGCTCCATGCTTATTTAAACTGATTGATTTCTTTTATTCTCAATTCAGTAAGTGAGTACTTTTTTAAACTGTAATCAATAAGAAAAATGCACTAATGAATTAACCAAAGTTATTGTTTTTGGGTTCTAAAATTGCAAAATTAACATATTGTAACTTATAAATCTTGTTTTATAATTTTTAAAAGGCTTTAAAGAAATTCATTCCTTTTTCCTCTGATTATATTTGGTAAATATGTTAACTTGCATGTTATAAATATATACCAGAGAAAACTTTAACCACTTCATTTGTTTATTGTTTAATAATTGTGACTTTTGCTTGTTACATTTGCAGGCCTAAAGGTGGATGGTGAAAGAGGAAAGATGTGACACTTTGCCAACTTTTGTTCATGTCTATGTGTTCCCCAACATGAAATGTTACAAGCAGGTAAAGGCAATCAGACTGTTTTTAAAACAATGGCAATGTATCTAAAATAATTATTTCATTCACTAGTTTAGATAGTTTTGCCCATATTTTAAAGTCTGCAAACTTGCATAATAAAATTGGTGCTATAGTTAGCTACTACATACACCTGCTGAGGATAGTGAGGGGTTATCTGGTTTCTCTAATGCTTTGTTTAGTGTGTAGAATTTAATGACAACTCTGGAAATTTCAAAATGTTGACAGTAGCTCATTTGAATTATTTTTTGTTAGTCTGTCTACCCTTTTCATAAGTGCACACATTGAGTTACATTATCTTGTATTCCTTGGTCCAACATGCTTGATAATTTATTGATTCTGTTTGACTAGCTAACAGTAATACAACCAAAATTATATCCTCTTTAAGCATAAATTTATCTAAATTTACTAGTCAAAATATATGGGTATTTCATTGCTTTAGAGGAGGTTTCTAGATTTTATTTATCTTATTAAAGTTCCATTTTGCATTGATTTTGGATCTAGCATAGCATAAGGGGATGGATCTTTGGTTGCTCATTGCTGACATTAGGAATTAAAACATCACTTTTGACAGGATCTCCTTGAATGGGAGGCCCAAGTTACTCATTTTGTTGGTGAGTTTAAAGTGTTATCATCCTATAGAATTGCAGTATTTAATTCATTTAGAAGGGCAAAAATTAATCAAAGTTCAAGTAAATTAATGTTTTACAGATCTGCCTCTATACAAGTCCCATAAAACAGTTGGCTTTGAAGTCTTTCTGATTTGTAAGGAGAAGAATGTGGGTTTTGAAACATGTTTGTTATGATTGACTGGCAAAATACTAGTGCTCATTAAAAGGTTACCTGAAGGGGTGGCTGGTGTTTCAATGGTCACACTACTGAACTGCCTTGGTTTGAGGCACCAAGTTTAAAATACCAGTCAGGATCAACTTTGTTTGGCTTATCTCCCTGGTGTGTTTTGGGGATAGGATTAAGTTTCCTTCCACATCTAAAAATGAAAAGTTCTAGTAAGGACTTTCAGTAGGTTTGTTTAGTAGCAGAAAGTGCTGATGACACTTATCATCCAAATCAATATTTTGAAGGGGCTTGGCTATATACAAAATAATAATCTTTGCTCAAGTCATTGGCTGAGTCTAGTCATGTTTCTTCATTGCCTACAATGACTCATAGAAGCTATGTGACTTACACACAGTACATCTGAATGACTAGTGACTTACAAGCACCATCTTCTATTGCTACTTGGCCTTCTCTGGCTAAGAAGGTGAGACTACAGGGCATCGTGTCCTTAGCCCTTCATTTGGGGTACCGACCAGGTGCCACACCATTTTTGGGTGTGGTCACTCGGATTCAGCCCTGGAGAGCAGGGGATGAGTACTCTGTTATGGCTTCGCAGATGGAAAAGTTCCCTGCTTGAAAAAAGTGGGGGCAAGGGATGCTTTTTGCCCTCGGCCTGCTTCTCTGGCTGGAAAGGCTAGGCACGTCAGGACCAATTTTCAGTCCTGACGTGCTGAGGCCTTTTTTCCTTAGAGGTTTTTGGCTGGGGAAGCGATCCTTCCACATGAAGCTTTTTGCTTCCTCTAACATGGGACGCTTTGGCGTCCCTACACGCTGGTTGTTTTTGGCCAGCCACACAAAGTGCTTCAGTGCCTCCACCTGGCCATTTTGGCCTTCATACGGAGCTTTGCTCTACCAGAGGTTTCGGCCTCTCCTACTCCCTTCTCTTCAGAGATAAACACATACACAAACTTTACACATACACACACAACACCACAAAAAAAAAGATCAAAGTGTAGTTCTGGGATACTGGTGTCCTGAGCCTACCATTTGGAGTCCTGAGCTCTGCCATGCCCTTATTTGGGCATGGGCGGAGGCGCCAGTGCGTGAGTCTCTCTATGTGCTGCCAAAGTCCTCTGTCTGAAAGAAAGGGTGGAGGCGGGGGATGCTTTTTTCTCTGGGCCTTCGAATCCTCTGGCTGGAAAGGTTAGGCACCTCCAGACCAATTTTCGGACTCGAGGTGCCGAGGCTTTTTTCCCCAAGAGGTTTTTCAGCTGGGAAAGTGATCGCTCTTACAGAGTTTTGCCCCCACAAAAACAAGGTGCTTCGGCCCCCTACCAGAGCTTGCTTTACTGCAGAATGCTTTTTCTGTTAGTAGACATACTGGTATTGCTTTCTGCCTGATAGTATAGGTTGATTGTAGCACAAATGGCAATGGAGTTTAAACCAAGGCTGTGATTGATTTTTTTCCACTCCATTTGCTTGGAGCAGTACGCACATACTCAGGGGCCATACTGTTAAAAAAAACAAAACAAAAAAAAAACCTTGTAGCCTGACATTTTAGACTTAGTAAGGAATTATCTATCTTTCTATTTTTTCAATTACACATTCTTAGAGGGCACAGACACTTAGCTATTAGTACTGACTTCTAGTCATGTTGTTGTTATTGAAATAAAGATAAATTATGATAGTTGATGGCTTAATGCTATAACTTGAAACTCTGCAAATGAGCAGCCTTGATTTTTTTCAAATAAAAGAAAAAAAATATATTCTATTTTTACTTGTTTCTGCACATTCCCGAATAAAGAGCACTCAACAGCTGATTCAGCTATTGATTTTGAAGAAAACAAATAAAATCTATTGAAGTGAATAACAACAAGCTTTGTTAGCTGCCAGTAAAACTAGGTAATATACAATTTTACTATACTTTATTTAAACTAGCTCAGTCTGTTGTCTTTGAACAGACTGTACTTATTGTTACTATAACCTAACAGCTAAGAGCTGAAATTTTTTCTGTACATTTTTAAGGCTGTGGTCTATATAGTAAGTGAGATTTGTGCATCATTGATAGTTGAGCTAGGCCTGATCATATATATTGTAGTTTATTCTGTAGTATGATTTAAATATTTAAATGTTTGCACAAGATATAAACTGCATAATTTTCACAGGATAAAAGATCAGACTTAAGGGCAATCATACATATATTTCAAGTTCTGTTAAAATGGAAAATCTTAATCCTTATCTACAGATTCCTGTTAAAGCTTCAGGTCCCCCCTCTTGTGAATGTAGGGGGTGGGGGACTGTGGGAGAAAGATCTGGTAAATAGGCTGAGTGAGGCAGAACTTTGTACCCCAACATCACCAATGCCGGCTGTCGTTGAAGAGTTTCTGATGAACAATGTTTAATTCACAACAGTATCTTTCAGCTGTGATGGTTTCGCTAGGTTGCAAGACGACATAGTGGATGACACCAGTTGCAGTCCACCAGACAGTGACCATGACCTTAGGGTGTAGGCTGGGTTTTGGAATTTGGTTAGGTGCCTTGTCTCCATTAAGCCACTGTGCTGATCATTTGCAATTGTTGTAAAGGATCCATTTTTCATCACATGTAATGATTCGGAGAAGAAATGGGTCTATTTTGTTTCTTACAACAAGTGAAGAGCAGATCTCCAATCGACGATTTTGTTATTGTTCATTCAACTCGTGAGACATCCACTTGTCAAGCCTTTTCACCTGGCCAATTGTGTCAAGATGCCGGCAAACAGTTGCAGAGCTTACATGAAGCTCTCCAGCATTTCTTGTACTGTTTTTCTTGGATCGGCTTCAGCTGAGGCTTTCAGATGGTCAGAAACACAGCTGCAAGGATGTCTGCTATGTTTCTTATCTTTGAGGCTCAGATCTCCTGATCGAAACTTTGCAAACCATCGTTGTACTGCTTGTTTGTTTGCTGTTGCCTCGCTCGCTTTGTGGCCTGGTTTTAACTCTAAGCAAAATGGCACAAAAATATTTTCTATCTATGCTTCACTCAGAAACCTGAAACAAATATCCATCTTATGATTTTTAAAAAATAGTTTTTGCATAATGTATGCCAAAGCACATGCTACAAAATGATATACAACTTATCTACATACACCTTCACAAGCTTGCAAAAAATGAACCCCAAATTAACATAATATAAAAACCGACAAAACTTTAGTAGCGACCTAATAGTTGGGGGATGACATTAGGCAGTATAAGTATTACTGACACAAGGAAAATAGACAAAATTAGAATTATCAATCTCAGGTATATGAAACAAAGTAGGCTCTCACAATTTTTAAATTCAATTCTGCATGCAACCATATTTAATAGAAAACAAACAGGAATTTACTTTAAGATAAAAGTAGTAAAGCCAAGTTGCAAAACTGACATAATAATAATGTAAACCACAGCAGTTTATACAGAAAATGTAGGTACTATAAAAGGACTAGGGAGTAAGTAGAGGTCATTTAAGAAATAACTAATATCCTGAATAATTATTTTGCTACTTTGGGGGGGCTTTTTGCAAGAAGGTCTAGGACCGTGGTTCCCAACCTTTTCAGTAATACAATATACTTCAATGAGACAGGCAATTCCATGATGCAACAACTTTTTTCCAGATGAATCCATTGCACATCAACGACACATTTACTTAAGTTTACTATGGTTACGGTCTTACGAGAGAGGTTCTCAACATAGTGCATGCAACAAGCTAAACAATGATCAAATGGATTAATATTTCAAATCCACCACAGAATAGTCTTTGATAGTGAGCACAGAGACATTTTCAAAATCTGCTCAACTCAACTATTTCTAACTATTCATAGCCCTAAATCTGTTCCTTATGCAGCACTTGGTTCAGACATCTGAATTCCGCCTTTTTGTGTTATGAATTTCATATTTGTAACAATATTTTTACAAGTATGATTTTTATTAAATAGTTGAACCAATAATCGAAATTCAATGGATCAGAGCAAAATGCAAAGTAGAATAAATATCAACTTACCAGGTTAGAGGGAAACTTTACCCTGCTGGTGTGCACAAAGCCTTTTGATCCAGGGAGAAATTGATGAGGACCACCTGCAAATCTTGCTCCACTGAGAAGCACTCCTTCCTATTGTTTTTTACGTATATGTCAATGTTGAAAATGCTAGCTCGTAGAGGTATGTTGTTGGAAACTGCAAGAGTACAGCGATAGCATGGTCAGAGATCATTGGATGTTCATTTACTGCAGTCAGCCAAAACACGTCCAAAGACACCTCCAAACTTCAGCTTCATTTTGCGATCCATCCGTAGTTCTGCATGTTTCTCTTTATGTCAGCTTTTGTGATGAATCAGAAAGTGAACTAAACTGATCTTGTATCCAGTCATAGTTGTCTTTATTTGTAGAGGGGAAGTAGCATTCGAACTTCTCTTGCAGAGTTTTGAGAGATGTTTGAATATAAGATTGTTCCTTGACAGCTGCATCTGCCATTGACAATGTTAGTGGAAACATCTCAAATGAAACCCCTGCCACTGTCTCTTGCATAAAGCCTAGTTTGAAGTTTATCTGTGGTGGTCATGATTGTCTTGTTATTCCATTGCATTTTAGTACAGTTGTACCCCGGTATTTGCGGGGGTTACGTCCCTTGAGCACCCGCGAAGAGTGAAAAACTGCGAATATTGGACGTGGTCCATAAAAATGCCTATAAATGTCAAAATATAACGTAAAATATAATTAAAAAAATATAAGTAAATATATAATAATAATTTAATAAAAAATACAACACTCAGAGAAACACTTGGCGAAACACTTGAGATAGCTACACGCACTAAACTGGGATGATGATGGGCTGCATCTGCCTGAGACAGCACCTCGTGGGCAGCAGCCAATCAGCAGCAAGGATAAATGAATAACGCTCTTGGATTGGCTACTTTCAAACCTCCAGCCAATAGCGTTTATTTTATATTGATATTTTGCTGAATTTACTTTAGTATTTATATTACAAAATTAGTAAATTATATTGTTATTAATAATTTAGCATTAAAAAGTGTGAAAAAAATATATTACCACGAAAAAAGCCATAAAATATCGCGGAAGGTATTTGCGATTCAGCAAATATGCAGGGGTTTCCACGAACAATTATTAGTTAGGTTCTAAGGAAAATTCCGTGAATGCCGAACTGCGATTACGCGGGGGTTGACTGTATTCAGCTCATTGAGATGGCTGAAAATGTCTGAGGGATATGCAAGCTTAACCAACCAGTAATTATCGGATAGTAACTACAGCTCGGATAACGCTATTATGCAACTATGTTTTTTGGCGATAAAAAGAAAAGTAATTTCAATAAAGCACTATAAGTTATACAAACAATACTATGTGAGGATATAGATATCTGGACCAGGTTTTGAAAAGCTAGAAATTATATTATTGATTTAAACTGAAAAATGGTAAAACTTGCTGGATAATGGTATTATGCATCTTGGTCATTTTGAGCTTAGAAATAGTTTTTTGCTATCAATAATAAGGATAATTAATAAAAGTAAGATCGTTTAGTATTCTTTAATATTACATAAATCTAATCTGCCCAACAATCTTTCTGTTCACATCCTTATGTGAGCTCCTTTGGCAGTCAATACTTTTATCAATCTTTTGTCCATTGAAGTAGTCAAACTTTGAATTGTAGATGGAGTTATGTTGGAGATCACATTCATTATTTATTGTTTCAGTTCTTCTTTGTTGCTGTATTGCTTTCCTCCTCCGTATAGCTTCAGCTTGACAATTCCCCAAAGGTTCTCAATGCAGTTGAGGTCTGGAGATTGAGGCGGCCATTCCATAAATCGCTTGCCTTTGAATCCTTTTCGCTCTAGAAATGCCTTTGTTAACTTAGCTGCATGCGATGGGGCATTGTCTTGCATGAAAATCATCTTGGCTTTGAAACTTTGTGATTTTTTTTTTGTACCAGAAACATAAACTCCTCCTCCACCTTGCTGACGTCTGAAGCGGGTTGGGTGTACAGCCCTCTGCCAACCACCCTCTGGCAAAGGCGTCAGGACCATCGAGAGTAGCTCGACATTCATCCGTGAATAAAACAGAGCTGAAATAGCATTTCATGTAGGCATTTGCCCATGAAATTCTTTTCCTGATGTTAGCTTTTGATAAAGGAGGCCTTGATTGGACTTTAACAACTTTTGCAAGCTCATTCAAGATATTATTCCTTGTAGCTCTGTTCGTTCTAGCTACACCAGCTTCTTGAAATATCTTGCTAGATCCTAACAGATTTTTCTTCAAAGCCCAACTTATCAGATGTTTCTCTCGCTTCGTTATCTTCCTTTTACCAGCATCAGATCTTGTTTTCCGGGTACAGTTGATGTTAGAAATCGCTTTCTTGATCGTCCGCACGTCCCTCTTAATCAGCTTTGCAATATCGCTTGCAGTAACCCCTTCTGCCAACATATTTACAATTTTCTTCTTTTCTTCTTTACTTAAATCTATTCCTTTTCCAATTCTGTTTTCTATCGTTTCAAAAAATACGAAAATCAAAAATATGACATTCAGAGCAGCGGTAACCTGTCGTTGCGTAATAGCCTTATCCACTATGGCTTTGCCCAGGAACATATTGGGAAAGCGAACTGCCTGTTAGACTACGTAACTACCCAATGGTCAAACTGGTAGTTAACCAATTTCATCTCGAATGAATACTTCGGATATAATCAACGTTTTAATGAATTGCATAATAGCATTATCCGAGCTGTATTTATAAGGCAGTTCATACATTGGTAAAAATTCTGTTGTCAGTTCTCCCTGAAGCTCATGAACATGGGAGAGAACCTTCCCCTGCAATAACCTTCGCATCTCTGCACACAAAATAGTGAAAAAAATGTGATTTCAATGGCTGCAATTTTATGTAATTCACAATTTTCACAGTTTGCTCTAATACTACAACTAACTCTGGTGGCATTGTTTTGGCTACAAGAGCTTTATGGAGGAGGATACAATGGTTGATATGAATGTCAGGATTTTGCTCTTTCACCTTATTGACAAATCCTTTGACTTTCCCTGTCATGGAGGCTGCTATGTCAGTGCAAATGCTACAACACATGGCCCACGTTAGTTTGCTTTCCTTCAAGTAACTGTTTTCCGAAATATTTCTTCACCAATTGCATGACTTGGTAGCTCCTTAAAAAATAAAAAATTCTCCTGAATGGAGTCCCCATCAACATACTTAATGTTAGCCAGCAGCTGGCAGTGTCCACTCATATTGGTGGACTCATCAATCTGCAAAGTAAACTTCCCCACTAGTTGCTAACTTCTTGCAACACCTTGATATCAGCTGACATGGAATTTTGTGGATCTCTTTTGTAGCATCAGCTCTAACATCACACCTACAATTTTTTTTTTACATGCAGGCATGGTTAAGGTTTCAGCAATGATATGGGGCTTCTTTCATTTTGCTACAAACTTAGCCGCCAAGTAACTAGTCTCTTGAGCTTTATTCGATACCTGCACACGCTCCATCAGATGGATGTTTCATGTTTTGTTCTTTAAAGCGCTTGAGGTACTGAATATCTTTGTTCACAAGAGATGGATGTTTTGTCTGCAAATGGCGTTTTAACTAACTTGGTACCATCACAGCATTTGCCAACTTCTCTCTGCGGATGAGACATTCAGGTAAGGGGCAAGTGGCATCTCCTGTCCTTGAAAATCCAAAAGCCAGATAGCTCTCATTATATTGTCTCTGAACAACTCTTTCTTTTTTTCCTTGTTTCAGATGTTTCATCAGTGATGATGACTAAGCAGAGGAAGTGCCTCTTTTGACGACAAATTTTTCCATTTCTTAGATCAGGGGTATAAAATAGATCTGGCAAAGAAATTTGGATATGGTCAATTTTGCTGCATCTACTATGTCTCAATTTTGCCCTTTGGCCACCTGCATTTAAAATTTTCATATTTTAGAATTGAAAGACCAATACCTTCCTTTTAACCCTTTGAACCCTGAGCTCCTGAGCGGTCCAAACAACAAAGATTTCCAGGAAACTGGTCGATTGATCTGCCATTTGCAAACAACTAGCCTAATGCTGTTTGTAACAAGCAAACTGATTGGTCAATAGAGTTGTTTACATTTACCATGTACTAAAACCTCGAAATATCAGGGTAATGGAATATTGTAAATATTTCTACCCTGAAATATAGGAGTTACGGATTCTAAGGGTTAAGGTATTTGGTGATTGATTTCCACGAGTTTTATGAGTTGTAATTTTGGTTAGATTGAATATTGTTTAAGAAGCGACTGTTTGTTTTACATTGATTTTCATTAGCTTTGTACAAAATTTCTTGGCACACTGTTTGGGAACCACTTTCAGAAGAAAGAAAGACCAATTTTAATTTTCTAACTGAAAATAGATTCAACAGTGGGTTTATTACATCCTTCCTAGATTATAAAAATTAACCTCTCAATATGAAGTATTCCTTAAGTAGGAAATAATTTGAGAAAGCATCTTCAGCATGGAAACACTCGTATAATTTGCCCTTAGTGTAATTGTGATCCCAATTTTCAATCCAGTTAAAGAAACACTTTTATAAGCAAGATGTTTAATAAATAAGTTCCTCCTTTATCATACTCTTAAAATAACTTTTAAAAGTAGGCAATATGGGTTGCCTACTAGAAAATCATGCCTCTACAGTTTTAGAGATTCAGCGAAGATGTCATCAATAAGTTGGATATCGCAGCATTATAATTCTTAATGTTTTTAACTCAGGATTTAGTTCTTGGGTCTTTTCTTTTTTGAAATTTATGTAGATGAAATTGATACTGGAATCTCAAAGAATATCACAAAATTTGCTGCTGGCACTGAAATATGGTAGAATTTAAGAATGTATATCCTGATTTAAATAGTTTAGTAGACCTGTTAAACAAACTGCAGATTAAATTTAATGTTTTCATTGCAGATGTCTTATCTGTGGACAGGATCATATGTGAACTATATTGTACTGCATTTACACCAGTTAGTTCAAATAGATGCCACGTTAAAAAGTGAAAAACATTTTGAGAATGGATGTCTCACTGTAGGTATGGTAAATCATACTATAATAAATTTCAGCAGCTCTTGACCTGTTTATAGACCAAACCCCTTTAAAGTTAGTGGTATAGGCATAGAGGTCATATTAAGTTAACTATAAATATCTTGAAAAGTTCAAAAGCTTCAAAAAATAGACTCAATTCTTTTTGGCAAAAGGGGATTCTGTACATTTTAGGAACCTTTTGCTCCTATGAAATTTCATCAATAATATTTATCTGCAATTAGGATCTTGAAACAAACTTTAAAAGTGTTGATTTATAATAACAGTAGGTAGAATGTTATCTCTCTTATTTTTGTTACAATATTTGAGAGTTTACCTTTTTATGGCAATCCAATTTCTTCAAGCAAAAACCACATTAGTTAGGGAATTAAAAGAGAAATGGATGTGAAACTCTTGTCATGTTGTACTTTCTGCTATCACTGGAACATGTTAATTGATTTATTGGTATGTTGCCCACAGCCTGATTACAGTTCACTACAGAGAAGTATTGAATACTACATAGTTTTTGCAATATGAAACATTTGACTTCTAATTTATTAATGATTGATTACTACCTTGTGCCAAGTCAAATAATTGCTGCTTTGAAAATGCCACTTTTTTTTAGCATTTAAACAATACCATGCTTTAATTAAATTCATATTTTAAAAAAATATGTGCAAATCATGTAGAAAATAATTTTAAATATAACTTAATCATAATAACTTCTACTTCTTTGTAAATTATTAAATCAATGGCTTATATAAAGAAAATTGAAACCAAGATTACCAGTCTCTTAAGAAGTTAATAATTTGCACAAAAGCACACATTTTAATGTTTAACAGTGTTACAGCTAGGTTTTCAAACAGGCATGGTAAATATTATAAAACAGGGCACATCGCGTGCAGTCACGGTGCGGAAGCATGGTATTGTGGGCACATTTATTTGATTAATGACAAGACAAATTTGATAAATAACAGTTTAATACTAGTATGATGTAGGTGTTAAGTGAAGTATTACTAACTTATGCAATCATACAAACCTACACGTTCACATTTATTTGCAAACAAAGTCAATGCATGTATATATACATTTTACAAGTTCTCATAATATAATGAAATGCAATAGCTTTAATTGACGACCTTGAATTAGGCTAGATTGTATGTTAAAACGTTGAAGAAAGAAAATACTCTTAAGACTGCCGCTCTTTTCTTTTGTGTACTCGTGCTATGCTTCGAAGCGTAAACTAAATGGCGTATAATGCGCACGCGCACAAGTTACAACTCCGCAGAGCGGCTGGAAAATTCCGCCAGGGGACGCTCAAAAAGTTCTGCCATGCGGCGGTTGTATACCTGTACAAAAAGGAAAATCGGGCTTTGTGTTTTGCACCATTTGGGGCATGGGGCATTGTTGTAAATTTAGGGCATGTCATTGTACAAAGAGCATGGCGTGGCCGCCATGCTAAAAAGGGCTAGCTGGAACTCTGTTTAAAACATATTAATAGAAATCAGTTATAATTGTGTGAGCTATTTTTTCTAGCCCGGATCATTCTTGTGTCTGGTTAAGTAAGACTCAGTGGGAACAAGGTAGTTTGGTTGCCTATATACTCTAAGATCCAACAACTTAACTGATTTCATGAATCACTTCCATTTAAGTGTTCACTACTACACCATGAGCAGATTAAATAACATAGGTTAAACTACACTGTTGGCTTGTCATGCCAAAATACATTAAAGCAAATAATGTGGTAGTGGAGTTTTGAGTTCGGTTGAAAGTAAAAACACATCAAAATGATTGTATTAAATAAATCTAACTGAATTTCAGATCTGAAACACATTTAACTCATCCTTCATCCTCACCAATAGACTTACATTACAGACAGTACTGTGATTAGGTAGAGGTTCTAGATGTAAACAATTTGAACATTTTCATCTCAACTTTATTTGATATACCTATCTATTAATGATAAAATAGCACCTTTGATTGTACAGATATTTTTCATTTTTTTCAGCAGGGTCCATGTCTGAAAATTTCAGTCAGTCAAGATGCATCACTAAAATCTGATGATGACATTATTTTTACAGAAAATTAACATATCACCACAGTTGGGATAAAACTAATTGCTGTATCTGTTAACTTTTTTGCAAAAGCTGGGTAAATATTTTTATGATATTAGTCTGCAAAGGATTTTTTAAAATGGTTGTACATTATTTCACTGAAAGAAACAAAGAATTTTGAAATATTCAAATTTAACATAAATTTAGATGGAGAGAAAAAAAAGGAAAATGAAAAAAGCCGGATGATGATAGGTGTATTAACTATAATAATGTTTCTTCGATCGGTTTGAAACTGGAAGCTGTGGTATAAAATATAGATAACTCAATATATTGTCTGCTCCAGAAACACTACAATGTGGTTCTAAGATGGATAATAGAATATACTAAATAACTGAAGTCTGGAGTGTACTTTTCAAGCAGTTTTGTAATTCTGTCTGCATTCAGGTTTTTCTACATGTTCTTTCTGATTAAACCAAGTGATCCAGTCATCATTGGGACTGTACTAGTCTTCATTTCCTGCATTCTGGTGATTTCACTTTCTAAGTCTTTGTATTTTGATAGTTTCTTTACTACTTTGATGATACATTTCTCTCTGATTGCATGGACATAACAGACTTCAAGCAGTTTTCCTTGTCCTTATTCTTTATGATGATATCAGAGTGGTTTGCTTTTATTTTTCCTGTCAGTGTCCAGACATATCCCAGAGAAGAGTTGTGTTATCATTTTCCTGTACTGGTAGATTATAGTTTACTAATTTTCCAGATAACACTGGTCAACAAATTTTATTTTTTTTTTTCTTTGGCAGACCATCTAGGAGTGTTTTCTGGGGTTTTGAAGGTCGCTGATTACGAATATAACATTGGTTTTGTTGATTGGCTCTAGTTTAGAATATTGATAGCCTCAAAAAGCCTAAACTGCTAAAATTCTCCCTGAAATACTTCAATATAGAAGCAGTAAATAATAATTTTCTGATATTATTGAATCATTATAACATACTATAGGACAAGGGAAGGCAGCTTGCTTCGTTTCTTTTCTAAAGAAGATGACCTGATCTTTTGTAATGACGTTTCTGCACTTCTTAACTGCATGGGGATCTCGTCATATGACCCAGCAGATTGGCGTCTCTTATAGATAGCTCGAAAGCAAGTCTAAAAGTTGTACTTTTGCATAATGCAATAAGTTTGCTCCTGTACCACTGGCCATTCTACCACTGATGAAAGAAAGAGATATGGTATCCAATTTGTTCTTGAAAAGCTAAATTACAACACTCATAAATGGCTGATTTGTGTGGACTTGAAAATGGTGAATTTTCTGCTGGTCAGCAAAGTGGGTACACAAAGTATCCCTGCTTTCTTTGTTTGTGGGATAGCAGAGCAAGAATCCAGCACTGGAGAAGGGAGACTGGCCAGAACGAGAAAGTCTCGAAGTCGGCACAGCCAACGTCATCAATGAGCCTTTGGTACCCAGGGATAGAATCATCTTCCCTCCATTGCACATAAAAACTAGGGCTCATGAAGCAGTTTTGTTAAGGCGTTGAACAAAGATGGGGATTGCTTCAAGTACATATGCAGGCAATTTCCAGGTCTTTCCATCGAAAAAGCTAAAGGTGGCATCTTCGATGGACCTCAGATTCGAACGCTCATGAGGGATTCTGACTTCACTAATCATATGAACATGGTTGAGTTAAATGCTTGGTTGTCCTTCACAGATGTAGTGACAAACTTTTTGGGAAATCACAAAGCTGACAATTACAAGCAATTGGTCCGTAAGATGCTTACTGCATACGAAAAACTAGGGGCAAATGTGAGCATCAAAGTTCATTTCTTGTTTAGCCACCCTCGACAGATTTCCTGGTAATCTTGGTGATTACAGTGAGGAGCAAGGAGAGACGATTCCATCAAGACATCAAAACAATGGAAGAGAGGTATCAAGGCAAATGGGATGAGCACATGATGGCAGACTACTGCTGGAACCTTTTGAGAGACTGCCCGAAAGTTGCTCACAAGCGAAAATCGTATAACGTCAATTTCACTTTTGTGAAATAAAATATTGTTTTGTGTGTTCATTGTAACTAAGAATCTAGTGTAAATAATGCTTTGCATTAATTTATGATATATAACTGATTATGTAAATGTTTTTTTCCCTTGGAGAATTAAATTCAGCAAAATTTTAGCAAATTTTTTGTATATTCTCGAAATATATGAAAAGTGTTCATTATTAATAAATGAAATGATGTTATATCTAACTTAACTGTTAGATTGAGATTTTACACTGTCTTTGTGTTTTGGATTATCATAAAAATCAATATCTGACATTTTTGCACTATTTAGCCGTTTTTTGTACGTTTAGTTATGGTCGCGAATGGGTGATTTCAGACGAACGACCCCCCTGTGATATCTCCAAAACTAGAGCCAACTTGAAAAAACAAATGTCAGATTCGGATTCAGCGCCCTTGAAAACCCCAGAAACCAGTCTCACTTTTCCTGCCAAAAATATTGTGTTGACCAGTGTAATGTAACCTGCAGCTTGGTTGTCTTTGCAGGTATTCCTTTTAGATAATTCTCAGCACCCTTCTACTATATCTTGTTTCATCAAATGTTCTACATAGCCTACATTTTGGATCTGTGTCCTATTTTAAGTGTTGTTGTTATTAATAGCATTAATTTTCTGTTATGTTAAAGTTAGTTCAAATGAAAACTATTATTTTAAAGTGGTAATGCTATTATTCTAAATTTCTCAATGGCCAGTTTGTGGATACCTTTTGTATTCTTGATGACAGCAATCAGGTTGATATACTTGAGTTTCCTTTACTTCTAACATTAAATAGGAACATTATTTCCCATTTAAGGGTAGACATCACTTCAGACAGGTTTCAAATATTGGGACTAATTATGCATACATTGGTAAGACCTTCCAGTGTATTTACCAGAGGTTTATCTCACTCATTTGCCTGGATGTGAGGATTCTTCCTTCGTTATTTTAGCCAGGTCCTGTATTGATTCAAAATTAATAATTATGGAATCCTTTTTTTATTAGACATCTTGAGGCTGCATTGAATTACCAGTCTTCTGTTTCTTCACTTATGAAATAGTTGTTTTTTTAACTACAAAGTCAATGATTTACATACTTATTTGTACAATATATATCGTGAACCCTGTCAGCCTGATTGTGGTTTTCTTCCTATTTTTGGTGGGGTGAGTTTTGTTTCTGTTGATAATGGATGAAGCTACAATTGAAAATTTTAGTTGTCTTTAAATAATTTTTTTGCTTAACTGATCAAGTGTATTTATCACAGAGTTGTTATAATCCAGCAGCAATTTTCTTGTCCATGGCCACAGGGTTGGAGCAAATATGCAGCTTGTGTGTTATATTAAGTACACTGATTTTGTGTTTTAATGATTTTATTAGAAATAACAGTAAGCTGAAATGAAATGAAAATAACAGATTTATAAATCCAGATGCATGTATGAGATGTGGAATTTCACCAATCTATAACTGTTGTATTTACTTTCCAGTCTTCAAAGACTAACAGATCATGAGAACCAGTGACCTGTAAAGCTGGTTTATTGTTCTAATGTAAGCTGAAAATTCTTTCAGGTGCTCTCACAGGAACCAGAAACACTTTTATGTATTATATGATAGTATATTATCTTATTACATACAGAGTTAGGTAGATGAAATTTACTAAGATGAATTTTCATTGATCAACATGTAGGGTATCTTATTTTTAGAAAGACCACTCTAACACTAACATGTTGTGAGCAAGCCATGTTTTATTGTTGTTCCAACTGGTACATGCGCAAGGAACATCGATGATTTAACCACTGATCACAGCTGTCTCTGCTTGTTGAACAAAGCAGCTATTACCGTCAAATGGTCCATTAAACAAGAAGAAATTTAAAATTACTAACTGATTTTAAAGTAAAGTCAGTGGCTGCTTTTTGTTGAGATAACTAATAGAAAATACTGATATCCAGCTAATCCAAAGGTCTGTGGAGTTATTAATATTTTGTGAAACCATCAGAGTTAGCACTCCCCAATGTATGTTCATACTGAATTATTATTAAATCAACATGGTTAGTTTCAGGGAATCAGAAGATAAAATTTAAGTTTCCCAAGAGCAAAATCTAAAGCAAGCAATCTGTGGAGGGACCGGTTGATGGTCAGCTCTCTGCCATGTTTTCTTGAATGGAAATGTACAGATGCCAATTTTTGAGGAGAGGCTTCAAGGAGAATAGATGGCTTTATGCTAAGTGTCTTCTATTACAGGTGATTGGCTATATCTGTTTTATTACATACTTTACATACTGGCAACCTTTGCTTAGAAAAGAAATCTTATTTTCATCAACAAAAGATTTTCCACAGATATAGCAAAATTCAGAAGCTATAAACTTTGTGATCTTCATTTGTATAAATTCTGCTTTTGGATATTTGAGAAATATTATATACTACATTTAAATAAACTTTACAAAGATTTTAACAATAGTATCTCATACTTCACTTTTAGCTCTAAAAAACAGCTGTAGATTTTGCATAATCAGATACAACGTAGCAATATGATGGAAAATGTCTATAATATTGTGTGCTTTTCGTACTGCATCCTACTTTTAGCAAACCCTCAACATCTGCATAAATTACAAAGGATACTTTTAAATACTTCAAAAAGTTTAAATTCTAATTTGTTGTTGTTTTAGGCAATCTAGGTAAAACTGATGAATTTTTACTACACATCTGTTCTATATTCACATCTAAAATTTAATAAACAGTTGGGGCACAAAAAGTCTTGATTTATGCTGTTATCTGCATTTTAATTAGGCTAGATAAATTTTCAATTAGAGTGCAAGTTGTCTCTCTTTGTGTAACAAGCAAGAGATCAACCTGATCTCATGCATTATTTCATTTGTAATTACATAGTACAACTTTGTTTTCTTCATACGTGCACACATTAACTGTTGTCTATGCTGTGACTCAATATCCTGCCAGATGTGACTTAACTTTCCTGGATGTTGACTGAGTAGGTAAACCGGACAAATAGCATCACTATTATAGATTATGATAACAAAGAACAAAGAATTGGAAACTGACTTTTAATATAGCATAAAATGTTTTATAGAGCATGTTTTGTTAAATTTCTTAAATGTTAGCAACTGAGCAGGAAGAAACATTGCTCATGATTTTATCCTTTTGTTTCAGAATCAATGATTGATTAGTCCTTGTGATGGAGAATGCGATGTATAATTTTCAATGGCAATACATAATATACCCAATTTCAATTTGTAAAACCCCCAAAAACGTATAATTCACGTAATAAGCAGGCATATTTAGCTCATATTTTAGACACTGTCGGATTGGACCAACTTGAAGGAGAACAGGTGTTATACTACAGACAAATGGCCATCTTCAACTGAGAAATTACAACAACTTTCCTTTAGTGAGACCATCCAGAATAAACTAACCAGAATGGTCAAGTCAGGATTTCACGAATACCTCGCATATTATGCCATGGCATTCAAAGGTCTCCGTGAAAAAAAACTATTTTAATTACTATGCCACCCTTGTTTATTAAGCCACCTCGCCTACTGTGCCATGGCGTAGTAGTGTGACTGAGGTATTACAGTAACGTGCATATAAATTCTACACACGGATAATCTTCATTCAATCCCTGGAACCATGCCGTCAGCACAACGCATGAGCTACACTGCCACAGATAAACTCCAAATGATCAGCTATGCAGGTGAACACGCCAACAGAGCTGTAGCCTGAAGTTTGGCGAGGCCAACACCAGGTCCTGTCAACGATCTCGGGAGAAGATTGAAGCCATGCCATTTTAAAACATGCTGACTGGGGCAAGGGTGTGGCCTACCTCAAGTTTGAAAAGGAGGTACTTTCCTTCATCACTGAAAGACATGGTGGGGGTTTCCATCAGAGATATGCATGTACGCACTTTGTCTACAAAACTCAATCTATGCCTGACTTTAAGCCATCTCAGAAATGGTGCCGCTTCATGGCCCATAACCAACTGAGCATATGTCAGCAGATCACCATCGCCCAGAAGCTTCCTAATGATTATGAAGATCAGCTGTTGAGATACCAACAGTTCATCATCGAACTGAGAAAACAACATGACTAGCCCCTGAATCACATAGGGAATGCCGACCAGATGCCCATGACGTTCAACCATCCTTTCAACAGCTCAGTGGCCCTCATCGGGTCGAAGGCCATCACCTTGCAAATGACTGGCCACAATAAGATCCACTTCAGTCATCCTGGAGTGTATGGCTGATGGAAATAAACTCCCACCATACCTCATCTTCAAGAGGAAGATCATGCCAAAAGGACCAGATCCCCAGTGGTGTCCACATCTGGGTCCATGCCAAGGGTTGGATGGATGAAGCCCTCATGCTAGACTGGGTGCACCATATGGGGCAGACAGGGTATGCTGTGCCGCAAGCTGCTGTCGCTGGATGCTTTCAGATGCCACCACATGGAGTCCGTGAAGACTCACACAGACCTCACCTTCCCCGAGGAGTATGACGTTATGCTGCAGGTCATGGACGTAGCTTGCAACCGCCCAGTCAAGCATGAGGTCCAGCAGAGGTGGAATACATGGATTATGGAGGGCAAAAACAACTTCCTCCCCACTGATTGCCTGCGCCAACCTGACATGCCCACCATTGCCACCTGGATCAGAGATGTGTAGAAAGAAGTCGACCCCGAGACCACCAAGAAGGGCTTCCTCAGGTACTGCCGGTCCAATGCCATGGACAGAACCAAAAATGACATCCTGTGGTCTGAACCAAAGGATGAGGAGGCAGTATAGAAGCATCAGAGGACAACAATATCTACAATGACACAACTACTATCTTGACTGATGAGCAGTTCTTGCAGTGGAAGGAAGAAGACAATGCGATGAGTTTGATGGGTTTTAATATCAATGCATGGCACTTATACTGTATTATATTTATCAATTTCATCGAATTCCAATAAAATTATGAAAAAAAAAATATTACTTGCATTTTTGTTTTTGTGGTTAAATTTTACTCAGAGTTTCAGTATGAACTCCTTGTTCCTTTTCTACCCATTTCATTGCCAATATCAAAGATACTCAACCCAGTGACATTCAATACTCATATACCCCTAAACAAAACACGAACAACTGTCTTTTATTGATATTCAGTCAAATTGCCACATGGAATTTTCTAATGCATGTGTGTGTATTATCGCTTGCTCATCTGTCACCGGCGATGGCTCCAGTGGTCTGGAAAAAAGTATAATACACACAATTTTTAAAAGGTAAATTTTCTTAAAAAGCTGCATATAATACATGGTACTTTATGGTAATTTTATTTATGATGAAGCTTTAAGTATAACATTTATCTATTTTTATGAGAAACTTTAGTCTTTTCATGTGCCCACTTTGTTCATTTGTATATCATGCTTTCTACGTTATAAGCAAAGTCATTAAAATTATTTTTTAAATTGGTTATCAGTAATGCATGTATACTTTCAGTGGAGTATGCATTCATTTATTCTTTATTGGTTTTAATGTTTTTCAATTCTGCATATAATATAAATTGAAATATAAAATTGTAGTGCTTTCTTAGTTCTAAAAGATTTTTTTTACTGTTTTTTTTTTTAAAAAAAAAGATTAAAGTCTTTAGATTTTCATAGTGTAATCTCTGAATTAAAAATGTAACCATGAAGTGTAGTATTTATAACTTTCGTATTTTTATTTTTAAATACTTGATTTAATCTTTTCTTCAACATAACATCAGATGGTTTTTTAAAATTTATTTCATTTTTTAAATTCTCAATAGCCTAATTGGTTCAAGAACTGAGTGATTTATTAGGAACAAGTGATACAAACAATTTGTGGCTTAAATTCTTCAAATATATTTTTCAAGATTTGTATTTTTCTGTCTTTAAGGTTAAATACAGTCTTAAAAAAAATGAATTTTTTTTTTTTTTGTAAATTTCTTTTCTTAAAGTACTGAAAATATCTAATAAATTTGTGTTAAAGTTCAAATGTAAATATTTGTTGAGTTTATTAATCATAGTCCCATCAGATTCTTTGTCCTGCTTAAGTGTTACTCTGCTAAAATAATTAATACAGTAGATTACTCTAAAATTGAAGTCAACATTTTATTTATGTAAAAGTAGACTTTTTTTCTTTTAAGCAGCTGAGAATGAGGAAGGTGGTATTAAGGTTAAAATAAGAAAAAGTAGCCACTTGGTAGTAGTTAGTTTACAATAAAATGTAGATTTTAATTTTCCACTTAAAAACATTATCTGTTATCATATCAGCCTGACATGTTTAGTCAAGCCTCTAGCATTCTATAAAGCAGTCCTTGTGTCAAATAACAATTTTTTAGACTGCTTTTGTATAATGCATTTAGGTTTATAAATAACCTAGCAAGCATTTAGTAATGAATATTTATGTTTGGAATGTAAAACTTAAAATTTTTTAATTAGATTGCACCAAAAATGTAAGAGGAAGCTATATAGCTAGCTTTATGTACAAATGATGTAACAGTAGTAGCTTGAAGTTTGGCTGTCACATGCTGGTTTTATGTCTATATCTATTATGAATCAGCATCAAAGACACTTATAATAACGCTTGATTTAGATATTCCAAACTAGGCATGTGCTTCTGTGCCCACACTTTCATTTCATGTTTGGTGCCACATGACTGTAAAATTGGCATTTTGTTAGATGGCTGCCTGGTGCTTTCTAATAAGTGTAGTCCAAGAGAGAACCTTTTAAGGATTTCACAGACAGTTTTAAGGAAATATTCAATCATGAGGGATAATCCTGTTTGTTGTATGAAACTTGGAAGAGTGGTACCTACTCCAGATATTGGCTCCCCTTTAATCCCCAATAGAAATCATTCTTATTAATCCAGTTATAGTACTCATATTGAACCTATCTCCAGTGAGAAGCTGATAGATATTCGGTTTTGCACTTTTTAAATAAACTTGTTTTTTTTTTTTAAATAGGAAAAAAAAAAGTGAAAGGTAAGCATGCTTTTAGATTTTTAAAATTCTGTGGTGCAGAAGCTCTCAAATGGGGAAGGGGTCAGTGCAATAGGATATACTATGGATAGGTGGCAATAAACCCCATTATATATATATATATATTAATTTGTTGGGAGATGCAAGGGCCTGTTTATTAGTGCATTGGTACAGGTGTTTCTCTCTCCGTTAGTCATGTCTATTTTTATTAAATACAGAAATGCCTCGTCGGAGGTCTGCTCATCAGTCTGTGATTAAGGATGTTCTGAAGACTTGCCTTAAAGCAGTTCTCACCTGCCAGGTAAGTAAAATTAGATCTTATTTGTTCCTGTTTTTATCTTATCTTTTTGAATTAGATAATCTTGTTCTTTAAGCAAAGGACCAGTAAAACATCGAGTGCAGCCAACCCTTAATTTGCTTGACTCTGTGGCAAATGTGCTGTATACAGTTTCTTCCAGGCAACAGTGTCCACATCACTAAATTAAGGTAAGTAATTGTTTAGACATGAGCACTTAACCTGCTCAAACCTATTATCAATGTTTAAACAAAAACTGATGAATGATGTGAATTTGTTTGAGATTATTTGTTTAGCTCTTGGGTAGTTGATACTTTGATAGTGAACACATGCTTCTTGGACAGTTTGTATTTAATGAAAATTAGTTTAACTTTCTTCTCTCTCTCTCCTGCTTCTCGTTTTCTTAATTTTCTTATGGGGGATGAAGTCATTTGACTTGATACTTGATCATGCCAATCTTGTAGAAATAGACAAGATTTTATTGGCTTTGAGTAAACAGATGTGATTCTCCATAATTTTAACTTTTGACTATAGTAACTAATGAAGCAACAACTGACCTAAAACTCTTGGTGATTGTAAAGAACCAGCAAACATGCTGGCTGGTGTGCAATGCAATGGATACTTTAGCTATTTTGTTCTTTGAGCTATAATGTATTGCTACAATTACATTCACTAAAATGTAACCCATGTTTGTCTTGTCTTTTTTGGTAGTTTCCTTAATCTTTTAATTATTTAACAGCAAAATATTTTGACAGCAGGTGTCAAACCCGTAATCATCAGCACAAACTGGGATGCAGTATGCAGTTGTCCCCCAGTATTTGCGGGGGTTACGTTCCTAGAGCACCTGCGAAGAGTGTGAAAAAACCGCGAATATTGGACGTGGTCCACAAAAATGCCTATAAATGCCTATAAACGTCAAAATATAACGTAAAATATAAGTAAATATTTATAATAATAATTTAATAAAAAATACAACACTTGAGATAGCTACACGTGGTAAACTGGAATGATGCAGGGCTGCTGGGCTGCATCTGCCTGAGACAGCACCTCGTGGGCAGCAGCCAATCAGCAGCAAGGAGAAATGAATAACGCTCTCGGATTGGCTACTTTCAAACCTCCAGCCAATAGCGTTTATTTTATATCGATATTTTGCTGAATTTACGTTAGTATTTATATTACAAAATTAGTATATTATATTGTCATTAATAATTTAGCGTTAAAAAGCGTGAAAAAATATATATTGCCACGAAAAAAGCCATAAAAAAATCGCGGAAGATATTTGCGATTCCGTGAATATGCGGGGGTTTTCACGAACAATTATTAGTTAGGTTCTAAGGAAAATTCCGCGAATGACAAACCACAATTATGCAGGGGTCAACTATTATGGTTAAGCTGGGTAGGGTGGTGCTCAAACACTGATTGTCACCATGACAGATTGACTACTTTATTGTGGATGAACTGTACATGTTACAACAAAGGCCATTGTCCAGGTATCACTGGGGACCTTTTCTATTCTTTCAACACCAGTTCAGTGTAAGCCTGATTAATCTTGGAGGGTGAGACATAAACAAAATTTGTGATCTTAGTTACTTCCGGCCTCTCACTGCTCTGTTTGGATTTCAATCTTTAAGAAGCATAACAGAAAAGTGGGTGGGAAAACTGGTACTGTTTAGTTGATTTTTCTTTGCCCTGAGCACTTCATGTGGTAGTGGGACTGTTTCTTATGTGAGTACAGAGTGGAATGACTGAGTTAGTATTGGTTTGAACTTGGTTGTTTTGTGTTGTGATTAATGAACACTTTTCTCTAAAATGAGTCTTGTTAATACTTTGAAACTTATTTCAAGAGACCAGCTTTAGGACATTTGCTTCTATAGGTGGTGGGTTATGAATGATAATTACATGTGATTAGTTGAAGCGACTGACAGGAAAATCAATGGTATTAATGAGGACTTCATTAACCCTACACAAGTTTGTAGGGTTGAATTATAACACATTGGTGTCACTATCATTTGTTGTTGTTTTTTTACTAATCTTTTCATTTATTGCATTTTAGCTCAGAAAATATGTTTACCCTTTTTATTTTACAGCATGTAAATGTTAATGGAAAAATGTTATTTCATGCAGTTGGTGAATGAATATAGTCTACTGGTTACAGAATAAGTTAATGGTGCCAGTTTAGCAATGATAGCGTGGTACCCCCAAAATCTTTAGTAAAAATGAAACATTGTAAGTGTTAAAAATGTAGAAAAATAAGAAATTCTAGGAAAAAGAAAAATTTCAAAATCAAATAATTTTGTTGCCGTTCAGGCAAATAAGTATACAAATGTCTTTCAAGAATTTTACTTCCCTTCTGTTATTTTAATGCATTTATTTCTACACTGTATATTATTCTTTTAGTCCAACAATAATAATTATCCATTAGTCATTTTTCAGTGAGCAAATAGGTAGTGCTTTCTTACCACTGGCAGGGAGATATTCTGACCTTTTATACAGATAAGCATCAGTTGTGTTATGTTGATATTTGGAGCTCTGCACAAATATATTTCCATTCTGCTATCTAAAAAGGTATATTAGGTTTTGTTCACATGTGTCACCTAGTCGTTTTTTGATTTTGTAGCTATCACCTAAAAGCCACACAATGTTCTTTCATTAGCAGACTTGGACTCTGTTTCCTCATGAGGAAACAGTCTATAAATGTATCTCAATTCCAGAATAGATAGTAACTATTAATGTCACACACATGCTAGTGTCTTGTTTTCCACAGGAGAGAGAGAGAGGGGGAGTGTCCCTGTAGCTATTTCTTAAATGTTTTATTTGAATGTTTGCATATCTCAGCTATGTGCAAAGTTTGTGATCGAAAATCAGTAAACTAGCCACCACCAGTGCTTGTGAACAATGGCTAAAGCATAACAAATGCCCCCCAAAAGAAAACAAATATATAGCTTTACTGATGCCCATGTTGGCTGGTTGCTTTTTGTACCGTATTAATGTCAGTTTTGGAAGAATGGAATCATCTCTCCATACTGTAAATCTTGAAATTCATTTTGGAATTCCATCTGAAATACCTCAGTACACTTATTAGTTTGGAAAATGCATTTTCAACTTTGGAGGTTTGAAAAATTGCCATCTCTTAAGCTGTTTCATGAAAAATTGTAGTTCCAACTAAAAAGCTTTCATGGCAGTAAACATTTTACAAATATTTTCCTTTCCTCACAAGCTCAGGTTATTCATGTTCTGCAATGTTTGCCCAAAACAGAGAGCTGGATCCCAAATCCATTCACAATCAGACAGTTCATTTTGGCTTTGGCTTTTCTTAGAAAATGTTGATTTCATGGTACAGTTAAAAAATCTCAAAAACCCTGACTGAGCTGTTACTTTGTGATATAGTGTCACTATGTTCTGCTTCTATCTCAGAGAGGAACTGCTGATTCAAGCCATGACTGCAAATAAAATTCATGCATGAAACAATGATATTCATAATGGATTTCCAGCATACAATTTTTCTTCACGAAAAGTGATGATAACCAATGCAGTGAAGTTGCGTGAGAAGTTTGTCATGTCATTGTTGTTTTTTTCTTGTTAATGTGAACTACTGGCCCTGATTTCTTTCCTATCACTTTTCATGTGCCATCTGTTGTCTCACTTCTCAGGCAGGTTTTTCCAATTCAATTGAAATAAGTTTACTGTTTTACATTCTTTGAGAAAAAATGTCTTGCCAGTGGTGGTTGGTTACTTCTGAAGTGCAGCTAAGTAACCTCAAAAATTGCATGAATTCTTCAAAAAAAGCTGTAATGTCTGTAAATATCATTGCATTCATCAAGTGCTAACAAGTAAAACTCAATGGTCTTGGCTCTTTACTTGTGCTGGGAAAACAAGTCTTCACCCATTTCTTCACTTTGTCTGGTAATTGTACTGACAGATTATCTCACATTACTAATAATGATGTTCTTTTCTGGACATACTGCTACATTTACTTTTATTGTAAAATTTTTAACAGTCTTCTCATCTGTAAATAGCCTTCCACTATTAGCAATCACCTTAACCACATGGTAACTTACTCAGACAGTTGCTGTTTTTCTCCACACTCTTAAAAATGCTTTGCTGGTTGGCCCAAGCCTGTTTTTATTGCTTCAGTTTTATCTCACAACTGCCCCTGCAAGCTCTTATACCTCTTTTTTGTTACATACATCACATTAGTTATCCACTTTTATTTTCTTAGATGGCTTTGACAGCGATATTAAAGACAGTAGCCCTTACAGTTAAGATTTTCCAGCATTAGCTAGCCCTGGATTGTATGCCCAACCATCTTTGTGGCAAAAGATGCAACTATTTCATTTTTCAAAAGTACAGACATTGTGTCATTAGCAACAGATATCACCAACTACCAGAAGTATTAAGAAGAAAATTAGTGCTATATGGGTATTATCATCAAACTATGCTCACATTGAAAAGGTTTGCAAGAATCAAAACTTAAGTGAAACCAGTGTCACAATTCATTAGTGACAAGATTTGGTGTATGATCCATTTGGCTTCTAGTCCTTGGTTGACAGGAAGTCATAGTTTAATCTCTTTACTTAGGCCAAATGCTACAAGGTTTTATAATAGCTTTTCGTTGTTAATTGGCACAGTTGCACAGGGGAAATTTCATGTGTTCATTTATTTTTGCATGGTGAGCCAGATGAACCTTTCTGACAGGCTGGATCTGGCCCTTACATTGCTGACCCCTGCTATAGCAGATACCTTCACTTTTCAACTTGCTTGGTTTGCTTCTTCTCAATTGTCTGCTTTGTTTCACTGAGAATAGTTTTTTTTTTTTTTTTTTTTTGCTTTCTGTAATATAGAACTTATGTCCAGATTCAGTTAAATCTGAGCTCAGTGCTGAGATATTTTTAATAAGGAATTCTTCCAAATGAAGAAAAATGTAAGGATGAAGTTAGTACCTGAAATAGACTGACAACTATAAATGCCTAAATTCAATTAACTAAGCCCACAGCAGTTTGAACTTCAACAATATTACTTAAGTATAGTTATAATGGTGATAGCAAATGGCTTGGTGGGTAGGATGATGATATTACAGAATATTATTTACCTGCTTTTGTGTATTTTTACATCTGAGAGAATAAAAGAAATTCATAAACCCCCTAAGAATTATTCCTGATTGCTTGTAAGAGCTTACAAATTATCCTTTTTTCTAAATGTGAGAAGCATTAGCATAGTTGTAATTATCAAAGCCACTGTATCATCATATGCAGAGGAGCATGGTAGACATCAGTTTTTTTGTATTAAAGTTGCTAGTCTGAGCCCTTATCTTTGCCAAATCCACACCCTTCAAATTATATGCATTTTTTCAAACATAAAAATAGAGATCGTTGCCAGAATAATTTGAGCATCTAGAGAACATTTGTCATGCAAGTGTCAGAGACCTTGGTGAAACAGTGGCAGCAAGTTACAACATCAATGTCTTATGCTGCTTTATCAAAGACCAACTAACTACTTGTCAAACCAAATTGTGGCCCATTCCATGCCAGTGTTTGACTGTAGAGTTTTCTTTAAGCCACTTGGTTACTAACTGGCCACTCACAGGTGAAATATAAACACTAAGTGTCATTGGTAACACTGCTAGTCACTAAGCACTTCATGCAGCTTTGGCTGCAATGCCTCATGGATTGCACTGTTTCATGATGCAATCTTATTATTCTAGCAGGGATCTGTAGTTTTATGACATTGTCTGAATTTGGTATTCAGTGGTATTTAAAATATCTAAAATTCTGAAGCTTGATTATGTGTATTATCAATATTTATTTTACTTTGTTTTAATCTTTTAGGATTGTTTGGATTAATTTTTCTAATGTTAATTAGTTATCAGCAAAAAGCATGACTGCGTGTTAGGAATGGTGGTAGAATTATGTAGGTAAAATTTTTCATCCATTTGTATCTGGTTATTCAGACTTCCCTCTCATGATGTCATCTTCAGGCTTTATTAGTATTCATTACATACCAATGTCTGCTTAATATCTAAACTTATGAAAACTCAAGAGTGTACTTGAATACATTGTATAATATTTTCTGTCTGCATTGTTCATGGAAACCTGTCAATAAGACTTGGACACATGGTGATTCTTTTTTCTTGCCAATTTTTGCAACTTAACCAGTTAGTTTTTACATGTTCCTTGAAATCAGAAAAAGGTGTTTCTTTAAATAATCTGATTACTAAATATTTGTATATTTCAATGCATTTGGTGATTAAAACTTCTTTTATGTAGCAGTATATGAGATATAATCAGAAAGTTCCCAAATTGAATTTGTAGTGATACCACGACACTTACTATTCACAGGTGTCACCTTCTGCACATATGCACTTAAGAATTCTGTAATTTCTGGAAGCATCTTTTGTATTCTTTTGGAATCCATTGTAAAGTCACTTCTGTGTTTACAATAATAGTGGAGTAACAAGTTTGAATGTGCAATAACTGGAATGCAGTGTTTGGAAAATACTGATGCACAGTGTGATGTGTACGGTGAACTGGTTCTCATAGACATTGTCAAACAGTTACGTAAAATGCCTGGTTCACTGTCGGACCTTTGGGGACAAACTTATGGTGCACTAACCCTTTGTGGTCAAAAAATGCTACCAGCATTATCTTTACTTTTGACCTCACCCCTGTCTTGCTTTCTTTGGTGTGGGAGGATTGGTGCTTGGTTTCAGATCATAACCATAAACCAAAGTTTTGACACTTGCTTTTAAGAAATTCTAGATCATTTGTTACTTGTTCTCTAAGATCCTGGCAACCAGTGACACTGCTCTTTGCTCATTAGTGAGGAAGTGTAGACCAGACTTCTAAATCTACTGTAATTAATGATTAGCCATAAGAAACGTTAATTTCTTCAACTTCACTTGTTTGCATGAATCAAATCACAAACAAGATTGACTGAATCCTGTTTGTTAAGTTGCTGACTATCCAGACTTTGGTTCATCTTCAACAGATGTCTCTAAGTTGAGAAAACCATTCACATATTGTAGTGCGAGATGGTGCTATATCACCAAATTTTGTTTGTAATATTTTATGATTTGGTGGCTCTTTTCCCTGACTTCCAACAAAATTTTATGCATGCTCACTGCTTGTATAATCTGCCATTTTGAAATGTCAAGCATTGCTGGTACACCTCCACTACTTTGGCTATAACAATGATCAGTAGGAAATAATGATACAATCCTCCTTCAGTTGCTGCATTCAGATATTACATATCAAATTTCAGCTATTGGTATTGTCACTAAATTCAGTCTAGGAAGTTTTTGATTGTACTTGTTTTCTTATAGCCCACATGTATAAAATAACTTCAACCATCATGCCAGCGGCAGGGAGAAATTTTTTCTCTTGCTAGTTTTAGTGACACTAGTTGGTGGCCTTATTTTAAAAAATAGGAATAACTGCTCGAACAAAATGGATTACAAAACTACTTTTTGGTGAGTGGATTAAATCAGTATTGTCAAAGAAATGCATAACATTTTATTTAAATTTGTTTTCTGAGACATGACTGATAAGCATTTAACAGGACTGCTTAGTTACATCTTGGAGGTTCTTTTCATCACTGTAGCTAACAATTATCCAAGTGAAAGAAAGAGATAAACTTACCTTAATACCCTCTGTATAAAAAACAGATTATGCCTCACTGGAAATTATTAGGTTTCCTGGACTTCATTGATATCTAGCTGTCATGAGCTTAGAATAATGTTAATATTTTGTACTGCTACCATAAGCTAGATTGCCCACAAGGCTGCTGCTTTGCCATTGAAGTTTCTGATAACATGCAATGGCAGAAATAAACATGAACTCTAATCAGATATAATATATTCATTAGTTACATTATTTATTAACATATGAGCTTATAATAAATTCTTGGAACTTTGATCACATTTGACTGTTCTTCATTAAAATAGACTTTTCATTTTAATTTCAAATCCATAGTTATAGCCACCAGTGCATATACTTTCTGACTCCGTAAGCCCATTAAGTAGAAAAAGAATTAGTGTTTTTTTTCTTTCTAAGCATTGCATATCAAGTGACAATTGACCATAGTTCCTTACAAGATACATACTTTGAATATTCATTCATTATTAAGTTTATTTGGTTGAAATTAAATTATTTCAGACTTGGAGTATACAGATTATCTGAAATAATAAATAAGGCAAGCAGAAAGTAGAAGCTTAACTTGGGCATTTCTCATCACCTTTTTAATGTTAAACAATGGACCCGTTAGGGCCATCTTTTTCTGTTGCCATCATCAAGGTGTAGTCATGTTTAGTTTATTGAAAAGCAGGTCCATCATAATCAATTCCCAAACTAATCCTTTGCTTTCTATAAATAACAAATCACCATTAATCTGTTCTTATCTAAGAAATCAATACTATATAGAAATGATTATTAGCACTTGAACAATTTTTCTATGACTGATCAAAGGTAAAGTTTTTTTTTTTTTTGTAGAACCAATGGGGATCACACAAAAGAAACAACCTGTGTATTGTATCAGTGACTTTAGCTGTAACTCTCACCATCATCTTGATTATATCGTGGTATGATCCTTGTGAAGGACGTGTTGTCATGAGAACCCTGGTGAGTGCTGCTACCCAGACTGGTTTGTAAGCCCTCCTTCAGTCTCAAACACCCCAGTTTGATACTTAACTTTTTGTATTTAAATTTTACTCCTTTCACATCAATTTGTTATTCGGGGTTATGAGTGCTCCGTAATCTCTGTACAGGTAATATTTATTACTGCTTTTGCTAATTACTTTGTTCTGTTTATCCTGTTTTTCTTGAAATGATTTACCAAACCAGGCAGGGATTAAATATTTTAAACAATCAATTAGATGCGCATTATTTTTTATGAAGTTTTCTGCCTAGCTGACTTTCTAACATTTCATGTAAGCTAGGGCTCACTTGTAGATGACATGCTTGCTTACCCAAACTAATGAAAGTTGCTGGTAGTTAGCTAAACATGCTTTGTTTTGCCAGTGTCAGCTCTATGAGAAAGGACTGGTTGCTGGCAGCCTGTGTTATCCACTGTGTAAGGAAGGCACCCTCTATCTGTCGCACTGTATCACACAACAAAGTATGGTTAAGGTGAGTCAGTTAGAGTACAGACTGCTTGATACTTTTATTTATGTACAACAGAATGTGGCTACAGACAAAGCTTGAGAGATGTTTTCATAATTTAAAATGTGAGAAAACTGCTATCAGTTTTAGGCAATTAACTTAACATTTGTTTATCATGAAGCTTGTTAGAAATCTCCATTTTGTTTTGTCAGGAGTTCCTTTGGGACAAGAATGTCATCAAAGTGAATCTACGAGCTGGTACAATCCTTGATGTCAGCATGGTAGAACCCTGGGAAGGAATGACACTAGCAGAGTTTGAATGGCTGCTCTACCAATTCACGTTGGAGAAGCTAGGTAAAGGTGATCATACCCAGTTAGTAAAAAGAATTATGAAATTTGCAGATTTCAACTATAATGGAAAGGTGAGGATTTCTACCATTTAAAATCTTGAAGTTAATTACAAGTTTTGATGAGCATAGCTTTTCTATGTATCTACCCCTCCCTTACATAAATTACTTGAGAATTGACAATAATTGTTGACAGTGGATATCAATACTTGTACTCTAATGGCTGGTGAGCTGTAAATGCTTTTTTCTCCACTTCCAGCTATCCATTGGTGAAGCTAGATCAGTTTGGAGCTTGCTTCAAATCAAAGAATTCCTTCTCCTCATAATCTTTCAAGATAATGACACATTTCCAAAGCTAAACGGAACTTGCGGCAGTGTGTTCAGTCAGGAGTATGTTAAGGACCAGCGTCTTTATGAGACAGAAAACACTGGTTTGTTCAACATGCTAGTTACTAATGCTTGGCGTTGGCAGTACCCACCTTGGGAAAGTCGAGCTAAGATTGCAGTGGGCTTGTTAGAGTTTATCATGGACATATATGAAAAGGGAAGTCTGCGTTTTTACATGTGCAACATACACCCTAAATCTTTTGGATACACATCAAAATTTGATGTGAAATTGATGGACATATGGTCTGTTTTGCCTGAAAACACTTTGCTGAACATGATGCATAACCGCTCATGTGTTGATGACAGTGGTGTATGTACAGTAAAAGTTGCAGTACTCAATGTAATCGAACATCCAACAGGTGCACTACACAGCTGATTAAACCCAACCTGAAGATGATTTGTGATATTCTCATAGAATACCTGTTGTATGATGCTCCCAACCACATCTTTGTCAAACTAGAGCGCCTTATTCAACGATGCCAGCGCCTCGACAACAGGGACGAGAATTCTGAGATGGAGCATGCTATTTTGTTAAATGATCTACAAGTCTACATTTGGAACCAAATTAAATTCAGATAACATTCCAGCCTATGCTATATATTTATTGTAAAAATAAAAAAATATATGTATATCAGAAATATTGTCACGACTCAAAGTTTAAAAATTGGTGCAGACAATTTTGTATATGTTAGATATAAAATTTGAAATTTGTCCAGGATCATGGAGTTGCATCAGCTTCTAAAGTTTTGTACAGCTGAACTGCAGCCTTCCCCACATTCATTGATAAAATAAGGTGCTCTTAGTACAGGGAGGGGGGGGGAGGAGGATTGTGCAGCTCAGTCAGTCAGTCATTTTTCAGTTTTCTCTAGTTACACACCTAGTGGAACATGAGAGTAGCCATTTAACAGGCATAAGTATACAGGGTTTGACAAAGGTCATCCAGAAAGATTTCATGTTAATTTTACTTTCCTATATTGGGGAGATGCACTCTGGCCCTAAAATCTGCATGCACATAGTTGTTACAAATTCTATTGACACAGCAGGTGTCATGGTTCCAACTAGACAATGCCCCATTGTACTGGGCTAATATATTGTTTTTGATACCTTATATAAAACATTGCCAAATAGAAGTTTATAAATTTTCTGGTACCCCATCTGGTAATCTGTTAGCAGGCCCACAAGCACTAACAGCTGAAGGCTCTTGAGGTCAGTAAAATCACTAGGAATGTTGAAAAATGCCTTACAGTTGTTGATGCACTGTGAAATAAACTTGCCACAACCTCCTGTATGTACAGTAAATGAAAATTAGGAATGAGATCTTCACACAACATACCTGAAAAGATATAGCATGTGCATTAGTTTTCAAGTAGATGTTGCTAGTTTGTGGAACTTGTGTTGTTTTCAAAAAAAAAAAAAATTGTAGGCATCTACCTGGTGCTATGCTTGCTTGACAAGTTTGATGTACCACATTATGCAATATCTCCTCTTTACCCAATTAAAACATTCTTTCCATTACATTAATCTTAAACTTCACAATTATGAGCAGACATTTAAAATGTTTGTACTATATTTTAACTTTGACTTCCTCCCTTTTAAACATTAAGCGATTGATGTTGTGAAGTCCTATTTGTACAGCATGTATCATCACTACAGAACAATTTCTTAATTTACACTCGGTTCGAAAGTCTGGAAGAAAGTTGTATTTATGGAATGTGGTTATCATTATAAACAAGTGAACATTTTCAAGAATAACAAACTCTCCTTTATAAGTGGTGTTATTAATGACTGAGAAACAACCAAAACAGCAAGTATGCATGCTGTATAATCAGGCAATTCTAATTAGTTGCTACATTTTCCACCATAAGATTTCATTACTGAAGCTTGTGTGGTTGCTGAAAGTGGTATTATATCAGTTTTATATTTGGTTTACTGCAGAATGGAATTCGTAACATTAACAACAGATAGTTTAGTTACGCTATGACTTTCAGGGTTGTAGGATAAAATAGCAACAGAAAATCCATTTTGTTGTGTGCTGTAGAAGGCTAAAATTGAGCTGACTTCAGTAGGAAAAAGTGCCATGGTTACAGCCAGAGTTGTAGAAACACGACAAAATATTTCCAATAGAAGTCACTCAATGACAGTGAGCATGCATGAAATCATTTGTGATATGGCTGTAGTAAAAAATTTCTATAGATTGGTGGTATATTTATATTCATAAGCAAATAGACCTAACTTCTTTCCTATCCTATAAAATTTGAAATTCTACTAAAAGCTAAGTTTTGCAAGTTAACTTTCTAGTAAATCTGATACGATAAAAAACAAAAAAAATTTTCTTGTAGTAGCAGCCAACCTCCTAGGATTAATGCTTTAAGCAATTTATTTTGTAGAATTGTCTGGTTATGGTTTTAGCTCTTTTTTTCAATCAGTTCAATTACTGTGGGTTTATTTGGTTGGTAAGAGTACGTTTTTCCACCACTACTTTCAATGGATTTCTGGACAAGCTAAATCCATTTTTAAATTATGAGAAATAAATTTTCTAAAACAGAAACCTGTGCGTTATGTTGTGCAGAGCAAGAACAGCAACTTTGTGTGACTTGGGTAAAGGGAGACTAGTACCTCCAAGAAGCAGAAATCAAACTATTCCAGAAGCTGCAGACTGGTGATATCTAAGAAATAATAAAGTAGTACGTTTATATAAAAGTTTTATTAAGCTTCATCAAATTTATATCCACCTGTCCTGGTATCTCAGACAGTTGTCGTTGCCTTAGCAGTAATTGACAGGGTTCCTCTCTCAATACTGCACAGCAGTAAAGGATTTAGATCTGGTATCAGCTGACTAAATGTGAAGCTAAAAATTGAAATCCTCATCTCATCAATAGAGCAATGTTCACAATATAAAAATAAACCATTAAACAGCTGTCATTGATTCCTGGCTGTTGCTGGTCGGTCACTGAGAAGTGTTCCACATGAAGGTTGAGCAGACGGTGAAAAAGAATTTCGATGATTTCATGTTTTTAGCTGACAAAAAAAAAAAAAAAAAAACTACACTTAGCTCCTGTGCTAAAAAGGAAATATTTTAAAATTCATCTATCTGACATCAACCAAATGGTGTTTGCACTACTATTAGGATACATTTTCTCAGAACCAACAGTCCCTTTTCAATCATCTTTATTTAGGCCAAAACTACTATTAATTTGTTTAAAAAGTATACATTTAATCTGAAATATTTTCATGTTTGCAATATGTGGTAAATATCCCAAACTGATGAAAAATACATTTACACACCTTTTCTCACTAGTATAATGAAAAAGTTATCTATTTACAAATTATTTATGATAGTAGTAGTTATACGCTTTTAAAAGACCCAGTGAAGTTTGAAGTCAGGGTTACTAGCAATGCCAGAAATGTCATTAAAGCAGGGTTTGTAGTACTATTTCAAGCATGTATTCAGATATGGCTGTGCAGTGTGACAATGAAGTCATGTATTTCTGGTGTCTGTAGGTAGCAGATTCAATAGCAATTTTAACAAACTGCATACCTCAGCAGCAACAGAATACCATGGTGCTACTAATTCTACAGAACAGTAACAATGTCACTTGGGCTTGTATATAGTAAGTGCACATATACCAGGACCTGCTTGATTTAAAACCAAAGACAACTTACTTTGACTGGTAAAAGCTGGGTGCAGTTTAAACTATAATACCAGTTTACTCCAACATTTGCAAGCAATCCTCACCATACAAAAGTCAGGTGCTCATGACCATATTCTGGGGCTAAAGGAATTGTGATTATTTTGCATCAGGCAAAATGTGGCCATTGCCGTTTTCCTATCTAAACTTCTGCAAAACCAGCTCAAGTCTGTGATATATGATGAATGAGATGTCAACCCACTTCCCAGACAATGGTTATTTGAATTTGCAGTACACCTGACCATCTTGCATTTTCCCTAAAAATCTCTCTTCACATTTCACCTACACACACCTGTTACTCACTTCTAAAATAACCAGCAGTTGTTGACACATGGATCCCTAGTGACAAAGTCTGCAGACCAGCTGAACCCACTAAAATGGTCAGCCTAGACCCAACAGATTAAAAAATTCATTTTATTATCAAACATTTTATATTTAGCTAATATAAACAAAATTGTTTCCAATGGAAAGTATTAAATAGCTGAAATTTTTTCGATGGGGACCCACTAAATTTTCACATCACCAAGGGGGTGCCTACACATTCTAATTGGTATAAATACCCACCTTAATAAATTTAACTTTGGAGAGATCTTGTGGAAGATTGTCTGTGGCCATTAAATATGTTCCTACAGCTGCTAGTCCACCAAAGGCTATTAAAATAAAAGAAAATTTCACTACCAATGATGAAAATACATGAAGTTCCGTATTCTTCCTGTTAGTGGTAGTCAGATCTTAAATAACCAGCATTTTCAATCTCAAAATTAAAAGGCTTTTGTTTGCATTAGTACAGACACTTTGGTTTATTATTTGGCATCAGAAACTACTTTGTATTATTCACTGACCTGAAGAAACAAGCTATGAACCCCAGTTTAATAAGAGATTTTTGCTTCTACTAAGTCACCAGTATTATTTTTCACTTAATATTTTTAAGGTATGAACAAACTCAGCTATATTTGATGAAGTCTTGGAGAAAAGTACTTAAACTTTTTTTTTTATTATTTGCAAAGTTCATTTAGAAGTATAATATTCCCTCCATAAACAGTTCAGATATTTTTTTAATTAAAAAATTAAGAGAATCACTCTATGAAGAGCTTCAGAGCCCAGTGAAAACATGCTAGTCCTGTAACCACCAAACAGACCCCTCACTCACCCAGTGGTATGGCCAAACCACGGTGCAAAACGCATGGAAACTTTCTTCCCAGAACTGCAAAAAGACCTAGACCACCACTGGCACCTGCAATAAAAAGGTGCAAATCAAAATTTTTGGACAGGTAAAATCAACATCTCTTTCTCTCTGTCTCATATATAAAAGTTGTTTCTGAACAGAATTCTTGTATTTAATTTAATATTTTATATTCTTCAGCATATTTTTAGTCTTCCTTTACAGATTACCAGTTACTGACAGTATATAAAATGAAATTAATCAGACCCAGAAGATTTAAAATGGGACATTCAAAAAGTTTGTGTTGATAATTTACAATGTTCTATACTGATTTATATGGCACAAAATAAAGTACACTGAAAACAAGGACAAAAGTGCTGTATACTTATCACTGTAGATAATAACTACTGGACTAATATATACCAAAAAGAATGTAGGTAGCTACCTAAGTTGTTCATTGTAAATAGATACTGTTATTGTATTTGTTTGGAACAAAACTAAAATAAATTCACTTTTACCAATGTATTTATTGAATAAAACAGCAGAGTTGCAATATTTTCCAGTGCTACTATTTGTATCAAATTTCAACCTAATTGTGCTAATTTTTGCAATAGAATCAAATGAGCTATCTTGCTATAAGAAATCTAGAGAATTTACAAAAGGTAAGAGCAGTGAACAAGAAATGATACAATTGCAGTGTACCTATTATTTTGGCTCAGTATACTTTGCTAACTTGTACAATCTGAAAAAGTGCAGATATTTCTCAAAAGTTAATAAAATTTCTACAAGTTAACTACAATTTTGTTTCCTCTCTTGCTGGTTTGCATAAGGTACACTTGAAAGATTAATTTTCATAAGTTTTAGTCCTAATAATTTCTCTCTGTTTTGTGATCACTTTAATGGTATCGAAATTTGAAATGGCTTATGTTACTTTTAAATAAGTCAAAATAAACTAAAGAACCGTACACCTCTTTATAATCAAGGGGCGTAGTGTGAAATTACAAACAAAATTAATTTCATTCTGATTTCAAATTTAGTACACACTCATGTGAATAGATTTTAATTCTTTAAAAAATTGTTTGCCAATTTCCAGTTTGTTTTTGAGTGAATAAGAGGAAAATTTTTCCAAAAATTTATAAAAGCTACTTTTAAGTAATGTAAATTAGAAACTAATTCTGAACCCAGTAGTAACCAAAGGTCTCCCCTTATCAACAGGCCTTAAAAGTTAATTTTAGAACAAATTCTACCACATAATTACTGTTATTGTACAGTCTGCCCAGTTTCTCTTAATCCTGCCTGGGTATATTGATTTGACTATGAAAGTTATGTAGGAAGTAACTTGTTATTTCATCAGAAAACATCTTTAGGGTCTGATTAATCAGTTAATTAAAAGTTGATATTTACTGAGGACATGAATTATAATACAAAGGAGTAACAAAAATCTTTGTTTTTAAAAAAAATTAAAAGATACAGTTTTGTTTCAATAATCTTTAAAATAATCTGAGGAAAAAAAAATTCTCTGAATTACTAGCTTAGTTATAGATTCATGTATTGCTATGGACAAAATGTTAGTTTCATACACGATGATGAAAATGTAGTAGTCAGTGTGAAATGAGAGTGAAGAGAAATTATGTTATTACAGGCCACCTCCTGTTTCAATCATTCAGATAGCTGTCTGGAGTGCCCAGCTCCTTGAGTGAGCACCAGCGGCTTAGTCGGCCCCTTCTTTCATCTGCAAGAAACTGAATTTCAGCAACAAAACAAATTGGGCCAAGCTCAACATTCCAGTCACGTCAATCAATCACATCACAAACCTGTCAAGCAGTGTGCATGTTTTAAAAACAAACAAACAAAGTATTTGTACAATTTTATATGAAAATGTACCCAGACAGACTAAATTATGGTAGTTTTATAAGAATCTACCACCATTAGTTATTTACGCAAGCTTACAAAAAAAAACCTGATATATACTAAAATAAAAACACATTGCAGTAACATGACCTCAAGTAAACTATTTTTCTATTTTCATAGCTGTTACATTTTATTCACTTCTTTATGAATAACTAAATTGCTTGCATGTTTTTTTTTTCATAAGATAAAATATGCAAATAAATCACATACTGATTTCAATCTTTAACTCCAACATAAAGCTTTTATATGCAAAGAAAATATACCTAGTTGCCACGCCATACAGGCAGATCAATAGATTTGGCTTGTATAACAAAATCAATGTTACGTTAAACAAGAAGACTACAGTTACATAAATTTAGAACAACTAAAATCAGAATATTTTTTTCCAGTATCATTTTGGTAAATATCAAACTGTCATTTCATCTTATGTAGACTTACTAAAAACAAAGAAAAATATCTACCAAATTTCTTCATAGAAGACTGAAATTCTGTTAAAAGAGAACTTTACAAACCACCAGTTGTTTATTGTAATATAATGCAGATATAATTGAATTTCACAGCAAGCTTTAAGACAAGAGTACTTTGGTGAAATCTCTTACACTGAAGAGGTAATCATGGAAAACACTTAATGCTAGACTTGTGTAAACTGTGCAAATCTTGGCAACTCTGATACAGGAGACAAACTGTTACCCTAGATGATAAATTAATCTCAACTAAGGCCATTGTTCACAGAATAAAGAAACTTAATCATTTTCAGTATAATTCTTGTAGTATTACCACCTAAAGACATTCATCTAGAAACTATTCTTTTTGAAATCAGCAACCTTTCAGATTTTAAGTGTTAACTCAAAAACACCAGAAAGACAAGGCAGGCACTTATTTATGTATTTAAAGTCCAAAAGAACAGCTGAATTAGCTGTAGGTCACAAGTGAACAAACATATTCCAATCTTTGAAGCTATTGGCTTCACAGAAGTTGGGTGGATTTAGTCAACACTAGTACAGTTATGTCTCCCCGAGGTCAAATTATGCAATGTAAAATAGAGAAATAGTTTCAAAAAAATCTAAAACGTTATAACAATTCTTAAACAACTTGGGACTTTAATTTGTGAATGTCAGTAGAGCTCTCCAAAAAATCCACTACAGAGACTGATTAAGAAATACTGTACTTGCACAATAATATTTTTGAGCAAAAAAAACCAAAACAAACCGCCAATCTGTTTCAAAGACCATTAATATGCTGCTTCATATTTTAATTAATGTTTAGCAGATTTAGATATTTGTCACAATTCATTTACAGCCCTTGATCACAAAGCTTGCAAGTCGAACAGCTGGTGCTTGTCATAAAGTTTTACTTCATGGTCGTCTCCTAAGCAATACTTTCTTACATTTCTGGAATGTCTCAGTACAGTAGGTACAGATTTTTTTTCTTCCTGTCTTATTGTGAAGCCAACACAGCCAGTTTGTTGTGAAGTTAGTTGTCTTACAGAAAATGGTCCAGGCATAAAATTCTCATTAGTTCTTCTACCACAGCTGCAGAACTAACATCTTTCACAAAATCTTTCATTCATTCAATCACTTTCCAATACATATCTTATGTCAATAAAGTTCTTTCTATCCCACATAATATATTGCTTCAAAAAAAAAAATGAGTAATACTGCATTTCAGAATTTACAAAGCATGAACTGACCTTTTCAAACAAATTTCAGATCTCTATCTGGCCATGTTGCTAGTAAACAGAGAGAGACAGACAGACATTCTTTGAAAGGTCAGACGTAACACTAACAGTCTACCTATTGGAATTAAAAAGCCAATGTTACCTACTAATTTCTCATCCTCCAAACATTTGCTCTAACAAGGAGAGCTCTAATGACTTTCACAGGATAAAGTTACCAAAAGGTCAAAACTATATTTTTCAAAACCATTCTCCTCACCTAAATGAAAGCACTACAAACCTAATCTGAATTTTCTCCTTGTAAAATTTTTTTCACATTTCTACTATTATTATGTAATATTAAATGTTACAATTACTCGACATTTAAGTATTTTGCTGTTTCTTTTCATACTAAGTAACTCAATGGCATAAGTGAATGACTGCTATCATAATGTTACATCTGGGGTACACATTTTCAGTATTTTTCTTTCTTTGAAAAAAACAACAAAAAACCCCTGCATAACTTTAATAGCAAGCAGGAATTAAACATTTTTCAAGCTCAAAAATCCTGAGTCCATTGCTCAATGTTTCTAGTGAAGAGTTGTGTTTATAGAACAGAGAGAATTTAAGGTGATGCACTCAACAAAGTTAAGTTACTATCTAAGACCAAAACAAAATTTGTAAATAATAATAGAAATCATATACACAAAAAAGGGAGTTTGTCTAATTATATATTCAACTTTTGTTGGTTTTAAGATTTTCATAGATTTAACGTGTAGAAAGGGTGGAAGGTGAATAGACTGCAGGACTTTAGTAGCCACAAGAAAACCTGTTAAAGTCCTGAAGAGACGGATAAACAGAAAGAAGAATGGCTAAGTACTTACCCAGAGAAAATGCTGCTGTTGACATGACAACTGCATGTTCATAGGGACTCTGAAACAGAGTGAGAGGTGGGGTATGATAAGACGGACTGAAGCATCAATCAGCTGACAAGGTGTATCTCAGTGCCGATTACTGATCGTAATAATAAAGCAAACAGAACGTGGCTCTTTTGGAATTGACAAAATCGTCTTGCCAGATAAACGATATATTACGATACTGGGGAGACATTATAAATTAGTGTATTGGCAAGAACGCTACGCCCCGTAGACTTAAATTATCTATCGAAAGCATTTAAAATTCATCGATCGTCTAATGTTATGTATCATTGAAAAGCACTAAAAAACACTATGGAGAAGTAACAAATTAAGCCATCTAGCTAAGCAAATACCAAATTTTCAGCTGTTAATAATAATCCCGAACCACTTAATTTATTTCACAACTGTACTTTACCAACTGATGTTTATTTACTTGTTCGTGTTCGATTCTAAGGAGACGCTGCTGTCAGCATCCATGAAGGAGAGCGACGGGAGGAGTCACCGCGCCCCAGCGATCATCCACCGATCACGTGTACTACATTCGATGGTACGTCCCTGAACCAATCACATATCGGAGACGACAAACGAAGATAAAACATCCAGAAAATCTACAGCCGGCAACCAACCGCACCCTGTGTGACATTAAACTAGCTCCACACGAACTAAAATGTAGAATTTTGTAAAACCTTCCCAGACAATCAACGTAAGCAAGTGGCACAGTCGGCCACCCACGCACAAGCGTCTCTGTGGCGAACAAAAAAGACAGTCTGGTCTGTCCGTGCACACATTGACGAGCGGCTGCAGTCGGGGCCGACACAAGCTTCCGTGCATAAATTCGCTTCGATATTTCTGGCGAAAGGTTTCCAACTTTGACTTTCTATACCAATAAACAGAAAGCGATCGCGCATATTTGTCAGGGGGTTACCTTCGACACCGACCGAGTTAGAAAAACCCGGACAATGTCAAATGTTAGGTAGCAGCTAGTGGCGTCGGCTCAAGAAAATGTCGGAGTTCCTCACCTTCTCGCTGTTACCACTGATGTCATCAATAATAGTCTGCAAGGAAGGACAGGCCATATTTGTGGTCAGTGCAAGACTAGAGAAAAAACTCCAAATCAGACCAACAGCTAGCTACCAGATTGAGCTGAGGAAGATGGTGTCGTGACGCAGCCGCTAACCGTGACGTTTTTACATTCCATTGGTCAACATGATATTATGTTAATTAATAAAACCTCGTTGCAAGCCAAATTAATTTGAAGATTTCACTGGACAAATTAACTATGTTTTATATATGGGCTCTGTGGTGTAGTGGTTATCACGTCTGCTTTACACGCAGAAGGTCGCGAGTTCGATCCTCGCCAGAACCTCATTAAGCGTAAGCTTTTAATTTTAAATGTTTTTTTGCTTTATTTCGGCTCTGTGGTGTAGTGGTTATCATGTCTGCTTTACACGCAGAAGGTCGCGAGTTCGATCCTCGCCAGAACCTCATTAAGCGTAAGCTTTTAATTTTAAATGTTTTTTGCTTTATTTCGCCACTTATGCAGTAACGATTTTTGACCTTGCACAAAAGCCTACTAATTCTTGTCTGCAGAACATTTATTTTTGATGATCCAAATTTTGCACCTACCCTCTCACATCTACACTAGTAAACTAGCAAAATAAAACAAATGTTTATTTTATTTTAAGAAAATTAAATAGTTCGTAATATACACTCAATGTCAGTTTGTTTTTCATTATTTACTGCCAAGTTTTTGTTTATGAAACACATTTTACATATAGATGTGACTCATGTTATATGACACACCGGTTAATTACTGATGTATCAGTGATGGTGGATCCTAACAGACCGTTATTTTGCTAAGATTAGCATTCGGCCTTTTGATACCTACTTGTGCTGCATCATAACTAAGGCTGTATTTTATCCAGACTTCTCACAGATTTTATAATTCCCATGAAATGTACCCAATATCATGTAATATAGCGCCCAGTGAAAATTACCATTTCTGGAGGAACCAGGGTTTTTTCCTTCTTGCAAATGCTGTAAAGTAGTCTGGGCCGTGGCAGCACCTTTATCATAAATACAAAAATAAAAGTAGTCATTGTTACCAAGGTGACAAATTTGATCTTGTGATCATCTTAGGAAAGGAAGTTCTGATTTTTTAATGTTTTTAGAAAACAATTAGAATGTTACACCATTGCATTCTGAAATGTTATTATTTTTATACATAATAAATATTACAAAGTAGATAGTAAATACAAAACAATTTTGAAGTATAAAACTGGATATTTTTGCGCGCGTCTATAATTTTCAGTATGGTGACATTAGGGGGCGCGACAGTATCGCTCTGTCTGTGGAGTGTGTGTAACCTTAGCTGTGCCATCACGTGTGTTATACCGGGATAGAACTGTTGCTGCGATACTCTATACAATGAAAAGATCACCAGTTACTTTTCATCCCCTATGCTTAAAAGAAGGAAATCCGATGATAATGAAGAAGAAACTAATAGGCTGGAATCAATTGTCACTGTTTTGGCGTCTTCTATTGTCAAAGAACAGCTTGCCCATAGTTGGCCTGGCTGTTGGACTTCAGAACAAATGAATGAATTCTGCAAAAATACGACTGGCTATCTACACAGCGGATAAAAGGCTTGGGTTGTAGGCCGTACCAAAATGTTGGAACACCTAGTATAAAGAAAAGGAGAATGGGTCAGTAATGAAATTACTTATTTTGGTAAAACACGAGAGCAGCAATTTGACACCATGAAGAAAATCCCAGTCATAAAGAAGCTTTGAAGATAGTTGTAGAGGTAAGTGCCAAAATATCTCACACGGCTTACAAAGTGGCAAAAAATGACCAATCATTGAATAGTTTTGAAGTTGAGATGGACTTACAAGAAGAACTTAATAGTGTTGACATGGGACACACACTTCACTCTTCAAATGCATGCATTAACATTGTCAATCACATTAGTAATGGAATTGGAAATAACTTGGTTCAGAAAATTGTAAATATCATTAATAACTGATGAAGCAACCGCCCTCAAGCAAAAGTCTACATTAACTTTGTATGTCCGAGTATTTGTTTTGGATTGTTGAATGATTGCAACAGTAGATTTATTTGTTGATTTGAATGAATTAGAAAATGTAACGGCGAAAGGGATTTTCATCACTTTGCTCCGTCATCTCCAGTCTTTTTGTGTGTCAGAAGAATTCCTGAACGATCACTTACTTACCGTTGCATGTGATGTTAGGGGCTTGCAGTGGAGTTAAGAAATTGCTAAAAGAACATTTTCTTTCAATTACTGTATGGCACTGTGCTAATCACAGATTAGAATTAGCAGTCCGTGATGCTGTAAAAGCTGTTTCGGGAATCAACAGATTCAAATCATTGATTGATAAGCTGTATGTGCTGTATCATGCATCGCTGAAAAATGGTAGAGAATTATACAACTTTGTGCAAATGCACTGGAAATTCAACTCTTGAAAATTGGACAAATTTAAGCACTCATTGGGTAGCATCTAGTTTCATATAGATTTCTGCAGTTTGGCGGGATTTTAAGGCATTGGTTCTTCATTTTGAAAATGCTAAGAATGATTGTATCAGAGACAAGAAAGAAAGAAGTATGTACAAAGGATTTCTTAAGAAGGTTACATCTGTAGAATTTATTTAAAGCTTAGGATTGATGTGTGACGCATTTCAAGAACTGTCCAAACTAATTATAGACCTGCAAGAGCGTACCATGGATTTGTTCAGAGCCAACAACAAAACTAAAAGTCTTGTTCGAGTTTTTTGAGAGACGAGAAAATCATATTATGAAAAATCTGTCACTGCTGCCAATTGTCTCCTATTCCAAGGAATTCCTCTCCACAAAAAAAGATAGACAAGTGGACTCTTCTAATCTGACCAAATGAATTTTACGAAAACCTGAAAAAGTCTGTAGAAAAGAGACTGCTTGAAAATGAAGAAGCTGATTTACCGAAATGGACCCAAGTGCTAGATCCAAAACAATGGTCAAAAGAAATCCAGAAGCATTTAGCGTTTGATGGGACAGAAATAAGAAATTTGTCCAAAAGACTTCCAGTGAATGAAAGGGAGATGACTGGCGGATTTCGATAATACCAGGAGAAAAAAAAATTCCAGACAAATAACTTCCGCTGAAGTATATACTCTTCACATTATTCCGATTTCCTCAACCTAGTGTGGAAGGGGTCTTCACAGATGAACCTTATTTTAACTACATCAAGATCTTTGTTAACAAAAATTCATCAGTTCGACCCAACAAAATAAGTTCTTCAATCTCGGCTGCTTCGTGGGCACCGTTCTGCAACAGATATCAAAAGTAAACAATGAAATCGAGACACTGAACCCTGTCAAGGCACGAGTCAAATTTGGATCCTCTTGTAAAACTTGTCCAAAGTTGTGCTAATTTTTTATTGTATCAATTTTTGTTGTTCACTTTTCTGAAATAAAAAATATATGTTCCACATTTTAAAGGTGTATTTTTTTAAAAAAACTTAGAAAGTATTACACCCCTTCACATCTGCATACCGCCATCTTTTTTTTTTCAAAAAAAAAAGCACTCGAAAGAATTATGTAAATACACTTTTTTTAATTTGCACAGATGCATCACCTGTCACATAACATCTGGTTTAGTTTGTTTCTGGTAAACGATTGAACACATTCAGTAGAGCTTTTCTATAAAATATCTTTAATCAAAAAAGATCTGCATCAAAGAGTAGAAATGTTTCTGCTGCTAAAGATATCATCACCTACCCAGTACAAGTAGATATTCCAAGTGTCTTGTTCTTCATGCAGCATTACTATGGTTGATAAACGGAAGGCTACATGCAACGCCATTTAGAAAAACAAGTGATAGTGAAAGAGCATTTTGAAACAAAAACTTTAACAGAAAACAATTATTAATACATCATACTTTTCTTTGTCTTACCACAAACTATGTTAAGTATAGACTAATGTAGTACCAGCTTGTTTCTTTATTAATAATAAGTTAAATGTCATTATTTCATTGGTATTCCTCTACATTAAAAATTAGAATGGTGAAGAGAATTAATTACCCAAACAAAACCAGACAATCAGCATCCTTTGGTTTAAGAAATCAGATGCTAACATCCCAGTTGTCTTTCTTACACCTGATCTTTATCTACAACAGAAGACCATCTCCTCTGTGCAGCATTGCTCCATATCAAAGTCCAAACTTAAATCTAGAGAGTTTTAGTGCTTTAATGAAACTGCTTTTGATTCATCATAACCATTGACCATCCAATTAATAAAAATGTGATTAGTTTATCTTGAACTATTTATGTATAAATAAAAACATTTGCTATGACCTTTTCTCACAACCCAGATATCAGTAATGTAAGAGTTACCTCCCATAGCTTGTCTCAGTTTCACAGTCATCAAAACAAGGAAGATAGAGAACAACAATACATCTGCATTCTCAAAGGAAAACAAATTTTCAGGAATTTCTTCACGATCAAGGCCAACTGTTATCTGGCACCAAAGCAGAGCTAAATGTGAAAATGAGGTGGGGGGGGGGACAAATAAGTGTGAAGGCATAAACAATGCAGCTCTTTTGCAAAATTTTTCCAGATAATGTATCCTTCAAGATAGGATGGGAAACCTGTCAGTATAGAAACTTATAGTTGTTTTGTAAGGAAATTCAGAAGAAAGATATTCCTTGGTCAGACAGCATTCTTTTCCCAGTGTTGACAACTGCTATTTGTTGGCACCCAGCTTTTGCCACTGACTTGCATTTTACAGATATGACTCATGCTCATCAGCAGGAAACCTAAGATAATTCCCCCCCATATATTTCTGTATTGCTGTGGCTGTGACATCCAACAGCAGCACAATCTCTCTTCTACATTGTAGGAAAATTTAATAAAAATAACAATGATGAACAATGGCTATGACTGAGCATCGAATGACCCAGAAAATGAACTGGTCTCTTTCTACTTAAGAATTCAGTGGAAATAAGTGTTGAGAAATCACTATACTAAGCCTGTGTTGTCTTTATTATCAGAATTTGATGTCATAATAATAAAATCTTTACATTATTATGATAATTATTAACTGGCCACACATGGCTTTTAGTTGTTCTTTTTCTTTGTTCCACATCTTATTTAACATTCACAATCTGTTACAATATTACTGATTTTTTTTAAAACTGTATGTATTTTTATAAATTCAAGTATAGTTAAAATATAATTTTGTAATTTAGCAATCTGCAGTTTGTTTTTACAAGTGGTTTTGATCTTAAACACTACAGCCTCATTATCATTAGCTGGACAGTCTTAGTCATCCTGCAAATAAATAATAATAGAATAATAGCTGGTTTTGTTTCTATTATCAGTAAATATAACGTGTTACAATGCAATGTTTAATGAAATTTTTAAAAGAAAAACAAAATATAATTAATTTCTATTTTGTTTGTTAACTGACTATTTTGTTCAAACTAAAGATTAGCTGTTCGGTTAGCAAAATCTTACTCAAAACTTATTTGAATTTCTTTTTACTGCACATTACAGAAACTTTTAAAAAAGGAAATAAAGCAATAATGGATTGTGCAGATGAAAGTCTATAAACTGAAACAACAAATACTTTTAGCCATTTATAACAATTTTCTTAATAGATATTTTAAAGTTTAAAAAAGGAAACAAACACTTTTAGGTATGCATCTAATAAAATTGTCACTGTGACATTTTGGACTTGAGGAGAATCTGTACCCAAGTACAGTCTTGAGTTGTGATAGTACAGGAACAGAAAACCTGCTTCAGTGTCATTTATACCATTCATGATATACCATGAGGTTCTCAACAAAAGATTTTGACACTGAATGGATCACACTGTAAACTGGGATAGCAACAGACTACAGTATCCCTGATACCATTCATGATTGCAATGGAAGTGATTCTCAAAGTTTCTGCAAACCAATCAACTGTGGCCAACTTAGGTAACAACCTACTGATGCTTTCTCTTAAAGTCTTCATGGATGATAAACAATTCTGACATCAAATGAAGAGCATGATAGCAATATGTTGAACAAATTTGAAAACCTCATCAGCTGGTGTCACTAGAGTTTCCAACCTAACAAATCCCAAAGCTTTTCAATTAGAAAAGGGAAGGTAGTTGAGGAAGAGAACTTTTTGATACCAGGACACAAAATACCTAGTGTCAAACAGATGATCAAAAGTTTAGCCAGACTGCATAATGAACCCATAAAGGACACCAGGAAGACCGAATTTGCGACAACAGATGAAAGCCTTGTCACCATAGGCAGGAGTAGATTAGCCAGCAAATGTAAGGTATGGCATGTTCAGTTCATGCTCATTATAAAAGCTTCTATTGCTGCTCCAAGTCTATGAAATTTGTACCAGCACAGTTGAGAAGGTTGAGGGCGAAGTCAGCAAGTGGAAAATGAAATGACTTAGATTTCCATCCAGTCCTTGTATGGTAGCTCTCTACTGTAACCAATCAAAGCTGAAACTACCTTTCAAGCTCCTGACAAAAGAGTACAGAGTAGGGAAGGTTGACTTCTAATGATGCTGCTGCAGGAGTCACATGATAGAAAGTTCATACCACTGAACCTAACCTTGACCTGTTTGTAAATGGGAGGTGTACAAAGCTGCAGAAAAAGCATGACAATCACTGTGGCTGAAAATAAGTGACAGGGCACACTTACATCAGTAGAAAATGATTTGGATATAGTGCAACAAATAATAAGCCATAGTCAAAAGAAATAGAGACATATCGTCATTCATGAGATTAGACAAGATGAAGATAACATGCTCCTCCAAAAAGCTGTGCAACAACCCCAACAAGGCCATTAGACAACTTGGGAGGAAGCTTTCCAGAAATCCTTGACACAGAGTGACATGTGACACTACTTCTCTACAACTTAGCCACCTCATCAGAGTTACATTGCTCCCAACACAACCAAACCTTGTTCAATGGAAAATTATAGATGATGAAATATGTCCCCTGAGTGGAGGAAGACAGACACTGGATCATATTCTCTCATCATGCAAGGTTTCCCTAGCTTTGGGTAGATACACATGGTGACAACTAGGTTCTTGATGAGTTACTTAAATATATGATGCTGTTAAAAAAATCTCACAAAAAGATATTCAGATAACTAGAGAAGGTCTGATCAACAAAGATCTGAGCATCTGAGTACAGGTGTGAAATGCAATACTCTAGTTTCAGGGCTACTGGACCAAGTAAAAGATTAGGTAGTTGCATCAGACTTAGAAAACCACAAAAAGTTACCAAAGACCATTCATTTGTCAAATAATGGAGGAGCAGCGTGAGCATAAGACTCAAAAGTCTCCTGATCTGGTTAAAGACCTGAAAAAACTTATAAAAATGTTTTATTTTATGCTGTAGAAGTTGCTTCAGGAGGATTAGTTCACTCATTATTGTATAATCTGTTAAGAGAGCTTGGATTGAGCATCAGGAAGATCAATATAGCTCTCAAAAAATAGAAACAGCTGCCAAGAGAGCATCCAGTTGGATTTGATAGAAGAGAAATGTAAGGGAATAAATCTTAAAAAATGGAATATTCCTACTTAATCATATGATATCCTAAGAACAGTATAAATATGTAAAGGTATTATCTGGTATAGATCCTACATTTGAACCAAATTAGCAAAAACAGCAGAGGAACACTTTGGGGTTATGGCCCAAATGTGGCCTGTTCCCCTAAGGAGGCTAAAGACTGAAACATTTGTTTGTGGAGAGGAATGGCTTTCTACCCCTGACGATTCTCTGCTGCTACACTCTCTGAGTTTCTCTCCATACTGAATGAAAGTTGGTGTGTTGACATACGGGTACTTAAGCAGTTTCTTCTGCTGGTCAGTAATAGCTTCCAATTCTTACGAGAATAGGTAAATATATTTGATGCTCTCGCCAGTATTTATTATTTACGTTTGCTAAATATATTAGTTAGCATTTGAAAATGAAAATAAATCAGAAAAGCGTGTTAGTGTGTTGTCAAATTCTGAATATTTTATTTACCTGACATTAAATAAAGGGGAGTGAGTCTTAATGACCCAAGTAACAAGGGTCACATGGAGAGTGGAACTCGGCAGTGTCACCTGTCTACCAGAGATACACAAGTACGACAATACCGACCAGCTACACAGCTCCGGGCTGTTGGGGAACTCGTAAAAGGAAATCCAGCACAGCAAGACTTAATTAACCATTACAACCAGCAAACAACCGTTTTACTGACCGAATGACACAGCAGGCCTTAAATTTAATGTCGGATTCACTTAAGCATTGCCACACGAATGACAAGTTACCTCCCATTGACTGTTCGCAACCCAGTTCTTTTCTATTTAATTACAGTAATATTCGTAATCATTGCTTTCTAGCAAGTCTGAAATTATGTTCAAGCTTTAGACTGTCATTTTTAATCCACTGAATGATTTTAAATGCTTGCTTACACGAAAACTGAATGTTATTCTTTATAATAGCAACACTTTCAATAAAACCCCTTATTTTAGAAAGCGGTTTAGTAAGAAGGAAATGGTTGTTGTTTCTTCCTGTTATTTTAGTATCTTTACCAACAGGGATCGAATTAAAGCTGTCACATGCAGCTTTTCTACTGTGATTAAATCCCCTATGCCATATAGTTCAATATTTGATTAAAAATATAAATAAAATGTGCAACAAAAAAAAAAAGAGAGAGAAAGAGTTGTTTCCCCTTCTATAGTAAATCGCTAATAATCTTCAAAATGATTGCCGCGGTAAACAATCGTAGAGTTGGGCAGACAATTTGGCCTACTCAGTAATATTTTGTTTTATGCTCTTTTTTTTTTTTTTATCAATATGATAAAAAAAATTACTTAAAAAGAGTCTGAAGTTACAGTAAAAACATGAGTTATAACTACAATGGCTTGTTTCTGTTAATGCAGTAGAGCACCAATTATCTGGTCTAATTGGAACCAAGGTGCTCTGGATAATTAAATATTATTAAATCGTATGTTGAAATACCATAAGGTGACTACATACAGTATATGTACCTTGAATATATATTTTACAATATTATCAATACAGTTAATACAAATAAAAATCATTTAAGACAGATATGAAATTATTCCATTTACCTGTTTAATGTACATTCTTTAAACAACTGACTACCATCACTGAGTACATATGTACACTACCGTAATATATTAAGAAAAAAACTGAGTGGTTGAAAGCTGCTTTAAAGAAGACTTTCTCTTTTATTTTAAAGCTAAATCAGGCCATGTCATTGCAGTGTCCAGGCATTTGAAAGCCTCTACATGTGACAGCCACTCATAATTTTTATTATCATTTTTATTTTTTTCTTCAGCTTCTTTCTCTTTTTCTTGTACAAAGCCAGATCCATCAGTATCACAATTCATCCATTCTCTGACATTTTCTAAGTAACAATGCAAGCTTCCAGGAGTTTCTTTTAGTGCTACTGCTATGTCAACCTGGCATGGTTTCTTCTCACTCTTCATCAGCTGGTAGCATAGCATACTTCCCATGTCTTCAGGCTTATAACTACATAAAAGTGTTTGGATTTTTTAATGAATTAATAATTAACAAACATGCTAAAGAAAATTACCAAAAAAATCTGAAATTATAGTAACAAAAATGAATTAAAGCTATAAAGTATTGTTTTTCATTACTATTTTGTCCAGTAACCTTCTGTTTTTTTAATGACTGCTTTCATTTTATCTGGCATTGTTTCAACTAGTCTTGTGTGATGAAATATTCCCCAAACCTTCTTAATGACTTTTACTTTGATTACCAATTGCCTTTACCATTGGTAGAGAAACAGGCCCAGATGCGTGTAGTTTCTAGATACTTCTGGGTTAGTAAAATAGTTTGATTTAAATCTTTTACTCTTAAAGCACCATGATTACCAGAAAGATTAAGTGAACTTTCATTTGCAAAAATCATCTTGCTCCAATATTCCACTCACTAATTTTGGTATTTCATACAAAATTGAAGTCTCTAACTCCAGTTTTTTGTGTTGAATGTGTGATTTGAAACCCATTCTTACCAAAAGTCTTCTAACAGATATATCCAATATCTTCTTGGCAAAACTTTCTAATTTTCTAGCTAATGTACCAGTTGAAGTAAACCTATTCTTCTCCTGAAATCTTTCCTGAACTCATTCTTCCCTGGCTGACATGTTTTGTTGATTCTTTTCTTAGAAGAAAAAAGTTAAATTTTCTAATCATTCCAATAATCCTGCTGATAGTTTTTACTGGAAGATCAAGTTTTCAACAATTTCTGAACATGCCAGTCCCATTTCGACATATGCATTAATCTGCTATCTACCACAATCTCTTGCATACTATCCACACATTTTCACAATTCAGAATTAATATTTTTGCTGAAAAATTACTTCAACATTGACGGAAGATGCTGATACATCGATGGCAATTTTTATACATGGAAAAGTTATGAAGAAATTTCTAGAAATATCCAGAATTTTCAAGATTGAAAGGAAAGTTATGACATTTTTCAGAACATAACAGAAGGATCAGGAATCTTCTAGAATATAATGGACAATTCCACAATATTCTTGTTGATGCAATTTTTAAATAGTTGCAAATAACATCTATTCCTATTCAAATGACCATTTCCCATGTAGTTATCTTTTCTTTTACAAATTGTTTTATCATGAATGGAAAATGAAATTTCATTATTGGATAATCAATGTACATTTAGCTTAAAGACTAAATCATTGCAAAGAGTATAAATTTGTGACAACTTTTAATAGCAACATTAAATATACACACTTTGTAATAAGTTAAGTACTACCATATTCTCCTTCATATCAACTAAAAAGTAAAAGGCTGTAGTAATAACGCGTTTTCACAGTTGAGTAAAACCAAGCCTGTGATTTTATTGTGTTGCTCATATTCACACAAGTCTTGTGTGCTTGGCACATTTTGTTGGCTTTGTAAAAATAAAGTGTAACACCATGTGTATACTTACACTAAGTAGTATAAATTCTGGGTAATGCACGTTTAAAATTACCAAATAATCAGAATATAATTTTGTTTACTATGGCCATCCGCAAGGGCGGGGACAAGAGAGGACAACTGCCTCCCCTGGGAAGCTGATAATGATAGTGTTATGAAGCGATATGTTTTGCCCGATTCACCATGCTCACTGGTGCGTGGTGAATCGGGCAAAAAATAACGAGTCTGACCGCATCCAGCTGAAGGCCAAAAAGGTGAAGGCGGGAAGAGAGTAGCCATATAGAAAACACAGCCAACAGAGTGTGCTTATGCCCCACCCCTGTAATTTTCCTGTGGAAATGTTTTGTCATTTAGCCCCCCCAAATCCTGCAGATGCTCAGGCCCCACGTCCTTTACAAAATATTATTGGTACTTTTCCACATTAGGTTACTTTTTAGTCAAAATGCAGTTTAGATTCTACTTTTTTGGAAATGTATTTATAGAAAGCACAGTGGTTATTAACTTGTGTCTAATGTGTGTGGAAGAAGACATATGAAATGCTTCCCATTATCTTATACTTTTTTGCTGATTTTTCAAAGTTTGAAGAATGCATGAATAAACAGTCAGAAAGAATTTTTGTTTTTTTTTTGCAGCAGTTAACTTTTCCTGATTTCAGGTATTTGTTGTTGTTGTTGTTTTAGATTTCCATGAGTTTTATTGGTGAGTAATGAAATACACCCTGCTGTTTTTTCCAGCAGAGAGTTGATACCTGTTTAAATTTTGCTTAATTGTGTTATTTTTTTTTTTTTAGCTAAAATAATAATTTTTTTCCTTTAAAGAAAAAAGCTCTTATAATACCGACACATGACAGTAATTATTTTTTGTTGTATTTTTGTCATGGCGCGCATTGATTTTTTGGAAAACGGTTCCAGGAGAAGTAGTGCAGGCAAGCATCTGTTTGAACCCTCTCGGCTTCATGACCTGCCAGCTCGGCTTACCTACTAATCGCTGTCTCGCGCCATGCTTTCTTTTTTAATGCCTCGTTGCTTGCATTTTTACGCTAGTTACCTGCAATACACTTTGTTCATCGGCGCGGAAACCTCAGATGAATCTGAAACTAATATGTCTTATGCAACATTTGTTTCGAAAACGGCAAAGTTCGGAATATTAATTAGGGAAATCCAGTGATTAGAATTCGATATAGAGATTCCTATCCTTCTCTATTTTCTTCTTTAAAGGGGAGGATGTTGATTGCAATCTGCTAAAAATGCATAAAAAATAACAGAACATTTTTTTCTCTCTCATTTACTTCTACCAAAACTTTGTGCCTCCACTTCCCGGTCAGAAACAGCCTTGATTGAAAGGTTCTGTAGGCTGTAGTCAGTTCACAGTCAGTTTAGCGATATTTTTAATGTCTGTCACTCAAATGTCCGGCACCGACTAACTGAAAGAAAGCGAGAATGTCCCGTTTTTCTGTATTATTTCTTATACCTTAAAATTTTTTTAAAATTGAAGACAAATACTAAAACAACGAAGGCATTGACAATTCGCGATGATTCAAATATTCCATGTAATTATAGAGGCTATAACTTCAAGTATTTGTGTATTTGTTTGTTACTCTTTCATGGCCGACCTGTAGCATCTACAAGCCCCAAATTTTTGATAAAGGTACTTAAGAATCTGGGAAAGATTTTAAGCTACCGCACGTTGGCCCAAAGCCATTTTTTCCAATGCAAAATCTATGTATTTTTAAATAAATTAAAATGTACCTCAGAGAAAGAAAAAAACTTCGAACTTGAGTGAAAGGGAATCTATGTAAAGATTTGTCCGACAACACACAAAACGGAGACAATAAGCAAATTAATTCTGTAAACAGATACGGAACGAAACCTTGTGATCAGAAGTGAACTGTTAAAAGAATAACCATTAAAATAAAAATCGAAATGAAGATATTTTCTTGAAGTCATTCAAAACAACTACACTAGACGTTGTATGGTCAGAAAGGCCAGTAATTTTTTCCCGTCACTATGCCCACGTCTGCATATCATGTGGCAGGAGCCAGGATTACATCCTTGAACAAAACAGAAAGGTGGCAGTTATATTTTTAAACATTTTTAGCCGCTGAAGTCAATGCAAAGACAAAGGAAAAGAGGATATAACCAACGTCTTGCTCACGCAAAGTTTAGGGTTATCACTGTCCACAGCCTCGGAGAAACCGCTAGACCACCAAGCACTGAAGTTCCCTCACCCCTAGCCCAGAGTAAGTTGGTGCAAATGCGCTACGCCAACGTTAAAAAATGAAGTGTAGTTGCGATGGAATCGGCACGGAAGAGAAAAAAATGTCTGGTTCCAAACAGTAGAAAGTAGAATTGCCCGAGAAAAAAGGATAAGAAGCAAATTTCAACGGTTGTAGCATCCTTTCTGAACTAGTAACTGAAAATCTAGCTTCTACATGTCCTACCATAACATACTTGATATCATTTCACTTTGATGTTACTTATGTTTTATTTTTCTTTTCAGATTAGACACGTACTTACCAAGGAAGCAATATCTTGAGTATTAGAAGTTAATCTACCATTATACGTAGAACCAACTGTCCTTGTAGATGCTACTCTAAACATTTTTGAGGCAAAAGCAGATCCTAAAACTGAGGTAACATTCTTCGGCAAAGAATCTTTAATTACACATCAGCAACACATATAGTCGTAAGGATGAGAGTGACATTGAGCTTTACAATCACAACATATTGACAGATGTCGACAAAACTGCTTTCTTGCAAATACCAAAAACAACGATTGGCCCATTGAAAAAGATTCCTGGAATACACAGCAAGTAGAAAGAACACGGAAATGCAATTGCAAGGGCTGATGCATTCATATATGTATGTGATGGAAACAAAAAATAAATGGCCTATGAACATCTTTTGAAGCTTTTAGAAAAAAGATACCTGAATAATGCATGCTCTGCAGCAGATTACGAAAATCTTAATCTTTTGTTGAAGGCTCCAGTACTGGAAACTCTAATGCACTTTTGTATTACACTACTGAATTTGATACGGGTTTTTTTACACCTGGATTTTGGACCACGAAATGCAATTTAAAATCAGCTGATACATCTGATAAGTCAACATTTTTTTAAAAAAAATTCAGGCACAATTGAAAACGGCAAGATTTTTCATCTTAATTGCAGGCAGGAAAAAAAAAACAGATAGATCTGGCAGTTCATTGAAATGGAAACGGAACTGTGGAACTGCAAGAAGATTTCAATTAATTTGTAGAAGCCTTAAAGACAACTGGGCAGACAGTTTCAGAACTATTTTTGCAGAGATTAGCTGTTTGGGTATCAAAAAGGAATATATGCGTGATTAAAAAGAAGCAATATGATTCGGCGATTCAAAGGAGTTCTAGAGAATCCGTGTAATCCTTCCTAAAGTAACCTATGCTACCTGATAAACCACTGATTGGAACATAGCAATTGTTCATTTCTGTCTAACACAACAGATTGCAAACATATTTTATACTAGCAGAAAAATAATAGCAGTATTGAAACTCTCCTCAAATTGCCACAATGTGTGTTAAACAAAACTGAAGAACCACCTAAACTTGCCATGTGACTGGAAAGACAAGGAAGACCTTATAATGCTTTGCCTGCTTCGATGTTTCAAAGCTAAATATATTGTGATAATGAGCACCACAGGAAAAATTGCAGAGTTTAGCAGTGATGCAGAAACATTTTCTTTTCTGTGACTACGTTTGATTTTCTCATCATTTGGTGTGTGTGTGTGTAGAGTCATAAAAGTTTTTCACTTGTACCTGCAGCGTAAGCATATCAATTTGAATGAATTATGTGAAGAAGGAAATGTTGTGGTTGAGACATTGAGAAACATGAGAGAGGATAGCAATACCAGATTTTCTGTACTATATGATGAGATGAAACATTTAGCAAATTTCGTATTTGTTTAAAAATGTACGTGTATGTATGGGACAAACTCAAAGAAACAATACTAGTTAGTCAGATTCAAAAGAATACTACAGGAAAACATCTTTTGAGCTGACAGAGAATGTCGCTCACGTTTTCTTGCTCAATATTTGTTGCCACAAAGATGCATGTTATGAACACAATGTGGATGTAAAACTACTGCTGTGTCTGATGCATACAAAGGTGACTACCTTCTCCAGCCTTAGGAGCTTTCAAGCAGAACTGAACAGATAAAAACTAAAGAGGATGTCTGTGCTAAATTAAAAAAGCTAAGCAACATCCAGTAAACATTACAATTCCAGTAAGTGTTGATGTGGTGCAAAGATGTTTTAGTAAAATTAAAAACATTACGGAATATTATGAATGAAAATTAGCTTACATGTTAGCACTCTTGTATTTAAATCAAGACACTGACTAATTAGTAAAAAAAATTAACCCATGTAATGATCGTAGAGTTAATTTTGTGGCAACGTGATACCTAGCAATATAGCTACTTTTGCTGGGTAATTGAAATTGATCATAACTTAGGGTATTTTCTTTTATTTTAGTATTTAATTTTTAAAAACGTATTTTTATTGTATGTCAAATCACTGTACTATGTATTGTATTTTTCAATGTTTACAAGCTATTAAGAGTATATGCATCACTGCAGACAAAGAAGGTTAGAATGGTGGCATCAGTACTGGTTACAAAATTTAAATCCCCGGCTAAACCTATGGTCACAGATCTTGGTTTTTTTAGATAAAGTAACAGATTAAAATTATACAGGTGGCGTAATCTTTTCAGAAAGATATAAATAAAAATCAGTGGTCTCTAGCAGCTGACAACTCCGATTCTTATTCAGTTCTTCAGTTTTTTTGTTTTTTTTACATCTGTCTGATGCTGCATTTCCGAAGCAAACGTCTAAAATGACTTCGATGATGTCGTCTTTATCTTTTATGGGAACCGAATAACAGATGTTGTACAACCTGCGAGAAAGTTTAGCAGAACATTTACAGTAATGGCCAGACGATGATTTATTTACTCGTCTAACAATCACTCTTAAGTCTTTCATCTCCTTTCTTTCTCTCTATCTCAGCTGCATTGGGCCGATAGATCGTTTCTTTTCCCAACTATTTCAAAGTTTACATGATCTGTCAGGTCAGGTCCACGATGCGCAACAGAGGTAAAAAGAAAAACAACAGTTAAGAAGACGATTAAGCTGCTAGTGTCGTTAATGGCTGTATGTGCAAAACCTCAGCTGGTAACCTGAGATGTGTTCACGTCCTCCATACCACATCAATCTCGAAAATATTATTCTAACAGTAGGCAAACCTCGATTCCTCATCTTCGCGACCGGCAACCAACAACTACATCTGTGAATGACGCGTAATCAATTTGATCTGGTGCGCGCGAGACGTGCCAGTTTGTTCGGGTGACAGCGCCTCTAGTGAGTCCTTTGTGCAGCTGGTATGCGGGGCTAGACGTAATGAAGGAGTTTCTGACAGACCCCGTCAGCCGCTAAAAGCCTTCATGTGAACCGCACATGTGAACGCCACCTAGGTAAAGTCTCACCAGTTTTTTTCTTACATCGCCTGCAATTAATTTTTCATTTCTCTGCTCTATGTGATGAGGAATACGAACAAATAAAGATTGATGAATGGTGGTTTCTGTCTGAAGGCAGAATGATCAGCCTTTTTCTTGTTTGAGCCCCATCGCTGTTAGAAAAGTGTTCGCGGTCTGAGAGCATGAAGACTTCCATCTATTTAATATGTAGTTTTCTTTCCTGATAAACACTAATATTACCATCAAATTTTATTGGTGTAGTGTAACAAGTACACACTATCGTAAAGTTCAGTCATACAACCGTAAGAGTTAACTTTCTTTATATTATACATGTAGTGGGCAGAACATTACTCTTATGGAGCGCAACGAGCAGCGTCTGAAACAGAGCTTCACTCTCGAGGAGGTAAAGTGATTCCCGTTTTTCATTTAAATGAATCTGGTCTTGTATTAGGTCGTTACAAACGTTTTTTCGGTTTTTATATTATAGTAATTTGAGGTTCATTCTTTGCATGCTTTGTACATAAGTTCTATATAGTTTTATAGCGTGTGCTTTGGAATACATTATGCAAAACCTGCATTTTTAAAACTCATAAAATGGGTATTTGTTTCAAGGTTCTGAGTGAAGCATGGATAGAAAAGATTTTCGTGCCATTTTGCTTCACGAGTTCAAGCCAGGCCACAAAGCGAGTGAGGCCACCCGTAACATTAAGCAGACATGGGGCGAGGGCACAGTGAATGAGCGCCCAGTACAACGATGGTTTGCAAAGTTTCAGTCAGGAGATGTGAGCCTCGAAGATAAGGAACGTAGCAGACGTCCTTCCTGCTGTGATGACGACCGTCTGAAAGCCTCAGTTGAAGCCGATCCAAGAAAAACACACTGCGAGAAATTGCTGGAGAGCTTGACGTAGGCACTGAAACTGTTTCCCAGCATTTGACGCATTCGGCCAGGTGAAAGGGCTCGACAGGTGGGTGCCTCACGAGTTGAATGAACAAAATCGTCGATTGGAGATCTGCTCTTCGTTTGTCATACGAAACAAAAACAATCCATTTCTTGACAGATACATTATGTGTGATGGAAAATGGATCTTACGACAATCGCAAACGATCAGTACAATGGCTCAACGGACACAAGGCACCTAACCACATTTCAAAATCCAGCCTCCACCGAAAGCAGGTCATGGTCACTGGTGGACTGCAACTTGTGTCATCCACTATAACTTCAACCTAGCAAAACCATCACAGCTGAAAGGTAACGCCATGAATTAAACGTTGTTCATCAGTAACTCTCCCAACGACAGCCGGCATTGGTAAATCGAAGAGACCCAATCCTGCTCGTCCTCATGTTGCAAAAGTGACTCTTCAGAAACTGAACACGTTGGGGTACGAAGTTCTCCCTCACCAAGCCCATTCACCAGACCTTTCTCCCACAGACTACCTATCACCTTTTCAAACACCTCGACAGCTTCCTTCATATGAAATCCTTCTCCAACCAAGCAGCAATTGAAAGAAACTGCCTTCCAACAATTTATCGACCCCAGAAATGCAGACTTTTTTCAAAATGGTATAAATGCACTTTTAACTCGTTGGTAGAAGTGTATCGATTGTAATGGAACCTACTTTGATTAATAAACTTCACATTCAGCAACGATATGGAGTCTCCTTGTTTCGGTAAAAAAACAGTCTAAACGTTTATAACAACCTAATATTTCTATATTATCCTAATTATTATTATAATATAAGAAAAAAGCCTTAGTTATTGTAAGAATAAAAAAGTGTATATTGTAATATTTAAGTTACTAATGTTAAAAATTAAGCAACTGTTTTATTAGTATGATTTTTTCAACATCTAACTATAACTATACTGTTCAATATGTTAGGTGATTTTGTTTGTCTTTGGACAAAAATTCAATATTTGGATCAATAGATATCACCTGCAAGCATAGATGATCATCTACGTCCAGTCTGTTTCTACACTTAGTTTTGGCTGCTGTATATAAAGAGAAGGTTTTCTCGCAGAGGTTTGTTGTTGCAAAGAGCATGAGGTATTTCATGGCTTTTGACAATTTCAGGATATTCATTTAAAACTTGTATCCAGAAATTCATAACATGCACTTGATCAGACTTGGTTTTTAGCGTTAATAGAAAATTAGATACCTTTGCATGAGCAATAAAAGGATTTTGCACCTAGTATAATATTTCTGCAGGAGCAGGAAAATACTCTCCAATAGTTAAACACATATCAGACAAATGTTGTATAATTGAGATTTGAACACTTATCAAGAGATACATTTTGTTTAATTAAAAATTCATTAAGATTTGAAAAGTACTCAGTGTTTTTTAGAAACAAATTCACTCCAAAGTTGGAGCTTTTGTTGAAATGCATCCATTTTACAGTGAACTTTGCCTTGCATTGATCATTAAGTTCATTTAGATGTGTAAATATATCTGCTAAGTATGCCACCTTCTGTATCCAACATTGTCACTTAATTTCTCTGTTAATTCAAAAGAATGCTATGATAGAAATAGCCTTATCTCAACCCATAAAATCAAACTAACACTTTCCCATATGATAACCATCGCACTTCAGAATGAAGTAATATTTTATGTACACTCCCATTCCTTCACAAAATATACTAAAAATCTTGGAATTTAGTGGTTTTGGTTTTATAAAATTCACAATTTTGATTGTCGTGTTCAGCACATCATCCTTAAGATTTTGTTGCATTTTTTCCATTGCGGGTTCATGACGATGAAGACAGCAGTGGTTGTGTTCAACAGGTGGAACTAAATTTTTATGTGTGCTGTGACACCTTTAATTTTACCAACCATGGCTGCGGCTCCATCAGTGCATCACATGCTGATACACATTTGCAAGGATATATTTTTTTCTTTCGTAAATGAATTGACCAAATTAAAGATTTCTTCACCTGTGGTTTTCGCCAAGAGAAATTTGCATATAAGAATATCTTCAGCAATATAAGATTGGTGTATATATCGTATGAATTCAAGCAAGACGGCCAGAGCCGTAAAGTCAGCAGACCCGACCATTTGAAGTGAGAAACCCACTGGACTTTATTTTACTTGTCTTATTTGTCCTGCTTCACAAAAACCTGACAGCTCTTTGACGAAGTAGGAGAAACATCAGTCTTGTTCCTATCGTTTCCATCCCTTTTCCACTTTTATCCCCTTGTTTACCAGTTTTTACGCAATGATCCGTGTATAGGAGACAATAATGATTTCTAAATAATAGTGTTGCTGTGAGGGCTGGTTATTTCCTCACAAATTTCCAAATATAGTGGTGACAACAAGATGAAGGCCCTCACTTGGTAAAATCCGAAAATATAATAAGAACAAAAGGATAATGAGGATGTAAAAAAAAACTTAGATATGATCTACCTTCACTATGGCAATGTCCGTGTTATCTGCTGGCTTGATGTAGATATTACAGATAGCGGCAGCCCTTTGCTTATCAGTAACAGCAATCGAAAAGAGAGAGCAGTGACCATCCAGTCTCTCTATGTATAATGAGGTTTAGCCTCTCTCTCTCCATCTCTCTCTCCTCTCTCTTCTCTTCTCTCTCTCTCTCTCTCTCTCTCTCTCTCAGGGGGTAAAGGGGACAAGGTGGCTAATCGATTTCAGATGGCTTATTCAACCACATTAAAGTATTTCCAAAACATGAAAACAACTAAACAAAACTAAGATTGTAAAATTATTTTCCCTCTCTCTCTCTCAGTCTTTCATATAAGTTTCGCGGAACCGCAACAAGCTTTTGCAGAACCCTGAGGTTCCGCGAAACATAGCTTGAAAGACCCTGATCTGGATAATGAGAACAAACTCTTCACTCTTCTCTCGTCAGAATTTAATTTTTAAAACTATTTTAATTTTATAAGTACAGGAAGTTATAATCAAAAATACCAATAAAATAAAGAAAATGGGGTAGATAAGTAATAATTATATATTTTCAGTAAACGGCAACTTAATAACAATTAGTAGCTGTCTACTACTATAGGAACAGACAGAGAAAATGAGTTAAAACCTTTAGACAACACAAAGTCCTTTTTATTCGGTTGGATTAATTTACCATTGTCAGTTCGCCCGCAGACAAATCTCCAGTCAGAGAACAGTTGACATTCCTTCCCTTGGTCTCCAACTTTGAATATCAGTAAAGCTAAAGTGGTTTAAATACACACGTCACAACATTAATAATTCCATCTTGTTGGTTGATTTATTCCATGGTAAACAATGTGACGTCACATGTTTACGCAGACTCTGTATGTAGAAGACGATCTTTACTTCGATTTAACTAGCTTGATTTAAACATGTCGCACAGAAGCCGTTCAATCGGAATGCCGCCAATCATTCGTCGGAAAAACAATTCCTCGATTGATCGCGGACTCACCATCCTTAGGCCGGGAAGAAGTAGCAGCAGTTTTCCAAAGCGAGGCTGAACGGAAGCGTAATGTCGAGATGTGTAGTCGCTAAGCATCACCTGCGCTTGGTCCTGAAGACGATCTACCTGTTTGGAATCTCGGAGTCCTCTAACTTCTAAAAAACGACAATAAACAAACGCTACATATTTAGAAAACCTGGCGGATGAAAAGAGGCTAGCTGTCCACTGACGGACGGGAAGAAGACCCTTGTCGTGCAGTCTCGTTACGTAATTACATCTTCCGATTAATATTTAAAAGTGCACTAATAAAGTGGCATCTTTCCCACTTAATTATCTGTAACTAAAATAAAACATAAGTAGATACCAAATTACGAAACACAACCGTGTAACAAGCAGAGTCAGTTAGATACCAGTTAGTGGTTATTCAGCTACCATGCTTGATAACATTTAAACAACTGGCTACTCTTTATTTCCACACAGACGTTCTCTATTTGATTTACCCTAAAACTGTCAAGCTTACTAAAGTCATTATCAGATTAATAACTATTCACACGCCACATTCTCGTTTGTTAATAAGATAAAAAGCACACTCGCCTGGCCGGAAGAGAGTTATGGCTTTCAGGCATGCGTACTCCGTGGCATCAACGTGCAGCTCATTACAGCGGGCAATGGCGTCCTGGATCAAGCGGATCTGAGTCACCATGAAGGTTGCCTTTTCTGTCAGCTGGGAATCCAGACTCCAACCATTGGCTGCTAACAATGATGCTGACAATGAAAAAACAAACAACAACAACAACAACAACAATATTACATGTCAAGATGTGTCAGACATTAAGTAATCTTTATAGATGGCAATTGAAGTTGTAGGAGTAGGCCGGACTACTCCCGGTATCTCCTATTAACAAAAGTAGCTTGGACACACTCTATTTTTATCAACCGTATTTTTTTTTTTTTTTATATAAGTTTATATAAGTGCAATATTTTCCTGTTGTCATGTTAGCCAGCCGGGTTTGGTGTAAAATATATTAATAAGCTAATATCAAGGGCCACCGCACATGCGTTGACGACAATTACCGCGGCTAATATAAGGATGGTAACAACAAGTCTCTTTGAAAGAAAACGAGGCATCAGTTTCGCTTGGAAGTTTCTGCTATTAACTGATCATAGGCTATTTTATTTTAAGTGACTTTCGGTGATTGACTCGAGGGGGACATGCAAGATAGAAAAAAATCATCGAAATGTTTTTTTTTTTTTTATTTTGCACGAAATATTAACTATGTATAAAGAAAGAACCAGATTTCTTGAAAGGGACGTGGTTTACCTACCAGCGTCTATTGGTAAGGACCACTGGGCGGTGCTCAGTATGAAGAGTTCACTCCAGGATTCTTCCAGCAGGATAGCCTGGTCTCGGAAGGGAAGCTGGAGAAAAGAAGGAATGTTTCGGGCCCACTTAACAGACATGAAGAGGAGCCGAGCAGCAGTCTCGTACACGTTCTCCACAGCGGCGTTCAGGTAGATATGGTGCTCAGGGATGGGGCCGAACATGTGGATAGGAGGCTGAAAAGAGGCTGGGGTCATGTTAACTGCCGAAGCGGGAATCATCTTGGGCAGAAAATGCGGATGGTTGCTCGTCTGTGGTGGCGGCATCGACGTGGTGGTCGTACTGACCGAGTTCTCTTGAGACGTGTGCCCGCCGGTCGAATCTACAAAAGTAACACCTGGTCTTGAACGCCTTTATTTAGCGGTCTAACATTGAAGAAAAACGTGTTTATAATGCGAATTGAGAAATACCTGTGTGCACAGATAAGCAGAAGCTTTTAGTGAAGCGCGATTCAACAGCCAATATCACTTCAGGTTATTCAACTTACCTGCGGCTACCAGTCTGGCTGAAAATGTGAAAGAGTGGTACGCTGTAATCAATTCCTTTGTACTTCACCTGACCTGATCAATATTGCTTGCTGCTGCTATCCAGCTAACCTAGGTAAAATTAAGTTAAGTTTGCTAATTACTTTATTTCTAAAAATAGGTATAGCCGTAAAAGTTTACCTTGTTAAATTTACCTTCTGAAAGTGTAAAAGTGGTTTATATTTAAAAAATCAGGAGATCAACGAAACCTTTCATCTCTCTACTTATCCCCTTTGTCTTCGCATCTCCCTCACGAACATACGAAAGGCTTAGAGTAAGGTGGATAAATAATTTTGGATTAATGTCCATTTGTTTACAGAAAAGACCGGCGATAAGTAGGTAAACTCTGTCTGGTCGTATGAATTAGTGCGATATAACAATTTAAGAGCTCTCGTGCTTCATGCAATACTGAAAACTTATCGGGCTTAATCTACAAATTATCATTCGGCTTTCCTTAAAAATTCTAAGCCATTGCAACTTACTAAGTACTAATAGATATATTTACTGTCTAACCAGTCATCAGTGTAGCATGAAAGTTTAAAGAGTCATTCGTTACTGTAAGAAGCAGAAAAGCTCTTGGTCGCTTCTGCGTAAGCCGCCACATTCATAGTAAAGTAATGATGACGACATTAGCCCTAACACAAAAGTTGCGCCACTTACCTGTCTGTCGTTACCTATTAATTACCAAAACTTTATAAATTACCTTTACAGTCTACATCAATACGCTCCCTTTTCGGAGACTGGGGAGTACAAGCCGTGCCTGACGTACAGCGGTCTTTTGAAAATTTCAAAGCCTCTAGAGGCTCACCGTCCATAACTCGGACGCCCATGCTCCGGCTGTGATCCGTCGCTACCTGGATGCTGACTGGCTGGAAGACTTGACTGCTGACGAAGTTCAGATCCGGGTTGATGGCCACAGGTGCATTGTACTGATGAAACTGGGCGTACTCCAGCCTAAAAAAGACAACGTATGAAACAGTGCTCCAACAACAGCTGCTTCTGCCACCTAAACGCAACAAAAACGAGAGCGCCACCTACAATAGTGCCTTGTTGGCCATTTTCTATCGAGTGTTATAGCAGCAGTTGGTCGCTGAGTTTCTCATCTACGGAATCTTTTAGATCCTTGATTTAGATTTGTACACAGTGAATGAGCACAAAATAACAAAGAGAAAGACAAAATAAAAAAAAAAACAACTTAATTTGACTCAATAACTTGTGTCTACCTTTAAATGATAACAACTGGTTAACCAAACTAGAAAGAAAAACTGGGCTTTGGCTAACTTCGCGAACACCAACAAAAACTGACTCTACTCAAATGCAGAAAAATAAAACAAAAGGATGAACACAAGATACGTTCCTTGCTCCTGTAACTGTTTCATTTTACGCTTGCAATCAAATAATTATATATAGTCATCCCATACAAATCTAAATACTCTTCAGGCTCCATGGAATATTAAAGTCGAAAATGAATTTAATTCAGCTGCTTGAATGTAAAATTAAAATTTGTGTTTCAGATAAATATTAATGTTCTGGAAAGTTAATTTATAAAACAGCAATACACGAGATCGATTCGTAAACCAATAAGTAAAAAGATGAGGGTGGCTCGGAGGTCCAGCGGTTTACTACTTGACTACCAAAATCGAGAGCCCGAATTCAAATTCCTGCCGGAACTTCCTCTGTTTGGCAACTACGGTTTCTTCCATATCTGAAAATAAACAGTTTTGTGTTTTATGCGTAGATGCAGTGGCCGTTTTACGGGTTACTCTTGTGTGGTTTGCGTTTGACCAGCGCTTAAAAGACCCGATCATACCTTGGTAAGTAACTTGCTTAGTCACCAAGATTGACACTCCACACCTTCCTCTTCTAGCTCACTGTTGTGGTATGTACACACACTTCAAAAGTCAGGACAGGACGTGATAAAAAGAAAAGTAAAGATTGATTCTTATTTATATTCTAGGTGAAATCAATGAGCCTCATGAACAAACCATCACTGATTTCAACAGAGACCGCAGTGTTTGGTAACCACATTAGTTATCAGAGTGGCTTTCTGCGACCTTATTATATGATGCATATCAATCGCATCGTTTCTTTTAAAGTCTCAGTAGGACCAGAAAACCCCTGTTCATATTCTATGTTAGAGAATAATATGGAAATGTAATAAAAAAAGGGGGGTGAGATAAATGAAGTGACGGTGCATCTACCTGGAGCGGTCCAGAAATTGGTAATGGGCACAAATGGTACTTGGTTCTCGTCACCGACTCTTCTGACATCAGGGCTATTTCGACGCTGCTGGTAAGACCGTGGTGCCCTTTCGTGTTGTACAGCTGAGAGAAATAACAACAGTTATTAATTTGAAGTATTTTGTAATAGCCTTTAACGGTTAAAAATCTGTTTTGAATCACAGCGAGTGTTCGGAGCTACTGCTTTACAAGTTAATACTGACTGTTATGCCTGCAATTATTGCGTTATGCGTGTTAAAGGAATTTTGCTTGCCCACTGTTCACGTGAGCACAGTGATCCTGCTCATAAAGGCATTTACTGAAGGTGCGGGAAAATGACCGCATTCTTTTTCATGTCACGATCCAATAATAATATTTTTTTTTGATAATTTTAAAAATAATTTCTGAACACGACATAAAAAGTAGGTCCCTGTTCTTTGTTTAAATCCAGAAAGTTACTGAAAATCTGATGTGATACAAAGCGAAATACTGTAAAACTATTATCAGTACCCATCTAAAAAATAAATCTTAATACAGCGAGTATTTTCGTGTCGCTGACTCTAAAGAGGCTTTTGGACTTGATCGGGTTAATGTACCGTCGTCGAGGTGGTTCTCTCACCATACAACACCTGCACTGGACATACCGGAGTTCTGAGAGCTGCTCCAACCGACCGAACCACTTTTCTCTCAAACTTATTTTTTGCTGCTGTTAAACATTTTGATCGAAAAACAACATCAAACGGCGAAACCTTCGTAATAGAGCGGTGAGACGCTTCCACCGCGTTATTGTAAATTAACACAGATGCAACAAGCAAGGATCAAACAAAGCAGATTAATTTAAGGAATTGTGAAGATTTCCTCATCGAAACATAATCGCAGGTTTTTTCTCTGACCAAAACTTCACGGCGAGGAGCGGGCAGGGAACACTAATAATCTCTCTCCGACCAGATTATGCCGGCCTGACGGAACGACTGAATTACTACCAACTGTTTGCTAGCCTATAATTAACGACTGTTAATTTCACACGGTGCACAAAGGCAGCAAATAACAAGTATAAAGCCGCCAAGTCTCGATACATCTCCTACCACCTCACTTCTACACTTCCCGAAAACCCGCGCTCGGATACCATTTCGCTTTCTGCTGTTTGCACTGATGCAACGAAATTATTTTCGCACGCAGCTGAGCACGTGGCTGGTCATATGATCTGTTTGCTTCGTGTTGGACGAGCTGATCGGTTGTTTTTGGATCGATTCGTGATATCGTCTTCTCAACGAAAATTTGTTCGCATCTTTTCCGAGCCAGTCCTTGGCTTTTTCTCATGTTTGTTTTGATGAAGAAAGTCGGTGGTGGACTGGATGCTATTGCCCCTGCCCCATGTCCTACGGACCAGCTGGTTTGCTTTGTTTTGTCGATCGAACAAGAACGGAGAAATCTTGTTTGAGAGTGGTTTGGTAAATTGCTTCAGGTGTGACAATCTGTGAGAAATAACCCAGGATAAGTGTTATAAAGCAACTATACTACGTACACAAACAGACGACAACAGGCAAACATTTATTAATTTCAAGCACATAGGAAAACCCATCTCACGGACTTCTGGTTAATTTAATTAGTGGGAAAAGAGGAGTTATGGTTCTTGTTGCTTATGTAAGTTACCTTTGAAGAAAGTGCTGTATTTGAATCGCATTCATGTCGCCTACCGTTGGAAGCAACATGATCATTGGTTTTGCTGTTAGACAAATGACATACGAGTCTAGCTCTCAAAATTGGTAAATACAAAAAGAAGACAATAAACAGAATCTGCAAGCCTAGACAGTAATGTTTACAGCGATCGAAGTAAATCGGTTAGCATACAGATGTATTTGCTTTTGGTGATGTATATCAAAGAAGCAATTTTTTTTGCTTTCTTTCGTGTTGTTTACTCTCTCGAATATAATCACAGCATAAGTGTTCGATTATTTAGAAAAACAGATCAGATCGCGCCAAAACTTTGCCTAGTGAAGGGTTCCGGGCCACGCCGACCAGGCCGCCCTGTGTTACTGAGAGTAATCAAAACAGGCGGGCTGACAAATTCGATATAAGTAAAACACAAACAAAACCAGGTAGTATACACAGAGCCGTCACGTGTGTTACTAGAGAGATTACAGCTAAAATAAAAGCAATTATATATTTAGTCGGTGACTTGATAAGAAACAAAAATCAAAAAATAAGAACCCAACCAGGAGATTGTGGACCTGGGTACATGAAGGACTGACTAGTTGTTTAACTCTCTGCTAACTGACCATACTTACGGTGAAGCCTGCTGACATCTTGTCAACTCCTCTTTCTTTCTCTTCTTAGCTCTCATTAGCGTTATGATGTAGTTAATAGCACCATCAAACTATACTGTAATAATTCGAAGTGTGAAACGTCTTTTCTTTCTTTATGTTAGCTCCTCTGGATTTTTTACTTTAATTTAAAATTTTTAAATTCTTGAAAGTGCATTAATTAATTTATGATCAGCCAGAAAAGTGCAGCCTATCAGATACCAACTTTAACGTTTGACTTTTGTTATACTAGGTATAACGGAGTTTCCTGACGGGAGTGTTAAGTTGAAGCCACGCAGAAGGATTTAAAACATGTGGTCAACACCTTTTTAGACATAACCCCAACTTTCCTTAATTGAAAAGAAGAATTTATTATTTCAGTTTGCTTTACCCGTAATATTTTCTTCCTTTTAGCTGGAGATTCCTAAATGTTGGGAATGCTCTGTTACTGTGTGAAGAAGTGCAGTGCCGAATCAAAAGATTAATAAATAACATCTTGAGCTTCCTGGAATAATTAAAAAATAAACAAACAGAATATTTATAACCTAGCAACGCGGTCTGGCTAAGTAGTCTAGAATAAGACTATCTCGTTGGGATATTTATACTCTTAGATTTTATCTTGAGGGGAGATTTCAGGAGTTTTACCGTTAAAATCTCACTAATTTTGTTTCATTTTCAGAATATAGAAGAAAATTAAGTTTAGAGCGAGACTCTATGGGGGATTCTTTAGACAAGGCTACCAGAGACATCTTTGTCCATTTTGACCATGTAAAAACAGTACGTGAATATTTCGTCTAATGGTTTACTACACACTTCTTGTAATTACTGCACCATTACGAACTTGTTAACACATTGAAGATTAATATTTAAATCCAAATATTTAGGTTTCAGGTAATTTTTTTTAAATAGGCGTATGCTTTATCCATATAATTATCACTTATATTCTCAAGGTAAAATGCTTCAAAGAGACTTGCCAGTCAAAATTGAAATCCTTTTTTTTCCAAATGAAATCAATCTTTTTTGTGCATATAGAACAAAGAGAGTAAGATTAATGAGAAAGCCAACTGGTAGTGTGTAGAAGAATGAATGTAGGATTACTGAAGATCGATCAGTGAGAAAGACAATGATGTTTTAACTAGCTTCTTGCTTGCGTGGGTTCTTGTTCGCGCAAAATTTCCATTGGGTGATCGAAATGAATCAGTCAGAGTGATCGATTACAAGGAACAGCACTCTCCCAGAAAAATAGCGAAATACTTAACCCTCCCACCACAAACATGTAATCCATGGCCGTGTAAAAGAACTAATTATCATGATTAATTTCCGCATATACTTTTAACTACAAATCAATTTAATCAGACAAATAAAGTGAGTAAAAAACAATAACAATAAAACGAAACTCTGTATCTTTCGATGTTTAGAATCTTTTGTTAACAAACTGTTGCTTAATGTAAGAATCCGATAACCCACCGCGCCAACGCGAAAACTTTGACTGTCACTCGTGAAGCTGGTAAATTTGATGCATATTTTGACTGGTTACTAAATACTGTATAATCTAAATTTTCGTTGTGGTGAAACAGTAGAGTGATTCTGTGTCTCACGAGAGGTACGTAAAGATGGGTGTAGGTACAATCGTCTAAAAACACTCCAAATGTTGATCACAAAAGGATGTAAACAACAGTCATATGTTGTATTTATTTCATAAATTATATGATTATATTTATTTTTATAGAATAAAAGCAATTAAAACTGGAAGCAAATAAAGGCATAATTTAAATGCAAGTCTCGAGTCATTCAGAAATATTTCGAGTCAGGTCTCAAGTCGCTCAGTTGATATGAAAATCCGTTCTTTTGTAAAAAATAAAATCTCAAAATTCACTAAAGTAAAATAATCCTTATTTTCTATTTTCTGTTTTAGATGAATTAAAAAATTGAGTTGAAAATGCAGTGGTCGGTATACAAAATCACGATTTCATGACAATTACCCTTCCACTATGGTTGAATCGTATTCAGCCGTTAGTTTTAAATCCCTGTTTGCTCCAAGCTTGGCCAGATATACACGAACCCTGTTTCCTCTTTTTCCCATTTTCGTTCGTCTGGCCAAGCGGGTTTTTTAAATTGCTTCCGGGCAAACGACGACCGCCTCTTCCCGATCGGAGGCCCTCGGAGCCAATCCTTCTTCTGAAGGTACGGATCCTATCCAGTCATTGTGTTTAAAATAATTTCAAATTAGATCAAATGCTTGTGCCTTTAGCCCTATAGACCAAAGTGATTTAGACGAAAGTGCTGTATCCCCTAAAAACATAGGAAAATTAAACATTTCATATCCCGAAACTGAAAGCAATATATCAGAGAAGAAGCAGATGGTTGATATCTATCCAGCGTGAGCAGTTCTTGCCACTAGAAAACAGCAATCAAAAACCTTTGGATATGATTTTAGATAAGAATTCATAATTAAATATTAAAATCTAGTAGTACTATCAGTCACAGAAGATTTAGAAAAGGTTTACTTTTAAAGAAAATTTCCCTCAGAGTCAGATGTTAACCAATATTTAATTAAAGATCTGAGAGCAGCCCCCAGGTTAAAGCAGATAAATACACACAATACCGAGGCGACTATCTTCAGCTAGAAATAGTGTAGGTATTTCTACGTGAATACTGACTTAAAAGCTAATCAGATTTTCTGATATTATTCCAAACGTTCATGAAATAGATAAGCACCAAACTAAAAGAAAGCTTAAAAGTAAAAAGTACAATTTTGAGAGGTGAGAAGACTTTAGACTGAAAACGAAAAAGAGAGAAAATAATGAATGACTGGCTAGAGAAAACAATAATTAATTTTTATAAATATCTCATAAGTTAGATTATTTATGTTTACTTTAAATGTGTTCAGATCCCACAAGAAGCCATTTAAAGTTTGTTTCGCCAGTCACTCAACTCTCTGTGGGGAAATGAAACAAATAATCTTTCTTCTACATTAGATATTTCTGGTCTTTATCAAACAGAGGATCAGAAAGACAAAACAACAGTACTATAGGCCAATAGACAGATGGACAAACAGCAGTCAGACAGTGCACCAAACGAGAAATCTTTATTTCATCTTCAATGAGTGACATAAAGAACCATAGGTTCATCTACATCTGATATCTTACATGAAATAAACAACATTATGTAAATTCCATGTAGCGATGTTTTCTTGGTTCTCTGTGCTAGTCATAGTTTCTCGACCACAAGGTCGACTAGCACTCTACCTCCTATTAACAGTAGGAATCAGTTCTGTCGCTGTATCTCGTGACGCTGTGCCAACATTTGTGGCTGACTAACCCAAAAATTTTCTACCATTGATATTTTTCATCGAAATCTATTTGTCGGAGGATGGTGAGAGAACCCTCCTCTCCGAATCTGAGTCTTTCAAAATTTAGTTTATAAATCACTTCATCTGAAAAACCTTTCTGATGAAGTCGTGGATTTTATAATAACCATCAAATCAAGACTCAGCATCCTTGCTGAATTACTTTAGTTTTTGCTGAAAAAAGTTTCCAGTTTGCTCCCTGAGAGCCGAAATCTTTGAAATAATTAAAGCAAGTGACTCGTTTCGAACAAGTAGCCTGTTTTTTTTAAAACATTTTAATTATCCAATATTAGTAGCTGGATGTGAATAATTCTGGGGCCATCCTTTGATATTAAGGAGATTTCTTAAAAGTAGAACATCAAAAGCTGAACGTTAAACCGCTTGTTACCTGGCGGATGGCTCTTTGTGGTGAAGAGGCGAGACTAGCCTTCGTTGGTGCGGTTATGACCCCTGAGAGCGGGCGGGGGAAAACGGTTAATTGTCGGCCACAATCAAAGCGCTCAAAAACAAGGTAACCGAGAAATAAAACGTGCTGTATATGTCTGCTTTCCAAGCGGCTTAGTTCGCAGTTATTACTTGGCGCATGCGGCAATCACGTGGCACACAATAGCAGACATCTTATCTATCGGACCGCGGTGTCAACTTAACCACGTGCATCCGAGCGCACCGCTAATTATGCTGCAATGAGAATGCGATTCTTGTGTCTAAGCTTAAAAAAAGAGCCTCATTAAAATTATTTGGTGAGTTTTAAACTGATCGTCCAGGGTATTTGGAGCTAATAACGCGTGACAGGTGACAGCAGTAGGTATAATTGTTGTGGAAGCTTTTGTGGGTATCAAGTGGTCTCTACTCTCTTTCCTAACAAAATACCGGCTCACGCCGGCACGTGATTGGATTATAACGGGGCTTCACTCGAAAAACATTTCAAACAATATAAACCAGCAGAAAGTACTGTTTGAGTTGATGGAGAAAGCTAATTAAATAGGATTTTGTCGGTGTATCTTTGCTGATTACAGGAGAGAAGAAAAGTGGTTGGGACAGATAGTAAAAAGAGAGCTAGAGGATGAACGTGTTAAACAGAAAAAAAGGAGAAATGTCGATTTGCTTTTAATATCTGTGTAAAATTATCCTCGGTAGCTGTAACGTAAAGTAGGCAGGAGAACCGGAACATATCTGGGAAGGGGGAAGTCTTAGGAGAACTGTAAGGAGTTCTTAGTTCTCGTGCCGTTAGCGTCCGGCGACTTTATAGACCGGCACTTGCTTGGGAAATCTCAGGTGTTGTGAGCGGCCGGGATCAATTTTCCCGTAACTTTAGCAGCCGTAGCCGCTGACTTCAGCCGTCTGCCTATTTGCAGTGCTAATGCACCAGCTCGGAGTCTATTTAGCATCATCCAGTTGTCAAAAGATGCGGATTGTAAACATCTTGAAGATGTCACGGCTGCCAGCCAAATGCCAGTACAAGATTATCAGGAAAAACTGCAAATATATCACTGTTCTTATTTATCTTCGCCGAAATAATGTAATTTTTTTAAGTGATAAAATTCAGATCTTGTAAACTAATAATAATTTTGTTATTAAGTACAATACAAGCAAAAGATCACTGATGAGATGGGTTTTTCTACTAAGACGACATTCCCTCACTTTAAGAAATTTCTTTAAAGTTTTTTGTCCCAAATAGCTGCTCCTCTGTTAAGTCCAGCATTTTTTACCCTATGCTAAAGATTTAATCTTAGATTGACTACTATTTTTCCATAATGTCAACTTGGAATAGGCGTCAAAACACACACACACACACACCACACACACAACACACACACACTCACACACACACACACACACTCTCTCTGTGCTCTTTTTCATCCTTTTACCTTTATATTCGATAGAAAATTAGTTCGTAGCTTATTTATTTTTTAAAATAATGCCACTATATTAGTTCAGCATGACGTCAATAAGTCAAACGACCTATCAGCCAATTTATCAGGGACTCCAGTTTCAATACGGTCTCCATTCAATAATGGATACACAAAAACAGTGCACAAAGTTTAAGAAAGGGTTTTGGAGATCTTCCAAAGATCGAAACACAGCACGTGTTCAGACGGGTGTCTCACAGAAGTTTTTAGAAATTATTGAGAGTTTGTGCGTTTATACAAAAACGGTTTTTTCTCTGTTATTAACGTTTGAAAATACCAGGGGACCTCAGTAAAGTTGGTTAGACCACCTAACAGACTTGATATTCAAATAAATAACAGAGGAATCATATATGAATGGAATTCCAGCGGAAGTTGAAAATACTATGATGTTTTAAAATGTTTTTTTCTTCTGGACCAAAAGGCTGCGCCCTTATAAAAGTTTTAAGTAACGTTAAAGTGTATTTCTAGGCTGATAGCAAATCTGTAGGGTGATTCACTCAAGAAACGAGGTTTTAATTCATCATTGCACCTAGACGTAAGGTCTTATGATTTGGACCGGCTTTCCCTTGTTTGTCGACAACATGAGGGCGTCTTGCGGATGACCAAAAGCCAACGGATTACTTCAGTAAATCAAACATGAAGTAGGCGGTATTAGTCAAACTGGCGACAACTGTTGGCCCATAAGTTTGCTCTAGAGGTAATTTCTTGATTAGAATTTATTGCTTAAAGAAAAATGGAAGCTGAAAGAAAATCAGGACTGGTTAGGGTTAATAAGATTCGGGTTTCATATAATTTAATGTTCCCTGCCGTCGAATGAGAAAAGACGAGCGATCCCGGACAGAACTGGTTTGGGAGAGTGGGTCAACTCGCTACAAATAACACATAGCACCTCTTCTAACCCTGACGACAAACATAAAGAATATCTCAAGGCAATTAGCAGTTGCCAAGCAACTGCATGCGCATGCCATCAAACAGCTTGTTGCCATCTACAGCAGAGCAACATCGCATTTTTGTCGTGCGCCCTCCGACCACTTAATTAAACCAACACAACGAAAATTTACTTTGCTTTAACAAAATGTCAGTCGGCTCCGCGTGGCCCACCGCGTTTTGGCCATTTCCAATTTTGCCTTTTGTTTCCGCTGAACCCGGAAACAGTAGTGGCTTAGAAACATTCCAGCTTTCCTCCCTTAGCCCACTGCTAAAGTCTGAATGGTGAAAAACACACTGGCAGTCACCACAAACATCCATAATTAGCATCAGCAGTGTTTAGGGTATTTGCTAGAATAGGAGTAATTTGTAGAACAGTGTTAATTAGAATCTTTAGACTAAAGCATAGAAATACAGTATAGTATTTTAAGGCATGGGGTAGTAGAGACTGTGTACATGGTGCAAGTATATCAGTTTGTGTTTCTGTTTGTACTTCGGGAAGTTAAATCACATAAGCAATTCGTAATAACTTCGCTTTGTCTGCAAGTACTGAATTCCTTTACAGTACACTCGTATAGCTTATGATTAGTTCATCCACTCAAAACATTGCCCATTCCTGCTGACCCTCGCTGCGATTCCATCACTCTAAAGCTTCTTTTCAGTGGCACAGAGACCAGCAGTTCTGCTTTGTTGTAATTTATACGTTTATATTACGGAGAGTGCAGCTATTATCTGAAACAGCAAATTTTCACTCGGAATTCTATGCTTAAGAGATCGTCGAGGTGTGTTTCTCTCTACCAGGTAAAGGGCCTCTAGGGTAGTAGTCCTTGCGGTGGGAGTCGATCCTTTCTCGATAAACTGGTTATTTATATACCCTAATGAATACAACTCCTCTTCTTGGCAGCAAAAAAAAAAACGCGATGAGAACTGATTACCATCTCGGCACCTGTTATAAACAGAATAATAGGTTACTCGACTCGGACTCCTTCTATAGCCTGATCCTCAGATAGGAAGTTGGTCAGAAATGCTTGTCGAGATACCTCAAAAGAGGAATGTTCGTCTACCTGTGTCTTCTCAGGTAATTTAGAAACAAACAAACTAGTATTTAAGGTGGGAGAATTAAACTGGACTAATACCAAATCTTTTGCTTAGTTTGTAGTCACTACACAAGCACAACAACGACTCTGTGGCTGATATTTTAACTTGTGAGGTAATAATTGATTCACACACAGAACTAACTCGCCCTCGTTATGATGTCTGTTGCTATAGAAGAGCCTGGCTGGTGTTTGCCGCACGGCTGACAGAAAAGCGCCAGATACTCACACTCACCATCTCTGTTCATTTTGACTTCCAGACACTTCTTGAAGCGGCAAGCCTGGCACTGGTTTCGCCGAGCCACGTCCACCACACAGTTGCCACTCTCCTTGCAAACGTAGTCGATGTTGCGCCGGATGCTTCTCTTGAAAAAACCCCGACAGCCGTCACAACTCTGCACCCCATAATGTTTTCCCGAGGCTCGGTCCCCACAAACTAGGCACAGTGCTTCCAGCTTCTTCGAAGGCGAACCTAAAGTAGATAAGCGGAAGTGCGTCCCATCGTAAACTATTCAACACACAGCAAAGGGAGGTAAAAAACTCAAGCGAGCTAAATAAATAAATATATTTATAAAATAGCAAAGCAGATAAAGGCTGATTACATTTTATAACAATTTACTATAATTACAGAAACTTAATATAGTTAACAGACATCCAAGTTTGAAAAAACATCTATTTATTTTGGAACTATATCATTAGCAAGCTATGAATGGGGTTAATAATTTATACCGCAGTCCTTTGCCTTATGCAAGGCAACAATGTACTAACACATTGTGTGAACAAGATCCTGGTCAGCAGGATTGCAGCTCACTCCTGGCACAGAGATCTATATTACAAAGTTCCAGGAAATTGGTTTATAGAGATATTATTGTATGAATAAGTCAAGGATAACCCATACGTAAACAATAGAATTCATGTCTGCTGAATAGCCAGGCCATATCAGAACTGTGATTTTCTTGCTACTTTTCCATATTTCTTGTTAGGGGTGGTAGGAGCTGGTGCACCATCTTTAATAAAAGTACTGCCATTTTTGGACTGATTACCACTGGCATAGAAGGGAAGCAATTACAATTCCTTCGCAGATCAGCAGTTTGGCTGTCTGGTATCCCAAATCGCACTCACTCTTTATTACACACAAACAGATCGGCATATCTTGTTGTAGCTTTCAGACTGTTCAATAAAATTCCTGTGCTAGACGGCACACACCCACACATGAACAAATATCTATGAACTGCGAAAAAAATGGAGTCATCAGACAAGTGGCAGTTTTCTAAAAAGCAGAAGAGCCTGGTAGCATTTTCATTACCTGTTGCAGTCAACAACTTGCATTGTGTTGGAAGAAAAGTAGTTTGAGTCTCACTGCTCTTCTGTTGCACCCCATTCTGTGAAGATAAGGTCTGATTTTTTTTGGATATCTGCACACGTTTTGATATATTTTAACCCAATATTCGTGGTTCGATTTCCACGCTCCTCTTTACAGCACAAATTTTCTATTTTGTTTGGTTTGGGCATTCAGGACACTACGATCGATTGTCCTATGGCTTCTCTGAGCCAACTTTCAAAGCCCATCACTACACGTAGAATTCCTGTTTGTGGCATTGCTGTTTGCAGATGAGGCATGAGGGGTTTTCTCGTTTGCTATGTAGACCTATAAGTGGTGATTTGTAACGCAGACTGACAGGAAACTCGTGTTCCATCTGGACTGGCTTATTAATGGCTCGGATGCAGAAGAGAACAGTTGCAACACTTCGCTCTAGGCTGAATGATACAAGACAGATAAACTGGTCTTGTTAGGAAATTATACTGAAACAATTATAGCAACTAAGGAATGATAAAGGTATCTGGCGGTACTAGTATATATATCTGGCTTATTTACTCAGAATCTAAACACATCATGACTAATATGCAAATAAATCCTGTTAGTGAGGCATGTAATATGTTTCCATAATCTTTGTCGGTACTGATCCCTGCCATAATAATTTGAACACATGAGAATAGTGAATTCGTCCATGATTTACATACTCGATCATCGTCGCCACGTCAGTCCATATATCGTATAACGGCTCCCTGCTAGACTTGGATTCGTGTCAGACGTAAATAAAGATCGAAGGATGCTCAACTATAATCACCACATCTTTCAAGTAGATGAAGCAACATGCCATACATCCAGAACCAGCATAACTTGAAAGACTGAACTGCAGTTGTTTCTTGAGTTTCACAGTTGGAATAAAAACCATAATGAGAACCCACGGGGCAATCTTGATAAATAACTAACGATCAATCAGCCAGAACCAAAATCACAGCAGCTATTAAAGGAATATTTGCAAACATTGTTGGAAAACTTGGACCAGGTGACCACTTATAATCTGATAGATTCCACGCCTTCTAGTTTTCTAAGTACTGGAAATTATCATTCAGCATTATTTGTAAATACATTATAAAATAAATGTATACGTGTGAAAGCTATGGTATTAAAATTATTATGGGAAGTTTATTTTTTTTCATTATCCTTCGAGATCGAAGATGACATTGCCGACGGTGTTCCTACAACGGCAGAATTCACACATGAATTGTTTAACCCTTTCGGTGCTTAATTAAATTTCGGTACGGAAAGTTTCAATTATCCACCAAAAAATGAAATTAGGAATTTGATCGGAGAAGTCGCAGGACTTTCAGAGACGTGAGGGTATTCCAGCTTACCACAATAGAGGAAAAGGTTTTGTTGAAGCAATGGGTAAATCTTCTTCCATCATCAAATAGCTATAAATGTCACCCGCTTTCAGTATCGTAAGGGTTAAAGTGGTAATGGCTCTCGTCACATCATCCACGCTCTCTCGCCAACTCCCTTCCCCCGTACTCAAATGGCAGGCTTGCGCAAGACCACTGGCCGGGGTTAGGGTGCTGAATGACCATCTATATCTCTTCATTTTCAGATGTGGGGAAACCAAAGAGCCCAAGCGACCGGCTAGTGAGAAAAAAAACGAGAATAAACTATGCCAGGATGGAAATGCGACACTGTGCCGATCCCCAAAAAAGCACCTCAATCTTTTTTTTTCTTGCGGTGTTGCAAAGTATTTTAACTACTGGAATAGTTCTAACTGTGGTGTGCAATTCAGAACGAGGGCGCGCGTGTGTGTATGAGAGAGAGAGAGAGAGAGAGAGAGAGAGAGAGAGAGAGAGAAGGAGAGAGAGATGGAGAGAGAGAGAGGAGAGAGAGAATGGAGAGAGAGAGATCGAGAGCGATCGAGAGAGAGATGGAGAGAGAGAGAGAGAGAGCGAGTATAGAGAAGAGAGAGAGGAGAGAGATGGAGAGAGGAGATAGAGCGCGCGCGATAGAGCGACTCGAGAGAGAGAGAGATGGTGGATAGTTGGCTAGAGAGGCGAGAGCTAGAGAGAGTAGAGAGAGCGCTCGAGAGTCGAGCTGTTTTATGTGAGGGCTATCCTATCCCCATGAAAATTGTGAGTGTACTACTTGAGGTAACCTAACAAATCCAGTAGATTACTACAGCGCCTGTCTATATCTGTGTTTGTCACAATTTTATGAGATATATAAGAGAATCCATGGTGTGAAGAAGCGCTTCAAGTTCTTTGGCCTTCAAATTAATAAAAACACATTTATTTTCACTATTTCAGTGATGTATCATAATAGGCTTTGTGGCTGGATTCATAAGTGATTTTGGATTCAGTAAATAAATAATTTGAGATTTTTCATGACACAGAGAAAATTAAGTTGTCAAAATTGTCACGAATAATACTTTAAGTTTTATCTTTGATGTAAAAAGTTTCCTTAGAGTTAAGGCTGGTTTCTTTAAAGTGTCTACGTCACAATTGACGGGGTTGGAATGCATTACCTGAGACAGTTGTTACGAAACAGAGAAGGATCTCCAATTTAGTAAAATAAACAAGTAAAAAATGTAAACTAACAATAATAATAAAAATAATAAGTTAAGTGAACTTTTTGCAAATGATGGTTTATATCATAGGAAGCAGCTTGATCACTTGTTTCGTTGTTATCTTGGTTGTTTTATACAGGTTATATAAACGAAACGAATTATTTCGGAGCGATTTCGTGACAGGAAAAAGAGAAATTGAACTAATCCAGCACGTGAATTTGTCTTTTTCAAGCGAAAATGAGAATCCCATTGGTGAAAAGCTAATATTAAAAGATTATGCTGGTGAGAAAAGTGATTTCGAGAGAGCCGGGAGCCTAAAGATGTCGAAGAATGATACCCGCAAGAAGACAAGATGCAGAAAGTTGATCAACAAGAATAAGATAAAAGATGGCTACCAGAAGTTAATGACGGAGGTTACCTTTCAGTTCATTCAGAACACAAGAAAAGATAACTACAGCATCATAAGATGTACTTTCTTTCAGATGTTACTAGGCGGGTACCATGTGAAAAAGCACTGTAGCTACCCTTTGAGGAGGATGTTTGACGAGATCACACCTGCGTGGACTTTTGCCGGTCGCCTGCGCTGTCGACGGGAAAATCTGGGTGCGGCGGCGGAACTGCTAGTGAAGATTCTCTGGGATTACATGGACATGTCGAGCAGAATTCCCATGAAAGAGCGGCGGGAGCAGTGGCTGAACACCACTCTGTCAAACTACCCAAAACTTGATACCATTCTCATGGAGGCGCTAAAGCTGCTGCTCTATTTTTACCTCAATCAAATATGGGAGAATAAGACGGACTACCCGCAGTTCCTCTCCAGTCTGCGTCTTATCTACGGCTCGGCGCAGCTTTACCAGGAGAAGATCCTTAATAAGATCGGAGACAGGCGCTACCTAGACGAACATGGCATTTACCTGCTGGCGCACGCGCTCGGGGTCCAGATCATTGCCTACTCGCCTGGATTTGTTTGGCACTGTGGGATTCAAGCGTGTTTACTGTGAGAACCCTAACTTTCTCGACGTTTACGTAGTATCTGAAAATGGACTGCACTACAAGCTTCTTTGTTAAGCGGACCTCCAGTCCATGCACTGGAAATGTTCCCTTGTGCAGGGATCGCGCTAGGGAAAAATCTCCCTTTCAGGACACTCATTGTAATTAAACTTATTCTTTGCTCATTCACAAAGAAAAGTGTCCAGACGTCTGGTCATCGTCTGTACTTTGTTTGCATTAAAAACATGTAAAATACAGGACAAAGCTTTATGTCCCACCAACCAGCAATGACGAGCAATGAGTTCTAACTTTTTATTTATGCAAAACGTTTAGTACAAATTTCAAGCCTGAGATTAGTTAGTAGACGTGTGGACACTCGCTGAAGAAGATCCACGTACACACAGAAGGAACTAACCGATGATGGATAAACAACAACAGATTTTCTTTCTTTAATTTGTACCATTAGATGTAACCCTGATTTACACAGCTTTTATTTAAATTCAAAAAATAAAAAAGTAATGTTTTAATAATAATTCATTTCAGTCAGCGAGTACGAAACTTCCCACCCGTCCGTGTTGCTCGGTTACTCACCCTTATTTGGGACCCTGTTGAATGAATTTAAAATTGGGTCCTGACCGCAGTAGTATTTTACTTTTATCTCTGTTACAATTCATTCGCCAAAAGAATAAATTCTCTCGACGTTTTCGGTTCTTTCTCCAAAAAGGAAATTCGGTTTTGTCTGTCGACTTTTGCTCTCGATGCCGTTGGCAAAAATCTGAGCAGCAGTTCGAAGTCGTCATTTTATTTGGATCAGCTGAACAATTTATTGATCTTCATAAATAATCCAGATTAATCAGATAATATAGGGCGTGGAATGACCTGGGAACTCTTGAAGTTTTCGCTTTTATAATAAGGAAGCTGTAGTAAGGGAGCTGTTACCGGTCGAAGTCTTGTAATTTGAATCTGGCTGAACAAAGGCAAAGTTTGCGCGGCCGGTCGAGAACAGCTAAAACTCCATAATTGGGTTTTGATGTTCGAAAAGCCAATCGTAAACAAAGCGAGAGAAAACTGAGAAGCCGGGAGTCATTAGAAACAGCTGGTCGGGCCAGTCTCTGGTGTTTAAGGCGCTAACTTATTGGATAGTTCAACGGAGTTCAAGAGAGAATTACGGGTAGCTGTGAAGAAACCAGTGATATAAGTGTAGTTCACACCTGACTACAAAAAGAGAGGAAAGAAAGTTACTGGATAAAAGGGTCGGTCAGTAACCTGACATTGTTTCTTCCAGACCTTTTTCATTAGCAGGCCTTGTGGGTTTCCTCCCACATCTGAAAATGTAGAGTTATAGTAGGGTTTTCAGGATACATGTGATGGAGTTTCTGCGGGTAACTCTTGACTGGCCTGCGCCTTGACCACCGCTCGATGGCTTCCAAACAAACCCAAATACAGTTGTCCCCCCCCCGGTATTCGCGGGGGTTACGTCCCTTGAGCACCCGCGAAGAGTGAAAAACCCGCGAATATTGGACGTGGTCCATAAAAATGTCTATAAATGTCAAAATATAACGTAAAATATAATTTAAAAATATAAATAATTATATAATAATAATTTAAAAAAAAATACAACATTCAGAGAAACACTCGAGATAGCTACACGTGGTAAACTGGGATGATGCTGGGCTGCATCTGCCTGAGACAGCGCCTTGTGGGCAGCAGCCAATCAGCAGCAAGGAGAAATGAATAACGCTCTCTGATTGGCTACTTTCAAACCTCCAGCCAATAGCGTTTATTTTATATTGATATTTTGCTGAATTTAATTTAGTATTTATATTACAAAATTAGTATATTATATTGTTATTAATAATTTAGCGTTAAAAAAGCGTGAAAAAAATATATTGCCACGAAAAAACCATTAAAAATCGCGGAAGATATTTGCGATTCCGCGAATATGCGGGGGTTTCCACGAACAATTATTAGTTAGGTTCTAAGGAAAATTCCGCGAATAACCGGGGCCGCGAATGCCGAACCGCGATTACGTGGGGGTCGACTGTAAGTTGCTTCGTCAACAAGGCTATTATAATAACCCTACATCTTCCCTTTCTTGTTCACTGCTGAATGATGTCCTTATATGTCTTGCTCTCATACATTTCATTGTGTTTGATATGCTTCCGCTGGTAATTATCTAAGAACTAAGCACCGGAGCGGCGATGGAAAATTAAAAGCATTCCTAATGCAAAGGAAGAAATCAATTATAAAGAAATAAAACAGTAAACAGCAAAAACTAACAAATGAAGGAGCGGGGTGTTCGTGACAGTACACAAAGTTATGGATTTTTGTTTTGTTAAATATTACCAAGACATTTAAGTAAATAACCTTAAATAAATATTAGTAATAGATAGTTCTAATACTAGCGTTTTCTTTAGAGAGAGAGAGAGAGAGAGAAGTTATCTAAGATTCTGATATATGTATGACAACATAATAATAATAATAATAATAATAATAATAATAATAATATAAATAATAATAATAATAATAATAATTTTCAAAAGATAAATCAATTTTTATGTGTACACAACTCTTAATAATATTCTCACTGTGTAAGTTGTGGTGTTACATTTTTATCTGATCTATGGAGGACCTCAATCAAACAGCTTCTCCCAACCACGGATGTCGATACGTCAAACATTGGATACCTTCCTACTTGACCGATCGTCCTTGTTTAAAACTCTCCTGTCTTTGTTTCTGTCTGAGGATATTTTTCTCACTACTTTCGCCAGTCAAATGTAAAATTTAAATACATTTACTTTATTTATTATGATTAGTTTGTTTTAATTTCTCTTTAGTATGAAGTAATTTTTAAAATCATTTTTTAAAATATTTACTATTATGTTTTCTTCATTTAGTAGTATTTTAATCATCTACTTTCTTTTTCAATTCTTTATCTGCCCTGACATCTTTTAACATTGATTCTCGCTCTCGTCGTTTTACTTTAATTCTTTACGGATACGCTTTTCAAAGTGTTCTAGACGTTTACGATTCTTGTTTTTGCACTTGTCGGGTTGGCTTGATCTATAGCTTTCGGCGGTAGCTTGGAGAAGATACCTGTCTGTATCCCTTCCTTCTATGCTGTAGAGATGGATGTCAACGTGGCCTCCAGCTAGACGAATTACTTCAATCCAAGGGCTGGTGGCTGCCGTAAGCATCAGTTAGACAAGTTGTCGAGAAGGAATTCCTTTCTGACAAGAAGTTCTATACCCGAGTTCCCCTCGTCAAGCTGGGAAGGAGGGGAACAAAAACTCGATTACCGTTCACTTCTCGCTCGAGGTCTGCAATCTAATACTAGGGAAACTAAAACGAGTCGAACCGCAGCACTTGTCCGACATCGTCTCTGACGATAACGAGACGTAAAACAATTTAAGAAGGCAGAGCTAATATTAAATCTCCTGCCACTGTTCACTACGAAGCCTTCTCAGTGCTAAGAAACTAATCATTTAAGCATCCGTTACCATCAAACTTATTAACCAAAACCTTTTTCTTCTTCCTCTTCTTCTTCTAAAAGAAACAGCAAGAACTGTTAGATTCGCGCTTAGTTTTAGTTTCAGAGCACACACACGGTTATAACCGATTGTACTCGCTACATAAATATGATCTCTACGCGTTGCTATTTTGTCGGTTCTGCTATCTCGGGTGAGGGTTCGGCTTATTAACTAATCGGTATATATGAGACTTTATCCAATGAAGCGAATCTACACCCGAAACAAATATCAGCGCGCAGGGCAAGGGCAGGTAAGCAGTTTGCTGACTAGCTTACAGTCGAATTAACTGATATAAGCTGATTTGTATTTGACAGCCTGCAGGTAGTAAAGTTAATTACAAATCTAAAATACAACGACCGAATTTGAAAACCGATATCAGAAGAAAGTTGGTGTAAACCTAATAAAACAGTGGAATCTGCGAATAGCTAGTACAACAGGCAGACTGAATAGTTCAAATTTCTAATTTACAGGTGTGGAAATTCTATTGAAAACTGTTTATATGCTCACAACCATTAGGCCGCCCCGAGGATGAATCAAAGAAATAGCGATTGATTAAAGGAAACAGACAAATAATACAAAGGAAGAAAATGAAAGAAATCTCTAAAAACTTTATTTACAATAGAAACAAAAAATAAGTGGAATAATCGGCAAATGTAATTAATAGTGGTAGTGTTAATCAAATTAAACATCGTGCTGATGGCCTCTTCTCTATCCCGATATAAGCCATGATAGCTTCTTGTATCTACTAAACCAACATATATTTAAGAAACGTAGGCAAAATTTGGGACGGGTTTAGCCGAATAATGATTGTTAGACAGTGTATCTCTCTCTCTCTCTCTCTGACGGATCCGACCGTTCGAATTCTGGAAGAGCAGCTGTAAAATTAATGGGTCAAATATGCACTGAGATTTTAATCTAATTAAGTAAAGTTATAGAACAGATTTTATCATGAATGGCTACTGTCACCAGTGTAACCACTACCAGTAATTTTCACAATTTTTCACACTTTTATTTATGCTATATTCTGTTGTAAGAATAAAGGATGATTTGATTAGTAGAAGAAGCGAAAATTTTACTTGTTTGAGTTTAAAAGTTAGCAAAACGAAGAGACACAGGCACATATATAATAGAATTAAAAAGATAAATTATCATCTATAATAATAATAATAAAAATCAGTACTTGCAGTTAAACTAGTTGCCATTGCAAAATAGCTTTTTACCAAGTAAACGCCTCTATAAGTTACTGTTGAAGGGCACAAAGAGTCTATATTATAAGACAGCAAAAAGTAATTTGCTACGGAGACAAGACAACAGCAAAAGCGGAAGGTTTCGTCTTCAAAGCATCCACACTCGACCATGGTTGATGGCGAGCATAAAGTACACAAGTTTGCAGGACACAGGCTAAAAATTCTGTTGACTTCCATGTGTGAGTGTTTTTTTAAATTAATTTTCTTTTACTTTGTAAAAATCATCTGTTACACCACTAAGTAATTGAGATCAAGATAGCAATTTGGCAATTATTTAGAGCTGATTTGTAGAATGTATTCGTTAATTATTCTAAGTTGCTGCATTGTGTTTTTGTAATAATAATAATAATAATAATAATAATAATAATAATAATAATAAATAATAATAATAATAATAATAATAATATAGAATAATAATAATAATAATAATAATAATATAATAATAATAATAATAATAATAATAATAATTTGAAAATGTTAAATTATGGCATGAATAATGATAATGAAGTAATAATAACAATGTTAATAATCATAGAGGGATACCAGAAAAAAACTACTAGAAAAAGTAAATGTTGTGAAGAGAAAATTAATTCTTTAATACAGCAACAGATGGAAAAAACTCACAAAGAATATTCTTTATTCCGTAACGTTTTGCGAAAAGTAGAAAGTCGGTTAGCCCATTTTGGTGGCATGTAACTAATTTTATTGGTAAGAAGTCTTTGGAACACTGTCTGCGCACTTTAGATATTAGCCAAAAGTATTCAAAAACAGTTTACCGCTGCTGCTGAAGTAAAACCAATTTTTTTAAAAAATACTTCGCAAAAAATCGCAAACCAAAAAAAAAATAAATAAAAAAGAAATAAATCTCCTGTCCGATTTTTATACAAAAAAAAGAGAAACGTGACGCTTTGTTGACTTTTGTCTAAAGAAATTCGTAGAATAAACCACGTGATCTAATTTACGCGTAGATTTGTTTTATACTGTTTAGTTTTCAATTCCACGTTTGTTGTAAGACAAAAAAAAAATAAACTCCTGAACTGATTTATTTAGGATATACGAAGGAAGAAATAAATAAAAAAGGTAAATTCATCACAAAGTGTCTGACTGTTGGTGAAAAAACAAAAAAAAATTCTTTTGTGTTCTGCAGGTTCACCTATCTGTAACCTCCCCTGTTTTTCTTTTAAAACTCTAATAGGCGAGATAAAACTTACTGTTTCTTTATACACTTTACAAACACAATAGCTTTTATAATAATTTTCTTCTCATTCTATCGCATTAACTTGCAGGTAACAAAATTATTTAAATTACTTTTTTTTTTCAGTACTGATAGTGCGATAACCGAGTTATCTCTGTCGGTGCTTGTTCGAATCTCCTTTGGGGTCAAGAAAGTTGGACTAACAAGGTTTCACATAGGGAATTTTGTTTTGCTTTTTTAAAATTAGCAATAAAAACCGCAACAGCAGCGCTTCACATTTCTACTGAGCATATCAATCTGAATTTATTTAATTTACATTTGTATTTAATTAAGTTTTGATAAACTTTGTAATCACATTTTAGTTTTAAGGCCGTTTTATATAAATATATAGTATATCAAAGAGAAAGATAGATAGATAAATATAACAGAGAAGAAAAGAACTAAATGGGAACCGATACATATTTCTAGTTAACCGTTTAGTATTCACAATTTACTTTTCCTTAAATTTCCATTTCAAAGTAAAATCTTATAAACTACTTACTGTATATAGCGGCATAAAATGATTAAGGTGGTGATCTGATTATCAAGATAAATGAGCATAAAATCTAGTGACAAAGTAGTCGACATAATTGTACTAAATTCACTTTCTTCTAAGTATTAAAAATACAGCATCAAGAAAGGAATCAAACAAGTAGAAGAACAGGAAGGAAAAGGTCCTTCTTTCTCAAAACCCATTTACACGTATTTTTAAAATAAAAACCAACTTGCAATAAACTTTTAAAAGAGTAACAAATTAATTTACTGGTTATCTAAATCTATGAAAACTTAAATCTTAGATTTAAAAAATTTCTGCAAGAGACAGATACAAAAATAAAAGTTATAGTGTACAGATTTTCAAAACCATGAATAACATACGCAAAGAAACAGTAGAGTTTGATTAATTTTAAATATGTCCATCTTAATGCATTAAATTTCCGTTTTAGATTTGTTTTACACTGAAGCCAATTTTTATAGAAATTAGTGGCCTATTTTTAGACCCCAAAACGGCAAGACAGTTTGATTTATAGGTAAACTTACGATAAATTCTCATTTGTGCTATTAAAATTGATTTTTTAAAAATAAAATAATTTAGTTATCCGAGTAGTATATAAAATTCATCAATTTGCTAAGGTTGTAGAATATTAGAGACCATGTTGCTTCTTACTTGTTTGATCATCTAGTTTGTATGGGTCAGGGAAGCTTGAAATTATCATTAAAATGTACTGTCCCAAAAGGTGTAGAGAGTAGGGAAGGAAAACGGCATACAGTACATAGGGCTGGCCAGTAAAGTCGGCATTAGTAAGGGAAGATCGAAGAAAAACAGTGAAAGGTAGAACTCACGTCGGCCCGGAGAACTTTCTCTGTTCATGTTCGTCGATCTCTCTCTCTCTCTCCCCCAGTGGATTCGACCTTGGACGAACTGGTCACAGGTAGATCATACACGCGAGTGACACGGTACCCGATACCAGAAATCTTCTAATCGAGAGATCAGCGATGTGGGAACCACGCAGATGCCGTGTAATCCGTGAGCAGCGCTCTGATTGGCTTCTCTCACCATTTTTCGCAGGCTTCCTTTGGGTGCATGCAGTAAGAGGCGGACGTGATCGACGCTGACAAAACAACATTATTATTGCTTTCACTCTCCGGTTGTTAGCCAGCACTGATATAATTTTCACGATATTTATTTTTTAAAGAAAAACTCTAATTACGCATGGATCAATCAAATGCGACGTATTGTTTGCTTCAGTTATATTGCATGTGAAATAGCACCGTTGCCCCACCTACTCTACAGGAAAGGATTTCTCAGTCTGTCCGGCATACATATTTCTGTATAATATAATGCCATCTTTATTTTTTAAAGAATTTTATTTCTATATTTAAGTCTCCCCCCTCTCTCTCTCCCTCTCTCTTTTTCTCTCTCTCTCTCTCCAAATCTTCTTCATAAGCGAGAATTGAAACATCGCTTCACTCATCCTCGTCGCCGAGATGTATCTCGCGGCGGTCCAGATCATCATGTCATGGCTGGCGTAACATCAGTTGAAATAAAACTTTTCAGCTTTATAAATTGCAAATAAATACGTGGACGGTTCAGTTTTTAGGGTGTATACATCATATATGTAGAATTTGAAAGTGCTGAGTTTTACCGAGATTTCACACGCGACCTGTCCCTTTATCTCACAGACGCAGGATTAGGTGGTTGGAAACTCGTCGCGGCTCAGTAATTTCTCATCTGTTCCTCTTCCTCTGTGGGCTGTTTTATTGAGACCTGGTTTATCAGAAACTTGACTTTTTCTTTAATGGGCTCCGCTTTGTTGGCAGTCTACGCTTCATAGTGCTTTTTAAAAAAATTTAGAGGAATGCTGCTCTCAGGTAAGTTAAACTCATTATAGAAAACACGAAAAGCCGTATTTCAGGTCGGCTAAATATCATGTTTACTTCATGTTTAATGGCAGACATAAGAAACCAAAATATCGCCTATACTCGGGTATTTACGGCATTAAATATAAAAGTTAGTAAATCTGCTGTAAATACCCGAGTATAGACGATATTTTATTTCTTTGTCAGTTACTAAAGATGAAGCATACATGACATTTTCTCCAGTGAATCAGAAATCCTAATTTTAAACTCCTTTCTGTTTCTCCCAAGTAAACTTTAGCGGAAAGTCTCAGCAGCAGGGACAACCCGCCTCTCTCACAATCTAAGCTTGGGAAGATGTGGCGTCAGAAACATCACGGCGAGACACGTGATGTATTCCGAGATGACTGTCGCTTGACATAGATCATCTTCGATGTAAAGTAGGTCTGAAGCATTTGCTAATGTAGTAGCGGCACCTAAAAATAAGCACACAAACCGGCTGTCACGTGACTGTTTGTCGAATCGGTTAGCGAGGAATCAGTAAAGTTCGTTAGAGCGTTTTTTTAAATTTATGTTTGCAATCCATAGGGTGAACCTAAACCTGAAGTAACCACGTGGATTAAGTGATTCACTGTTCTTAACAGTCAGAGTGAGTTTTTTTACGTGTATTATTCATGTTAAAACAACTAAACACTGAATGGCATTTATCTTGTTTAAGCAACACCTCCATGAAACCACGCGGCCATGTTTCAGTTTTGTTTTTCGCCCAGTGCAACTATCCTATTTAAATTAAGAGTCGATTTATAAGATGACTAAGAGGCAATTAAGCCGGTAGGTAGACATACCGACAGACAGACGGATGGGACTACGTGTGTGCACGCAACTTTATCGCTTCATCTCTGTTAATCATTCCTTTTGCTTTCAAAACGTAGTAAACACAAAGAAAGAGAAGTATTTCGTTTCACTTTGATTTAGCATTCATGAGTTTTAGTAATATTAGCAGTAATCTTTCTAATTAAGTGTTAGAATCGCTAGAAGCAGCTATCTTTCTAATTTACCGGGTGTAAAGTTTGGCGATGTAAATAAAAACGGAAGGCGTATTTTTTAGCATTTATGATGTGTTACATGACAAACAAACCAAACACACGCTTTACTTCTAAACACACATGCGAACTTCTACAGCGACTTAGATAGTAGTGCCTCCGCAAGGTTTAACAAGACGAGCATATTAGAATTGGAGGAAAAAATGAAAATGTATAAAAGCATCCGGAGAACAACAAAGGCAGTTGATCATGGGAGAATTCCAGTTCAAAAAACATATTTCTTTAAGCATTAAGACTGGCTGCTAGTAGGTCCACATGAATATCTCAGTACTTGTTACTGCTACAACCACGTACGACATAGTGTAAAGGCATATCTAACGTACAGAAGATACACGTATAATTGAAGGATGACAAAGGCGATAGTTATAAAATATGGAAACTTAGGCTGTGCGTTGACCGTTCAAAGTGTCTTTTTCTGATTTAAGAGAGCGGTTTACATGTCTTCCATGTATGGTCGTTTAAAACAATTCTGATATAGTAAACTAATAGATTTAAATAAATTGAAATCCAGAAAATCACTTCTTCACATTAAAAATGCCTTACTCCCACAAAATCCACGAGTCAGAACTACCTCCCCTCGCAGGGGAATGAAAAAAGGGAAACAAAAACTGTTTTAGCATCTCGAGAAACCCAACTTTCCACTCAACACAAAAGCTTTTTTTTTCATGTGATGTTTCAGAGTCATAGTTCCAAATTACAGCTGAATTTCCTTCCTGACTCTCCATCTTTTTTACCTTTAAAAAATGTGTGATACTAATTAACTCATCCCTTAAGCAGTAAAAAACCCCAACAAACTATCAATCAAACAAGCATAAAGCTCTTTTGAAAGAAACTGAAACTTGCCGACTAAATTTGAACTCAACACAGTCATATGTAAATCTTTTTTTTCCTTACTTTTGCTACGGGGAGACCGAATTCTAATTAGATGTTTCTTTTGTTAGAGAACTTAATAAAGTGTAACTTTCTTCCTACATGGCGTTTTTATACCACTCTTTTTATGTAGCAAACCCGCATTGTTTGTATAATGTGAATATTCTAACTTTTTAAAGTATAGATGAGGCTCGAAAGTCGGCGCCATCTAAGTAGTCAAATACATCCACCTTCATATATTTTTAAGAAGTCAAGTAATTTTTAGTTTATTTCATTAAAATAGTATTTTTCCACGTATAATCAAACATTGGCATTAGATCTTATGAATTGTACGTTAATTAGGTTCATTATATTCTATTCGATATTATTATATGAAAGATAGCCACAAAGATGATACTTTTCAAGCTTAGTTCATCAGTGAGCCATTCTTTGCATTAGGTCGCAAGGGAATTTTTTCTAAGAATTTCTGCATTTATTCATTACCTATCCATTTGATTCCATAGAGACTACAGTGCCGGACAAAAGAGTTGGGACACCTGCTGTAAAATTGATATTTGAGCTCTCTCATTTTAACAAACACATTTAAATACCCATCACATTGTTTATTATATGCACAAAACATGCCTTCACAATGTATAAAAGCAGCACATGCTTTATGTTTACATATTCTCTGAAAAAAATATTTGAATCGGCAATGTCCGATTTGTACCGCGACGAGAGAGTTGGGACAGTGAGCAAAACCATAAATATTTTTCAACATTCCAAATTACAATCAAACAAATGCATGGAAATGATCGACTGACTAGTAGTGGGTGGCGTATCCATGATTTTCGATCACTTCTCAACAACAATGGGGCATGGATTCGACCAAACGAAGGCAGTCAGAATTGGCCATTTCCTGCCAGCTTTTCTCAACGGCCTGCCAGAATTGGTCTTGGTTGAGATTCGTGTGTTAGGCCACCTTGGCCTTCAGCTGCTTCCAGGCATTTTCGATTGGGTTGAGATCTGGACTTTGGGGCGGCCAGCGCATGACATCCATTCCTAGTTGGGTGGTGAGGGAAGTGACGACTCTGGCGGTGTGGATCGGGACAATGTCGTGCTGGAAGATGGCGGTGACTGGCATGTTCTCGTCGATGTAGTCGACGATGACATCCCTCAGTAGAATGCAGTAGGTCTGGGCGGTCACTCTGCCCATGATCAACTTGAGAGGGACTGGTCCCGCCGCGCGCATACACCCCCAGACCATCAACGATCCTCCTCCGGCCTGTAGTCGGTCTGGTGCACTTCATATTGTATTTTTCGCCATGGTAACGTCGAACATATACTCGGCCAGCACTGTGAATGCGCATGATCATCGTTTTGTTGGAAAGGAGAACTCTAGCCCATTGAACTTTGGTCCAGTTTTTGTTAGCCCATGCTATGCGGGTGTGCCTGTTCTTGTTGCTGATCAATGGCTTTTTCTAGGCGATTCATCCAAAGAGATTCCCCTCGCATAGATGATGTTGAATAGTGCGACTGGAGACATTCACTCCACTCAGGGAGGCTCGAATGGCCGTCGATGTCAGGAAACGATTGGCCCTGGATTTGCGACAAACGAGTCAATCCATTCTGTCGTCACATTTTCGCGGTCTTCCGATTCGCATTTTTGGTTTCGTGTTTCCGGTCTCCTTGTACTGCTTCAGAATGCGGTTTACAGTGCTTTTCGGACAAGTGACTCGATCGGCTATCTCCCGACAAGACAGATTTTCTTGGTGCTCAACTATCAAATCTCTGATTTCAGACGACGTTGTCTTGGTGCAAAAATGATCTTAAATGGTCTTAGATGATGTGATTCTATTCATTTGATCCTTTAAAAATGAATATATTGAGAGGAATAAATGTATGCACAGATTTTGTTCATACTCCCAGCTCTTTTGTCACGGTACAAATTTGACTATGCTAATTCGAATATTTTTTCTAATTCAAATATTTTTTTCCAGACAATAGACACACATGACATTCTTTGTTTTTACACGTTGTAAAGGCATGTTTTATACAACTTTAGACAGTAGGATGGCTATCTGTATGCAAATGTAAAAACAAGAGAGCTCAAATATCAATTTCACAGCAAGTGTCCCAACTCTTTTGTCCGGCACTGTAAGTCATTTCCAAGGTTTTTCACACATTTAAAATTTGTTGTTTCCCCCAAGATGAACTTGTTCAACATAGAGATTTTCAGTACGGGATGGGATTGCAATTGGCAAATTCTTTTATTTTATAATTTCGGGGGGTTCAGAAATTTTTCTGTAGAATATTTTGTAAAACACCCCACACCATCCATAGCATTTCCTCTACCACAGCTAACAGTTGTCACCAAGTTTTGTTCTTTGATGTGTTCACCTTGACGTCACTGTACCTACTTCTTTTATCTGTAACCAACGGATCCAGTAGCGATTCATGGATCCATAGAACGGTTTTTCGTGAACTCTGGGCCCTTTCAGCATTTTAACTTTGATTTGGGTTTTTTGGTAGCAACGTGACTATGAATTCTTGATCTGCTAAACCACGCCTAAAGGAAATTGGCTTGTCTTTGGAATTATTACAAGTTGCTGTGATCTGAGAAATTGCTAAGCGCCAATTTTTCAAACTTGCAGCTGCAATGCAACGATCTTCTGACTAAGAGGTAATTTTTTTACATCGTTCTTTATTGAGCAATTCACCAGTTTTTAAATGGACACCATTAGAGACATACAGTTTCTTTGGTTATAGGGCGCTCACTCAACAAGAATTCTCTCAGCACGAATTCTGACAGGGGTCTTGTGAAATCCCTTACTTCTGTCCATGTTTCAATCACAATCATTGACTTTTATGATATAGGATCTCAGTAATTTTTCAATATATGATTGGATCCTTCAAAATCTATTTAAATACTGCCAAATGTTTTTCGCTTATTTTGAGAATAACTGATAAACCGACAACAAGAGATGTACATCAAAACCACCACCATCAACTGCAAACAATCCTTCCCTATTCAGATCATTTATTAAATGTGCAAAATAATATAATCTATATAAGCGAAATACACTCAGCAGGTAAACCAGTAATTATAGGAGTTACTACGAGAGTTATTCTCTAAACAGGCTGCAGGCACTGTTTCCGTGATTTTGGAGAAGACTTATGTGAGAAACCAAGGTTGTTATTTCTCATTCTCAAAGAGGACTTTAAAACTATATTTTATTCATCGCCAACACGTATTCACCTAGAACTTTTGCATATTTGTTTCCACAGTAATATTCATTTCTAAATCTCTGTTCCGTTTTTCTCTTTGTTTACTCTCTTGGGTTGCCAATATGATATTTCCTGATTTCTTGTTCTTGTGCCACCCAGAATAACTATGGAGAGATTGATCTCTTGTACGTTTGTCAAAATATCGGAAGGCCCAGCTGGTTGTCAGAGAAGTTTAAAAGTCGCGTCTGCTGGACACGCACGAGACGAAAATAGACTTTGTCTGATTTCCCCACTTAATCGTCACATTACAATAGTCGTTAAGTCTGAATTGTCAGGGAAAAGAAACATCAAGGGAAGAAAATTTAGCACTGTTCATCTCACAAAATTGTAAACTTCATACAAAAATATATGTCGCTAAAAATTCTAGACTTAAAAATTTCTCTTTGTTTTATTTTATGTATATAGAGCTGGCAATTCTAATTATTCTATAATTACAGTATAGAAGACACACCCACACATGCACGTACATGCATACACGTAAACATTCACTACAGATATTTGTTGGTTAGTTGTTTGCAGCCATTTAAAAACAAACAAACAAAACAACAACCCCTGACTGTTTATTGGTTAAGGGCCCGTGTGGCATTTTGTCCAAATATCAATGAAAGCCATGAGGTCAGCTGTACTTTTAGTCACTTTAAAAACTAATAATAATAATAATAAATAATAATAATAATAATAATAATAATAATAATAATAATAATAATAATAATAATGTGCTTTGATTCGATTTAATATATACGAAGAAAATCAGAACGATAGCCGATGTAAGCTTTATTACCAACAACAAGACAGTGTCCCCATCTGAAGAGCATTTTCTTAGTTTGTATGTGGTCCACAAGAGACAAGAATGCAGCCGCTTCAGAAACTTCGATGAAGCTAAGTGGGTTATGGAGCCCCCCCCAATTTAGTGGGTATATCGATGAGCTTATCCCAATAATGTCGCAAACAGAGCTTCTACTCAGCTGTCTGTGGGAGATAAATAGATTTTGTGTGAAAACAGAGACAAGCTGGTTAAAAGGATTCCAGCGTACGAGCGCAAAGTGGAAGATTGGGGAGATTCTGTTTGGCAACCGACATAAAAAGTCAGCGTTAGATCTGACTCTGGCAGCTTCGAAATCAAGTTTATTTCTCATGTGATCTAACGTCAGGACCGTACACGAGCTCACCTGCTTTCGTGGTTGTTGCGCTTTTGAAATCACATTAACACTCCTACAAAAGTAAAGAACCAATACAATTTTGATAGTTGTTCTATACCCATAGAAGCATTCGGCGACCGTTGTTTGGACAGGCGCCGGTAGTTTCACTGACAAGGTATGTGTGGCTTGTTCTCAGATTATTCAGCAGAGAGTAGCACTGTCGGTATAGAGAGATCTCGCCAATTAGTTGTTGCCCATTATATGTATCACCAGAATCTCCTGTCTGTGTACGCAGCATCAGTTCACTGGCCCGTTGAGGACTCCCTTAACAGCTGACATCACTTTATCTATTACTTAAGTAATTATGGGTGAAAGCAAAGAATGTATCAATTAGTTTCTTTTCGATTATTACCTAATTATCTGTCAAAGACATTTTAAATTATTATTATTATTATTATTATTTTATTATTATTATTATTATTATTATTATTATTATTATTATTATTATTATTATTATTATTATTATTATTTTATTATTATTATTATTATTATTATTATTATTACTATTATTATTATTATTATTATTATCATTATCATTATCATTATCATCATCATCATCATTATTATTATTATTATTATTATTATTATTATTATTATTATTATTATTAAACTAAATGCTATTATTTCCTCCAAAAATTTAACTTCGTCTTCTTTGTGAGTAAGACGTGAAGAGTACCAAAGTGATGCTGTGTAAGACAATAATTAAGGGCCGCAGACAGAGGGAGTGGTGAGCGATTGTTGCGGGGAGAGGTCGAGTCTTCGTTGAGTCCGACAGATCGCTGTTCTGTCTTGTTCCTGAACGAGATGGCGGACAAATTACCGGTCATTATCTCTGTCTCTCAAGAATCACTCTCTGCTCCAAATTCTCAAGGAGCTGTTTAGTTCTTCAACGTCACACAGCTGAAAAAAAATCGGATTCCAATTTCGGACGTTCTCTTGTGCTCAACGAGAGTCCGCCACGCTCTGTCGTGCTGACCACTGTCAACACTTCAAGTGCGGACACTACACATTGTCCGCCAGGTCTGAGAGCTGGCGGACAATGTGGTCCACGCCGGTCAGAGAACGCCGGGAACTCGTGATGTCACAAAACCGCGTGACGATAATGAAGCGGAAGTTTTTTTTTCTGAGTGCTATCTCTTAAAGGACAAACGGACGTGGGAAAGAAACATTTAATTGAGCGTGTACAAGTGCTGTTTGCGCGCTTCTTGTGGTTAGCACTAATTAGAGAGATCTGCCGAAACACCTCATTAAATTCTCCGTCGAATGTATGTCGAGGTCTCTCTGCGCTGGCTTGACAGCCTCATCAAAACCACATCTTCAATTTACAAAGCCACGGACCCAACTTTCGGCGGCCATTGTGAGCTGTCTTCTTAATGAATCCGCACCAGAATGTCGTCTGATTCAATGAAAAACCGACTAAACGCGCGTAAACCGCGGTTTTCGGTTTCACGCACAATGACTGCCACTTTGCTATACTCTGTGAACAGAAGAGCTCGCCTTACAGGCAAAACATGAAAACAGGCCAGTCACTCCGACAGGGCAAGATTCAGCTAGGCACGAATTAACCGCTAAAGTGATCCTCAACAACTCGGCGACAAAGTACTCAACAATAACCAAAATCGACCTTATTAGCTGCTCGCAAATTCTACAGTTTTTCTAACATTTTTTTCTCTCTTTGCCATCCTTAGCTTCTGGGCAAAACATAACAAAAACAACGAATGAAAAGAATCTTGCTTTACTTTTTATTTTCTAACGGAGAAAATAAATTTACTTGTTTATATTATATTTCCTCATTAAGGTACTTTTAATCAACGTGAATTTTGTATTTTATAGATATTTGACTAATGCTATATATTTTTTGAGAATAAATTATAATTCTTTGCCGACTTTTTCTATTTTCTTGTGACTTCTCTTTCAGTTTGAGAGATCTTCTTTGCCTGAGACAGGAATTAGGAAAATGACGTCATAATGGCGTCGTTAGGGACAGCAGACCAACCAATTACAGGTTTTGAAAGTAAGAGATAATTCTTCGAAGATGCCATCATTGAAGACAATATTGGTAAAGTGGATTTTCTTTTCCAACCCCGTTATTTCATCTCTGTACCAAATAAAACAAACTTTGAAGAAACTCCTGCAGCACATCTAAAGATGAAGCATTAAAAAAAATCCTTCACTAGGCTCCACCCTTTGCACCGGTGACGTCACGTATCTGAGGGGCGTACTATCAAATTGGCAGCAATTAAGCTGATAGTTAAAGGGTATAATTAAAGTGAGGTGTCTGTACGTCTCAGGCAATGTAAGATAAACGGGGGAAAAAAACTGAGGTAATAGCAAACGCAATTCACATTTTTATTTCTTTGATTCCAAAGATTTAAACAAATATTTTTGGGTTATTATAAAACTAGGTGTGTGTTTATGAGAGAGAGAGAGAAGAGAGAGAGAGAGAGAGAGAGAGAGAGAGAGAGAATAGATGAAAGTAAAAGAGAAAATGACAGGAAATAAGGTAATGAGAGAAATTAGGCAACGAAAGAATGAGAAGAAGAAACTGTGGGTGTGAGAAAATGAGAAAGAGTTGAGAGAGAGAGAGAGACACGAAAAAAAAATTGAGACAAAGAATTTAAAAAGAGAAAGAATCAGAGGGAGAGACAATTAGAAAATAAACCTAAAGAAATAAAAATTTTAAAAAGCTGAGAGGAGAGAGAATCACAGACTTGAGAGACAATGACACATTTGAGAAAGAGAGAATAAGAGATTCAAAAGAAGAATGAGAAAGGACGAGAATGAAGGTAAACTAATGAGAAAGAAAATGAGTAAATTTGTGATGAAAGCTGAAAAAGAAATAATGACGGAGAAACTTCCTGAAAGAATGAAAAAGACCGAGAGAATGAATGAAAGTGAATACGAGTTAGACGATGAGAGCGAGAGAGCACGACAGAGAATGAGGCTGACAAAGACAGAGTAAAGCGAGAATGGGTGGGTGTGAATAAGAAAATGTGAGTGAGACAATGAGATAATAAAAGTAAGAGAATGATAGAATAACAGCAAGAGAAATAGCAAATGGGAGATAATGCAAGAAAGCGTGGGAGTGACAAAATGAGAATTAGACAAAGAAAGAGTAGATAATGAGAGCAAAAGATAGAGAGAATGAGAAAAAAAATGTGGTAATGACAAAAATATGAGAATGAGAATAAGACTGGGGAAAAATTAGAAAAATAATGAGTAAGAACGAGACAAGAGAGAATGAGAAGTAACAAAATGCGAAACTAGGAGTGAAAAAATTGAGAATCAGAAAGAACGAGAATGAGAAAAAACGATAGAGACAACAAGAATGAAAGAATAAACGAGAACGATCGAAAACATGAGAAAATAGATAATGAGAACGACTGTAAGTGTGGAAAAAATTTGAAAAATTGAAGAGAAAGAGAATAAAACAGCAAGGGAACAGGAGAGAGAGAGAGAGAGAGAGAGAGAGAGAGAGAGAGAGAGAGAGAGAGAATAAGTGACAAAGAGTAAGTGAGAGTGTGAGAGAGGTAGAAACAATACGCGACAAAAAGCGAGAGAAAGAGAGTGAGAGTGTGTTAATGAGTAACAGATGTTAAACGAGAGGAATAATAAATGACAAACTGAACGAGAGAATAATTGATTGATAGAGTAACAGGAAGTGAGAGAAAATTAGATGGAAAGACAGAATAAGTGACAAAGAGTGAATAAATGAGTGGTAGAGAGAGAGAGAGAGAGAGAGAGGCGTGTGTGTGTGTGTGTGTGTGTGTGTGTGTGTGTGACACGGAGGATGAGAATAAGTGACAGATGATAAAGGATCAGTAAATGAGAGACAGAAAGTGAGAGGGCGAAAGCGTGAGACCTGGAATGAGTGACAGATAGAGAGTGAGAAAGAGAGAGAGTATGATGGAGTGAGTACGGACAGTAATCAGTTAATGAGTGAGAAAAATTAAGTGTAAGTGAATGATTGACAAAAAGTGTGGGAGAGAGAGAGAGAGAGAGAGAGAGAGAGAGAGAGGATTGAGAAAATAAAGAGCAAGTGATTGTTGACAGGGAGAGAAAGATTTAGTTTGTGTGAATGAGTCATAGATGCTGAGTGCGAGAATGAAGTGAAAGGGTAAGAAAGAATAATTGACAGAGTGCGCGCGCGTGCGAACGAGCGAGCGAGAGAGAGAGAGAGAGAGAGAGAGAGAGAGAGAGAGAGAGAGAGAGAGAATATAAAAAGCTAAATAATAATTCTAATATTCGATAGTTTTTCTTTTCTCGTTGCAATTTTAATGTAATAATGTAAATATATTTTCTTCTTTACACGTAAACAAGAATTAATAAATTCTTTGAATGTGTCGTAATTCTTTCTTTAATCATAAAATTAGAGAAAACGTCTTGTTTAAAAATATATACCTGTGTCAGATCCAGTTGTATTTGTTGCCTATAAAATTCTTTCTGCAAATAAAGCATTTCGTTCGTTACGTATAACAGCTGGATCGGTGTCTGTTCATCTTTCTTGGACAGCCTTTATAAGTTACTCTGGAATTGTTTTTCTTAGTTCTGCTGTAGTAATTATAAATTAAATGGTAAATAAATAAAGGCAATATGAAAAACAATCTAAATTCTTTACAACTCTGCTCCATCTATATTATAATTTCGTTTATTAATTCACTATGTGTTGGAATAAATCTTTTATATATTTTTAACAGATTGATTTTAATAGATATTTTCTGTACACATGTACAATTACTAAATAAAGGTTAAATATTTATACCCCCCAAAGAAATAAATTAGCAATAAACAAAAAAAAAACAGAGATGCAAAGACTATAAATACTGTTTTTTTTTGTTTTTCTGATTAAAAAAAAACTGCCCGATTTATGTAAATCAGACTGCAATCTTCCTAATTTCATTTTTGGTTGATTATGAAACACATTTAAAGATAATCCTTTGATTGTTTCTTAATTACAGGTGTATGAAATGGTAGTATATATGATGGTACAAAAAATAAGAAACAAACAAGCTGAGAGAAAACAGCAGAACTCATAATTAATCTTATAACTTACAATTTATTAATTAGCCGGACTCTTGTGTTTCTCTGCCTTTGTTCAGATTTCAAATGACAATTCTTTCTGTATGACAAACGACTGCAATACTATTTAATGGCAGACAAAGCTTCGTCGGTTGGTTACACTGACAGAAAGAATTTAGTTTTTCTTGATTAGCAAAGTAAGAGTTTCTTACTTTCACAAACCAATTAGAGGAACCATGTCCAGGCGTCTTTCCTTGTCGGACATACCAAGCCGTCTCGTCGCACAGAACTCGAGAGCGTCATTATGGAGAAGTAGCCTTCGCGCGCCGACACAAAGGTGGCAGCAGCAGAGGGGAAAGCTTTGCTTGCTTTGAAGGGGCATTGTGCAGATGTCTCAATGACTCGTCGGCCTCTGTAGATGGAGGGATTTCTTCAGATGGCAGGAAAAACTAATGTTTTCAAAGATGGGCGGCTAGAACAGGTCATTTAGACAGTAAAAATTGGACAAACAAACAGAGAAATGTCGGCAGAATTTATTAGAAGGTAAAAATGTGGTCTAAATAAAATTTTAAACGTTTGAATTCTCTGATAAACAGATAAAAGAAAAAATGTGGCTACAGTAGAAACGTAGAGGCATTCAGAGATTAGCGTTTTGCTATGCATGAAATAAATGAACGTGCTGTGGTAAATAACCAAAGTTATGTCATTTTAATGTCCTGGAAACCTGAAAAACTGCAGAGACATCGGCCAGTGATAATCCTAGGTGTGGTCCAGTCACGTCTAAGTGATGCGCCATTACTTGAGTAGAAAGACAGCGGTAAGAACCCATCTGAGGTTGATAATCGCTAACAGTACGTAACTGGCCGGGTGTGGCTCATATGGCTGCCACGGAGTGCATTCGCAGTACTGTTAATCATTTACTGCATACTGATTTTGTACAAACGACACGAGACTTTTTCTATCAGACTGTCATCCTGGTAAACCAAGGTTCTCGGACTTCTAATAATCGGAGGAGCACCAACCTTTCCTGAATATTTCGTGTTTCCGTCATACCAAGCAAGAAATCAGTGGACAAGCAGACTAAGAAATTGTTATTTTTTAGTCCGCTCGACTGCTTACTTTGAGAAAGCAGCCATCTCTTCATATTTAAGTGCACATACAACCATCGGTTTGTCCTTGAGAACAACAATTTCCTCGCCATGGCGTGGTACCTGGAAAAAACTCGTAAGACACCAGTCATGGGAGCCCTTTTGACTTAGTATCAACAGATACTTAAATATTAAGGTAGTTCTAGTTATCTCCCATTTATTTCAATTGAAAATATTATTCTATATTTAAATTTTAAAATAAATTAAATAATGATTAGGATGCATTAATTGATAATAATAATTTAAATAATTTGTTTAAATGTTTTTCGTATAAATTAATAAAGAATTAAACTATTTTGATTAAGTATTTAATAACAAATAATATAAAATTTTCATGCAAGGGCAATAATAATATAAAATAATGTTTTATCTTCCCCCCTTTGATTTTTGAAAAAAAAAAATATATTTATTTATTTACTTAAAGTAGAAAACACAAGCAAAAAGTAAAAAGATTACGAGAAGTGTTAAGTGACATGTATTATAGAACTTTAAAAATAATTTTCTAGAACAACTTTGTCAATGAACAGTACAATTTTCTGTTTGTTCAGAATAAGTGTCTAAAAAAACAATGTTAAAAGGTTTTGACAGACTTGTGCCCTCTCTCCCTTTAATCCCCGCCTGTACAGAAACCTCTAATTTAAATTATCTCATTTCCATTATAACTGAGATGAATTTTTAATTTGAAAAAAAAAGAAAGAAAAAATCAGAAATTCTGTTTTTTGTCTTATATCTTTGTAGAAAAAAAGGAAAAATTGCCGGCTTGTTAGTTATCTCCCTTTGATAAGTTCTTTGTTTTAGTGATCAGGGTTGTCTTATTGTTCACAGAGACGTCTGTGAACGATGCTGACTGTCCTAAAACACAGACAGAGAGACTTGTTTATTCGTTAGGCATAATAGAACCTTTGTTTGCTGCGTTTCAAAATTATTGCACTCGTAGACCATGAAAATACATTGTATTATATATTTTCAAGGGGCTCTGCCCGTGCATGATAATTACACGCCAGAAAAATAAGGGCAAGGATAATGAAACGTTACGAAAAACCCCATTCTCCGTCAGGTGCTGTAAAAGAAACAAAGCATGTGGCAATAAAGAAGCAAAGTTGAGTTTGTGAACAAGCACGCACACACACACTCTCTCTCTCTCGCACTCACTCATTACAGTCTACTGAATTCTTTCATAAAATTTTGATAAAGAGAAACATCTATTCAGGGGACATAACTCTGGATTTTTCCTGCATTTGCTTGCCATACCTCGGAGTTTCTTCTTACTCTTCACGAATCGGCCAGTTATGAGGGTTTCATGCAGTACTCTTATTCTTCCCACATCTAAAAAATGAAGTGTTTTAGTAGGGACCTTCGTCAGGTTATCCGAAGTCGGAGTCCACCGGGCACTTTCGTGTTGGCCGGTATTACGCCCCTCCACTTTCCCGTCCAGCTTAGTGTTCCAGATAGAAAACACGATCACCACCAATCACAACAACATGTCCTCTATTTCTCTAACTGCCAACTTGGGCAGTGGAGATCTCTGACACCAAGTCGGCTCATCTGCATTAAACTGATCGGAGCTTCATGTGTTAAAACTCCACATCTGCAGGTAGGTGAGAGCTTCTTTATAGTGTCCAGTGTAGTAGACCTCTCACATGATGCAGAGCTGCTCCTTAAATTCTATCACTAACGACACAGGCCAACAAACAATCTCCGCTGTAGTAGTTTAGCCAATGTGATGCAGTCGTTAATCTGGTAGTGGCGCCGTGATAGACAAGAGGATGGCTGCGGTCTTCCTTTAATCATGGGTGGGACTGAGGAATCGAGTTAACAAGGACGCGACCTGGTACTGAGGCTGAGTTACGGCTAACTTAGACCCAGCTCAGTCTCAATTAATTTATATGAATCTTTTTTTTTTTTTGTGTTTGTGCGGTGTTTAGGGGAGTGTGTTTGTGAAGTTGCATATGTATGTGGGTGTAGCTGGATCGGTTCCACGACCGGCCGTCTCAGCTGTTTTAATAAGTGAGTCTTATTTCGGCCTGTGTTTTTGTTTAAAGTTACCTCGGCCTAGCGAGAGCAGCGGGCTATACAACTCCTTCGTATTGCACGCAGGAGGGGTAAGTTTATCCTGGCTGGACTCTCTAGAACAGAGTTTTCTCTCTGTATGTCCTTGTTCTGGAGAAAAAGATAGCCTCTGATGACGTGCACCTGTCTATCTTCATTCCTTCTCCTAACCCTTATTATTCTCTAAGGTTAATCCACTTTTTTTTTTTTTTTTTTGTAAATAGCTATGGTGCTTTATTTTCGCACATCTGAAGACAGAAGCGAATCTTCGTCTGTTCTTTCTATCCAGCTTTCATGAAGACTGCACATTCTCGCTCTCCTGCGCCTCCACTCTTCTGAAGAACTTTTTTTTTCACACTAAGAATTGAGTTGTGAAGTATTTATTGATTATTTGGTTATGTGTCAACTGAGTTTATTGCATCCCCGTGTTGTTTTGTTTTCTTAAACCGCCAAATGAAACGAGAACAAAACAGCTTATGCGGCGTAGACGAAGAAAGCAGCAGCATTGTCAGCATCGCTCCACTGATGCTGAGGACATCAGAGATGTTCTAAAACGTTATAATTCTTTTTTCAGTACGATGAACACAACAACATGCAAATATTTTGTATGAAATCGTTTTTGCGAATTCACAGTCGCGTTTGCCATTGTAGAAGGATACGGTTCTTTATCTCTTTGTGAGCAACAGGCTTGAGTTTTGTGACAATTCTATTGCTTCAAGTGCTACCTACATAGGTTTTCTGGGTGGCTTGTATCCACAAAAGTCATGCCCCAGTCAGATGATTCCGTATTTGCATAAATATGATCAAATTGCATTTACAACCTGTCATGATTATTTATACAATAAGCTTTGTTGATAATTTACTGATGAGCAGCAGTATCTAAGGGTGGCTAGGATATAAACAAGTAGTAGAGATACAGATGTGGCTGCTAAACTTGGTGTAGCACATTTTATCGGCGATCTTTGGCAGGGTTACCAGAATGTCACGATACCATTCCATTCCCTATTTGACTCAATATAACACAATATTTTGGCACATTTTATCCAGAAAGAATTATGGCAAGTACGTGTTACCCGTGTCTCTGTTTTGACTGCAAGAAATTAACTATATTCTACTAATCTACACGATATCTGCCAGTATTTTGCACACCCAAACACCAGCACACTGTAGTTCAAGACTAGAGTCGGCTATGAATAATCTGCTTTGGAGTTTGGCATACTGAAGCCATTTTTTTCTCTTAACTAATTAGAGTAAATTCAACCCTCACTTTGCTGATGGTCGTTTACTCGTTTTGAGGGAGACAAACCGAAACTGTGCTGAGTCTAACGTGTTAAAGTGATACCGTTTTGGGGGTGGCTGTGTTCTCGCTTGGAATGCTGTCACATGACCACAAAAGTGAACTTATTCTGTTTAACGGAACTATTAAAATCAGTGCTACCTGAATGAGACCGATATACTTGCTGCTATAAGGTTTGTACAAAGTGCCAGTAATTAATTTACCTTCATGGACGATAATGTAAGTGCACATTGTGTACGAATACATGTTAACAACCATTGAGAGAAACATATGTGACGTTTTACTGAGCTTGTAACCGTGATCTAAACCCTCATATTGGGGATTAGCTCTTTAGCTGTGTAATATTTCGAAACTGCGTCAGACATCTGATGAAAACTCTGAGAAACACGTGCAATGCTCTAATGCAACTCAGATGCAGCCACTCCTGCCATTACAGGTCATGAGACTTTAAGGTATGTAGGTAGTGATTATTTCTTCTCTTGATGACGTCACTAACTGCATCGAACAGAGTTCAGATATTGCAAAAAATAAACTATGTATGCTAAACTTTGCGGTAAATTTTAAATTGTGTACAAATGTTTTATTCTTAATACATTCGAACACTTTATAACGCATTATTTCTAGAAGGAGAATGGCCATAAAAAACAGAGACCTGGACCATTAAGGGAACATCAAACAGGACTTCTAAGATTACGGATGTGAATATCCTAAAACATATTTTCCATTGTTTTATATTTTCTGTTCCATAAGTTAAAAATAAGATGCAACAACTCCTCTCTGAGAAATGGTAAAAAGTATTTATCTTCATCCTTACTGATTCTTTATTTAGTAATTGATTTAGTCCTTCACATTATTGTTCCTTTTTATTTGATGCAAGTTGCATTATTGTCAATAAACTTCTCAACAGATGAGAGATCGAGAAGAAAACGACAGCTTCTGTATTTTTTCTACATTTTTGTAATAGAGGCTCTGGCTGTGTCAACATTGTCAGCCATTCGTTCTTTATCGTGATCAATACAGCAAATTCACCAAGAAAATATATTTCCACCGAAAGCTATCGAGCTGTATACTCGAATTTAAAAAACACAGAACTTTTTGACACGTTAACGTTCGGCGTAACAGCTCTTTCACCTCCACTTCTTAAAAAAAAACATCTTCCAAACATTTAAAGAATTTTTTTTAAAAAATAAAAGAAAAAATATCATCAACGAATGAATGCATTTTACTGTTTAGATTATAGAGTAGAGGATTGACGTTAGGGAATACAACCAACCAGAAAACTATACCCCTCGTTATATCGCGAGAACAGCTTATGGCCAGACTATTTCTATAGTAAACAAGACCGACCAAGCACATAGTAATTATCTGCTGATTATCTATCACTGTCAGCTAAGACTTTACTTAACAATTTAACAACCCCCTTCTTAACGAAGAGGATCTTTTTGGACTGATCTGGGTATAGCTGGAGTCCCAGTGGAGTTGTCTGTAGAGCGATGCAGAAATATTTTCAGACTAAAGACAATGCAACTTACTTCATACTCGATCAAACCCTGAGAACTAGCACGTTTCCAGCTGTTTGAGATCACTGATGGCTACATTTGTCTCGCTCGGCCCGGGCCATCTTTAGTAGCTCAAAGAACATCTTTGACTTCTCTTATCTTTTATCTCACTCGGCCCGGACCATCTTTGCTAGTTCCAAGGACAACTGGTAACTATTCTCTTGTGCATGAACGTGAAAAAGTCTCTTTTCTCTTTTACAGGTGAGGTAAACGGAATAACCTGGCTTTCACCGCCTGTTGATATTACAAAAATATGTCAACAAATCTGTAAGGGGAATTTTAAGACTACCATATTCTGCTAACTATTGATTGGCAAGCGAACAAAATATTTTGAAAACTTTTAAATAACATTTCTTTTTTAACACAGTGGGTCTGATTACGGCATAAGAGGAGACATGCGCAATTCTCCTTAGTTCTTCCGGGTGCGTAAACGTATACGATCCACCTATATGGCCTTGCTAAAAGTATTCAATCTCCCGACTCCCACTGTTAGTCGGATCACTCGCTCCCTCTTTTTGTGTGTGTCAATGATTAACATGAAGTAAGGGTGACTTTTCGGTGTGCGCAGGGAGTAGCAGACCCCGCTTCCCCCCAGTTCACATTTCCATCTTTCGCTGATATTTTCTGCAGAAAACGTGTGTTTTAATGAAACACACGGCAAAAAGTAAACGACTTGTTATATTTAAATAAGCAAATTGAGTACGTATCGAGTGGTTTTGATCTTTTCACATCAAAGAAGACCGCAGAACGGTAGGAATCGGATTTCCATAGATGATGGGGGTACAGAGGCCTGGAAACAAGTGACTGATTAATAATGTAAATAAAATCTCATTAAAAAAACTCAGGTCGGCGGTGGACTCTTTTAGTTATAATTACGCCACAGTTGTTTTACCTGGTCACGTGATACATCAAAGCCAGATTCGGACCCGCAGGACGTCATTAGCAGCATGTCGGTACCGCTCATTCTGTTTCTCTCCGATGATCGAGTTACAAAAAACGCATCTCTCTCCCGCTCGCGCGCGCACACACACACGACACACACACACACACACACACACACGCGCGCGCGCGCGCGGCGCGCGCGAGCGGGAGAGAGATGCGTGGTGTCCTCGGTTTCTCTGTATCCTATTCGGTGACATCGCTGCTCGCCTTTTAATCAGCGCTACAAAATAAACTGATACCCGACGGGGCTTCAAGGGGAGTTTTCTAATTTCCTTTCCTTTGTTCCGCTTTAGGGTCCAGGTTGGCCTGGCGAGTAGGAATCTGGGGCAGTTTACAACTTACTTATGCCATTGTGTTCCACCAAGAAAGAAAGTCCATCGTCTGGGATCTTTTAGAATGATCTAACTTCAAGCATCAACAGTGTCTACCGGCAGATAGGCTGAAGAAGCAACCGGTGCGCAATCAGTCTGTTACGGGTTAACTTCTTCTGCTCCAGGTGGGAAATGGGGAGAAATTGCAGGAAGTCGTTAATACATTTTCTCCATTTTTTTTTCTTACTTTTGAACTGGACATTTATAAGTCAGATGTGTTGCGCAAACGCAAGGAGTCGGATTTGGAGTTAAAGGGGACTTAGTTTCTATCCGGAGCACGTGATCCCATTGGTATGTGCTGAAAGGAGAGATTTTTGGAGAATCTTCTCAAAAACAAAGTATTTAAAAATTTTTTATTTTGCTTGTTTACACTTTAGCAGCTGTAGCTTTGATTAGAAGCAGAACCTGGTTCACGGAGATCTGGGGAAATCTTGGTAAACCAAAGATTGCACTATTTACGAGCAATAAAGACAGAGAAAGAAGGTAATTTATTAATCTTTAACATAAGAAAAACAAACTGATATTGTTACCTTTTTCATGTGCTGTTGAAAATAAGAAATAAATAGAAGCTCTCGCTGAATGTCTGAGAAACATCATTATACTTTGGTGGTATTCATTCCGTTTGTGGATGCCACTCAAATTTTGCATAATTATTGTTGCGTAGGAATGTTGAGGAAGGGCACCGGTAATGAGGCTGAAGCAACCCCGGACATCAAGATGGCGGTGGCAGGCTGACTGCTCATTATTTGCTAGTTAAACCGGCTGCAAGTGCGCGCATACGGATGAAGTTGCAACCTGTGCACGGGGAGTGAGCGGGCCGTGTAAACGAGGGTTTTATTGAGGTGCACACGTGGGACTGGCAGGCGCGGACACATCAATTCGTCTCCGCTTTGCAAGTCCGGGGCTTCCTTCATAAATACTAGACGTTGCGCGAGCTCCTGTCATGTCGGCAACACGCGCGCGCACCACAAAGCTGTGTCAGTGGTGACACGTGAGTGACAAGAACCGAGCGAGTTTCTGCCTCCCCGACCGTCAGGCGATCGAGCGCGTGCCACGAACAGCGGGTGAGCCGATTAACAAATGTAAACGATTGGTCTTTAACAAGAAAGGTTTACTGTATCCCATTTGAATAAATCGGAATATCTCTTAAAGACTCAACTGATCTGAATTAATTTGTGAGGCGTGAGTGGCGCAATATTGCACATTGTCATCGACTGCCAGATACTCCAGCATCCCCATCAGCCGGTGTTTTCACCAACATTTTAATTTTCAAATGATACTTTTAGTTTTCCACGGAAATACAGAATATTCGAAAGTGGGAAAGATGCAAAATCATTAAGTAGCGGCTGGTGTATGGCGGCCAACTTGCGCTAGGAGTAAAAAGGCCGAGGAGCAGAATGTCTACCTGGTTGACTATCTCGTCTCTTATCATCTTATATTTGAAAAAAATTCTCTTTTTTTTCCTTACCCCTCTAAGGTAGAAGTGCAGCGCCTCTGTAGTGAAAAGGACGATCGTCGTTCATATGTATTAAAGAAATTAGCATAGCTTACATTATTAATATTCATTAAAAAAATTAACCCCAAAATAGTATTTATTTTGCAAAGTTAATTGAATTCATTTTCCTTTAACTTATTAAATTTTTTTAAAAGATTATTAGTTAATATAGCAAACTAAAACTCTTTTAAAATTTATTTATTAACTTATTTAGGTAATTTCCTCGGAATAAAACACGTGTAACAAATTTCTCTCACCTTACGCTTACGAACAACATTTTTGTTTGCTACAGTAATTGTGCAACAATATAATAAAAACAATACTATCAATCTGTTTTCCTTTTTTAATTGTTTTATGTGGTAAATTTCAGTGGCTATCGTGGTCTCTACAATAAGTGTGCCCCTAAAAGATTTCCCTACTTCTCAGTTCCTGGCCCGCTTCACTTAATGATAATGGCTCTAAAACAAGTTATTCGAAACTCACTCTGGCTTGATATAAAATGACACTATTTATTAGGTTGTTACAAGAGTTTTGTCAGTTTTTTTTATCACAACAATGAGACTTCATATCGTTGCTGAACGTGAAGTTTATTAATCAAAGTAAGTTCCATTACAATCGATACACTTCTGCCAACGAGGTACAAGCGCATTTATACCATTTTGAAAAATGTCTGGATTTCTGGAGTCGATAAACTTTTGGAAGGAAGTTTCTTTCAGTTGCTGCTCAGTTGGGAAAGGATTTCATACGGAGAAAGATGTCGAGGTTTGAAAAGGTGATAGGTAGTCTGTGGGCGAAAGGTCTGGTGAATGGGCTGGGTGAGGTAGAACATCATATCCCATCGTGTTCAGTTTCTGAAGAGTCACTTTTGCAACATGAGGACGAGGATTGTAGTGGAGCAGGATTGGGCCTCTCTGATTCACCAGTGCTGGCTGGCTGTTGTTGGGACAGTCCCGGCGGCATGAGGGGGCATTGTGGGTCCGGGCCCGCCTTCATAAATCTCTCATTGGGCCTATATCCAGCCCCCTGCAACAATTTGTTGGTGCCCAAGTTGGCCTAAAGCCGAGCTGGCTAGTGTGTCTCCAGCCGAAGTCGCTGTCCAGTCCTTGTGGCATGCTACCACAGGCGTCGTGGGCAGAGTCTTTTAGTTGCAGGCCCCAATGGCAATGCATCAGATCTACTGTGGTAACAGTTTGAATTCTGGCCCCAGTCTTTCTATTATGATTTTTCTTATGTTGCTTTAAAAAATCATTGTGCCCCCACCCGAGAAAATTTAATGCCCGTCCAGGAATTTGTTTCTCTCGCCGGGTCTGTGTTTGGAGAGTTTCTGATGAACAAAGTTTAATCAATGACAGTACCTTTCAGCTGTGATGGTTTCGCCAGGTTGCAAGAAGTTATTGTGGATGACACCAGTTGCAGTCCACTAAATGGTGACCATGACATCTTTTGGGTGGAGGCTGAGTTTTGGAATGTGGTTAGGCGCCTTGTCTCTGTGGAGCCACTGTACTGATTGTTTGTGTTTGTCGTAAAGGATCCATTTTTCATCACACGTAATGGTTCTGTCAAGAAATGGGTCTATTTTGTTTCTCACGACAAGCGAAGAGCAGATCTCCAATTGTCGATTTTGTTATTGTTCATTCAACTCGTGAGGCACCCACTTGTCAGGCCTTTTCACCTGGATGATTGCGTCATGAAGCTCTCCAGAAATTTCTCGCACTGTTTTTCATGGATCGGCTTCAACTGAGGCTTTCAGATGGTCATCATCACAACTGGAAGGACATCTACTACATTCCTTATCTTTGAGGCTCACATCTCCTGATCGAAACTTTGCAAACCATCGTTGTACTGGGCGCTCATTCACTGTGCCCTCGCCCCATGCTTGCTCAGTGTTACAGATGGCCTCGCTCGCTTTGTGGCCTGGTTTGAACTCATGAAGCAAAATGGCACGAAAAACTTTTCTATCCATGCTTCACTCAGAACCCTGAAACAAATACCCATTTTATGATTTTTAAAAAAGGTAGTTTTTGCATAATGTATTCCAAAGCACACGTTACAAAACTGGATATAACTTATTTACATACAACTTCGCAAGCTTGCAGAAAATGAACCCCAAATTAACATTAATATAAAAACAAACTTTTTGTAACGACCAAATACTTCAAAAATCAAATTCCGATTACACTGTCAGTAAAAAATCTCTAAATGAAAGGAATGTTGGATTCTCATCAGTTGATAAAGTTAATGAAATTTTTTTAGTTTGATAACTCATTGTTTTGATGACGTCATAAAATTAAGAGATATAAAATACAAATTTAAAATAAGCTGAAGCAGAATGCAAAGAAAAGTGAGATAAAGTCTTGTGATTAGGGATTGTCTTCAGCGAACAGGTTTCTCAAAAGGGATAAAAGTTATGAGTATTTGTAATGAGTCAATTTACAAACAAACAACAGAAATGCGCTTTTCAAATATCAGCAGCCCCAGCAATAGTAATAGTAGTCTGCCGATAGGCAGGTTCGGAACGTGGCGCTATACCTGGATGGAAAATTAGAAGGGCGAAAAGAAACCATGTTAGGTAGACACGTACGTCAAACCGAGCTGGTCCAGAACTCTAGCACTCAACCTAACGATCCACCAATGGACTATCGCAATAAATACATAATGTTTTATATAGTTGTCGGAGTGTCGATTTCAATCATTGGATAAAAGAGCTAACGGTGGTCGTAGGTCCAATCGAAGTAGATATCTTATAAAATGTCTTTCCAACACCACGACATTCTATATACAGTCCCGATGACGGGTGTGAGAGCCGGCAGGCATAACGGACCCCATAACTTACGGAACTTCTCTACTTATGATTTTTTTCTACTGAGCTGATAAACGTGGAACCACAAAACGACTTTTCTTTTGTCTTTATCAGTTAAGTATTCACGCGGAAGCCCAAAGTTTTCTTGGCTGCGTCGCTCTCGTGCTATCTTCGCGTCCACACGCGGCTGCCGCGAGACGTGCCCAATAATTTTTTATTAGTGTGCGCACGACAGGACTTCCGTCTTATCGGCATCAGAAAGCGTTCACGCTAATCGAGTTTAGCTGATGAATTGACAAATCTTATTATTATTTGATGGTAATATCTAGGTTAAAAGTTTGTCATAAGGGGCTCTTTTATTTTACGCAGGTTAACAATGTTGTAAGCGGCTTCCACAATTTTATCAAAAGCCACGCATGACACAAACAATAAGTTCAGCCATTAGGTAAAATACTCACAACCGACAGAAGTTGGAGAAAAAACTTCATTAGAAGCACCAAGAATTGGCTTTATAACAACATGTACCGTAATTGTTTTCTGAAAGATTGAAGAGTTCAGCGAATTTCTTGGCCAGCTGAATACGACTGTAGCAAAATGTTATATTGAATATTGTTTTTAGTTAATGTTGCTCGCGGCTGGGTGAGTTAGGCAGTTTTCTCCCGTGACTCGGCAATTCAATCACACATTACTAACCGAATAAGCCGCCGGATTGCATGAGAACTCACTTAATTATTTATTTTATTGACCAAAAAATGAAATCTCTATTCAGTGTAATTCGCCTTCTAATTTTCACTAATATTTCTCTCTTTTTTTTTCCCGAGGCACTGATTTAGTTTGAATAAATTTTATTTCTCGAGGAAAAGAGGTTTTTTGTTGTTTTTTTTAAAGCTGCTTCGTTTCGTTTCTTTTTGAAAAGTTTTCCAGTTTACCCATTATACTGTAAAATTTTCATTTATGTTTAATCGGTTATAATTCCTCGCTATTACACGAGCGGAACAATCCTGAAGCGAGATTTATTATTATTATTTTTTATTTATTAAAAAATATTAGATTAGAAGTTAAAGGGCTGACAATGAATAAAACTATTTTCTGTTGTTTACGCAGGATAAGTGTCTAGTGTCAGGGTCTGCAGAAATCGTCAGTGTTTTGATGCTCTACAATTACCGCTGATTCGATGAAGCGAGTTTTTAAATCTCTGTGCAGTTCCAAGTGTAAGATATTTCACTTGTTATATTGGATGTTGAGAAACAGAACTTACTCAGGTTTTTTAAAAAATCAATTTTTTTGTTATATTTAAGGTGTTTACATCTGTTTCTAAGCCGTACCATCTTTTCGTTCTTCTTCCGAAAAACATCACCTGGAGTACATCACTTTGACGACAAACCTGGGCTAAGTTTTGTCAAGAAAACTACGTGATCGCCAACGACAGACAATTCTCATCAAAATATCTTCGAGATATCCACTACAAAACTCCGCTCGTATTTGAAATAATTGTGCGATATTTGATATTTCTCTCCTCTCTCTCTCTCCTCTCTCTCTCTCTCTCTCTCTCTCTCTCTCTCTCTCTCTCCTTCTCTCTCTCTCTCTCCAATCGCTGCTTTTATTATAATCTCAGCTAAAAACGAACTACAGATAACGTAACAAAGACTATTTTTACCTTGAAATTCTACGTATAGTTGTATGGCTACTTTTACCTGCCAGATAACTTATTTTCGGCGCGTCCTGTTGTCAGAAACAAGTAATTTGTTTTTTCATTCACTTTTGCTCGTGGGGTCAGTTGTTTAAGGCTAAATGGCAACTGGTTTGACTGTAGCAGTGTTTAGCTTCATGCATGATCACGCAAACAATAGCCATCGGTCCCCAGCCGTAATAACACAATGATACTTTTTGAATATGCCCATATGTTTCTCCACTGTACTCTTGAAGGCAGACAAATGTAAACTGATAATAATGATAAACTTACAAATAATGTGACCTTCAAGTTTTAAAACCTCCGGTGAGTGCGTTTCTATTATTATTTGTTTCGTATGTCGTGGAGCGGTTGATTGATAACCTAAGAATTTTGAATTTTTTATTTGAACCATCACGCCTACAATAAATTTAAATAAAGAAATAGATAGTTGGATTTTATTCTACTAAGTTAAATAAGTCATTTCTGAAAATAAAATTTCAAAGAAAGTATTTACAAATCCGGAATTTATTTCGACGTGTAAGCTTTATTTTTCACATATTTCATAATGCTACTCAATTGTTTTTTTGTCAAGTTTCAGTAAAAGTTAAGCAATAAGATTGTAAAAAGGTTGGACATCTAAAAGTGTAAGATCTGTCTTTCCAATGATGAGCATTTAGACTTTATTCTGAAATAAAAATTTGATAGATTTAAATCATCCTACGTCAAGATTTAAAACTGCGGAAAGCTCTAAAGTTGAAAGCTGGTGCAATAGAATGTTTCTTTCTGTTGCTTTTAAGTTGTAAAACATATTTCTATAACTATGAATGATAAATTTGTTGGTGTAAGCCGTTAGGGCTGATTGTTATTCTGAAGGTTTGGCGAAGCGGAATACGAATTTCCAATGTGAAATGAAGTACAGTATTTCATGTAGAGAAGCAGTTAGCGTGGCGAACCATCTGCCCTACCGGTGGTGATCTTTTTGACTCCGTAAAGGTGTAACATATTCCTACGAGTGTGTAAGAGCACGCATTTGAAAGGCGAAACACAGTATTAGCTGGAGGACAATTGCAAAAAAACAAACATTGAATTTTCAAACCGAAAACCGAAAGTGCTGCCCATAATAGGTGCTCAGCCGTTAGAAATATGTAAAGAGAAAAAAATAAAAAAGATTGTAAATACTTTATTAGTGTTTCCTGCACACGTTTTGGAACACTTTTTATGGACGAATAAATTAAGATTTCACTTCAATAGCAGTCAGGGACACTTGGCAGATTTTTTCTAAGTCGACATTAGGCGAGTCGGGATGACAAGAAAGATAGATATTTGTATAGCAGCATAATTATAGACTTAGCGGAATATTACACTCACATCTCAGCTTCACGGTTCACCAGGCCTACCCATTCAGATGTGTCTCTCGCCAGCTGGAACGTTGTAGGACGAGCCAATTACGGTTCACGCTCAATTTGCCGCATCCCCGCAAAGTCAGCAACAAGCCAGAGTTCTCATATTGGCTGAGTAATGATGTGTGCGCTATTGTGCTACAGCAGCTTCGGACACGATTGTGTTCACTTTAACGACTGCGGACATCTTCGCAATCACCGTAACTGGTCAGCTACGCTTTCCCGTGGAAATGGTATTTTTCTTCTCTCTGCCGTGGGAGCCGACGACACCAGAGTTTTTTTTACAAATGCTTGTCCTTTATTTTTTCTTATTTTAGGCTGAATCACTGTTTCTTCGTTGCAACTTTTCTCAGACTGGATAATTATGCCAGGAGGTTATTAACGGAATCACTCTACAGCAATAACGTGGTGTGAGTTTATTTCTAATATTTCCACCATCTTTTAACGAGCAGGTTGATTTGATCATCACCAATCGTTTCAAAAAAATTAATAATGGTAAAAATGTGCAAATTTCTCGAAAGGCGACATCTAAATACTCTGAACAAAACAATATAAGGATATTTTGTATGTAATTTTGTACAACTATTCGCAGTTGCCTCAGCCGTTGTAGAAGTTTGGCTATATGATTCTTCAACTCTTCGTTGATCCAAGGTTTGAGTCATGCGACAGTTCTATTGCTTCAAGTGCTGCACATGGCTCTCTAAGTCACACCACTGTCAGATTATTTCATATTTGCATAACAATCGTCAAACTGTCTGATCATGGCAGACTAGAGGATGAAAATAAATCCAAATCTTTCTTTACCAATGGCTGTTTACATGTTATGCTGACTGTAACGTGTCAGAGCGAGACCGTTTTGTGGGTGGCGATGTTCTAGTCTAGGTACTGTCACGTGACCACAAAAATGAACTGATTCTCTTTAATATAACTGTTACAGGTCAGCGCTTCCTGGATGAGATCATTAGACTTGTTTCTATATTGCTTTTACAAAGTCGCGGCAATCAGTTACCTTATTGGGCGATAATGCAAGAATTGTCGAAAATTATCTTCAAGTGGATCGAACAAAAACACTAGGCACATTAGAGAGGGGTCACGTGCTCCGGGGAACGTCCCGGAACTGCGTCAAGCCGTGAAACTAAAGGAAAATGCATTGCCTTAAGGTCTGTGTCAGATATTTGGTGAACGGTACTGGATCCATGTGCAATACACCGGTGCAAACCAGATGGGGCCATACACGCTACTACTGAAGGTCATGAGATTTTAAGGAGTGTAGGTAATGTGACAATAGTAATAATGCCACTGAAAACCCAGAAAGCCACACTAGCGTCATCTGTCTTCGACACTTCTTCAAAAGCAAAATGGCAATTTTCCATTTGCTATAACAAGCGCACCCTTTCTTACAAGTGAGTACATTGCAGGAGTGTGACTTTGAGTTTCCAGTCGCTATCTCTCATGGAGACCTCTCTAGGCTTTGTGTAAGTCTTCGTGATCGAAAGCGTTTAAATCCAACCAGCTATGCCTACTTGATACAATACAATTCATGCATAGTGACAATCAAAGAAAAATATAAATAAATCATAAAAGACAATGTACTTTTTCTTTTATACTTTTACTCGTCTATTCACAGTCCCCCACCTCTTTTCCACGCACTATTACTTTGTATTCTTGATCTTTCTTGTAGAATAAAGACAAAAGTATTTCAAACGAAATTGTTTGTCTATTGAGGTTACAAAGATAATTCATCAAAACAAAAAAAAATAAATTTAATTATATTATTTATAAAATAGGAAGATGGATTAGAATGACAAGAGTTTAAGGACTTGGGTCTGTAGCCTAACTATTCTTTGGTTCTCTGAAGCCTTACATGCATTTCAACTTCAGCTTCCTTGCTGGTCACGGACAATTTTCCCAGTTAATTTGGTGTCTCTAAGACAAATGTTTAATTTATTTCCCTTTTCAGTAATTTCATTGCTGATGCCTGTTTGTATTATTCGTTATGATCAATTTCTGTGGCTAGTACAACTTAGTGGAAACTTTCTGATCCTTTTCAGCCTTGTATTGTATATATAACTGATTTAGTTTCCACAATTACTTGAACACAATATAGCAAATTGTCTCCTTAATCCTATTTTTTCCTAAATCGTTGAATTTTTTGTTTAAGATTCACTGAGAATTCCACAAAGCTATGTGGAGAGTGTGCCACGCAACCAGCCAGCACAGAGATATGACAGTAGCAAGACTGATTACAGAGATTAAATCTTAGTCGGTCTTAGGTTTGAAAACCACGTGGTAGTCTAAATACTGATTGTCTTCATATTAAAACAGGCTCATCAAACTATTTTTTCTGATAATCATTCACTTTAAAATAATCGCTAATGATTAGATTTTAACTTTTCTTTCCATTTCATACGTTAGCGTAGTTCTTTAACATACTTTGTTTATAACATCTCATGTCCTTATGTGAGTGCAGGATTCACTCCGTTGAGTAATTATGGCGTCACAACTTGTCTAGTTTATCTCTTAAAAATAAGTTTCCTGATTTCTCTGCGGAGGTTAATCATTGAACAAATTAGAATATTGGTGATTAAGTATAACATTAGTGCAAATAGATAACAAGCGTGGTTACATGAACAGACAATGCGAATAAAAACAGCGGTAAGTTTGGACTAGCAAACCTCATCAAGAGAATTTACGGTAATGTTTAAAATGAGCCAAAGGTTCATAAGTAGATGCCGTCACCACGTCTGTCTAACTCTGCTAGAGACCGACCCGACCGCACCTTTCGCTCCATTTCTGGTGCCCGTAACTCGCGGATCGTTAGGGTTTAGACATCCAGCTAACGGATTTTGGACTAGCAATAAACCATCCTAATCTTTATACAGAAAAAACGAAATTGTAACCTTATAGAATGTTTACAATGTTCTTCAAAAGGGAAGGAAGAACTCTTTATTGCGAGTTCGCTTTTTTTCAGGGCCGCAAGTGAACTCTATCAACAGGTAGCGCGGCCTCAATTAATTAGGAGACTTAAAGGTGCATCAGAAAATTCCGCCTAAATCAAAGTTCTATAAACAGCGTAAATGATATTCCGGCGTCAAATGTTTTGAAAAACAACAACCAAGGAGAAATGGTCTATTGATGTAGACGAAGTATTTCGGTTAAGTTTCATTGAAACTCCTTGCTGACAGATGATCTCTCTGGAGAAATGCTACACCCCTGTAACCTAATAGCACAGAGACAGCGTCTTCAGACATGTGGCTAACAGAATAAGAAAGAGCCATCTTCTTGATAACCAGGTCTAATTTTAAAATAAATTCCATGTACATTTTTTTTTCTTCTTCTGATGAAAGATTTAAGTTTTAGAAAATTTGTTATTTAATAAGTGTCTGCCCGAACAGGTAATAATAGTCGGTGGTCTGTTTTCTTTTTGGCAGATATCTGCTTACCAATTAAAATGCAAAGGTTTTGGCAACTACATCGCGTGTGTTCTTAATGACTCCAGTTATTAAGAGGGAATCAAGGGAGGTAAATAATGTCAGTTTCCAGATGCTGCCAATAAATCATCGTCAGCGCCCAGGCGGTAAACTAAGGACTGCTTGCACTGGAGAGGATGATTTCAGGCCTGTGTCTTCAGTGGTATCGAACAGAGGAAACATATAAACTTGATATCCATAAGCAGTTTTGTCTCCATTTGTTGTATGTGTGCGCGCGCGTTTGTTGTCTTAGTTTCTCAGGCAATGCGAGGGAAATCGGTTTTTCCAGTTAGGAAGACACGTCATTGAGAAATCTACTGACCGAGCCCTGGTGACAAGGCCGGGTTTTGTCTGACCACGTCTTTGGTCGCAGAAAGATAAATCAGAGTTCCGACATGACTTTGATGTGGTCTCCGTGTTAAGCTACCGTTATAACCGCAGCGACTGGCTCATTAATTAAACATGTAGGCCGGGGAGCTAAGTTCTGACTGTCACTTTACATCGGACGCCTAAAACAAATATAGCAAAAAAACTTTTTAAAAAATCAATACATATTTTTCTTTTTAACAAATCAACACAACCTTCACCGATCCGTGAACAAACTATGCCCTCGTAAAAAACATAAAATAAAATCATTGATGGTTTGAAATAGCGCCCAGTGTAGCACAAAACGAGGAGAGCAGCGATCGCTAATGAAATTACACGCTTTAGAAACCCGTCTCATCTCCATGCCAGCGATACTGTGTCGGAGCAGCTATTTTCTAAAGGAAATACAAAATATGTGTAACAAACGTATTGGCAGTATAAGAACAATAATGTTAAATTAGGACACGTGGTCTAGATTAGTTCTGTCATCACCAAAATATATGGTGACAGGGTTATTCCTTTCTGGTCTAGAATAAGGGATAGAGATCAGTCAACTTGTGTGAGATAAAGATGACAGTGCAGTATGCAGCAATTATCGTGTCCAATAAAAGTCTATGATAATGAACGATAAGAATGTAGAAATATATAACACCTGATGTGTAAAAATTCATTCTTAAAAAAGAAATGAAAACGCAAGAACCTCAAATTAAAGAAAAAATTCTGTGTACTAGATATTATACACTATTTTAGTGTATTACGCAATAGTTTAATGTAGCGTATTGTATTTATGATGCATTATATAGTGCAGTGAAATGCAAGGTATTATAATATTGATAGGGTGTGCTGTATTGTTGTTCTTTAAATATGTGTAACGTATTCACCTTTTGAAGTGTTGCGTAGTGATAAATTGTTGTCTGAAGTGCAGTAAAGAGTATTGTGGTTACAACATCGCATAGTATAGTGCTTCATACATTTACATAATCGCATAATGTATGGCCGTATAGTATAGGTGGTAAATTGCAGTATTGTTTTATGCAATGGTATGTTCTATAGTGTCGAATTACGTAGTGTAGCGTTATGTATTGCAGTTTAGTGAGTATAGTATATAGTCTAATATTTATTCTGTAATACATTATAGTCAAGTGTTTTGCTATGTTTATTAGTGTGTTATTACGTGGCATAGGTTCATGTTACATTGCAGTCTTTTGAATTGCAGTATCGTGTTCTGTAGCATGGTATCACGTAGTGCAATGTCTGGCCAGAGTAGTAGTGTCGGGACTGTATTACTATACCGTAGTGGTGATATTTTAGCGTGGCATTATATAGTGCATTATCGACATGTAGTGAAGTGTCGATTAGTTTTCTGTAATGTTGTTATTTAGTGTGGCAGTGTTTGGTTGTAATCCAATGTCCAGTATTTTACTAGTGGTTTGTATTTCTGTTGCATTACGTTTTATAGTGTCGGGTTGTAGAGTAGCATTATGTACTGTAATTTCTGGTTATAATGTAGTGTGTGTACTGTACTTGTTTTATATTGTAGTGTACCATTATGGAGTGCATTGTCGTTCGTAGTTTCCTGTTGTGTTTTAATGTGGCAATATGTAGTGTAGTGTTGTGTGCTGTACTAGTGGTAGGTAGTGTCTAGTATTATTTAGTGTTGTGCTCAGTGAGCACTGTAGTAGTATTCCGCAGTGATTTGTAGGTGGAATGTACTGTATTGTTGTATTTTAAATACGGTGATGTTTAAATTTTTCTTAGTGTGTTTTTTGAACAATTAAAATAACAGTGCGATGCTCGATTTTTTAAAAACAGAATTTAAATGTTACTGATGTAAATTGGTTTTGTGTACTTTAAATTTTGATCTCTCTGAAACAATCAGTTGTTTAAATAAATTATCCATCTTGTTTTTGATTAACCCTGATTGATTCTGATAGTATTATTTATTCATATGAAGCTTAAATATAATGCATAGATAGTAGACTAGTCTCTTCGAGTCCTGAGAAGGCTGGTCGGTACCATAGATGTGATTTTTCGCCAATATTTAATCTAGCTGACAAGGAAAGAAAGAAAAGATATCTTCACAGGATATTGGATCGCGGTTCAAATTAGCTAATAACCCGAGCTAGGGCAGGGTTACGTGTTTTTGAGAAATCTGAACCAGCAGACAGACAGAGCATCTCAATTATAATAATAAATGTTCAGTAATTGTAGATATTCTTTTAAAATAAACTGTAGCATAGTGATTATATTCTTAGCTGATTTGTTGGGGTATTTGCAGAAGCTTACTCCCCGACTGCCGGAATTCATAATATTTCTTAAAAGATTCTATGTGCCACCATTCCAGGTTTCCACAGATCTCTTGTAACGAAGCCGTCCAATAACCATTGATGTTTTCATAGGTGGTCCTGCCATCTACGATTTCTCGCTCGCCTCGGGCTCCGCGAATCAATGGGGGCCGGTTCCCTTCCCTCTGGAACCAGAGAAAAGATGGCGGGAACTGACCCGTGAAATTAACATACGAAATAAACGATGATCAAGCTGTAATCAAACGAGGCCGGCGCAATAGAAGCAGACGCGTCATTAAAGTCTGTGCTGATGAAGAAATGTGTCTGTAGGCGCTGTAATTACAGCGGAATCATCTTGATAAGTGATAATGGTGGACGGACGTAGGTTTTATGGAAGATACTTCTGAGATGAGAGGAACATGTGGAACAAATTACAAAGACATGCCCGACTGACTCTCCTCTATACGTCAATAATAATTCTCCTAATTTGTGTCAGGAATATGAGCCAAACTTCACATCAGTTAGAACGGGTCACATGGGCGGAGCCGAGCTGGAATTTTATCTACTTTTGATAATGTGGCTTAGTACGAACTGAGAAGGAGCGAGCAGACAAAGGTCCCTACTCATCTTTTAAATCTCAATCTGAGTGAAAGAAATGTTTTCAGGGCTATCAAAAATCGCCATTATTCTGGAAATTTTAAAAAAGAAAAATGTTTGCAAATAAAATTTATTGGAAAACATTTCAAGTTCTTGGTTCAGTTATGTGGAAACTTTTCGGAATACACATTTTAAAGAGAGATTGGACTGAATGGAACAAACAGACCATTGATTTAAAACGATTTAGGTGATTGGTCATAAGATTCAAGCCAGATGTCCCTGAGTCCACGTTCTTGGGAACCAGCTACAGGGAGGCCGATGGTAAATAAAAAAATTGTACATAAATTCCGAGATTGTCTGTATCTGAAACAACAAAATTTAAAAATGTCGTTTATTATGCCCAATTAATTTAGCACAGACTTTAATGCATTTTTCATTGCTCATGATTGCGGTCGCCAGTAGTTTCTATCTAACTTTAGATACTTGTACTTCTAAAACTAATTAATAATAACAAATAATGGTAGGTTTAACTTACATATGCAAGATTCAATCCTGGACTGATGGAACGTAAGGGAAAAAAAGGTGAAACATGCATTTCATTTATGCCGGCTTTCAATAAGCTTTTCATGCTCGTGAAATTGTTGTATTTTTGTTCCAAGTGTTTTTACAGGTGGTTGCCAAATTTTATCTATACATGAGATTTACGCTAATTTATTATTTTGGCAATTTTACCTTACTCCGAAAATTATTTGAAATTTCTTACACGGCACGGTACCAGATTACGTGAGAGAATATGCACGCATCACATCAGTAGCGTCTGCAGCTGCGAGAACATCTTCCTACCGCATTTTGATCTCAACCATTCGTCGTCCGCCGATCCCAGTGGACAAATGAGACCCAGGGAAGTCCTCTCCTAAAATATGCTGTACGGAATGACTATACTAATAATAAAATCGCCAAACCGTGCCGGTCCCTTGATCTTTGCAGGACAGTATGCTAACCACCAGACCTTCACGCCGCTTTTCGTCAATAATTAAAAAATAATCAAATGTATCGCCGATGATACCGTAACTGAGACTTTCCTCTTTTCTCAATTTGTTTGAGTTCATACGCAGCTTTAAAACCCGCTCCTGGCTCGCGCCCCTTAGGACTATGTAGCTAGCAACACTTCTATATTAATGATAGGGTTTGTTCTGCTTTATTGGTGAAAACTTACACCTATAATAACCTTGATGGTTCAGAACGAAAACTTTCCCATTGTCGCGTGGTCAAATAAAAGCAAACGTGTGACGTAACAGTGCGTGCGCCACGTCACCAAAAGTAAGTAATACTTTTTTGGAAATGCCTCCAGAATTTCTCCGTGACGATTTCCCATGCTAAATGTCTGCCATCGTTTTTCTCCCAGTGCCCGTAATCTGACCGTTCTCCGTCCGTAGTTTAGCGCATAGACAACCAGGCTATTAACACGGACAATAAAATAAATGACAGAATCAAGTTATTGTGCGCAGGTGCGCGTGTGTTCTTCAGACAAAAGCACTACACGGATAATCTAAGGGTTATATTTGCTGGCTTTTAACATCCCTGCGACCGCGACATTCTGAAAAAGGAAAGAAAAAATGGCGAACTAAAATTTCATGATGAAGTTTTCATAAAGCAGACGATAAATTACAAGCAATTAGAGACACAAGACCAACACCTTAATGAAAACCATATCTATGAACAGTTGGAACTCTTCAGGGGCTGCGCAATGTGCCGCCATGTTTCCCGTGTAAAACAGGTATCGTTCTAATTCGCTTTGTTCAGCAGACGGAACAGATGGGAATACAAGCGACAGAGTGATTTCGATTCTGATCCGATACTCGGTCTGGGTTGTAATTCGCCCACCTTGTTTGGATAAAACGGTGTGGCAGTTTTTCATAAACATTTGGACGTCGCGGGGTATTTCTGGGTAGATTAGCATTGCCTTTATCGACGGAAATCAGGGTAATGGATACACAAAAGGGTAGCCGCCTCGTCTCAGCAGGCGGGTGGACAAGCAATTTTCTGGTTGACTTACACAGTGAGGCTGCCGACACACATGGACCCCCACCCGGCTGTCATGAGAGCAAACGCCAGTGACAATATATGGACGGCTCCCCCGCCTGGCAGATAATTAAAAGTGATTCGCTTTTTGTCGCCACCAGCATTCTGGGTCAGTGACAGTGGCATGCGGTCAGCCGAGCTAAGAAGAGACTGGTGACTGCAGAAGACAAGAAGGCCATTAGACGTGGTATTATTTAAAAGAAATCAACCATAGAGACGCCATTAAGAGGCATGTTCAAAACTAGGCTGTAAAGTCACGTGATAAAGACACTAGCGGAAGTTAGCGTAAGTCGCTAAGACAAAGGCATGTTGAATCTGGCTTTAGCGGGGTCGGCAAGCATGGGGCATATTGGCCTTGATTTCTAATCAACAGAGACAGTTCCACTAAACAAACCGCTTCACCAAGGTCGAGCCGCTAGTTCTGTGTGATAAGTGATAAAAGTATTGCTACAAATATCAAAAAATGCACTAAATGTTAGGAAAACCTTAAAAAGAAAACAAATAGTGTTATTGATGTACTTTTATAAGTTCATCACCGAAAGTCTTCGTTGATATAAATCAGGAAACTAGTTCAGGTGTATAATTTCATAGTTACTCCCCTTGCCAGACCGACCGCGCTAATTTCACACAAGAACACACGACGTCCCGACCGACCGATCAGCAGAAATAGTCATTTGTGCGGTAAAACCTGCCACGTTAATATTTCTTGGTCTTGTATGGTGCCACGGTAGTCATCTTGATGAATCCCTCTCTGCTTGGTGTTACGTACAAGTAGCCAACTGTACACCCTGATGACTTAATGTCTCTCAAGAAAAGAGCCAGATTCCAGAAAGAGACCAATGCAGACTACAAATCCACCAATTTTCCTATAGCTCTGACGATGCGATGCCATTTCTGACCAAATTATACTAACGTTTCTGGAAAATTGTTGGAACCTTTGTAGCCCCGGAAAATTTGCGATGTTTTCAGAAACTAATTTGTACTAGAAAACCAGAAAAAGACATCTGAAACTTAGGGAGAAAAAAATTAGAAAAGTGAAGGCAGAACAACCGTTTAAAAGGTTTAAAATGTCTTTCTAAAGTTAACATGTAAACAATGCAGTGGTTCAGAAAAAAAGTTGGCTGGACTGGTAAGTTTTGTGTTCCAACAAATCTTGCACGAGGCGTGCCCTACGTCTGCCTACCTCCATCCAGTATGACCATCGATCGTTTCATTAAGCTACTAATCCAGCTCAGTGCCACTTGACAAAAACTAATCACCGCTACAAAAAAGACGCTTCATCACTTCAACAAAGATTAACCAAGGTTGTACCGTTATGAAAATTCCACATAAAAAAACGATATTAACAAATTTAAAATGCTTTTTTTGTATTGAACTGATTAATTAGAGCTTGATTAATTATCGTTGCTCATTAGCAAATGGTATAACAGGTAAAGTAAACGATGATGTTAACATCCAAACCATGACGTTAGCTGTAGAAAATAAATAAGTTTCGTATTCAATTATCTTTGCTTTCCTTTTCAAACAGCTATTTAAAAATTTTCTTTTAATGATTTTGTAAGTTTAAGCGCAATCTGTAGATAGATTACACATTTTTTATTCCGTGTATCATTCAAGGCAATTAGCTTAACCACCGCTTCTCAATCTGATAACAGGATGTAAAGAAGAAAGCTCCTTAAGAATTCACTCAGCCACAATGGGATTTTTAGCATGAAATCACAGGAAATGTTTGGTTATTTAGTGAGAGGATCCCTGCTAACTAAACCAGACTATAACTGATCGTCAGACTGGCTTTTCGTTATGTGGACCTGAAAGAAAAAAAACTTGGCATTAGTAGTTTTATTTCTTCCAGCCTTCATTTGTTTTAAGATGCAGAGATAACAGGTCAGTAAATACGAAAGACAACGTTATTTCAGTGTCCTTACAGTAATTAATGAACAGCATTGTGACGGTCGTAAAGACCAGCTTCGCGTGAGTGCTATTATGCGGCGACCAGGAGCCACAAAAAGCTGATTGTCATACATTCACTTTCTGGCCCCTGTCTTCCAAGCTGGTGACAAGAAATCGATCTGACACGCCCCCCCCGAGAAAGCTTTTATTGATACGAGTTTTATTTACAGTTCGCTATCGTCTGTCTCACCGTTTCACGTCTCCTCGCTGTTGAATTTCCTACAGGTGCGTTTTTCCCATAGGCAAATTAACCTCTGCTAAACCTTCAGGTTTAATTGATGGCGAGGTAAAAAGGGAATAAATAGATATTCTTGTTAGGGTATCTATGTTCAGCTTCAAGGATCTGAGACACCAAGTGATCATTATTTCCGGTGTTCCTCCATTATTGCCGTTCCTTCAGAAAGTTGATTGCATTATTTATCTCAGCGAAACCCTTTATTGGAGGATACACGTTAGTGCGCTGTGTCTATGTTAACCGGCAGCCTTAAAAAAGTCAGATGGTTACAAAAAGTGAAACGAAACCATTGGCTGGAGCCGTGACTGGGTTGCAGTCATAAGGACTTAGGGTGCTATAAAGCACCTGACCTTGTTTTGAGTCTTTCAGAAGTCATTAGGTACATGTCTGTAACGCATATACCGTTGGGATGAAGTTAAATCAAAACATTTTTAGTGAGCTAAAACTTTGAAAGTCCAAAATATTTGATAGTTTTTTTACAACTTCTACAAATATCTACATTACGGTTTTGTTGTTGTTGTTCGCAGTAATACTGCTGTTCTCATCACTCTCTTGGTTTCCAAGGAAACAAACAGGGAAAGTCAATCTGGCAAGTTTGCACGATTTGTATATTTCTAGCGACGATCTAACATTAGAAAATTTCTAGAACCATGTATCGTGTAGAAATCATGTAGTAATTGTAGGTTATTTATTCCATACCTTTTATTAATTGCAAGACATTTTGGTTAGTCACTAAGCGCTGACCGGAAAACCCTGTTAAGGGAATTAGAATGTGATTTTTAGCGAAACCATTCTAGTTAAGCGTATTTTTACAATTCTCCTATTACTTCTGTAGTCCTCCATTAAGTTAATTTCTCTACCTACTATGTAGTCTGTATTTCGACAGACCGCCCAGATTGCAATCTTGCTATAAAAAGGATAAATTTAGTCCCTGACATTATCCGGCCAGTAAGGGACAATGGTGATTTTATTCTGTATTACAACAAGTCCAATTTCCGTCAGGTTCACGAGCCGAGCTCCAGTCAGGTTTTTATGTCGTTCCGCGGATTTAAAATGTATCAGCGAGAAAGGCGATGAAGCCGAAAGAGCCAAAGCAAATGAATAAAGTAGCCTTGTGTTTAATGATCTTTCCACAAGAGGAGTGATAATCAGCCGGATCAGATTTGATTTTTCCCTCTTTTCGTGGCTATCGACCGAGACAGGAAAATGTTTGTGTCAGCAATGGTCTTAGAAAGCGACAAAGAGTGCGAAGAGGAATGGCGAGCGATGGTCGACCTGCCAGCTGGGTGAGCAAGATCTGGGCGTCCAGCGCCCTCTTGGCAGCAGCTACAGCCTTATTAAAAACAGGTTGGACGTATCTGACGCTACCAGATTCGGATGTGAAAACTTTCTTTTTGGAAAAATAACTAAACTTTAAATGCATAAAATGTCACTGCTGATCTTTGATCCAAATTGTTTGTTGTAGTTGTTTGTTTCGTTTACCTCTTAAAAAGAAAGTAGGCAGCAAATGATAAGCAGTTGGATCCCCGTCTAAAGAAAACCTAGTTAAACAGATTAAGACCTAAGACCTATCCAAAGTCTCATTAGTAGGAACTTCAAAAAGATTGTGAAAGTGGCTTTGTACTGAATTTTGATGTACAATTTATGGAAGAAGCCTGTGAGGTGCTACGCTCGGGTACATGATGAAGACTACGTTGGGAGCATACATCTGATAATACTGCTTTCCTAAAATGCTGATTAAGCTAAATTCTTTTTGCTCTTCTTAGTTTTCCTACAGCAATAAAAGCCCCAAACACTCTGTTAGTTTTTCAATTAAAGTTTTGCTATCATTAAGCAGCCTCATAAATGTCACATAACTGTTTAGCGCTCTTCATTGCAATTTATCTTTTTTTATTTTAATTACAATTTCACGTAAAGAGCTCAACAGCTTCTAAATGTGTTGCGAACAACACATCGAAGAAGCGTGCGTTTATTTGAAACAATCTTTTTAGTATAGAAATAACTGAGTAAATAAATGGGGGGGCTTTAAAGGCAATAATTAAACTCCATTACCAGTGCGTGCTCTTTCTTTGAACGCACAGCATCGTCCATTTCGCTTCCTGCTCATGGTTTTATATATCCCCACAACCTGTTTTAATGAGAAGAGACAAGGGCAGGTAATTAAAGGGCGAGTAATTAATACGGAACTTGTAATATACCTTCAATCAGTCTGTGTGGTCGAGAAGGAATTATTTTTACAGCCACCACTTTGTATTTTTGCCCACGCCTTACTTCAAAGAGAAGCCGGTGCGGTACAAGCACTATGGTAATTGTCAGAAATGGCTTCGAGCTTCTTCTGAATTGCAATAAAGGTTTCAGATGTGGTAGCGCGTGAAGCCGACTGCATCTTCTCGTAATCGAAGGAGAATTCTTCATGCGTCATAGTCACACTCACCTGAATACTACTAGCGATATGACGTTTTCCTTCGGCCAGCTTTGCTTGAAAAGGCACGGAGAACTAAGACTTAAAGCATAAATATTTAAGTTCACTTAAGTTTATAGATTAATTTTTAAAAATGAAAGTTGAGGGATTAATGGAAAGAATCTGGTGTCCAAAGTAGGAGAGAAGGCGACATTTAGACAGCAGCTGTTTCCTGCACCCCATAGTGCGTGAGGTAAACGGGGCCTTTAGTCGTTTGAAACCGGTCTTTCGCAGCTAGATATATGCTAATTTTTAATATTCAATACTGTATATATTATTGTCATTAAAACGAGTTAATCTAGTTTTTATAAAAGTGAGCAGCAGGAAAAGCCTAAAACCAATCTGTGGAGTAATTCAAGGAACGTTGGAATGACTTTCATCCATCATGGTTGTGCAATACAAGCAAAGAGAGACCAGTAAATAGTGCTAGAAAAGATACAATATTGTTAATGTAAACGAAGAGTCTTAGAGCCATCTTCGTCATTTGGCATTAGTGAGCAGAAAAGTCTACAATTAAAACAAGGAAATAACTTCGCATAGCTCTTGACTTACTTGAGAAATAAAGAAATGGATTAGTTGGGGAATTTCCCATCGTCTTATTTGTAGAGAAAATAAAAGTAATAAATCTACATTTTGGCGATTTCTTTATTGTCGCAGAAGGCTACGCTTTAGTCATAGTGAATCTATATCTAAACTTATTACCAGAAGAGATAGTGAGTTCAAGATCATCAACTCAGACAACTTGTACAATTAACAAAAAAGAAGAAAAGAAACACTTCAAAATATCTAATGCAAATTAGCATAATTGTACTCAGGAGAGTTATCCTCAGACTACATTAGTTGGTTTTGTTACTATTAAGGTGAAGGGAAATACCTACAGTATGCCTTCCACAATCTCTGAATACACCACCACTTATCATTATTGAATTCTTTTGAAGCATCTGATTAAGTTACTCTGTAAGAGCGGCCCCTTGTCAGTTCCCTTCTGTCTTTTTCCAGCCTCATAGCTCACTAATGAAGGGCACTTAAATTTACAGACGTCACATGGGCATAGAAAAGACACAGCAGAGCAACCAGATCGTTACCTGTGAGGTTGTCGAGCATCATCTCGGAGAGAGACAAATTAGAGATAGCTGCTGTCTTTTTATCCAGGAGCAATAGTGACCTTCAAGAACCAAGAAAGTAAGTATGAAACAAGGTGAAGAATATTTTGATATATTGGCCTTTAAATTTACAAGACAAAGTTTTACGAAAGAGAAGACAAAGATAATTAAGGAAACAAGGAAAAATAAAGAAGCATTAGAGACATTTAATAGCAAAAAACAGATTTAACAAACATTTTTGTATTTTATGATTAAGGAAGGATGTGGATCGGTTAATAGTGTTTTTAGTTTGTGTAGCTTAAGGTAGTATAAATCCCTGTCTATGAAGAATCTTCACAGTAAACACTTATGATCAATTCATACCATGGACCTTTCTAAGGGCCCCAATAGGGTTTCTTGTAAATATTGTTTTTTTTTTTTTTACTTTCCTTGATGTTTGTTTTCACTGAACAAATTGCATTGTTTATAATCATTTGTTCTATTCAAAGATGGAAAGATCGGCTTCTCATTCTTGATACAGTTACTTAAAAACTGGTTACTTTTCTGTGCTTTCCAATTTTTTTAACATGGCAAATGAAGCGAAGTCACTTAAAACAACATATTTAGGAAGCCCTATTTCAACCAATTTACTAATTATACTAGTTACACAAAATCAGAATCTTTAAGGCGATATTCATTTGAAAAATATTGATATTAAGTTGAAAATGATTAGTTTAGGATTAAAAGGAACAGGAAATTAAAACTGTAAAAGTTGTTATGGTATAAATTTGTTTCACACACACCTCAGCGTTTACGGAGTAAATAGTTCTTCAATTCTCTTCTCAACAAGATAAAAAATTAATGATAATAAAACCCTATACAAATTCTACAGCTAAGGCCAAAAGTTTTGCATCATCCTAGAAATAACAATAACAAAATCTATCTTCAAATTCTGCTCATATAACTGGATATTCTAAATGTTTATTCACATTGGTCATGGTTTACATGATATTTCCTGAAATCACATATTTGCTTGATAGATTTAAAATTGTCACATTTTTTCAATTATGGTAATTTTTCAATTAAGTATGTGGGAAACTACAAAGCGGTATGCATTTCACTACCTTAAAGCAACAATACTATTATGTAAATTCAGATGGTTTGATTCAACTTCATCGAGCAAAATTAGAAAATTTAATGTTGATGCAAAACTTTTAGGTATGGCTGTATTCTTTTATTTATTTATTTGAAATCTATGGGTTTTATTCGCCTGCATGCTTGATCCTGGGCAACGTGAAGTATTTACTTAAAAAATATCTTAATCTGAAGACAATGGATATTTCATACCTAGTCGACTCTACAGCCAGTTTGTCCTGGATGGTTTTTTGCGCATTCTGTCCAGACCAGATTTTACTAACTGATAACAATGAGTGATAATTTTATGGCCTATGGAAAATGGGAGGTAAACTGAAACTAAGCCAACAAGGTAGTCTTAGAACTCCATTTATCATACTTTTCCTTGTCATCACTGCCGGAAGTGAGTATTTCGGAAATTCGAAAATTTTTCCACGAAAATATACAATAAATTTTTAATGGTTACAGTAGAAAGACATTTGGTGACGGAAGCAAGTAAAATAATCCAGCTGATTCCGCTTTTTACACCTATTATTTCGAGGAGCTGGTGTCATAAATCTTGAGGTACACTTTCTTTCACCATTGTTGGCAGTCACAGCATCAGTCTCGCTCTGTGCTCACAAATGTTAATTTAACCTTCTTCCTACCTTTCAGCTTGTCATAGTAGACTATTCGTGCAAAACTTGAAGAACTCAAAAGCGCCACCTATTGTAGTCAGAATGATGCAAAAGAGATAAAAGAAACAACTAAAAATCCCCTATAATTCTTTAACCGCTCTTGTACTTTGATTTTTAATGAAAATAATGAAAAGGTCCTACCATTTTAAATGAACAGTTTAATTTAAACCTATAACCAGATATTATTATTAAATTAAAATCTTTGTTATTCGGAAACTGTAAAATATCTCACTACAATTCTCTATTTTTGAACTGGCATCCGAAACGCTTGCATCTGGCATATACACTCCAGAAATAGAGGGTTTGTCATTCGGCATCCAGGATTAACTTTCCCATGCTTGCAGAAGGTGGCGCTGCTAGTTGCTTGCTCATTTTGCCTGTTGCCATTATTGTGTATACAGTGTCTATGAACCAAACTTTAGAGTGTAATATTGAGAAATCTTGAGTAGCCGGTATTTTTAATTAAGCGGCACCTGCTCTCTCCCATGGGTGCCGGATAACAAAGACATTAATGTTTTAACTACGTATTTAGAAGCTTCGTTTCCTGTAACAGTATGAAAGAACAGCATAATTTCTTGGAATATAAGAGTTAACGGTAACTCTGCCGATCCTGCCCTGATAAATTATTTTTGGGTCGATAAAATTCTGAGTTTTAATTTACCTGTCCGTGTTGGATTTGTTTTACCTGGAAGCAGGTAATAAAAGCTGAGAAAGTTAGAGAACAAAAAGAGATGAATTGATCTAATGTTAATGAAATCATAAAGAGCGTTTTTTGGCCTTACTTGGCTGAGATCGCCTCTCGGCGGCCTGTGTGGGGGCTCGGGTCCCTCTTGTTTATGAACATAGCTCTCTCATCCATCAGTCATTTCCGCATGTTAGCAGAGCTTGACAAGTTCCTATGAAAACGAAATGCTAGCGGCGCATCAACTCTCCCTACTCTTTGGAACTGGATTCCCCTGAGAAACTACGAGAACCCCTTTTGATCGCCACCCCAGCCAGCCGAATATTAAAGGTTCCGGGGGCGCTGAATACAGAGCAGGCTGTTGGCATGACTCGTGTTGTTGAAGCAGCTAAACATTTGTAGCAATCAGATGGCGTTTTAATTAGGACATGTTAAAAAGACGGAATCAGGAACATTGTTAGCAAACGGAAAGTCCGTGGAGCTTTGACAGAATTGTTGCGGTGTTTGGTATATCACCGGAAAACGAAGCAGCAACGGGAAAAACAATTAATTAAAATTGTATATATATATATATATATGTGAGAGAACGGTAAATTCAGTGGTTTAAGGAATTTTTATCTTTTCTTTTGCAAGTCAAGTGACTTCAACAGTGGAGATGAGCTTGTAATAGGGTCGCCTAGAGCCATAGCTCAATTTTTTCCATCACCTAGCAATAACAATAACAAAATCTATCTTTAAATCTTGCGTATATAGCTGGACATTGTGCCCATCACAAGTTCTAAATGACTAATAGTTTTAATTGTTTACTCCCATTTGTCGTGATTTATTTAATCTTTTCGGAAATCATGTATTTTCACGATAGATTTCAAATTGTCACATTCTTTGTTAAGTATGTGAAAAAGTACAAAGCGGTTTGCATTTCAATATGTTAAAGTAGCAACATTATTATGCAAATTCAATGGGTTTAATTTGATTATATAAAGTATTGGAAAATTATAGGTTTATGAAACATTTTGGCTATCGCTGTAGATAAGGAAAGGTAAAACGAGATTCTTTGACGGAAAATAACATTATTAACCTTCCTTTATTATTACTATCTTTTGTGGAAAGGCGATTTTGGCAATTAAAGGAAAAAAAGGCCTCTTTTTTAAGATGGAACAAAGAACCTAATTCCAGCGAGCTTTCTGGCCTGGTTTTTGAATACTGGGTTTCTGATGATGGTCGCAATGAAAAGAAAAAATGGTTAAAAATCTGTTAAGTTGACACTGGTTCTCGAATAGGCAGCGTGGGTTTGATAGCCGCTGTTTTTTTCTGCTCTCTTTTGCTTTCAAACTGCTCCCCCCTTATGGTTCCAGTTTCGACGTCTGCCACTGCTCGCAGATGTTTGGCCAGAAGGACTGGCTACCTTGGGCCGATGACACTTATCCAAATCCTCTCATCAAGGTGGTATCGTCTGCGTAGAGCATGTTCCATGACATGTGGAAGCGCTTCACAATCACAGAATCCTGATCCAAAAAGAAATTCCTGTGTCCGATAAAGTGTTGTTAACACGTAAATACCAAGAAATCAATACTTTACGACATCAAGCCCATCACGAATTAGTGGTCAGCTGGTCTCAAATACATGGCCTCATGGACCTCAGATAACTCTCAGATTAACGCCCACAAGTGGACTGGGTGTTTTATTCCATTTACTATTGCTACCACACCTTTTCCCAGGTAAGGTGTGATGCTCACGACCTCTCTACTTCATTAATGAACATAACTTTATATCAACAGAAATTAAAATTCGCGACAAAGAAAAACTTGATATATCTCCTCGACATGTCTGATGCTTTTTCGGGGTCATCTTTAGCTTTTATTCTCTCACATTCTGATAATATGCGTTTCTTTACCCATTCTCAGTTGTTCATTTATTTGCTAATTACTTTAGTGGCGGGCATTAACGTTTATTTATAACGATGCGCGTGTATATATATATATATATATCGTAATCTCTCTCGCCCGCCATCTTAAATGCCAGTATCTCTTCATGGGTATATTACGTTTATTAAATATCGAGTGACTGAGCAAGGACGCACAGACAAATGGCCAAGATTAGCTCCGAAAAAGGATATTGGTTTACCGTTAAGGAAATTAAAGTGTCATGTGAGGATGAAAATTGCGCGGTACTGCTATTAAGTTAATCAATTTACAGGCTTGGCACGAATAGCCCGCCAACGGAGCTCTCCAAAGAAAAAAATATGAAGAGTGCATTACCGAGATGGAGGTAGGCTTCTCGTTGTAGAGGTAATAGAGCACGGTGCCTGCTCCAGGCCATTCACTCCTCTCCAGCAGCAGTAACAAGACCGCATGGTCAAACAGCTTGCTTGTTCACTGTGGCACGTGGTCTCTTGGATGAGACGAAAGGACAGCTTAGTCCCGTACTCTACTGGAGTGCTAGCTAAAATGATTCTCTCAAAGTACATGGAGCGACTTGTTTGGTTCATAAACTGACTTATTCAGACGCTCTACTCCACGCTGACCATTTATTTTCTCTCTCTCTACCTTGAATAGCGAACTCTCTTTTCACACACAAACTGACACCCTGACTCTCTCTTTACAGACCGACACCGAATCTTTACACTGACTGTCTAGCTCTATCTTCACACACTCACTGACTTTATGTGAACACCAAATTTTTACTCTCCTTACACTTTACCTAGTTTATTGTCATTTTATCAATAGTTTCAATTGTCTATATCTTCATTCTTTACACTGAATCATTTTCTGGTACAAGTGACCTAGCACTGTAAACGAAACTAGCAAACAACAAACTCTGAATAGCAATTTGTAAGAAACATTGCAATTGTCGCTTTGTTGGTGGATTTTTCAACCAATTATTTATTATTTGATTTTCAGTCTTGAATTGTTGTTGGGATGAAAATTGTTCCCCTTGTCCTCCAAGTCTGTGATTTTGTCTTTTTGAACCCTGTTTAGGTCCTTGATTTTGTATCCAACAGAAATGTATTGTCGCATCAAACTTTAAACAAGTGAAGTGAAAGAATCACCAGTGTGAAGTCCTCTGGTGTCCCACAAATGGCTGTTGTAATAACTCCCCTTTAACTGTTACGGCATTAGCGCATTGTGAAAGAGCTCTTGCATAAACTTGGGTACAAGCAAGTCGCTCGATGCTTCAAGCTGATTTACCAAGGTATATAAAGGCTGCCCGTACCGATGTTACATGCAGTTTGTAGTCTTCACAGATCAGTCACAGAGGTCTAGAGAAAGGTTGGCGAGGCTTTTGATTCAGTTTATAACTAATAGTAAAGCACGGAATATTTGGAACAATTATGTATCGGAGTATTTGGAAATGGGTAGTAAAACATCTTACATTCACTGTTGGACGTCTATATCCAGCTCGTTACGTGTCCATTCTACTGAATACCTTTATTCCGAAATCTGATCGACGGTCTTCGACAGAAATTACCATATCTTCCAAGAAGATGGATTAAGATGTTATACATCCAGAACCATACAGCTATAAAGACACAAGAAAAACTGCAGTTGTTTTCCTAGGACCTAAAAAGCCTGGATAGAACATCTATCGGAGCATTTTAAAAGACAACCAGGGACCACGACAACTGAAGCAAGCAAATTTTGTGAAAATTGTGAAAAAACCTGAACAAGGCCAGCATTCTATGCATAGTAGTCTACAATCTCAGCACAATACAAGAGGTGGTCCTACCAAATACTGATAATGACTTTTTGAACAGTCGACTACAAAATAAATATATGTACATTTGGCAAGTCTATAAAGTTGAAAATATTTTAATAGAGATTTGAAAAATTAAAAGAATCAAACAGAGAACTAACCAACTCATTAAACTATTTGCACAGACTTTGAAGTATCTAGGTAAATACACAAAGCTGTGATAAAACAGCAGCAGTTTTCAACCAAGGTGGTGAGGTGTTCGAATGCACTAGTTTTATTTTTGTTACGATCTGAATTTGTCTACTACGTATATATTTTATAGATTGATCTTTTTGCCAATTTTAACTACTTTTTTTTTAAGTTACCTTGAATGAATTCCACAAACAAGTAACTGGAGTGTCTCAGACAGGTAAAGTGGGCCCTGACGTCACAGTCCACGCGGACGCTCTGCCCGCGGTGATTGCCAGCGTCCGTGTGGACTTCGGAAATTAGCAGCTGTTTGATTTAATCGTTTTACCCTTTTTTCTAGTAATGATCGATACCGGATATGGTTTGAAAATCAATCGACTTTGGGAAACTAAAATATAAAGTTATTGGGTGGACTAGTCCAGTTTAATAAGCGTCGGTGTGAGCGAAGATGTATCACCGACGGTTACAGCTGCTTGTATGTATTGCACCCTTGGTACCTCTCCCTTTAAACACTTTTCTGACCTTTATTAAGACTCTTTTGGTTCGAAAGGACTTTTTCGGACAGTCGGGGTTTTCATATTTATTCCATCTCTACAGTGTGTGTCACTTTAAAGAACCTGGTTGGATGATCAGCGATTCTCTCCGGTGCAGTGACAAACAATCCAAGTCATCGCCCTCCACGAAGAGACACGAAAATGAGGAACACTCCCAGAAAAGGATTTTTAAAAACACACAAAACTAAGGAAATAAGAACAGCGAAAAAACGAGTTATGGTGTGGAAAATACGATAAAAAATGGAAAAAATCCAGTTAGAAACAGTTTTCCCGGTAAATAATTAGCGCTAAAACAAGCATTTGCTTAGCTAGCGAGCAGTGCTCATGGAACAGCATGTAAATAACTTCCCACCAGTTTATATCGACTCTGTCAGTATGTAATTTTTTTCAAACGATACTGTTTACTTTGTCGCTAATACTATTTCAGTAGCTTTGTATGTATTTAGGGGTTACAGTAGATCGCGTGACGTAAGGTAGAGCGGCCTGGCAATCGATGGATGTCCGCTCGTACCAAAAGGTGGGCGAGGTTAGTTCGGGTTGACCGTGTGTAAAGGAACAAGATCGATAGAGGTGCACTCCTGATAAACGGACAAGCAGACAGAGTTAATTATTATTGCATACATCACGTGTTATTATTTTTCTGCCACAAAAGGTAAAAAAAATAGTCCAAGGTGTAGTGAAATAAAACAGGAAGAGAGAAGATAGGTCTGTCACGCCGAATGAGGATCTTCCCTATTACGTTAATACCTGTCATTTGGTTCATCCTTTTAAATGAAGCAGAATATGTCGCTATTTTAATCAAAATTATCTCCAAAAAACGAAAGAAATAAAAGCGGAGATTTTATTTTAATACATATTTTTATGAAGGGAGAAGCTTTCCATAAATATAATAATCAATTGATTCCCAGAACGAAGTCATGAAAACAGAATAAATAAATAAGTATATATTTTACCATGAAGAGATTTAATATTAATAAATGGAATGGTTCTTTGGTGTGATATTATAGTGGAGCCTGATGACATGCTGTGCTGCAGATTATCAGTTCATTTCGTTTTAGTTTCATCTCATCTCCAGTAAAATGTTGCTAATGCAGAGATGAGGGCGGGACTCGTCCTCCGTTCAGACTCCATCTAAAATTATTAAAAGGCAGATATGGGGCGAAAAGCGCAAGCGGGAAGTGTCGAGCGATCGATTTCGCCCCTGTGATGATGGAGAGAGTCAGAGATGCACGATCGTGTTTGTTTGTCTCTGGCCCGCCCACTGTATCTAAAGAGGAAGATAGTGCGAGAAACTGGAGACGTGCCGTATTTGAGAAAAATACAAAACAGATAGAAATAATCGGGTTGTTTTTCTTCTACCTTATTCAGTGGATTATTCATGAAAGTGGTCTGGAGAACGCACGCACGTGGTTGGTACCATTCTCACAGAAAAGATCCCTTTAAGAAGACCGCTCTCTTCTTTTGATCTCAGTGGAAAACATCTTAATGAGGATTCACACGCAGAGAAACAGACTGACTCTTGGACCTTTGTCCAGATTAAGCGAGTCTTGCATTCTCCGCTCAGCAACCAGCACTGGACTGGGGAGAGTAGAGTCTGGTTTGCCTCCATCTCCATCAATATCAGACCCAACAACTAACTGCAGCTTTAGCCAGTCGAAAATTACCGTCATTACGCGGAAGTAGGCCAGCATTATTAGACTAGGGACTAACAGAATAAAACCAAGCCCCAGTCCGTTCATATTGTCTCAGCTGATTGAAAACGCTTGTCAAAAAACTAGCCCCACTTAATTGATTAGGTCGCAATCGGTTATTTAAATGACGGACATAGACCGGTTCGGCTTACAGCAGTTCTCGTAGAATTTTCAGTTGATGTTATTAACAGGCTGCTGCTCCAGAGATCAGCTATCACTGCAGACAGGGGTGCTGAGAGTCCTGTGGTATGACACCTGGCCTACTGCTGGAGAAATCTTTCGGCGATAAACCAACAATCAACAGTTTCTATGCGGCTGCCGTACATCCATATCGCAGCGGGGATGGTTTCATTTAGCTTACGAGCTGATTCACTTACGAGTCAAATGGAATCGTCCATGATTCGACCATTATCGCTTTATGCAAGCAAACGATTGGTCGTACAGAAATCATTAGCCAATTCATTCAGCAAACGGGGGCTTTCTGTGGCAGTTAATGAGCTATCGTCGCCGCTATGGCAGCCGAATTAGTGAATCGACGGTGCAAAAGAACAAACTGGTAAATGGAGCTGCGGAATCGAACATGAGATACAACAGGCTGCTGCTCTCCTGCATGTCGGTCGGTGGCTGGTCCTAGCAGTTAGCTCGACTGCGCTGTCTCTGTTTGTCCGCTCGTGGAGGAGGTCTCCCTGTCTGTCCGTCTGTCGGGACGATAAAAACAGACACACACACTCATGGATGAAACAAGTAGCAGCAACTTCACCCAACTCTCCAATGGTAAGTTCCTCCCCCATCACTCGACTACCCGGGTGTGCAATTGTAGTCTCTCTGCACGAACGAGTGTGGGCTTATTTTACGTGCGTGTGAACCTCAAAGAAATCAATCAGAATGTCTGTTTTATTACTAATTACGGAAACTAATGAAATAGGTAATTTGTTTATTCCTTTCTTGTAGGTATTTTGGTAACGGCTGCGTGTGCGCTTTCATGTGTTCATGCATCAAATTCATCTACCTTTTCATTCTAACTGTCTCTCCTGGAAATGACGACAGCTGACTGTCCTCTCGGAACATTACATTCACACTAACGGATTTTCCATCTTTTATTTAACTGTTAGTTTCAGATCTGTTTCTTTACTTCTGTTGTCATGGTGATATTTGGAGAAAATAATTGGCAATGCATCACCACAAGGCTTGTTTTTAACTTCCTGCGACAAATGAAAAGACAGTGAGTGGGTGGTGTCACTGGCTGTGGACAGGGATGAGGATAGAACTGTGGGGAGACAGGGATATTAACGGCTTGTGAACATTAAAGCGATGTAAAACTTGTGGTTCAATAAAATTCTCGTGCATTTTTTAAGTAAATAAAATAGAAAGAATTTCTGCCGAAAAACTTTCTGTTAATTTCTGAGCGAACAACAGATAGGGAGAAGTGTGTACCATAGTATCTAGTGTGGTCACCCGGAGAGTTTATGCACCCCAGCAGTTATTCAGACGTGAAGTGAAAATGAAAGGTACGGTATATCGAAAGTACGCGCCGATGAAGAGTTGTTGTTCCTGAACTGAGGGAGTACAGCCGTCCGGATGGATGTGTCCGGTCGGGTAACAGGGGCCGTCTACTGCGGTAAAAACACCACCTCGGAAGCATTTAGCTACCCGATCACTTACACCGGCCCTATCCTTTCCATTCTAACAGGTACCGAAGACCAGTTACCTCTGGCCCCTAAGGGAGCAGTGCCGGATGAGGATACCGCCATGTCCCGAGTGAAATCGTGTGGGGGCTGCGGCGGTCGGATCATGGACAAGTTCCTGCTGCACGCCCTTGACCGGTACTGGCACACGGGCTGTCTCAAATGTGCGTGCTGCGAGGCTCCCCTGGGAGAGATCGGCTCATCGTGCTTTACAAAAGTCGGAATGATTCTGTGCCGAAACGACTACATCAGGTATGTAAGCCAACCCTTCTTCTATATAACTGTGTGTATCATGTCGGGTAGGCGAGAACTGATTTCAGCTAAGCAGGACGGACCCCAGCGGCTCGCACCGTACAGCGAGAATCCCCCCCCCCCCCGCCGTTCAGCTGCTTTATTTCCGACAGCTCTCGGACCAGAGACGTACGCGAACAGACGGCCCGCTGTCGTCGTATTCGAGTGTGTGGCCTGATCTCTGTGCCCACTGAAGGCGACGAGGGGACCATGGGGACCATGCGACGTGGTTATTCCGGATGGATGTGTGTCACTCGAGATATTTAAAAATCTCTTTACGCGCGAGCGTTCATTCTAGTGCTGTACAGAACTCAAGAGGGAAAAATCGAAAGGTCATTTTCTGAAGAAAGACCAGGTAAAAGCCCGAAACCACTCCGAGACACCTGTAGCCGATTAGCTTGTATTAAACACCTGCATCTATTTTTCTACAAGTTGGACCGCGTTAACTCGCCTGCAGCTAAAACCAGCGAATTACCGCGTATTAGCCGGCATCCATGCGATTGTTTGGCTCTGTGGATAGTTGGGATTAAAGCTTATCCTGTATGATTTAGTCGGAGTTTAAAATTAATACTGATAACTAAAAAACAAAGCATGTATATTGTTAGTTTTAATAATTTAACCTTAGAATAAATGGATTTATATATGAACATTGGAGAATCAACAAATTATTGCCTTTCCCCAGGATTTTTTCTTAACTAGTTGATTCCCAGGTAACCTAATAATTTCCCGTATCCTTTTTTCCATTGTTTCTGTGATGTTCTAACTTACAAAGCTGCCAAGAGCAATAGACCAATAATTTACACCAGTTTCTATCTGTTGTTCCGTAACCAGTTCTGCTGACTTGAGCGAGTCATCTATCTTCTATACATAGCTGACTTCCTCTCTCTCTCTCTCTTTCCGGGGCGGACTTTCTTAAGGGATCATAAAGCCGCGACTTGTTTATTAAACAACATATTGTTTGTGTTTGTTAACGGGTAGAAAGGTTAGTAAAAGGAAGCAATTTTCACGTTTAAACCGGTTTTGAAAAGTGTTCAGTTATGAAGCTTTTATAGGTATTTCGATAAGCAAGTGCGTGTATAACGGTTTATTTGGCTGGCGAGGTGGGAGTAATTTCCGAGACTAGAATTTTAGAAACGACTGCAGAAACTTATGTTTTTAAACTAAATACTAGTATTCCTTGTATGTTACATGTAAAAATGCCTTTTTGATATAATAGAGCCGATTATTCTTTCGATATCTGTAGGGCTCCTGTCGTTAGCTTTTCTATGGTGGCTGCAACTAAAGAATATTATGTTGACAAAACACATAAATGATAAATCAGAAACGAAATCAATCCCTTAATTCCGCAGCAGAGATCAATGGTGTAATTACATTATTTTAGGTGATACAGTGATTTGGTCAGACGGTGAGCGATCAAACTAACAAATATATATATATAAACTAATAAATAAATATAGTATTGAAATAGAATCAAATATGAAACACAAGTAAATGAGGGACAATTAACTAATACGATGCTGACTGTTTGCCTGCTGCATGCATGCACTTTAGTTGCATAAAGGACAATGATTTCTTCTTTCTTCTTAGATCGAGTTCTTAGTGTTGCTTTAACTTCACCAGTTAACCACACTTTCTGAAATCCAGCTAGACAGATTGTGATGCGGACAGTAACTCAAAACGATGCAGCAATCAAAGAACCTGTCCTGCTCTTAAGAGGGAGATGCTTTTCTGTGAAGATGAGAGGGGAGGGTAAAGGAATTTAATTAGAAGCTATGTATAACATTTTACAAAGCCCTACAAAACAAACAAACAACTACATAATGGCGTGTATTCCCAACAAAGAGAATAAAGTGAGGCGAGCCGTTCTCTGGGACGGTATATTGACGTGGAAACTCAGCACAGAGGATATGGTGTTTTTATCTGCACCCAGACTCACTTTACCTGACTTGTTTGTTCTAAAACACCTGGCCGAGTGACTCGCTGTGTTTTAAATTGGACTCTTGAATAAATGTCCACAGCGATACTAATTTTAGACTAGTTAAGTTTGAAATTATCAAGATCTATAATAAATAATAATAATAATAATAATAATAATAAAATAATAATAATAATAATAATAATACAGGTGATACAGATGATGATGTTCTAACCATCAGGATTCAGAGAGAATTTACATAGTCGCAGCGCAACAGCATTTAATTAAAATGTTAAATTGCTCGCACAGTTATTATTATTATTATTATTATTATTATTATACTATTGTATTCATTCCATAGAAAAATTTACAAATGCGTTTCTACTGTCCTTCTACTACCGTCCTCTTTTGTTTTTATTTGGCCACCTGGTCATTACCAGCCTCTACCCATTTACAGTATCCCATTATTGTCACCCATCCCTGAGACACCGAAATCCATGATGTCGAACAGTCATTTATTTCCCAGCGCTGATTGTACTGTTGTCTTTCTCCGAACAACTCACGAATACCATTCCATTACTGAAACAAGAATCTATGGGAGATATAAATTTCTAACGACAACTTGCATTCGTTCCCTGTTTGTCTAACGTTTACACATAAAACTATCACACACTTAGTATATTTTCAGTGAGGTTTTAGTTTATAAAGCCAGACTAACACTGTTTAAGACTGATAGAGAGTACAGATGTGAAAGTGAAACTACTGACATTGTACATGCGACCGCAGGAGATTTTTGTAAGCAGGTGCTTTAAATCGCCCCCCGGTCTGTCATAAACTGAGTCAATTTTACATACAATTTGTTTTTGTTGTTTTTTCCCCTTAAAAATCAACCATTACAGAGATTATGGGTATTGTAAACAATGCTTGTGTGTTTATAGATGTGCGATGTGTTTTAATTCAATAAAACAAAAAATAAATACATTTTTCCCAACTAAAACCAGGCGACTTTTAAAAAACTAAGGAACACTTGTGGAAAGACAGCACTTTAAGGGTAAATAATGATGAAAGTTTGTTAGAACACCAAGGATAATGATAGAAAAAGGAAGTTATTTAATTGCAGTAGTACCTTGTAGAAGTGATCCGCTCAGCTCGTTAACAGTTTGTCACCTGCCGACGGGACGCTTAAAATTCCAAAGAAAACTAACTGTATTGTGCTGCTGTTCCAAACGAGGAGGGACTCCGCTGGTCGTATAAAAGCTAGAGTCTAAGCAAACTTAATTCGTCTTCATGTAATTTTTGCTGGCGTTTTCTTCGAAATATCGAGGAAATCTTCTTTTCAACTTTTTTTCCCAGTGTGAAAGTGAGCATTTCCCTTTCTCCTCTGGCCCCGTATCCGAGAAGGAACTCCCACCGACGAATTCGAGACCCCCCCTGCCCTGACCATCTCCTGCAGATGGCTGCATCGGTTAATTTTTCTACACGATACATCTTATAAAAAATCACAAAATAAACTGCTATTTTATGAGAAATACATATATACAAACAGTAACATATTTTAAAAACTTTGCATTTTCTTTTCCACATTGTTAGAAAGTCTCTCCGTATGATGTATAACGCTCAAGTTAATTTTTGGAATACTCAGTATAGAAAATCAAACAACAACGAAAATTCCATGTGGAAAGAAATGAGAATTATATCTATATTATAAATATATAATTGTCATTTCTTTCTACAATTTTAAGCACTTAGAAGTTTTTAAATACAATTTTTTAGAACTTTTTACATTTGGGATTTCTTGTTTTTCTTTCCCTTACTGATACGCTTGAGTGATCTAAAAGTTAATTCTATGAAATACATTATACCTACCAGCATTAAAGAGCTGATGATATCATGTTGGTTCTATATTTGTTATGATTTGGAAATTTTCTGATGGAGATTAAAACTGGTTACTTATGTTTATATATGCATGTAATGTTTCTGCTTCTTTTGTATTTTAAAACCTGTTAAGACGCTTTTGACGACCACCAGTGGCTTCTGTGCTTTGGCTCGTGGATCTCTTGCAAAGGCTGGCAACGCTAACACATTTCGGCGATTATAAATGTGTTTTCAGTAGGATGAGAATATTTGGCGGGATTTTAAAATACTTTTCAGCAGAAAATTCGACATAAAATCTGCGCAGGCAAGAATTGTTCGCGAGAGATGCGTTTGAGTTTAGACAGAGTACGAGTCCCTCCCTCTCTGTTGGCTCGAAAAACTGTGCAATAATAACGTTGCCACGGTAACGAAATAAACGTTTTCCGAAAAACTTTCGCCGGAAAAAATACTATTTCACAACATCCCCGACTGATTCCTTACACATTTCTTTTTTGTTTTAATGACTTTTACTTTCATGCAATACATACATTTTCTCTTGTATGATGAATGGTGTCGTCACGTGTCTTGTTTAACGCTCTCTTCGAACATCGTCGGATAATCCGTATAATTCGGCAGCTGATATCCAAGTAAATTAGTTAACTGTAATCATAAATCCCTTCGTAACCCCCCTATTCTAGTGCTGTTTAATTCTAGGCCAAACCGCTTTACATTTCTAAACCAAATATTGACTTCATAACCCGTCTAATTGTGATAATAGTGTGGCTGGGGTTGTTTGTTTATCTCACTTGTTACAGATGGTGGGTGGGCATTGCTGCTTGAACTTTAACCTCGCTGGAAGACAACGAGTGAAAGGAAGATCACTTAAGATCGAAAACAGACGGAAGTAAATTCGTGACATTTCCATCACAATTTCAATGAGTGATCTTTAGAGTAATTGATCCATGCCGTTCTACCTCCACTTATATCCAGCCAGAAGGCTTTACGGTCTATTATTATACGAAGTAGCGGCTGTACTACGTTAAAATGACTCTGTAACAACATACGGCTTTAATGATGATGATTGCCGTCATATATCAGGTGCTCCCGTCCCAGGGTTGTCAGGTGGCACAGCCAGTCGCTTGATAAATCGATTCAGCCACAGAATGGTTTCACTCCATTACCCAGGCAACAAAGTAGCTTCCATGTAGACACGGCTCCTGCACATACAGTCCCCTTTTTTCCGACTGTCTTCACGTGGTCCGGCTTGTTCGTCACGACGCTTATCAGTACCATACAGAAATAGGCTACGGTTTCTCTTTCCCTATCGTCGTTTGCACCCTGACGTCTCACTCTTGGTGCCATCACACTGTTATTTTACTAACACATTAACAGAAACATTAGAATCAATCACTGAGGTAAAAAACAAACTTTTTACCACATCCTCGGCTGTACATGTTTAAATGTTTTTAGTTCTGAGTAAATCCTCTTTTAATCCGGACTTCTCTTTGTTTGATCATCTTATCGCCAGATCTGAAAGCCCTCACCTGGCGATATGTATTTATAATTTATTTTTACTACGTTTTATTCCGTAATAAATTTCTCCATACATTTTAAAAGTAACCTCAAAGTTATTTCTCAATGGGAATAAAAATGATCTTTATTAAAAGTTGCGCCTTAAGTTTTTACTCTGAAAATCTGTTAATACTGCTGAACTGGAAAGATAGCACTCTCTTCAAAATTATTATTCAGAGGGCTATATCAAACCAGAGCTCTGTTCGCGGGAACGGAGCATGTTTCTGTTTAGCCCATGACAACGGTTTCCGCGATAAATATTTCACGACCTTATGCACGCTATCTGTTCCCTTCTATAATTCATTGGAAAGAAGATCTGGGTTTGATAGGAGTCAATGATCAACGCAAAATCCCATAAATAATTAAAACGTTCAGAATTATGAATTGTTTAATGTCGTCTATTACTAAAGTGGGAGAATTTTATTACAGTTTCATGGGATAAATGTAAATTTCGTCCAATAATGGAAAAAACTTTGAAATTTCCTGGTTTTGTGTAAAACACGTCAGTAAGACATTTCCTTTGTTCTAATCAGAGTGATAATTAAACCAGTTAGATATTTAACAATAACAATGTTAGATGTGACCATGGAGCAGGGCAGAAGAATAAGGTGTCTCTCTCCCCCTTAACTACGCTGTGCTGTTAGTACATGGGTAGAGGCACTTAAAATACCAAGATTTTAAAATACTGAATTAAAATGTTTTTTCTGTTAAAGATGATTGTTATCTCGTTCGACCGATGTAGTGATGTAGTGGATTGTACACGCCGGCATACGTCAGATTCGATGCCTTTAAAACAATTTCACGACCCGTGGGTCTTCGATGGGGAGTAAACATTTGACTGTGGATTGTAATTTCAGCGCTCAGTGCGCCATCTATTTTTATCGGCAGTTACAATTTCTGAGCGCGGGATACTTAAATGGAATTTTAAATATTTCACAGATACATTACAAATTATCAATAATTATTATTTAAGAACACAGATCGCAGTGTAACAGGATCTGAAACCAAAATTTAATCCCAGAAATGGTCACCTCACTGTAAACTGGGTCAGCAGCTAGCTCTTATAAAGCCTGAATGTCCGCCGTTACACTCTACCGCCGTCGGCTAGAATTTTCTCTGAAGAGCTGTAATTAATCTATCATCAGTTCCTGGGTGTTAGTTGGTTCATTGCGTCTTTTGTTTTTGTTTTGTTTCTTCAACATCCATCAGTTAAAGGGGCTTTACACAGATTTTACTATATGTACATACACACACATTTCAACATGGCGTACCGGATATGACGTCACAATCCAGCAATTCGCCGCCAAACGTGGGCCGTACTGTTAGATTTTCAATACATATGCAAATGTAGATCAATAAATAAGTATCTGTGGTGCCAAATGGTGAGTGAGCAGCTTTATAATAAAGTTCACTCAATGACATAATGACAAGAATTCAGCCACGTCTTCACAAAGTTATGACATCTACCTTTTTTGCCTAAAAAGAAATATATTTATATGGCAAACAAGATTCCGCTCTGAGAGGTTCTATTTAAACTGATTTCAGTTGACATTATAGCGAAGGTAAAATTAATTGTAATGGAAAGGTGTTGAACTTTAGTGATGTCGGACCAACAGCCTGTTAATATCTAAGCAAATTTATAGATCCGCGTTCTGGCCCGAGGTGTTGGGCTACAAATAAAGCGCGTGTTGGGGACATTTCACACGTCTTAATTTTGGCTGGTGTTTGGGAAAAACCCCACCACTGCCTCCGTGCGTTCGCCAGCCAAGTAGAAATGCGGAGCAGCCTGGCTTGCGTCTCCACAGAATCATGCACGTATGGAGGTTCAAGTGTGATGCGACGTTATGTTGGACTGAATGCCATCACAACATCAAAAGAAAGGTTGTGGCGCGCCTGCGGGGCCCTGTGTAATCGATGCCTGTTCCGATAACCTTTCTGGCACGTCTCTTCACGGATCAGTGCGCACGCAAAGCGTGGAGCTGTGGAGAGCGTTCTTTTTAAAGAACTTTCCAAGTCTGGCGGCCGTTCAAGTGGGTTTGTGATTAAATGAACTTTTGTTTTTCTCCCACAGCTACACAACCTTCAGCACTCGATGAACAGTTTGTTTATTTTAGAAAGAAAACACGACAACAAACAGAATTGTTGATAAGAATTCTAAGATTGAAAAACTGATTCCCAGATTTTATTGATAGTTTTACACAGGGATTTGTTCTGCTCAAGTTATGCGAGATAAAACAACAATAAAGACACTGGAAAGACTTTATTCTAACAGAAATTCATTTTCTAAACTTATGGAACTGCTGCAGAGATTTATACAAAACAAGTTACAGACCTTCCTTCATATAGTTCAAGGATGAGAGAGAGAGAGAGAGAGAGAGAATGAGAGAGAGAGAGAGAGATGAGAGAGAGAGAGAGAGAGAGAGAGAGAGGGGAGAGATAGAGAGAGAGAGAGAGAGAGAGAGAGAGAGAGAGGAGAGAGGAGAGAGAGTAGAGAGAGAGAGCGAGAGAGAGAGAGAGAGAGCAGAGAGAGACAGAGGAGAAGAGAGAGAGTGCAGGTAGAGAGAGAGGAGCTAGGAGAGCGGAGAGAGAGAGGAGAGAGAGAGAGAGAGATGAGAGAGAGGAGAGAGAGAGAGAGAGGAGAGTGAGAGAGGAGAGGAGAGAGAGGGGGTAGAGAGAGAGAGGAGAGAGAGAGAGAGAGAGAGAGAGAGAGAGAGAGAGGGGGTGGGGTAGAGAGAGAGAGAGGAGAGAGAGAGAGATGAGAGCGGTAGAGAGAGAGAGAGATTGAGAGCGACGAGAGAGAGATGAGATTTATTTTGCTTTCCTAATTCCAGAGTTAGTTAGGTTCGTCTTGGAATAATCCCAAACATAAATCTGAGATAACCCCCTGTCTTCTGTTAAATTGGCTACTGCTCAGGATAACTTTTCACGACGGTGACGTGCAGCTGCCGCTTCGTCCTGGAGGCTGCTGCTGGCTGGCAAGAAATCTCAGACTATTTCAGGTGTCCAGAGCGGTAACACGACGCTAACGGTCTGTGCTCTCCTCTGCCTATTGTAACAAACATCGTTGTTCTGTTTCAGCCTTCTTCTCAACCGTTCTGAAGTCAGGAACTGTAAATTATTTTTAAGGGTTTGGCCACAATGAGCTTCCCGTCACAACTAACCTTAACCATCGTAGAAACGTCAACAAAGCGTTGATCTGACTTGGCTGGTGCGTGAAAACAGCCCCCATATTTCTTGACTTTTGGATACGGGTTTTAGTCAAAGATGAACAATGATCTTCCCACGGTCAGCTTGATTTCATAGCTCTGCAAACAGAAAACTGTTTTGGAGACGAAGTAAACTTGCTGCCGCCATGATCATATGACCAGTCTTTGCAACCTTTTCTGTCTGTTTTACAAAGACGAGGTACAACCAGAGCGATGAGCACGTACACCCTAAAAATGTTGGTGAGCGGCTTAAATCGTTTTCTTTAAACTCATCAGTTGTATAAATCAGGTTTCCTCTATTCTAAAGAAAGAAAACGAAGTGAGAAGCTTATCGGCCGAATTTCTTGCAAAATAATTAAGGAGTTACAAAGATTTTGTAAGAATTTAATTGTTTCTGTTTTCAAAAGAGTCAAAATATATTTTCTTTGATAAACAATTTTTTAAAGATTAATAGTCACTATGAGTAAATAAAATACAATAAATAAAGAAAAATACACTATTTAACAACAGCACCACCAAAAAATACTGCATGCACTCGATAGTACAGATGTAGAAACTGAAGTAAAATATGGTCGTCCGATACGGGAAAATAATTTATTTTGAGCAATTCTGGCTATATTTTGTATATCAATCAGTTAAATATAAACGTGCTGAACATTATCAGATATATGGCTAATTTCCCCATTCAAATCGTCCTTGAAACAGAGTTGCTATAACACGGTCCTACAGTTTTCACCTGGCAACACAACTCTCTTGGTAATTGGACGACTTTCTTGGCGACGATACTCTAGTTGTATTTGGTCATCTTTTAAAATTCATTGTATCGAACCAATCAGAATAAATTGGTACAAATTTTATTAGAAACAACAAGAAAAACCGGCGACATTTTAGAGGAATTATTTTCGTAATTTTTCAAGACCTCAGACACAGATTCAGTTTGCACGTTTTGACTTAATTACTGGACACGAGCTTCCGATTTCTTTCCAAATGTTCACTCTTTTCCACCAGCTGCTGTTAGCATAATCACCATTTAACACTGATTAGTTCGATAATTCGACGATTTTTAATTTTACAGTTAACTTATTGGAGCTGTGCAAAACTCTTCATTAAAAACAGGTCTTCATAATTGGGGAGTGATTGACATAAAAATAGGGTCGACAACAGCTTGACAGAATTGACACTTCGATCTTTGTTAGTTCACGATAATGGGAACTGCAGGCGAGCCAGCCTTTATCGATATTTGTCAAAATCATTTATTCTATGCTGAACTGATCATTAAAGTAGCAACAACAACAAACAAAAAAAAAGCCTTTTATACTCAGTGTTCAAGCGAGCTTACTCGTGCAGCTGTCTTCTACATAGATCCGATGGGTTTTGCCTCATCTGCTCAGGTGAATAAATCTGTTTAGTTAGCTTTGTCTGGACCACGATTCCGTGACAATAAACTGTGACGTCATTCAACCTTTAACTAGACGGTTTATGGTCAGATTTATAGCCAAGATTTCAAATTTTTTTGACAATAGGGGGTACTCTAACAGAAAATTTGCTATTCTAGTCCTAGTCGAAGTACCTAAGCTATGAATCGGACGTTCCTATTAAGCACTGTTAAATTTCATTTTTTTGTTTTCAGTCACTTTTAAATTGGGAATTTTATAATTTCTTACAACTTAGCGTGCATCTCTTTCCTCTCACCCACGGGTTTTCTCTATAATCAAACCTCTTTCTTCCACGCCAGAAAAAAACTTGATATTAAAAGAAATCCTTTTCGCAATGAACATTTTTTTTCCTAAATCTTTGTTATTAAATTTTATTTCGTATTCCAATAAGAAAGAGTACATTTCTCACTTTTTGTTTTGTTCATCGATCGTATTTACTGAACAAAATCAAAGGTTTCCATGTGTTTAAAATTCTAATATATTCAAAGAAACAAGAAAAAAGTACTTACGTGCTGATTTCTTACTGATTTAAACCACCAGTTGTTCAAATTTTCTTCTTTGAACGAGTGGGCATTGATACTGCATTCACCGAAATTGTTTCAATCTAAACTATACGCATGCGTAACAAGTAACAAACACCGAGTTAGCTTACAACAACTGCACCTCCCAGCTTAATTAAATCGTGTCAACATTCTAGGAGTCGATCGCAGCTTTTGAAATTCGGAATTCCTTGGTTTATGTTGATTGAGTAAATAATTTCTCTATCTGAAGATATCCGGTTTCACTAGTCTGTAGACAACCTCCATTTGACATCTGGACTTTAGTTTTAGATTATTTTAATTAAAGATCTTTTCTGCTCTTCATCCTCTGCAGTCATGGCAACGGCGACGACCCGTGATGCTATATAGACGGGGCTGCCTAGATAGAAAGCAAATAAAAGGTATTTAAAAATCTACAATAAAGTTGTCCAGGCAATATTAAGTTATTATTTCTAAGATATGTATCGTTAGGATACAGTTTTTAACAAATTCTGAAGGTATTGGGTTATGTGAAGTTTTAATAGTCTGGTATCGCCGCATCCTCTGTAAGGCTAGCCATTGGGACTGCGGGTGTTCTTGCAAACCCATGGCCACATATCTAACCTGGTTAACAAATAACTCGTCTCCTTTACCCTGTAACGTCACAAACTTTAGTCCTTGTCTAAACGTTTTGCCTTTTGGTGTAGTGTACAGTGTGTGTGTGTGTAGATCTTCGAAGAGAAGGGAATGGGCGGAGAGGTCTAAACCTCTAGTGGAGCAAGCTGGGCATGTTGGAGCAAATCTCTGTTAGAGTGATCGCTCCAATCGCAAGTAGTAGAAAGAGGTCAGAAAACAGCTAATCGAAGATCATATCTGCGGTAATTCTCAACATAACGAATGGATCTCAGTTGTTTAGAGAGAAATTAACTTGGCATAGAACATTTTTTTAAGTGAGTTGAAGTTCACCCATCATATTATTCTGTAAGTTCAGTGCTTCAAACATATTCTAGTCACTACGCGACCAGCTTCCCCATTGAGTGGTTGCAGCCGCAGTCTATCACCGCACTTTCTTTGTAGGTTATAATCACCAAACTACACAAAGACAGGTCAGGGAGATAGAAACTACTGATAGTTGGTCTTATTTGAGAACAGGCTGTTTAGAATAAGGAATTTATTTATACACTGACTAATCAAAAACAACAAAAAGAGAACTTTTTCACTAGGAAGAACGACAGTGTTTGCTAATCGAATGAAAATTACTTTTTTTGTTTAAATTGAATTTAATCCGTATTATAGTAATTTTCCCAAAAACAAAATTATCAATGACGGAAACGGAAACAGTTAGACATATTTGCGCGAGATGGAATAAAATTTCGTGGCTGGGTAACTTTCGTTGTGTGACGTGGGGAAAGTTTTGTTGACTGTCAGTTATGAGATGAGATGAGATAATTCCGACAAATAAGTGATACTCATCTAATGATCGGTCAGGATATTTATACTGGATGCGTCAACTGACAAAGGGTGACGCTAGTGACGGTAACGGAATATAATCGCGTCTTTCGACCAACAGCAAGAAAATTTTTTTGATACGTGGTAGACGGTCATTATACACGGACTTAACACTGAAGACATTTGCATCTGTCTCTCTCTCTCTAAGACGCAGCGTAACCGACTGCCAACCTGGTAAGAGGATAAGTACAGTAAATATCTAGAAAGAATAGCTGCTGTGTTGGTAAAAGTAGACGGAAAGTAAAACAAGATGGAGGAGGAGAGCCCGTCTCTCTCTCTGTATACTACATCTAAAATGGCGTTAGGGGAAGATTGCAACAGAAACTTAGTTTGTTGCAAATTTTAACGTCTTCTTAATAGATGCAAATAACGTAAAATTAATAAACCAGATTTTTTAAATGCCTGATAAACAATATTTATCTTGTTCTTCTTTGAACTTGCGATGTTCGCCTGACTAATTCATTTAAGTTCTGTTTTTTTCCCCGCCTCTTGATTTACTTTTTAGTGAAAACCATTTAATTTAGCTTCTGATGGCAGAAAGAAAAGAAGGAAGAACGGAGAACTGATTGCTACGTGAACTACACTGACGAGCAAAAGTGAAAGCTAGCTAAAATAAACCTGATTTTATCGGACAGACCGCTCTATTCTAGACCTACAAGCTTTTTTAAAGTATCGTTCTAATTGTCATTCATTTTCTATTCGTTCTCTGAAGTCAGATGTTAGAACTCAGAAGTACACATGATAAGCCTCGTCTCTTTGTAATCCCCTTCATTTTGGCTACTCCCGAACACTCGTCTTGACTGTATTGGAAAGCATTTTGCTGAAATCGGATTTAGACTAGGAGAGTCTTTTTAAACAAGTTGTTTGTTCTTCCAGTGACTGAAGAAACACGATTAGCAATGCAAAATCTTCAGCATAACTACTGATGCTAAAGTTGGTATTACCGATCTGCCATTAATTTTGAAATGACGCTGTAGAATACAGAAGTGGATACAAAAGACTGACTATTGGTATACTCTTATTACAATCAGTAGAAAGAAATGTGTAGCGTGATAAACATTACTACTTATTACTGACCGATTAAGTGAATGACTTATTTCTAAATTAATGACTCACTGATCGACCAACTAGCTTACTGACTGACAATAATTGACTTTATAACTAATCTAAGTAAATGACTGGCTTAATGATTAAGTCAGTGACTTGATTTTTAATGGCTAGCTAAACAAGTCAATTAATGTCTGACTAACTTAATGAGTGACTAACTGACTAGCCTAATGACTAATCTAATGATGATTTTGACTGCCTGACTGCCCAACTTAATGAAGCATTGATATAAATATTAAAAGATACGTTTACTGCTGGCTGCAATAAAAGTAGATTTTACCACATATTCACGTCATGTGTATACAAACAATGCGATCTTAGTGGCGAGCAAAAATAAATTAACCTTTCTTATTATTTATCAATTAATTTACTTATTTTAAACAGCATAATTGAAACACGGTTAATTTAGTGCCTGACGATGATTCTTGATTTGTATGGAAACAAAAGAAATTATCTGTCTCTTAATCTGAGAAAGAAAAAAAAGAAAAAATTTGCCTCCGGGGAAGCATTGGAATAGAGAGGGCGGCAGGGTCTTTGGTGCTTTGTAAAAATCTCTGTTTAGCTGCTGGTCTCTTGAAGTCATTAGTTGACGACTACTGGACCACCTGCGTCCGAGTCTTCTCTGCTCTTTGTCTGTTTATGGTGTTGTTTTTATACATCAGACTTATTCCGTACGCTAGTTTATTTCATGTAGATGCACGGCACAAGTAATTAATTTCCAAGTTTCTGAGAACTCGGGTCAAAGTCGATAAAGCCAGAACGGTTATTCACCAGTTTTATCGGCCGTTTGATCATAAGATAAAGAGAAAGAAGCAGCATGGATGCTGTAACTACCTGAGTTATCTTTTTCATTCACCTGTTTATGTGCTGTTTTACATACAAAACCGGAACCGTGTCTCAGGTGCTAACTTTTGTTTGCCGACATATTCGACTCACCAAGAAGGGGAATGATGATTGTTCGTTAGAAGATGGAGCAGGAAAATCTACGTAAATAATAATTAACTGTTCACCCTTTTAACAGCTGTTCTGGCGCTTCCCTGTCTATTTATTTTCAATCGTTTTGTTTACTTCCTATGCATGTATGTGTACTAGGTAAATATTATAGCAAAGTTTAAATCAAGTTTTAATTGTAGTGATTTTCTGCAAATGTGGTTCATTTCTCATGTCTATCTCTGTCGACACCTTTTCCTCTCTATGCATCTTTTTTCAATGATTTGTTCTCTAACAAATTTTGGGAGTGTAAAAGCATCCACATGTTTAACATATCGCTGATTATCTTTGCTTTTTTAAAGAACTGACTTCAGTTATAATACTTTTTAAAGCATGTTTTCATTTGAGTAGTAGAAACACTTTCCCTTCTTAAATATAGAAAGGAGTCGCGTGAAGAAAGAGAAAATGCACTAATTTTCAAAAGTTAAAAACCAAACAAAAATATTTCTAAAATCGTTAAGTTTTATTTGTCTAATGATCAACCTAAATTTATATTCATTTAGCACAACTTTATCAAATAAATATGTAAATGAATTCCATTATTTAAATTATCTTTAGTATAAAGACAAAAATACTTACTTGTGTTCATATGAGTTTTGGCTCTCATAAGATATTTGTTTTGAAGGGCAACGTTACAAAAATATGTAGTCGTACTCATTTGGAAGATGCTCTAGGGTAGAGAGCTAATGCTAATACAGAGGCCGGACAGTCAAGATCCAGGTGGAGCAATCACTAAAAGTGAGCAGAAGTGTGATTTCTCAGCTATACAATTTTAAGAGAATGGATATTGTGCCATGGCAAGTTCGTCAAACACGAATCAAAACCTCAGTCAATGAGCAGTGCGTGCCACTTTTGGTTCGCAACACCGACCCAAATTGCTTCTCATCTGCCTGAGGCCACAAAAAGGTTACTACCAGTTCCAATTATATGCAGGAGACTGTCTGAAAGATGGCTCTATGTGAAACTTCAGACGGTCCATGGTGTGTATTCCTTTGAAACACCGCCATAAATAGAAGCGGATGGAACTGGTGCCGTGAACATCTTACTTAGACACTCCCCGACTAAAGCCAAAATCTCTTTAATAATGGTCACTATTAAGTATGTATTTATCTGGAGAGAACGTGAAACACGAAACCAGCTCGCAAACATCATGGAAAGGGATTACTATAGTAGTATTCTGATGGGCTGGGCAGGAATTTCAATGAGTGAGCGTACACTACACGCGCTTCAACCAGGTATACTGATTTCAATGACGTATAGACACTAAAAATGATGGAATAAATCTACATAGGGCACGTGTAGTTGATCGATATCTTCAAGACCAAACCAATACCCATATGATACGGCCAATGCGTTCTCTTGAGCTAAATCCTACTGAGAATGTATTGGATGTTCTATGAAGAGCTATTGCCTCTCTGGGATCCCTTCCAAACTTCTCTGACAAGAAACTGGACTCTATTGCCCACAGCTCTCATTGATAGGGTCAGAGCAGCACGCAGAGTCACTGTATTTTCGTCAGGGGGAACCATGTCCATTACTCACTACCTTTAATTCATTTTTGCATTCTTTATGTTAGAATTCCTTCTTGCTTCCTGATTTTGTCATGCTTACTTTCCTTTACACCCTTATAAATTATTTGTAATTTGCATATTTCTTTGATGAATGCTTTGTTACATAGAAAGAAGGGTTTGTGGGAGTCACCAAGTAACGCATAATAACATCTTTAATTTTAATTATCACATTTGTATCGCTATTCGTCTATACTGATATGAACGTAGTCTATTTGCTGCTAATACTACTACCTGCCAAACACGGTGACCCTTGACTTTTCAACTGAAAGATTATTCAAATGCAAGTTTTAATTTGAAAATGGTAAAAATAAATATATTTTCCTGTCTGTTTTCACGTAAAACCGCTTTCCAAAAGGTTTTTTTAAAAACGTTTTCATCAGTTTGTAGGACTAAAGATAATAGCATTAAAACTGCAAGTAAATACATACTATTAATGGTTTAAGTCAAGTAGCGCTTAATGACCAGGCGCTCGGAGAAGAAAATCCTGTTCATGTGCCTCTCCCAAATTTTTATTCGTAAAAAAAATATTATTTACTGTCAGTGCCCCTAAACTTTAATAATATTACACACTAGTATAGCGTGTAAAATTACATATTCACTTAAGTATATGACATTATCATCTGTTTTTGACATCCCTTGCTAAGCTCTTGCTAAGGACACTGACCAGTCACTCGTTTTCATCCAGTCGGAACCATCTTTACGGCCAGATGCTGATACCACCGGACAACAAACAATAACTTTCCGTCTGCTACTGAGGAATATGTAGGTGTCCTTTATCAAATCGAACAGCTGATTCCAAATCTGGAGTCAGAATTGACCCAGAACATCAGGATTTGTAGTTACAGAAAAATGTCATTTTCAGTCAATGTTTACTAATAAATCAAGCATTTCGCAAAATTGCAAAAAAAAAAAATCCATTTCACAATACAAACATATTGTACAGTAACTGTTATCCATAAGCTTAAACACATTGAACAACATAAGCACATTGTATAAAGCATACATTAACTGTTTTACAAATGCTTTAAGTACTTGATTATACGCTTGTGAATAGCAGTGGTTTGTCTCTGAAGAAACCAACAACAGTCCCCTCATCGTGTTGGAGTTGAATCTCCCCTGATAACGGGTCTCCATTGGCTTTATGTATTGGTGGAACCTTTCCCCGAGCTCATCGCTCACAGCACCAAGGTTGGCTGGGAATAAAATCCAAGTGTGAATGAAGAAATTGCATGCAACTTCAGCGACATAGGGCAACCCATTTCTTCAAAGGCTTTCATTATTTCTTGAACCAACTCGGCACAGTTGTCTGCCTTGTGGTTCCCATGAAGTTGTGGACTACCGGTTTGAAAGCCCCAATGCAGCCAGCTCCAATGGATTAAGCCTTTACTGGAAGATTGGATCGGAAAATAAATCACGAATTTGTGGTCCGACAAATATTCCAGCCTTCAACTTGGCATCGGTTAAAATCGCTCAAATTTTTCTTTCAGATAAAGAAATCCTTCAACACTCATTGCTTTTACAAAGCTCTTTCATTGGGCCCAGCTTTATATGCAGTGGTGGAAGAAGTATTCTTTGTGGACATACCAGTGGCACATGCTGCACACTGAATTTTCCTGGAGTATGGTCTGTTCTGATGGCCATTCTTTCACCCTATAGTGATTTGTATCGTCTCAGCTATTCCACAAGCACAAGAAGCACACGTGTGTACATGTAAGCAGGCAACAGGCAACACGTGTTTTCTCCTGCGTAACACAGTACTAAAAAGAACACTTAAAATATATAGCATCAGATTTACATTTATTATTGTAATTAAAAATCCTTATATGTTGGGTTAATTCTGATTACAGATTTGAAAACAGCATACTCGAATTAGTCTAAGACACGTACTAAACCTCAGTAGCAAATTGGTTGTTGTCCAGCTCAAAAGCCCAAATATTTCAGCATTTTATTATTATTATTATTATTATTTAGTATTATTATTATTATTATGATTATTATTATGATTATTATTATTATTATTATTATTAGTATTATTATTATTATTATTATTATTATTATATTATTATTATTATTATTATTATTAGTATTATTATTATTAATTATTATTATATTATTATTAGATTATTATTATTATTATTATTATTATTATTATTATTAAAAGAGTTGACTTAAAATAAAACACAAACGTGTTTGTTTAATAAAGTTAATATTTTGTGACTGAAGAGAATAGACGTAAGACTGACCGTTTTGCTTGATTCAGGTCAATTTAATTAATAAACATTTATGCGAGCTGAGCTCAGTTTACAGTTTTCTGCAGTTAGAAAACTTAATGGTGATAAAATTCTAGGTTAAGCAATTTCAGGTGTTAAAGAAAAACAATTTTGGAGTTTAAAATAGCTAAGGCTAAAAGTAAAACAAGCAAACAAGTAGAATAGACGAGCCATGGTTAGTTTAGCGCATTGTCTTTATTGAATAACACAAGATCAGAATGGTTAACCAAACGTATCTGACAAGGAAGATTATTTTGGCTGATTGCAATTCTTTTGGATAACATCGAACACTTGTCAAGAAACGTGTTCGTGTAACAAGGTAGAAACACCCGCAGTTCGAACAGAAGCTAAATAACTGGGGCAGGTTCTCGCAGATTTCCACAGCAAAGCGTCACATTGAATCTGGGTGAAGTTTTAATTGTTTTATTTTCGCAGCCCGTCACAAGAACCCGGCTTCACTTCAGTGATTAACGAATCCACTTGTCCAAGAAACGCTGCAGTCCGCTTCGGCCGCCTTACGTGTTCCATCCAATTGATCCCTAATTATAGTCTCTTACTTTCTTTGAAATAGCCTCTCGCTTCACTTGACGGAATCTTAAGCAATCAGCTGGGTTCGAAGAGGAGAGGCTGCGACGCCATTAACAGGACTGCGGCTGAAGCAGAATCACTGCTCGTTTCAACGTCATACTCGCCTACCGACCGATGTCTGCTGGCGACGTAGACATGACGCCATCTGTAAGAGACGAGCGGTCGTCGGTCTAGATTTTTAAATGGTACAAATAAATCAATAAACAAAGGTGATAATTTTGGTAACAAGCTATAAATGTGTTCTATGAACATCAAAAACGGAAAAATTGTGCCGAGTTCAGTTTTGTGACCCTATAAATCGATGGATGTTGTGATCTTTCCAATGTTTCACCGGACTGTCGTTTGGCGGGGTGTGGTTTAGAGGCACCACGACGAGCCGAACTTTGGTACAGCAGCACACGGTAGACAGGAAGATAAGATAACACGAAAACCATAGGTGAACCTTCAGAAGCGGTGAAATTCGTAGAAGTCATCACAAGTCTATTACACCTGTGTGCAGAAATAGAGGATTTTATACCATGTGCATCACAGCTCAGCCCACGTAAAGATAGAGAGAAATATTGATGTACGTCCAGTTGACCAATGAGTCATCTTGAAGTCAGCTTGGCGTAAATATCTGCGGACTCCAGAGGACCACGCTCGTATTAAGTGTATCTTTATCACTCACGGCTTGCTTATTTATCTCAGCGTTAAGCTGTTCTGAAAGCTGGACAGAATATTTTTTAGTTAATCAGCTTTTCCTAGTTTTTTACTTTTACAAAGTACCCTCCTGTGTTTCGCCGATCAGTGGCGTATTGGAGACTTACTAGCTTTGCTACTTACGCTAACCCACCAGAAATAATTATTCCGTTATTAAATAATAAAGAAAAGATTAAATAATGGAAGCTTTTTAGTTACAACATGAGGGTATCTGCAGCTCTGAGGATAACTTTACCTTTACAGAAGATCACAGAGATAAGGTGAGTGTTATCTTAAATAATCCTCTGTTCTGAATTTAAATCTCTTGCAATTTGCTTTATCTTTTAATTATTGTTGCGTTTAATATTCAGAAATAAAGACTACATTAATGACGCTGGATAGCCGTCTGTGTTCTCAAGGAATAGCGGATCACAATCTCTGACACTATTCGGTAGATGTTTTAGGGAACACTGACAGCTTTATCATTGTTGACCACTGAAAACAAGTCATGAGTAGAATGACTGCTCCCTATAATTACTGGAATTCGGCATCTGTCTACCCGGGTAATATTTAGCTTCAGCAGACAAAACTTATTTAGCTGAGTACTTTCGTGAAACATCGACGAGTAGAGCAGAGATGTTGGCACATGCAACACGGCTAACTAAGATCTCTTATTAGTGTGCTTTGGAACAAAATTAGAGAAAATTTCACAATATCAAATTGTCTTCATATTATTTCGTTGTAATAAGTAAGAACTAAAAAGAGAAGTCAATGGTTGTATTTAAAAGAGAATAACTTATATGGAAGCTCGCATACGAACAACAAACATTGCATGGAAACCGTCGGCTTGTATGAGTATCAAGAAAGGAGATATCAACTCTGCTTCTATGATTATATTTAGGCCAACAAAACCTTTCGTTACCCGTCCTTTGTCTAGAAACAGCCAACGTATTAACGATGATCGTGATGTTTAAATGCAAAAGCTGGGCCCGTTCAGCAATATTCTGAACAGGATTCCTTTTCTTTACACTACACTCGATTTCATCCTAAAGCTTCTCCATTGGGTCCTAATGCGTGCTCACTGATCTTGAGATATTGCACCACTGCAGCCACACCGTGAATGTTGCTCTGGTAGAAAGCGAGGCAAATGAGGAATGACAAGCTCAGACATATTTTCACTTAACTAGCTGGCATTTAGGATTTCTGGCAGAGTAACGAGGTGAAGCATATAGTCGTCATAAAATACATCCCCAACCTTGACAGATCAAGAAACATTCCCCAAAATGTTTTCCTATTTGTAAACTTGCCCTTGTGTTGCCAAACCGTTCTCTGACCATCCACACAGTAAAGGAGAAACTGACTTTTCTGGACAGCCTGTTAGCCTGTTGTTGGCTTTCTAAAGATTATTCAGCTTAGTGGCGAAAGGACTGTGGTAAAATATTTCATGAATAATTTCCTTGTAGTCTTTTGGAAGCACGTTACGGAATGTTTCCTGTGCGCTCTGTGAACAACAGTGTTTTTCGACAAAATAACTAATGATGAAGTGACGTTATGATGCCAAAATTCTTGCAAATGTCATTGAAATCCCATCATTTTAATTCCACTATTTGCTTTTTCTTGGCTTTTGTGTAGCAGCTTTGTGAGATACTCATACAAAGTGGTAACTTTAAACGCGCATCGTGTAAAATTTATACTGCTTAGTATAAGTATACATCATGTTGTTATCCTTTATTTTTCAAAGTCAACCATATGTACAGGGATGATCAAAACGTGCCAAACAAGGATTTCACTCAACTGTGCAAATGCACTACTCCCGCATAGTTTTACTTTTGGCTAATAAAAGGAAAGTTTAGTAGTTTTTAACTTCTGTCTACGTTTATAATTTTAATTTAATTATAATTAACAAACCAGTCTGATAAGAATAAAATCGGGAAAAATGCCTGAAATAAATACAAATTTTACTTGTTGGTTAATCTTGTTTAAGCTTAATTAATTATCAACAGAGACTCTCCACATAAACATGCTCAACCAAGTTTAAAACAAAGCGTAGTTATCAGTTTTCTCAAGTAAATAATTAAATTAAATTTTTTTAAATGTCACAATTAAAAGGATGTTTCTGAAATGTATTTTTTAAAAAAGGTGGATCCTATTTGTTTGACTTACCAAGCGTTGGCGACCAGAGGCATAACATAAGAGAGAAAAGGAGACTTATTACTTTGAAATATTTGATCAGTTATCGAGAAGTTTTTCAAAAGAAATCATTACTTACGGACCTCAAGGAAATATTCACAGCAAACCAATCGGTTTTGTCCTCCACGTATAAAGCAGTGAAACGTAAGCGTGTAGGAAAGTGTGATGAAGTCGGTACTTACTTTTTAGAAAGTAGGCTAGGTTTGGTAAGTTTCTATAAAACCGTACGTAATGATAATAACATCAATGATAATTGAAAATCTTTTGGTATGGATTTTTGTAAAAATTTTAAAAAAGCAGTTAAAATAAAACCAACTACATCAAAAGTCAAAACCTAAAGAAACGACTTACGAAATCTTGAGCAAAATTCGCAAAAAGATAGAAACTTCTGTTCACAAAGTTAAATCAAATAAAGGATTGCAATGAGAAAAATTTAAACTTATCAAGAAATAATGTACAAATAAAATTGCTGCGGCTAAAATAAGTTATTAAAAACAATTAGCAGTCAACTTTATATTAGGTCGTTACAAAAGTTTTGTCAGTTTTTATATTATGTTAATTTGGGGTTTATTTCTTGCATGCTGGAGAAGGTGTATGTAGTTTAGTTATATATATAGTTTTGTAGCGTGTGCTTTGGAATACATTATGCAAAACCTACCATTTTAGAAATCATAAAATGGATATTTGTTTCAAGGTTCTGAGTGAAGCATGGATAGAAAAGTTTTTCGTGCCATTTTTCTTCACGAGTTCAAGCCAGGCCACAAAGCGAGCGAGGCCACCCGTAACATTAAGCAAGCAAGGGGCGAGGGCACAGCGAATGAGCGCACAGTACAACGATGGTTTGCAAAGTTTCGATCAGGAGATGTGAGCCTTGAAGATAAGGAATGTAGCAGACATCCTTCCTGCTGTGATGACGACTGAAGGAAAGCCTCGGTTGAAGCCGATCCAAGAAAAACACAGTGCGAGAAATTGCTGGAGAGCTTGACGTAGGCACTGAAACTGTTTCTTGGCATCTTGACGCAATCGGCCAGGTGAAAGGGGTCGACAGGTGGGTGCCTCACGAGTTGAATGAACAAATTCGTCGATTAGAGATCTGCTCTTCGTTTGTCATAAGAAACGAAATCTGACGAAACCATCACAGCTGAAAGGTACTGTCTTGAATTAAATATTGTTCATCAGAAACTCTCCCAACGACAGCCGGCATTGATGAATCGAAGAGGCTCAATTATGCTCCAAGACAATGCTCGTCCTCATGTTGCAAAAGTGACTCTTCAGAAACTGAACACGTTGGGGTACGAAGTTCTCCCTCACCCAGCCCATTCACCAGACCTTTCTCCCACAGACTACCACCTTTTCAAACACCTCAACAGCTTCCTCCGTATGAGATCCTTCTCCAACCAGGCAGCGATTGTAAGAAACTGCCTTCCAATAGTTTATCGACTCTAGAAATCCAGATTTTTTCAAAATGGTATAAATACGCTCGTAACTTGTTGGTAGAAGTGTATTGATTGTAATGGAACTTACTTTGATTAATTAATTTCACGTTCGGCAAAGATATGAAGTCTCATTTTTTCGGTAAAAAACCGACAAAACTTTTGTAACAACCTAATAGAAATCCTGGATATGAATGAATCTACTGCCAGTATTACCATTATGGAAGAAAGAATACAAAAAATTATTAGTTGTCTTCAAGAAGATGAAGAAGAGAGTCCTGGTGGTCTTAGATTATTAAAATTAAAATTTCATCTCATAAGTTACCCCTTAAATAAGATTTTTCATAAATCACGTAGCAGCGGGAAAATACCATCTCCTTGGATACAGGAAATTTTTGCTGTAGTATTTATAGAAAGCTCTAGGATAATTCTATAAGTTTAAAGTCATTTTCAGGGAAAATTCTCGAATTATTATTGAACAAAATCTTGTAGTTTATTTAAATGATAAAATTTAGTCAAAAAATATACAGCATAGTTTTCATATTGAAAAAATATCGTTTCATGAACATTTGAGAAATTCACCTAACTTCAACAAGGCAAAAAGCATCACTCTTCTTTATCTCGATTCAGCAAGACATTTAATTTCTAATTTCGAAGATGTTAGTTAGAAAATTAAAACTTTTTGGCATGTAGTAACCTTGACTATCTATGTATAAAAGTTCAACGAATAGCTTTAGATAATGGTGCTGTGCCAGATTCTTCGAGTGTTACCAGCGGAGTACTTCAGGGTTCCTTTCTTTGGACTGTTCTTTTTCTGATTTATAGAGATGATACTGAATTATATAGTAAGGACTGCAGTAATAAAGACATGAAGAGTTTGCAGCACGATCAATGTCATTTAGCATGTGGTGGATAAAATCTAATATCTCCAAGTGCAAGTATCTGAACCTTGGACATACTGAAAAGAATCCTTCGTATCATTGTAGAAATAATAATGGTACGTGGAGAAAGGGACAGAAAAAGTCAGAAACAGTGTGAAACTATGTCTTCAAGTGAGTAGAGTTTTATAAAACATTCAAGAAATTATAAGTAGATGTTAAAAATATGGTATTTTAGTAATCTTATACTATCTGCTTGGAATGATTCGTCGATTGAGGAAGTTGCATTGAAAACATTAATTTTAAAAATGCATTCGATCGCCAATTCTTTTAGCAAATTTCCTATTCGTCTGACTGCCTATCTATATATCACATGGACTATAGTCTCGACCATGAACTTCAGATCTTATAGTGTACGAAGGTATAAATGTGGTTGTTAATGGGTTGTCAGACACCACCACCACTAAAACTCCTTCCCATCTCTGACTGAAGTTGTTATATGTAGCTATGTTGTTAAAGTAGAACATTAGCATGGTTTTAGAATATAGTTTTTGTTTTATTTATGATTGCTTCTGTTAGCTTTTATCTTATGGCGAATGTAGCTGTCAAGAAGTAACACTTCCGCGATGCACACTTGAATTTTTTCCTGTGTTAGCAAAGTTAGATGCGACTTCTTTAGGTGAATTCTGTGGACATTTCCTTCATTTCATATCATGAACATTTTTCGTATTTTGTTTGGAAGACATTTCTCAGTACACATTCCGTAAAAATTTCTCTAATGAGCTTAAACTCGGAATTATTTGTTTTTTTTTTTGTCTTCCAAATCAATAAAGTTTAATAAAACAAAACTGACTTTTATTATAAAGGACAAAGAGATATTATCAAACAATTGCAACCGAGTGCCAGAAATATGGAACACAAATAAATATAACAATTATGTTTTTTGAAAGTATAAAATGTTGACTGTCTCGCAATTCTTTAGAGATTATTTAAATCATCTAAAAACAAATAAACGAATAAGGATAAAGCAAAGACAAATAAGATAATTTCTAGTATACATTTTATCATAGAATTGTAATTTCATGGTTAAAATGTTTTACAAAAACTAAATTTAGATATGCTTATACTTTTTAGAGCAGATTGAACTTTACGCCATAATCAGGCAGATTTTCATTTATCTCATTAACACAGTACATTGTAATGTTTACAGACATATCCGTCTGTAAGCAAGACTTGGGAAATTGAAAAACATTTTGGTTTGAGATGGAGCTAGTTAGTCTCAAACGTCACGTCATGATACCCAGTAATTATGACGCTTTTCAAGAAAGTTCTGTTGCCAAATCAGCCTGCTTTCTTCTAGACGATGCAAGAATCAAATTAAACTTTCCAGATTTTTACAGCAGATTTATTCAACTTGACGACCACTTTAATTTAATACACAACATGAAGATAAATGACTTTGGTTTTATTTGTTCCACATTAAGTGTTTTGTACCAACAGAACAAAGCAGAAGAAAAACCTAATCTCGTATCAGTGGAGCCCATAGAGTTTGTATGTATGTATGTATGTATACTTGTTTTAAATGGCCACGGTTTATGATGATATCCGAAGCAAAATCGCTACATTGTTGACAGTCAGTTGGAGATTTCTCTGAATATTTTCGGTCACACAAGAGTGGCGCGGAGTAATTAGATTTTATAGAAGAAGGAATTCTTATGACCACGTTCGGCGCGCGCTCTTGCCGTTTGGAGAAAAATCGCTCTAAAGGTATGATTGGTTTTATTTTGGGTAAAATTAAATAAAAAAATGAAAATAATAAAAATCAGTAAGTTTATCGCTATCGGTTGTGATAGGAAATAAACGTCTCTGAGTGACCGTTGTAGCGGGTAGCGTTTACAGTTTTTTACAAGTCATAAAACCGTTAAACTGAGGCATTATGACTGACTGTGATGGTCGCCAACATGATGTGCTCGTCCTCCTTGGTTCTGTGGAATTTGCAGCAGCTAATTTTCAGTATCGCCATTGTTCAAGAAGAGCAGCTTTGTCTTTCTCTACATCAGTGAACTCAACTCACCGGAAAGATGCCGTTCTCCAGAAAGGTGAAAGCGGTACACAGCTAGATTAATCACTTTTAGTCTACTAATACATAAAAGCAGTTTACTAAAATTTTCGCCATTTTGTCACCACATTTTAGTTCTTAATTTGTATCGTTTTGTTATATTCTCTATTTTAGAATCCTATGTGGACTGTTTATTTATTTATGTATCTACATTGCTCTTCAATAATAATTTCATCACCTGTTGTTAATTTGTTAAATCTCAAATAAAGACAAGCAGTAGAGTAAAATACTTTGTTTGTACTTGGTCATGCCATCTTTTTCAGCACAAAGAACGTCTACCGTCTTTAGTAATGGAACAAAAGACATTGGTATCACAGTCGTCTTGGGGCAGGTTTCTTCAATATTCGTATGAGCTTCATAATGGCGGGAGGTAGAAGAACTGCTCTCAGCTGACAACTGATTTATATCAGGACGTTTTGGTACCAAGGAAAATATTTGAATCTCTTGATTCCTCTTCTAGACCGGTCACATAAGAGGTGTGGCATGCAGCACCATTCTCCTATAGAATATGGGCATCGAATCTCAGAGCACCTTGTTGTTACAGTGATAAAAGATTTGTTTTTTAAATGGCAATGCACCGTGCTGAATTAGCACAAAACTTAGACAAACACTAATTGTGCCTTTCCGCATTGTCAGATAGCAAAACTTATCATGACACTTCTTCCTCCATACTTGAAGCCTTCATTAAGTTTTCTCTAATCAATCGGAATCCAAAAATACGCTTCAATTCTGGTGCTAAACTTTCTTAACGGTGCTGAAGGGAAAATTAAAAATACTTCGCTTCCAGTCTTTGATCTCAGTTGCAACAGCCGGAAGATTGGTACATGTCAGAGAGTTAAATTAGAAATATCAGAAAAATGCTTTATCCAATGCAATAAAGAGGTGATGATCTTTGCTTTAGTCGAGGATCACTCAGTTCACACTCTCACACTGATCACGTTCACTAACGTAGTAGTCGTGTGATTCAGCCCACTTTCTTTGACACCGTACACTGCTCAACCTGACGATTACTGGCTGCAACTGTTGTTTGCTATCTAATTTCTTTCGTTGTTAGAATTTAACACTTTGACAAAAGAACTCGCACCACAAACTAAGATTGTCTTTCTTACACACAAATTTCTGTTTTGCTGAGTTTAAATAATCCCACCGACTATTCTGCTGATATGTTTCATAAAAGAAAGTAAATAAACTTTATCCGCTCGACAGCTGTAATCTGTAGATAGACATAAAAGATAAAAGTGAATTTATTTATAACAGTTGGTAGGCGTTCTAAAATAGTTTATTACAGATTAAATTAAGTCATCCTTTGCCAGATGTCTTTTTCATACACAAATTTATTTAAAGTTAATCTGTGACAGTTTCACGATTTCCCAGGCCGACCGGACTTCGATTAATGGTTTTGCTCACCTTGGTGTTGTTTTCATCACGTGCAAATCTCATCTCTTCGTTTTTGCCAGTCACTTCGCGCGTGGACCGAGACACAGGCAGGTTGTAAACCGGACCGCGACAAGCCGTGCTACAAATGGGTGATTTATTATTGATGCTTGCGCTAACAGACGTAAGGGAATCCGTTTTTCGATGCTGACTTTATCAAATTATCAACATGCTAAATGAGTTTGCTAAATCGGTACTTTGCCGGATCTATACTAATAAAAAAATCAATGCCTACCCAGCTAGCCTTTGTAGTTTCTCGCCTTCAGCTCTGCGACGACATGGAGAAATACCGACACACCGCTTCCTACGACTGTCTCTTACCTACCTGTCAGTTACTACCCCTGTTTGGATATTTAAAAATGATAGAAATTTATTTATGTCGCTCAAGATTATTGTGACATTTTATTTTTCCCTGCTTGTTTATCTGTTAATCTTCCCTATATCCAACTTTCCGAGAGTTTCTGCCTCCATTTATTCTGGACTGATGCTCATCTGTCTCCAAACACTAAACTAATACTCGAGTAGTGATTTGTTGTTAACCACTTTAGCTTGGCACTTACACTGGACTAACCTGTGATGAAAGTGTTCGCAGACTCTTTCCCTTCTTCGACTGAAAAATTGTATCGTGAGTCAGGGACTTAAATAGTCTTTACAGCCGATATCTTCCAAAACCTCTCGGTGCACGCTTACCATCGAAGTGTTTGTTCAATGGCGTCTTTTCTCAATTTCTGTTTTGCTCAACAAAAGATCCGTAATTTAATCAGAACATTAGTCCTAATTAGTCCACATACTAGTGAATGCCGGCGTTACTAAGGTAAAGGTAAGAGAATGTAACTATCCGTGATGTTAATAAATATCAAACGTCTCTTTGTCCTGGATGAGATGCCGACTTTAAAAATAAACTGAGCTAAAATTAGCTTATTAATATTGCAGTTGTTAAACTGTTTTAGGTTTTGTAAGAAAACTAGGGCTGTTTATCATCTGATCACGTGAAAAAGACCGATTGCTGTTTCTTCCCTTCCGTTTTCAGAATTCCAAGCGTGAACTAGGACCCAATAAAACAAAGTCAACACCTAACTTTTAAATAGTTATTTGTATTCATTCTTTCTCTCTTACTTTTATGATGTACAATTATGTATATGCAGCAATAGTAATTTTTTCAATTATAGAGAAATATAAAAAATAGGTAATGCGTTTTACACTAACGTATTTTAAGTTATTTAGCCTTAATATTTTTGCTGATGTCCTTACTTAGTAGTGGGGGTCTTTAAATACTGTATACTGTATTATTTCAAACAATAAGAAATTGATTACATCGGTGATATCCAGCTATTCATTTCCGTGTGTTAATTGAAAAAGGTGACTTTATTTTTTTCCAATGTCTCTTTGAAGTTTCTATTACAGAGAGAAAAATGTCTTTAATTATATTTTCCATTTTCCTAGCGCCTTTTGGGTTTCCACTTTCAATTATGGCGCAGTGGTAGTTATCTTTGCCCAATGTAATTAAGCCCGATGGTCTTTGATCGCACTAGGAAATTTTCTCCAAAAATATTAGTGAGGAGAACGTATAATTATTTGTCAGAACCACAAATTACCGCGGTGACGGTTTTTAATCTGTGTTTTATGGTGTATGTAGATAATGAAGGACGCCGGCAAAGAATCACATGTAGGAATGAACCGAGATGCATTCTCACACTTAGTAGCTGGCCAACGAAAAAAAAGAAAAAGGACATGGAGCCGAACCTACTGGTATATAAGTAGGTAGCAGGGTGGCTGAGAGACAAGGATGTTGACTGTAACAGCAATCTTTATTATTTTATTTTTTTAAGTCTGTTGGCAAAAATTTGTCAAAAGCAATGTGCTCTCGAATTTTCATGCCACTTTTCCTGTTTTATTTGAAAAAAGGCAATTTCCATCACCAAGAAACAATAAGTATCTATTTTTTTCTATTATTAGACCTTTACTGCAATCTCCGTCTACCTGTTTGTGTATTTTGACACATGTTCGGCATAGAGTATCCACCAGGAGTCTGATGATTTATAAGAGCGTAGGTGCTTGCTCATTAATTTTCTATTATTTGATATTTTTGATATTGCTTTATTCTTTTTTTTCTTTCTTCAAATTTATTGCCTAATTCCTTAATGTGTTTCCTTGATGTTTATTGTTTTATTCATAGTTATAGACAGTCTGCAAATTTAGAGATGTTTGGTAAATTTATAAGAAATTTTTACACATGTATCATGTATGTGGCTGTGGGGTCTCGTTGTTCTCTTTATAAAGATCTGTTGGCGAAGAGATTACCCATCGCCTTCTAACCTTCCTTGTGTTTGGCATATCTTATTTAAAAATTCAAAACAAAACAGAACAGGAACCATGGAACGGTTCAAGATATTTCTATTTTCTTAAAACCGGACCTGAACGGATTAAAATATGACCGCTTCATAGTTTGACTGCTTCTGATTGTTCTGTGTGCTCGCCAACAAAAGGCCTGTGTCAGATCATTTCAACACAGTTATCAAAGGGCTGGCTTCGATCCACATAATGGATTGAGTTTGGAGACAAAATATTCCATTCATTACCCCCCTCAAGAGACTGGCTAGAGTTATCTTGTAAAGACTCATTAATAAACTCTCCCCTGATGTTGGCTGGCCAGCTAGAAATAATTTCAACCATCAAGTGTGTGTGTATGTTCTGGTATCAACTCTGAACAATGAGAGAATATTACTGTTGTGGACATAAAAACAAAAGAAGATATGGACAGAGACACCATCAGCACACAAGAAAGAGTTCTTTGCACTCCGAGAGAAAACCAGATCGCGTCTAGGGTGAAATGATTTGGTCACAGAGATGCAAGAACAACATCAGGAAGATAGGATTCAACCACTTCGAAGTCACCCTTGCTTCGACAGACAGTTCTGGCTCATTGTGAAAAATTGCTGACATTCTTTCGAGACCAAAGCTGAATTTCTGCTACCTGGCTGCATAGACTGTTGATGTGTCTGTCTCTTTCTAGCTCACATTACTCCTCAGCCCTCAACTGTTTGTCACTGTCTTATGTGCATATAATTAGTCAAGTTCGATTAGTAATAAGATTATTCAATTACCGTAACTGGGTTCGTTTTGGTCTCTCCAAGTTCGCACGTAACACTTGGTTGTCGTTGTTGCAGCATTTCAAAACGGCTCAACCCTGTCTGTCCAACAACAGTCCAAGTACGACGTCGGAAATGATTCGTCTTAGTGCCAGAGGTCCACGATTGCAAATCTACTTTTACAGGGAAGTATGCCTCCAACTTGGAAAGATATGTTCAGTAGTTCTGTGGAAAATAATTTAAAGCCCTCTGTGAGGAGAAGGCTCGACGAATGGCCACTCAAAGAAGTAATCCCCTCTGACAAGTAAGAAAGCAAAAATGAAAATTGATGAGAAGTGTCTTTTGTGATGAATTAGTGACAATGAATGGAAGACCTTTCATCTTAATCGAAGACTGTATGTAGAAGGATAATTGATCCAGCTCATCAAAGTGTATGTTGTGATATTTGTGCTAACGCCGGTAATATTAAGAAGTATTAAATGTCGCCAGTGACATTTACTAGTCCATCAAAGAAGAAATAAAAAGTTTATATCTCTCTTTTTTTTTAAAGACTGACCGTGCCAAACCATTTTGATCACTCTGTTTTGTTTATTGACATCCAGTTTGTGGAAAGCGGTGAGACTGCAGTACCTGCCATAAATGTGAAAAAATGAGAGAAACATATTCATCCCATCATTTCAAGAACATGCTTCTAGAAGTACCTACAAACTGCGATATGATTGCGCAGAAAATATAGAGCATAACAACAGATAACGGCGCAGGCGTGATAAAGTATGTCCGATGTATAAATGATAACGATAAAACTGGGAGGCGAGGAAAACTTGGACACTTGAGAAGAAGTATTTTCTGTTGACGCAGCAGAATAAGAGGTTGGCCAGGAAAAGGCATATTCAGGTGAGATACATAGATTGGAACACGCAACACATAGTCACGTTGCTGTAACATGTGCTCAGCTAACTCTCTTCAGCTAGCGGTTGATGATGTACGTACAGTTGCTAAAATTCGTTTCGTCTCCAAAATACTGAGAACTCAGGTGTTCGTGGTTATTCATAAAAAAACTGAAACTTAAGAGACCTATTTTAGATTTCCCCGCGAGATGGCACTCAACATTTGATACGCCTAAAGACTTCCTCGAGCTAAAGAAATTCTGTCCGGATATGGAAGCACCAAATTCTCAGTTTTATATCACAGATACTGAGTGGAGCACCTTCAAACATATAGCCACTTCTCTCGAGAAAGCGAAAATAGCAGCAAAGCATCTCCAGAACTTAACATAACAAAGAACAACTTTTATGGTAGTGGCTGAAATGTCAGCTTTGAAACCTCAGAAGTGTTGACACTTCTCTAGGAGAACATGATGAACTCAATGGACAGAAGGGATAAATGTCTGCTTGAAAATAACACTTCTGGCTGCAATCGTTCTCACTGCTGTACTCTGAGCAATAATAAAACAAAGCTAAAGCACATCTTATCGAGCTATGCACCAACATTGAAATATTGTCTGTTGGACCGGCAGCAGTAAGTAATCATCAAGCAAAGCAGGTAAGAAATGTATTAAAAGTCAGAAAGGAGGCTAACGAACTTCAGCTGCTTCTGCAGTAAAGAGAATAAAGTAACATGAGTACAATCCTACATTTTCATTTTTACTCGTGAAAAGTTTGAAATACTGGCTTTAGCAAAGAAATGCTCAACCTTAACTGTACAAACTGGCTAAAGTCAGACTGGCTGTTCCATCAACAAATGTTACGGATAAAGGTACTTCTTAAAGTTTTGAGTTCGTCCTGTCGCCACAAAGAACACACATTACAGAGAAGATCCTGGAAGACTTTGTGGTGATTCTCAACAATATTTTCAAAGAAAGAATTGGTTGTTGTTTTTAAGTTGGTTATATTTACTGCTTTCTAAAAAGTCGGTAATTTACACTTTGGAATTAAGAATTTGCATTGGTTGAGATTTTGTTTGCTGGCATATTGCTTAACAATGGTCAAATGTTCATTATCACAGACCGGATTTTGTATGTAAACCGGTTCTAATCGGTTTATTATGTACCTTTTTCTTAATTCTGAGCCAGAAATGAACTGGAACGGTCGATCTCAATGCAGTTCGAATCCCTGATGTGGTTTTCATCGATATTTTTACATAGAAGCGGCGCATCGCGAGAATTGGCCCTGGGGTTGTACTTATGACGGTGGAAGTTTCTATCTTCGTTATTTAGTAGAAACGTTTTTTCCCTGTTAAATAGTATTTGAACTAAATTATTCAGAACAAAGACGCACACACAGTAAATTGAGATTATAAAACTCTACGGATAAAGAATTCTTTATCGATATGTTTTTAAAACAGAATTCCAATGTTACCATCGCTGGTAATTTGTTTTATGTTCATTTTCATATTATTGTTCATCTTGAAGGTATTATCACTGTCTTAAACTCTTCTATTATTTTTATCTAAACATCTAAAAACTAAACCGGACAGGTCGAAGTTGTTTGAATTCGTTGTGCATAAATAAAATTACACGCCTTTAAATTAAACAACAACAGCATAACCGTAGTGTGTTTTAATAAACATGGGTTCTCGTCTCTGTACAGTATATTCTACAATTGGAAAATAAATATTTATAATTCCGAAATATATTTAATAATTATCAACTGTGAACTACAGTATATATCTACTACTACTACTTACTACTCAGCAGCTCTATCTTGGTTTTTTCAGAAATTACTGCTGAATAAATTTTTAAATTAAAATAACTTTAACCACTTTTCCATTCCAATAATTAATATATATTTTACGTTTTGTTTAAGTATTAGGAATGTATTTCACATATGTGTCGCTCTTGTTGACAATGTATAGGTTAAATAGGTCCTCTTTCTGTATTACCTTCACGGGAGACCTTATGTATCCGACAAGTCGAACAATCGTTAGTCTGGTTGGACGCATGTCAACTTCGAGAACAGACGGTTTTTTTCTTTTATAATTCTTAGTGACATAGAATTTGATAGTCGACCTGCAGTGAAGCGAGAATATCTATGGAGCCCTCCAATGTACAATTGGTGATCTGTAGTTTAGTGCAGGACGATGATGATGTGAGTTTTTAAGTTAGACGAGTTTAGTCATAGCTAAAAACTTGGTAAGAATTTCTTTCTCTTTAATGGCTTTTGAATATCATTAGCCAGTCTCCGGATCAGGCACCACCCCGACATTCTCTCGGCTTTGTCTGGTCGTACTGCGTATCTATTACTTCACTGAATTATTTTGATGTTAGCAAATATGCATAATTTTAGCTTGGTGATCAAATTTTAAATAATATTTTGCTTATTTTGTTATTTTTAAAGCATTTTTGACAACGCGTAAATTGTTTTAGAAGAATTCCCCAATATTGGCAGAGTTTGTGTTTTTAACCACGTGACCGAATGGCAAAGGCCACAAAACAGTTGCTGCGAGATTGATGTGTTAGTTTGTAAGGAAAAGATAAAATTGGTGAAGTTTCTAGTTCTGTTTCCTGTATGACTGCATAAACTGGATAAACTTTCACCGGACCATTTTAATACATTTTCCATTTGTAAAACCAACACTGTTCACGTCCGTATAATGCGCCGGTTGGAAATATTTCTCGAATATCTCCATTATTAGTCGCCTTAATCACATTGTTGTCAATAGTGCTCATCGGCAAAACTGAGAGAAAAACATGCTGAGCCAGCATTGCTATTCCTACATTACCTGCCGAACGCAGGGACATGGTTTTAGTTAGTACTCTTAGGGATGATGGGGAAATGGATTCAGCAGAGAAATAGCTGGACAACGTTTTTAGAATCGATTAAAATTACTTGTCCATCTTGGACTGGAAAAAGACTAGTTTAAAATATCACCTTCTCCGACTCCATTATTCACATGCTTTCCCACTTCCCTTGTTTTGATTGTCTCGCTTTTACCGCAAATGGCAGTTAATAACTCTTTTTACCAACCATTCCATCACTGCAGCCAGTTAACATCACTGTCCGCCCGCTCAGCTCGTGATTCCTAATGCCATTGTTTCATCCACGATCAGCACTCAATAAAGATTACGACGAGCGCCATTTTCCAGACATTTAGACAGTTTGCTAAAAGCTTTTTATTTCACCAACTACGCAACAAAATGTTTAGTTACTGCGCGTCGTCTTTAATCTGGACAAGCCACGCATTAAATATAGATGCGCACGTTACATTTATGCAGAGCTGCTTCGATTCATATACTTCGTGCATTTCGCGAGAACAGGATGCAAAGGAAACAATTGCCATATTCTCCGCCCGCCTTGTTGGCGACTTAATGTGAACAGCGCCATCTTTTGTCAATAAACGGCTTTTTACGGGACTTTGATGTGCGGAAGTCTACGTGTTCAAGCCCAGAGTAATCACGCGGAATTCACTTGTTTAGCCGGCTGTGGAACTGTAATAAGTAATCATATATTCACAGATATCGCTGAAAACATTCGTGTCAGTGTTTCTGGCTCGGACACAGATTTTAAAAAAATATAGGCGATACCAAAACATGGAATATAACTTAATAGAAAAATCAAACGCCATTTGAAAATAATCTAATTTGGCCATTTATTTCTTCGTAAAACCGCTTTTAATGGAACATTAGATAATGAAAAACCAACCATAAATAAAGACACATCCGCTGGGAGAATACCAAGCAGATAAACAACAGAGTGGCCTGGCATGCTGGGAAGGTACTCTGTAGTCAAAGATGGCTGCGGGTGTGTGTCTCTGTGGAGTTGTATGGAATGTAGGGAAATTAGTTCTCGTATCGAATTAGCGGCATTTTTACTGTAAAAGTAGTGCAGGTCCCAAAGAGACACCGAGACGATTCCTCTTGCCAATTATCTTGTATCTATATCAATCAAATCATTTTTGACAATTACCACAAAATTATAGAATGAAACTTAAAGTGGCGCTCGGTCGACTTAAATATTTGCTGGGACCCCAGTGTTGGTGCTCATGCAAGCACGTGATCTACCCCTGTGTGTCTCTCTTTATCACTCTGCTGCCTCGCTAAATGAGCAGTTTTTTTTTTCTTTCGGTTATTGATTTTTTTCCCGGAAATATAGTTGTGCAGCTTTTAGATCTTTTCTAAGAGTTGGCAAGAGGCTGGGAGAGATAGCAGCTCCGACGTTTACTAGAGAATGTGAAAATAAACAAGTGCGATTTGTAAAGGAGTTTTTATCTACTCCGCACTCTATTTCTGACAAAGCAACGAGTGTTAGTTTAAAACTGCACAGCACTTTTTATTAGTAATATTGATGACAATGACAGTAAGATCTTATGAGAGTTAGTGGAAACGAAAACAGCTGATATAGAATTTTTTGCCTCCGTCTTTATTTAATTTAATTTTATTTTTACCTGTAAAATACCGAAGATATAATGTGCGCTACAGTTCAAATTATGCACTCACTACAGCTATGTACACCCCGTAGTCCAATAAAACTATGTGCATCTTCAAAGATTTGTCTTCCACATTGAACAACATGTAGTATTTATCTGATTCTCATTCAAACAAGTCTTTATCCCTGACCACGTATACATTACACGACGCTTGATTTAAAACATAGATTTAAATTCTTCTATAAGTAAAAAGAGTAAATTTTTTTGCAATCATTTATCTAGAGAAATGGAAAACTTACAGTCGTGTGAGAATAGTATTCCACCCAGCTTTTTAAACGGAGTTTGCTGTCTCCATGGGTTCCATGGTAACTCTCTCTCTCTCTCTCTTTCACCTGCTTTTTTTGTTTTTTACGTTGCACCAAGTAAATATGGTGACTGTTTGTAGTACATATCAGCTGACCAACTGATTTAAAACATTCACCTGAAGGTGCACACGTCGTAATGGCACCATTCTAGATTTGAAATTTTGTTCTATCTGATGCCTAAAGAAGAATTCCAAAGCTTAACTAGGGGCTGAATATTTATCAGGTGAATCCGTGAAGTTTTCCAATTAGCATGCGACAGTAATTGCATGTTGTCTGCCATCTGCATCTGATTTTTCTCTTTGTCGCAGAAAATGATCGACAAGCCTTTATGTTTGCGCTATAATCTATGAGAACTAAACCATCATGGTCACTTAAATCCTGCAGCCTCCGTGGTCCAGGGTGGTCCTGCCTTTTCTTCTAGTTCATTGCCAGGCTTATCAGCCTAATCAAAGTAATGGCTGTCAAACCCTTGAACAATTTCAATGTTTTATTCTATGGTGAAGAGGTTCAAGGTCAAAATTAATCTGAGACTCAGAAGAAGATAAGTCATCTATCTACATCAAAGCTCTCTTTTAAATACGAGAGCCAAACGAATACTTAGGATTGATTACATCAGTTAACTACAGTGATCACTTTTAAAAGTTACAGCTGCTTTTTGATAAATATCTTTACTTTAATAACACAAGAAAGTAAGTAGCAATTACGCCTTAGTTCAAGTTCCAAGGTCAATGGAACTTTATGTTTGATATTGTTACATTTAGCAACCTACCATTGGTTATTTATGCAGCTCGTCCACAATTCTGTAATTAAAACCATTTTGTCATATGTCTTACAAGCAGTTAAACGACTGCGAATATTTTTATTTATTGAATATGTTAGGTTTTTTAAGTTCCCTATAAACCAAACTAGGCAGATCCACTTTGTTAATTGTTACAGAAATTTTAAGACTTATAAAATTCTAATCTTGAAGTATGCATTTTAAAATATTTATCTTTGCAAACTCATCGCAATTTAAAACACTTACAACGGTAAAAATGTTTTTACTGTTACACGTCGGCAGGTAAGTATGGACTAATTATAACTTACTGTTTCAATGCTATCGCCTGCGTTTAAAAAGATAGTTTTGGACATTACTGGTAGCAACTTGGTGCTGAAAATAAAACTCTTGGGAAAATATTACTATTCTTTGTAAATAAAACAAAATATATATATATATATATAAACACAGCGAGCAGCTCGAGAGTTTATGTGAGGAGTTAAAAGAACCATCCCTGTTTTCTTCTTTCCTTACCACTGAACCGCTGAAGTTATTTTCTAAGGGTTAGTGTGGACTGCAAGTTTAAATAAACTTCTTGAATTTCTAGTGACCCTGTTCACAAATATCAAAGTGTAACAAGATTACATGGTTTACTCTAGTAGTCAACTGTCATCCATCCCATCCTCTTCCTCAAAACTTAATTGAATAACTGTCTCGTAGTGGTTCTCGTAAATTCTCATTAAACAAACTGCAGCAGAGTTATAAAGAAGAAAGTAAATATCGAACAGAAGCAGCTACACTGGTGACATGGATTAACTATGTAACAATAAATTGGATACACAAATCTAATTTTTGCAAGTTTATTGCTTTAAAGGCTTTTATAGATTTTACGTCAAGATCCCGAATCGATCGTTCTGTAAAATGATCCGTAAATTAAAGTTTTTTTTTTTTTCTTTCGAAACAGGCGCTCGGTATTTGAGTGACTAGCTTTGTAGTATTCTGCCACATTATAAAAACGGAACATAAGAAAGCATGTTAATAAGCCTACCTCGATCTGGAATGATTCTTTTCGGGTGAAAATGAACAAAATGACAATAGTGCTAATCACTGCAACCAAATCCAGGCTGCAGATTTCACCCCGTCATCTCACAGTCAGTGGTGTGTCGTAAATAGTAGAGTCTTGATCACCCCGGCCCAGGGGGCTGCACATTTGTTTGTTAATTAGCTCAGTTGTTATCGCCTTCAAGTCGCTTATGTAATGATCATAGGGAGGAAACTCGATGATTTAGACTATCTACAATATATTAAAGCAAATGATTTTAATTAGAGATAAAGACTCGGATTACCGACTGGCTGTTTTATGAGACCAGGCGACGGCTTCTTTCTATTCAAGCGTGAGGTTTATTCCGTCTCAGAATACATGCAGCAGCTTTGAGGCCGTCTCGGATCTTACTCAACCTTACAATCGACGCCTACCTTTTGTTGCTGTATTGGACATGTACAGAAAAGGAACACCTGACACTTGCTCCCCAAAGCTTACACGGATCATTGCAGCCGCAAGAATTTAAAAAAAAAAAAACTGTTAGTTATGTTGACATCTGAATCGCTCGAACTTACCAGCCTGTCCCGTCTGCCTCTTTAAAATAAACTCAAATCTCCCTGACCAGAAAATCTATAACTGATTCCTGAAAACCACTAACAAACTGGGTGGTTGACTGTACTTGGCGTTCCGGGCTTCTTAGTCTAATTATGGCTGAGTAGAATTCAAATCCAGCATATGACTTCTTCACGATAGCTGGGCGTCTTTCATGCAGCTTCATCCTGACATATATAATAAGTGCATAGCAAATCAGATCCGATGACCCTTTTATTTCCCTCTAAATAGGTGAACACTTGTAATCGGAAAATAATCGAAGTCTGACAATCCGTATACTATGTACAAAGATAATTCTAAAACTGCAAGATCAAAAATAAAGTATCAGGCGTCGTTACAGAAGTTTTGTCGGTTTTTATATTATGTTAATTTGGGTTCACCTTTTGCATGCTGGTGAAGGTGTTTGTAGACAAGTTATATACCGCTTTGTAGCGTGAGCCTTTGGAATACATTATGCAAATCCTATCGTTTTAAAAATCATAAAAAGGATATTTGTTTCAAGGGTCTGAGTGAAGCATAGATAGAAATGTTTTTCGTGCCATTTTGCTTCACGAGTTCAAACCAGGCCACAAAGCGAGGGAGGAAACTCGTAACATTAAGCAGACAAGGGGTGAGGGCACAGGGAATAAGCGCACAGTACAACGATGGTTTGCAAAGTTTCGATCAGGAGATGTGAGCCTCGAAGATAAGGAACGTAGCGGAGTCCTTCCTGCTGTGATGACGACCGTCTGAAAGCCTCAATTGAAGCCGATCCAAGAAAAACATAGTGCGAGAAATTGCTGGAGAACTTGACGTAAGCCCTGAAACTGTTTCCCGGCATTTGACGCAATCGGCCAGGTGAAAGGGCTCGACAGGTGGGTGCCTCACGAGTTGAATGAACAATAACAAAATCTTCGACTGGAGATCTGCTCTTCGCTTGTCGTAAGAAACAAAACCACCCAATTTCTTGACCGAATCATTAGGTGTGATGAAAAATGGATCTTTTACGACAATCTTAAACGGTTTCAAAACCCATCCCCCACTCAAAAAAGGTCAGAAACTCTCCAAATGATAGCCGGCATTGTTGAATAGAAGAGGCCCAATCCTGCTCGTCCTCATGTTGCAAAAGTGACTCTTCAGAAACTGAACACGTTGGGGTACAAAGTTCTCCCTCACCCAGCCCATTCACCAGACCTTTCTCCCACAGACTACCTATCACCTTTTCAAACACCTCAACAGCTTCCTCCGTATGAGATCCTTCTCCAACCAGGCAGCGATTGTAAGAAACTTCCTTCCAACAGTTTATCGACTCCAGAAATGCAGACTTTTTTCAAAATGGTGTAAATGCGCTTGTAACTCGTTGGTAGAAGTGTATCGATTGTAATGGAACTTACTTTGATTAATAAAGTTCACGTTCAGCAACGATATGGAGTCTCCTTGTTGCGGTAAAAAAACGAGAAAACCTTTGTAACACCTAATAAATAAATACATAAATAAATTAAGATTTTTTTCTTTTTTATGAAATCCTTCTCCAACCAAGCAGCAATTGAAACTGTCTTCCAACAGTTTATCGACTCCAGAAATCCAGATTTTTTTTAAATGGTGTAAATGAGCTGGTAACTCGTTGGCAGAACTGTATCGATTGTAATGGAAGTTGCTTTGATTAATAAACCTCACGTTCAGCAACGATAAGAAGCCTCATTGTTGCGTAAAAAACAGACAAAACATTTGTAACATCCTCATAAATAAATACATAAATAAATTAAGATTATTTTCTTTTTAAAATAAGTAAAGTGAAATATATCCTTATTTTAAAATGTTAAACGTAGGTAGATGATTAGTTGATATCTGAGTATTATGTAAAGTAGCTTTAACACAACGTATAAGATAACTTTAATTGATGGAGTTAGGTGGCTGAGTGGAAAGATGCAATGATAATAATAAATTCTAAAAATATGCAAAAGTACCGTAAGAATAAGATGTGTGATAAAGTTCAGTATTTGTTTTAAAAAATATTGAGATTAGTAAATATAATATAAATAATCTTTAATTGTCATTACTACAGTCTACAAAAGAGTGAGGTGTGTGTTGTTGGATTTGAAGTTACAAAGAGCGAGCTAAACGATTTTCGGAACTTTGAGCTGCTTCTTTCTGTAGTATTCCTAATTTATCAACATTTCTTGTCAGCTGATTTTCAGGCTGCACGGGAATTATGACAAATCCGCCATCTCTTCTTTCACCTTCTCTACATTTTTAACGGTCTCCTCACCGAGTCTATCGCGCTAGTTCCTGTTTACGCGTGCAAATCGATGCGCGTAATGAAGACAGGGATCGACAGGGACATGTACCTGATTTGAGGCCCTCTATTGCAGATTGGAACCGTGTGTTTGCCTACCAGAGAAAATGGCTGCGAACGCCGGCACTAATTTGTGCTAAGAGACCGGAATCAGCGACACATCAAAGAGAAATCCTTAGACACAAAATACAGGAGCGCGGTCTCGATGCGGTCCGTCGTTCGAGCGATTTCCTCTTTACATCAGCAGTCATTTCCTCGGTAAGAAAAATGGTGAATAGTCACGGAATTAAATTTTGGATTAATTTGCCTTTAATCATGGCTTCCGATCGCGCGCGAGCTGCTAACCGTGATAACTCGTAGGCGCTCACTCCTGACGTTCTGGGCCAGATTTATTTTGCTTACCCTATTTACAGATCGTGTACCGATCAAGTCACCTTTGAAGTCTCTCAGCGGGAAAGTATATTAAAATTTTTTAAATTTAAAAATGAACAAATATTCTTCCACAAATAAATAAACTCTTTAAAAGTAGAAAATTAGGTTCATTTACGATTTTAGGAAGTAAAAGAGATTGATTTGAAACATAAACCGTTTTTACATGTGTAAGAAGCGGGATTCGAGTCGATTAGTGTTGTTAAGAATTTTTTTTTATTGGGGCGTGTTATTTTCTTTATCGTTTCCATAGTTAGGTTTTAAAAAATTTTCATTGTGTTGATGACTAATTTATTTATTTTGACCTGACTGGGTGACTTCTATATTGTTGTTGGATTGTTGTCAGCCACACAGCCATGCAATAAAGCTTAGTTATTGCTGATGAGGAAACGTAGTGCCGTGATTACCAGCCGGAGGTCGTTGCTCCTTCCGCACCACGAGGAGCCTGGCCCTTCCTACCTCAGTGGAGTAAGGGTTACTGGAAACCCATATCATAGAGGTGCGCCAGACCGGGCGGCTGCCGTCATTGTTCGAACATGTTGTAGCCCCGCCTTTTTTCTCTTTTTTCCTGTAGACTGTTCGGGAGAGGGGGCACGTGTCACGTGTGTGGCCAAGACATTCCGGCTAGCGAAATGGTTCGACGTGTCCAGGGAAACGTCTATCACTTGAAGTGCTTCGCGTGCGTCACGTGCCACAACCAGCTGGTCACTGGTGACCGGTTCAGCATCATCAACGGAAATTTGCTCTGCGAGCAGGATTACCCGAAAGTTCTCAAGGGTCATGTGCAGCTGCCAACCCGGACCAGTCACAAGGTAGGTAACTTTGCCCCAGTCTTCAATAGAGCGGCGAAGAAGACCCGGGTTTTGTTTAAACTTTCTGCATAAACTAATGGAATTATCAAAATGACTTTCAAATAAAAACTTTAAATTAAAAACAAATTCAATGTTACAAAAAATTTTTTCCTTTTTACTAGTTATTGTGTGGATGCTTCATTGCCCCACGTTTATTATGTTCTTGGTGTACAGTCCCTTTCCTTAATCGTGTCACTAGAGTTGTCTCCTCTCTCTCGGATCGTGTAAAGCATAAAGCCGAAGAGTCAGAATCCTCAAAACCCTGATCCGATTCGAGCAAAGACGAGTAAATAAGTAAACTATGGTGTTTCCTATTTCTTTAATGTCTACTTGGAGTTAGGGATATTTCTGAAACGTAAATTAATCATTAGAAAGATTGATCGAAGTTGGTTAATGGGAGGAAACACATGAATAAACACAACTACTATTTAGAATGAATTCTTCTAAATGTATATTTGCTGTTGGGTTTTAATAGTAAAACAGGAAAATCTTTCTTTGTAAGATGGTAGAAAAAGAAATCCAATGAAAGAATAGACATGTGAACCAATCTAGGATTGATGCCAGGAAAGAAGTGTTACGTAAGAAAATTCAAGAAAAACGGCTTCTCCGGATTACGAAAAACTCTTTAAAAATAGAGGTCCATTAAAATCCAGATATGTTGGTCACTTCCTGTTGCTTGACAGCCTTGCTGATTTAATTAGGCGACTTTCAAATAAACTGCAAACAATATTTCTTAAGCCGCCCGCACGCAAGACAGTTCAGTTCAGCTGAAAACCGGTTTTTCTAACGCTGCGATTGTCACTGCCTGAAATGATGCATTTCCTAATTTCAAGCCCGACAGATCCAAGGGTCCGCAGAAGGTCCTTTATGCCCGATTATGATATCATATCTACGTGATGTATGTAATGATATAGCCGGCGCGGCGGTACGGTGGACAGGGATCATGCTCTTGTTCATATCTCGGCTTTGATCTGTCGAGCGTGCAAGAACATCCAAACAAAATACTATTCATCATCTACAAGTAGTTTCTTTTAAAATAAGAATATGCAGTTGCATATAATTCTCTTAATTAGTTTTTGGCTTGGCTGGCTCTGTAGACTTGTGGAGTAGTTAATGTCCGACTTGTCGGTCCCGGGCACTCCTAGATTGCCATCCTCTAGAGCCGCCAGGACCAGTTTTTCTCTCCAATCTTAGATCAAAATAAATAAAAAAAAATTATGGCTTCTGCAGAGGTTGCCAACTAGTGCAGGCACATTTGGTTTATGTCGGTTCGATTCTTGCTGGACGTCTACCCAGTTATTTTCAGATTTGTGTTCGCTTGACTATAAATCAAAACCTTTGAAAGTCACAGGGAGAATCTCTCTCTCTCTCTCTCTCTCTCTCTCTCTCTCTCTCTCTCTCTCTCTCTCTCTCTCTCTCTCTCTCTCTCTCTCTCTCTCTCCATAAAAGTCGCGTTTCAAGACAGACACAACTTATGTTCTCTTCACTGATGCGGTAAAATACATACTGCACAACACCAAAATCAACAGCAGGTTGTATAATAATTTTTGTAACAAAGAAAACCGAAACCTGTATCCTTAGTTAACCACCACTGGTGACTGACCCTGGTTTGCAATCTTTTAATCCACTTTTAAAACTATTAATTTCTTTATTTCTGCTCTATCACTGATTTTTCACTATGATGCACTTTGCACATTTGTTCTTATTTGCATTTATTTTTTAACAAATAGAATAGAAAATAAAGAAGAATTTGTGTGTAAGGGTAGTGCGGCTTCAAAACTGCTGTGTGTATCATCACCTGTAACTTTGCAAACATATTGTCCCACTGAAGCATGACCCGCTCGGTTGTATTCGGATCTTTCCCTTTCCCCGCGTTGATCGTTCTGCTCCCTTGTCAAACTTAACAAAAGTTAGCTCTTCGAAGCTCTCCACTGTTTTTTAGGACCAGTCTGGTAGCAACGGTCGAGTCCTCGACTTCAATCACATCACATGTTGAGTTCAGGGCGTTACACACTAAAGACTACGATAAAGCATTATTTATAAATTATAATGTCGATTACATACAAATAATTTTAATGAATAATACAATGATGGGATAAGTGGTTAGGCTGCTGGATTTCCAGGACTGATGCTCCCGAGTTTGAATCTCGTTCGGGGTCGGCTTTGTTTCGCTATCTCCCTGGCAGGATTTATTCTCACACATTTTAATCTTATGGTCACGTAGATTTCCTCCCACATTTAAAACTGAAAAGTTTTCCTGGCCAAATTCAGAAGTACCAAGCCCCTCGTGACGCAATACAGGCAAAGCTCCCTCACCGCGGTGGTTGTGTGCAGTGTAAAGGGTCTATCTCCGTTGTAAAGACTGGCGTAGAACACAACAACAGTAAAATATAATAACAATGATTATTAAAAAACCTAATTTAAGAGGTAAGATACCTAATTGTAACATGCCACTCGCTCTTCTTAATGTACGAGTGATGACAAAAAATCAAATCTTGAACTGTATTCATAGTCACCACTTCCAGGTGATTTTATCCTGTACTGAGTGATAAAATTTGTCAAGTGCAAGTTTGTTCTACATTTTCTTGTGATTTTGAATTACAATAACATTTGTCAAAATATCTTCTTTTTCAAAAAATATCAGAATTAAATTTTTTTATGATATACAAATTTTAGAAATAAAAAAACTAAATAATTTTTTGGTTTTTGTTTTTTTATTAAATCAGCACGAAGATTATTTGACAGCTCCAAGGACAGTGGTACCCTGACCTCATTGGCAAGGTTCACGCTCTTTAGACGTATCACTAACTTTTTATATACTGGAGAACAATTTCATTTCTTAGAGACTATTTATTTCCTTTATTTTGTGTGTGTAGAGAGACTCAATTATTACGTCACAGAAAAAGGATTTTAAGAAAGATTAAAATAAAATCACTCCCTTGATCTCATCCCTATTTTCTAACCGCCAGTTTTCAATGTAATCAGAATTTGCACAAAAATATATTTGCTTTAGGAAATTTTCGCATCTCAATGACCCATCTTGTCAGAGTTTGCTGTGACACTGCAGCTTAGGCGATTTTGTTTTAAATAATTGAGTAGATTCGATTTTCGATTTGCAGTTGTGTGACAGCCACAATTATTGGATATTCCAGTGGCTTTAAACAAAATATTGAATGTTGCTGTAAAAATTTATTTTCTCACTCTTAGATGTTGTTTTGACCAAAGGAAGACATGTGAAATCAAAAGCAAAAAAAAATTCTTTAAAATTGCATTAGTCCAAGTATCACGCCATTATTTTTGGAGATACAATAATTCTGACCACCATTGTAAATAATTCTTTTTTTTCTACGTTTCTCTTTTTCTGTCTAACGCCTCGATATCCATCGGGCGCAGAAAGGAGGAAGCAGATGCGACATTTTTGTTTGTTTGTGTGCCACATGTTACTCTCTTAGGGTAAAGTAAATAATGTTAAAATTTCTTTACCTTTCATTAAAATCATAGAAACAAAAAGTAAAATAAATAGATTCAAAATTTTGCGAATACATTGATCGATATATAATCAGGTGCAGACAGTTTTAAATCTCGGTTTATCCCGCTAAGTTCGCGTGACGCCAAAAAATCCGCGTGAAGCTTCGTATTTCACAACCGACCAGATCTGGCAGCGAGTGTTCACACCTGTGAACACCATGTGGCGCTTGCGATCCGTGTTGACATGGCGTCATATCAGAGGCGGCGTGGAAAAAAATTGCGAGACGATGTGATTTTTGTTTCAGATGCAGCGATATAGAAACAGATACTCGTTTCTTTATACAGCTGAGACTTTCTTGTTATAATGAAATCTGGAAATATGTATTATAATTCTGCCAAACGCCGCGATTCTGTAAAACTACGTTAATCACTGCCATCTTTTAGTTTCTGTTCTGCTGATGGAAGTTGACATTTGATACAGGATGCAGATTTTAAATGGTCCAATATATGTGCAGGATGTTTAAATGTTTAATTTATATATATTTAAACAAAACACAAAGTGAACCTAGTCTGGTTTTTCATAAGCCAAGCTCCAGCTTTTAAAGCAATCCACTTTGAATACATTTGCCATTTCAAAAGAAGATAACCTGGTAATTTATTCTATTAAAATTGTTAAACAAGGGAGTTAACTGCTTTAACTGCGGCTTCAAATAGAAACTCATCGAAATCGGGTCGAAGAGATTAAAAGAGGACTGTACCACTAACTGACTGTCTCCTTACCAACGTAACCTATTTTATCCATAGTATCCTGTACGGTTGTATATTTGTTCCAGTGTTTGAGTCACAAAATATTTTGTTATTTTTTTCCTTTTTTGACTTCTTGCATCGAATGTAGCCGCCTGTGTGATATCAGGGATTTTGAATGGCTTTGATTTTCGTAAGCATCGCTTGACCTTAACTCCAACTCCTATCCCTTACCTTCTAACGTTAATCCTAACTCTAACCTTGAACCCTAACCCACTGACGCTAATTCTACCCAGACCTAACTCCCTGACCCATATCCTAAGCTAGCACTCCGACCTAATCCTCTTATCTTTTTTCTCCTCCTCGACTCTAATTCTGTTCCGAACCAAACGACGAGTTGCGCTCATTTCTCTAAAAAATGGATAAATTATAAACAATTTTTAGAGAGTATTTTTGTATGAACCCTGACTTAGTCCTGAAAACGACAGAAAATGGATGCTTCAGGAAGCATCATCTTTACTTCATTTTTAATAAGCGACTTAAAGAACCAAAAGACTCTCTTTACTTGATATTTGCATGGCATTTAATAACTTTTATACTGAATGCCATCTAACCACGGTCTTTGGACTCCTCGTGTCAGTCATTAAAAATGGAGTACATTTCCTCTGGTAAAGTATTAGAATTTTCGGGGCGGATGACGTAAATATCAGCAAAATTATCGCTCTCTCACAAATATATTGTGATGAACTTTTCCTCCACATTAGTGAGGGACCAGATGGCTGCAATGTTGCTGCTGTTTAGTTTTCTTAATCAGATGGTATCTGTAGCAAATAGGTAAAAAGTAGTGTATTCATATTCTTAATTCATGCTTATTTGTATAGATAATTAAGCCGCATCTCAATTACAATTTGACGAGGATGATCAATTCCTAGAGTCTTGTTTCATACAGCCCGTGACTCATTTACGACTGGAAATGGATGATATGATTTGAGTCCAGAAAAATTAGTCTCTAATACACCATTTGTTGAGCTATTTGTTTTATCCGTTAATATTAATGTTATTTGGTAAACTGTTCAATTTTCTGGACCTCCAGACCTTGCTGAACTTAAATGTGACCTCAGCTCTCTTACCATTTTTAAAAATTTATGTCAACTCAGTTTATAAAGGACTAATAAAAACAACTAAAATAATCTTGCGTAAAAGTATCTGGATGAGATCAAAACGTAGATGAATATCGCTGGCTAGAAAAACTAATATTAAAATGAGGATATCAGAATTGCGCGGGAGATGGGAAGTGAAATGATTTCACTAAAACGTTCTGTCAGCCAGTTTGATTTGGCTTTTAAAATTTCTACTGATCATTTTCCCAGGTAGCATCCGGTGACCAAAACCGCAAGGGAATCGGCAAAGAGTAAAAGTAACATGCAGTAAGCTTCGAATTAGCTAATGGGAAACAATAAGGATAGATATATTAAGTTTGCTAACTACTGAGCGAATTAACTTGATTCGGGAATAAATGATGTCGACAGACAGAGAAAGACGTCTATGAAGAGAATTTAATAATAAAATTATTGCTGGATGTGGTTGGATTATGACTGTATTCTTGTCGACTCGGGCTACTATTACCATTACCACAGGCTAAAATCACAGGTCAAACGCCAGATCACGTCAAACTGAAGTGACATATTACTTTTGTTGGTGACCAAACAGCTCGAGTAACAGAGAAATCTGCAGTATTCACAAACATTGATTTTTTTTTGGTTTGTTTCAACAGAAGCACCTTTTCAGACGTCAGAACGAGAGAAGAAGCAACTTTCCTGCTTGGAGATGTTTCAGAAGAAGCTAGAAACAACCAGTGGTAGCGAATAGTCGAGCGCTGATCAATACCCACGAGGTATTATTTTGTAAAATTCGGCAAGGACGAGGCCATGTATTGGTGGGAACCATTTCCCGAGGCTCTAGAAAAAGAGGGAGACATTTGGGAATTAGCACTGAGAAATTGGAATCAGTTGCTAAGTCATTTAAAATAGAGATTGTAAGTGTCGTTTTAATTAAAAGCAACCCACGAACATGATAGACGGAGGTGATTTCAACGACCGATATCCGCGGGAAAAGTTGGGTTTTTAAATTGTTGGAATTTTCCAGTACAAAATAGCTTCATTTGTAGACAGGCCACTTTAAAGCCAAAATAATTATCTCATAAAAATTTCCTTCTATTGAAAATCTTTTCAAAAACATTAATTGAAAATGCGCCAAAAGACTCTTTGAAGAAAAACTAACCTCCACTCATAGAAAATTCCAAATAAAACCTACACAAGTTAGATGGGCCAATAACTGCATTTTGTTCCAGTTATACAGGTAGAATCAGGATCAGTTTATCTGAGACTTCGGAGCTAGATTTTCTATCAGGGAATGTTTCTCGGTCAAAATCTGCACACGTCCACAGATCGGGGCCACCACTCGTCAGCGCGCAGTCCTCACACAGTGAACTTCTCTCAACTTTACCCCGACACTTCGTTCTACTTTCTTACTAACTTTATTTTGTTTGTTTTACATTTTTATACGAGGATTCCACACAAAAAAAAAAATGCTGATGTATATTTACTATCCGTTTTTCGTAGACGTAAGCGGCTTTCTTCCAAGACATCCATTGGCTGCACGTGCCCTAATGTTTTTAATGCGTTCTCTAAACACAAGCGTTTGTTTTGACAAGCCGCCCTTCCGGTTGAATAGGTGCTCTTCTACTCTTGCTTGTTTACGGAACTCCCACTCCTTGCTACAGGATAGAACCGAGGCGAAAGACGGACACCTGTCGCTGCTATCTGATGTGAGCGGGTGCAGAACAAACCTGGCGTCCGTAGCGCTGTAGATGAAAGTCGTCTGCGGTAGGCCACCAGCTACTGCTGATAACTCCGTTTGCTTTACTTACCCTGGTGGCTAGGATTGCGAAGCAGCATCGACATCTAAGGCCTAGACAACGCAGCACAACACGCAACCATTCTCTCTCTGACTCAGACACTGCCTGCCTAAAACTGGGCACACATCAAAGAAAAAAATGGTTTCAGCCTCTTCTCACTGAATTTCTTCGTTTTTGGAAGCACAGAGACTGATATTACGTAACTGGCGTAGTGGCATCATCTGAAACATGTGGCTCCACACAGACACACGCACACCGCATTGTTCTGTTAATTTCAAAATTAATTTATTAGCAAAAATCAAGCATTCAACATCTCATGAGGTCACCAGCTTTTGAATGACAGGTGTTTGCACTCTTTTGACTTAGCTGTATTTTATCGGGTTTTCGGCAGAGCTTCTTATTCTGCATCTGAAATATTCAGATTTTCTTATACTACATTTTATTTACAGGTCAGTTGGGAAGTAAACCGACTACAGTTGGTATTGCACGACATCGGACGTAGAAGAAAGAGGATCCAAGACTCTAACCTCAATCTCCTCCTATTTCGCTGTTTTCTCTTAGCGAAAACTATAAAATTTCTTTAAAATGAAATTATACTTTTGTTTTTTTACTCCGTAATCTGTGTTACGCGTGACTAAAATTCGTCCATGGTAGTTGGTTAATATTCGAGAAGCCACATGGTTAATGATAATTTTAAAACTTGCGACTCTTTCTTTCATCATTGAGCCATCGCTCGGTGGTTTTCCAGTCACACCGCCGGCAAGAACACTTAAAGTTCTGAAGTACGTCGTAGTCAGTTTAATTCCAACAATTTCACGTTTGCAGACTTCGCGACAAGAAAATGTTTCCTATGAGATATACTTATGACGCAAAGATGTTTAGAAAAATTCAGCAGGTCCTTATTTAGATAGCTGCGTCTCTTCAGATGTTGGACATAAGATCAGCTGTTAACCGACGGAAGAGCTTCAAGTCTGGCATTGGATGGCGTGGTTTCGGTCTTTAGTAATTAATTATTAACAGCACCGTTCTGCATAAAACAATATTTTCTGTTTAACATTTTCACGCTAAAAATTCTGATCGAAAGCTGAATCGACTTCGTTTATATGCTGGGGGTAGAAAGAAGAAGAAAAGAAACATCAGCCGTGTGTAATTTGATAATGGTTGGAATAACTCAAACGACCAGACAAAAGAATGCGATGGAAATAATACAGCGAGCTCTCTCTCTTCCAAGCCAGTCTCCTTCCTATTCTACACCGAAAAGCGTGTTCTGGTAATTCATTCTGTAGGTTTTCTGAAATCTAATTAGAGCGAACGCACAATGGTAACAGCACCATATTAATAGAGAAATAATAGAAGAAAAGAGAGAGATCGACGTGCTTTATGAACCGATTAATGTGAGCCAGAGAGACTGGCTGAAGTCCTACAAATTGTTTTCATATCACAAATTATATCAAGCCGCGATTCGCAGATTTTCTTGTTCTTCGGAGCTCAGAAACACATCTGTGAATGTAGAACGTGAGGAAGTCGTTAGAAAGCACTTCACAACAGATTCCATCATGAATTAGAAACCCAGCCATATTAAAAATCTCTAGCAAAATGGCTCTGATATCTAACCCTGCAGTATCGCTTCTAACTTGTCTCTAGCGACGTATTTATCATCCGTGGAATTAAAGCCGTGTTCGCTTCCCTCCACTGAAAATCCTCGCTGCGATTTATGAAATGTTATTCGGTAAAAATTGTTTTAACAATTTGGTAGAAGTGATAGAAACGTTTTACCTACTGTGCTTGATATTAACCAGCGGACATCGTTACGGGGAATAACAATAACAGAGGAGGCTGTAGAAATCTTATCCAGATCTGCTAATGTTTCCAAATGCTGCCTGTGAGAAGGGATGGGAAGAGGGAAGGGAGAGGGAGACAGAGGGAGGGGGAGAGAGAGAGAGAGAGAGAGAGAGAGAGAGAGAGAGAGAGAGGAGAGAGAGAGAGAGAGGAAGAGAGAGAGAGATGACATCAGTACAGAGAGGGAGAGGGAGGGAGAGAGAGAGAGAGATAGAGAGGAGAGAGAGAGGGAGGGGGGAGAGGAGAGAGAGAGAGGAGAGAAGAGAGAGATGAGACGAGAGATATCTAGAGAGAGGCTAGAGAGCCGGTCACATTTCTTTCACCTGTGAGGTTCTCAATTGTACGCTATTTATATAACAGGTAGAGCGTCTATTAGGCCCTGAATTGTCCCCTTGACCCCAACACACCAGTGACTGCAGTAGCATAGCTGAAGTAGAAGCGTGTTTTACCAATTAAACTTTGGTAAAACTGTGACGGAGTGCAAAACAACCAACAGAAACGTTCATGCACAAAGTTTAAAACTAACGTATAACATATGTTTATGTTACTTAACTAACCAGTACAAACTTTATTCTAAATTTTATCAGATTATCAGACTCAACCAGAAATCTTTATAACAAACAGCCCATTAACATCCAGGTAATTGACAGTAAATCGTAAAACTTGTTTTTTCCGCTGGTCAGATCAGTAAACCTATCACCGAACAACCTGTTCACCTTGATATCCTGTGCTCTTGACTACTTTTGCATGTCAGGACACGAAACAATGTCTTCATATCTTAGCAGTAGCTTCGTTGGAAACCACCTATCTGTCAGCCAAATGTTAATTTCCTCACCTGTTGCTGGCAGGTGTTTTAATTATCTTCGTACTTCTACGGCTGCATATAAAAATCCTCCAAGAAAATAATTTATAAAATAAAATACATATATTTATAAGGTAATTGAAATATAGCGGTTTTTCTGTTAATTAAAAAAAGTATTATTGGCGACAACTGGGCATTGATCTTATTTGTGCATCAGATTAACCCTGACCAAGCCGTGTGAAGGTCGGGACCCAAACCATGTGTTTCATAGCTTTAATATTAGTTCAGTTTGGGCCTGAAGACGAGCAAATTCTGAGATCCTGATTTCTAAATAATTTTTATATAAATTTTATTATTATTATTATTATTATTATTATTATTATTATTATTATTATTATTATTATTATTATTATTATTATTTATTATTATTATTATTATTATTATTATTATTATTATTATTATTATTATTATTATTATTATTATTATTATTATTATTATTATTATTATTATTATTATTATTATTTTGCTGGTTTGGTTAACTAACCCTAACCCTGCCTTCTCGTCTTCTCATAGTGGAAAGCTGTTGAATATTTGGTCATTTTAGGGGCGGACTGAATTTTTTTCCCCACTTCTAAAAATCTGTTTATACAGGACTTAGTCGCCTGCCCTTTCTTACAAGCTATAAAATAACAATCAGCCCCTCTTTTCAAGTCTTTGAGATTGATATTCCCAGGTGTCTGTCGGTGAAGACTCATCAATGGGGTTAGCTAACTGCTAATGTGTTATGGGAAGAATATCACTAACCTTTGCCTGCATAGCGTATATTACTATTGTAAATTACAGGTGTATATCGCCGCTCAGATTATGATCTACGTTAAATTAAATTTGGTTCTTTGTAGTGGAAGAAACGGTTATGAACCCTGACAAGATTTTGTTGAATAAGACAGAAATTAGTTTTGCTATCAAACTAAATTGCGATAAATAAAGCCACCAGCCTAGCCTGTACGGTCTTCTAATTCCAGTTCAGGTGAGTACAACTCTCTAGTTTAAAAGGCAATGGACTGATTATTAGTTACATTACACTGCACTATACTCCATTAATTGAATGTTTTGTAAAATGTAATTAGTAACTGGTATCGCTGTATTTAGAATATAAAATATAATAGTTGAAAAGTAATTCAGTCTGAACTGATCATGAAATCTTCGCTTTATTAATTTTCAGCGTAATTTTTTTAGAGTAGGTAAAGACCAAGTCCGGACTTGCATTTAGGTTCATCGTGAACAGACAGGCAGACAAAAGATATATATTGTTAAAATAACCATCGCATGGAGTGTGAGTACATATGAACAGGTAAACAAGTTCCGTCATCGGTTCCGGTAACGAAGCTGAGACTGAAGCTAGCTTATTTGTGTTGATGTTTTGGACTTAATTGGAAAATAACGCAGAGCTGCTGGTCAATATTTGAGTGTGACAAAAAGATGGAGCCGAAGTTCTTATCATCACCTACTACCAACCAGCTCGTGTGGAACAGACCTTTAACACGGAGAGGTGTATGCAGATCTTTCTATGTCTTCTTCCTCTCAGTCTCTGAACTAAGCAGACAACCGTTAAAATTTCTTTTAAAAACGTATTCCTTTCTCTGCAATGTCTCCGTGTTTCCACTGTTCGGTTTCTTAATTTCATCTTTGGTCCAGCCCTTTCTTTTATATCACTGTTTGCTCGTGATCAGGATCATCGTTCGTGCACAGAGGCAAGAACACAGCGCCAATTTCCGAGTGGTATGTCCGAGGGTTTTCAGGATAAAGACTAAATAACTCTACCCGAAAAAACTTGTAGCTGGCTAGCTTCAAAATCTCTACTCAATATTTACCATGTCATTCTCAAGTAAGATATATTAGAAACAAACCCAAAACACTTCAGTAAGTACACTGTTATGAAGTATTGCAATCAATCGCGTAACGTTGTTTCCATTGCTAATGACTAAGTGTAACTCTTCTCCTCTGTCCAACTTCGGTGCAGTTCAGAGTTCATTTCTTTGTCCTCTGGAAAAACGCACGAGAATTAATAAGTGGCATAGAAAATATCCCACAAGGGTAGGAATAAAATGAACGAGCCAGCTACAAGGCTGTATAGTGAAAGTGAGGCGGCTAGCGAGCCCCGACCGACGTTGTTAGTGTGGCCGAGTGTTGGCACAGCGAAGCCCACTCCCTCGTCTCCCTCTTTAGGCCCTGAACAGCTGCAGACCTTCCCAGCGGCCTCCCCTCAGCTTTCGCTGACCAGTAGCAAATCTAAACAATATTTTTCCACGTATTCCGCATAATTGGCACTTGTTTCCACCACATTGGTCCGTGCACGTGACTGTAATAAGCTCTTAATCTTCCCGGCCCAATTAACTGGGCACTCTCGTCTCACGGCTGTTAACTTTCCCGACTTCGCCTACACTTCTCCTTCCTTCCATTATAGCGCTGAATAAACGATCGCCGAGAAAACGTAAGCATTCCCTCTCCTGGACGGGGCCCACACGCCAATTATCTAATTAGGTTTCCGCTCCAAAATTCGCTCAAGTAATTTGGCCGGTCGCAAACAAATCGCTAACACCGCTGTAACTAGCTGCTCTCGACATTCTGTTCACAAGCCGAGTTTGCCAGGGGATCGTGGGCCACGACCATTGGCAATAATTAGGCGCCATTTCCATTCTTTCTCTGCTATTCGTGTCATTATTGGAAACCATAATTTGTGAGGCGCTCAGCTCTATTACGCGAACATAATGCAAAATAATAGCGGTCTGCATAGTGTTAAATGGAGGAAGACAATTTATCCTAATATAGCTGAAAAGTGACGGATTTTCTTCCTTTTTAGGCCGAAATGCGAGGACCGAAAACGATGCGTAAGACTGGAATTGTGGGCGGGGAGGAAGAATTAAAAGCGATCAGCTGATCGGATAGTTAGCTACCCGCCCGCCGTTTGATGGTCTGGTTATCTAACAACACGATCATCACACAACCGGAAGAATAAACCGGATGTATATTTCCCTGACATTTAACAATGTTCAACATGTACTGGATACTCAAGCGGAAGTTGTGGCCATTTCTGATCCTGGACAGAGAAAACCTTGACATAAACGCACTATCCTGGTAAATTGTGAGCCAATAAAATTTAGAATTTCGACAAATTTCTTTGAATATTTCGAGGTTGTCCGTTGTAGAATTCTGCAGATGATAATGAATGCCAACGACCTAACGTCACTGCCGCAGTGATATGGCAACCAGTATAAACGCAATTTATAGCTGTCGAATGACTAAATAGTCTGTCACACGGTCTAGTAGATGATGACCCACGTAATACCTACCCACGCACTAAGTACTAACTATTCTTGGCCAAAAACGCAACATCCGTGTCTCTTCATTGTCCGCGACGGCTAAAAGTGAGCTATCGGACTTACAGACCGGCTGAGTACAGCTGAAACCCTGACTTCTCACAAGAACAGTTTCGTGTCGTTTTTACCTATTCAGAACTGTGACTAGGAAATCCCCTAGTAAAGCCGATCTGTTTTTTCATAAAAAGAATTACTTTAAAAAAATGGAGGAAATAAAAGATCTGGCTTCCAGACATGTAGCATATGTAGCTTTTTATTTGAGTTCCCTGTTGTTAATAACAAATTATTTCTATTTTTAAATTTCACTCAGAACGGCACTTAAAGCTTGATAGTTTTCCCACCAATTGCAGATTGTCTCGCTGCCATGAACGTTTGTGATAAGTCAGCTGACTCCAATATCCCAGCTCAGCTGCGTCAATCTCATCTCTCTCTTTCTCTCTCTGCATGTCGTACGACAGTCAGCCGTTCACTGCCAACGTCAGCGGCAACAGAATCCATTATTTGCGCCAAGGATTCTGTATATTAGTTGTCTGAGAACAGTCGTCAACTAGCTAGTGGATGCGACGGTTTTATCAACCTTGGAAAAAACTCACCATAGAATAGTGTTGATTGCATAGAGCTATAAATAACGAAAGGGTTAACTTTTTCCTCAGGTTACTTAGCGTTTATTATTATTATTATTATTATTATTATTATTATTATTATTATTATTATTATTATTATTATTATTATTATTATATTCTTAACGTTTACGGTAAACGTTTCAGAGTTTGATTTGTTGATATTTAGTTACCTTGTCTACCAAACTATCAAGTGAAAATAACTATTTTGTGTTAAATTGCGCAAACTTTGAGACGATCTTAGAACGATAACAGACGTAAAGTGCTTAAAGTGAATCAATTTGAAATTATTAAAATTTTTGATAATAAAAGTTATCGTCTCGAGACAAGGATTATTTACGTCCAGAAATGAATCGTTCATAAAAGAACAAATGGCTGGGAATAAATCTGTAAATATGCGGCTTTTATTATATCTCTTCTTTGTGAAAGAGTGAATTGCACATTTTCTGGATGTTCCACACGAGGGCATCTCTCCGATGGAACAAATGGTGTCAGGGTTTATATAAGAGCTCAATCCACAAACTTACCAGAGTTAAGTGATATAAACGCTTCATCAGCATCACATGTGCTGCGTGTGGCTAGCCACGCTGTTCGTCCGGCTAACAATTAAGGAGAGACATGTCAGCTTGTTATCGGGAGTACAGTATATTATTAATTAACTGGGTGCGACAAAGTTGGTGATTAGAAACAGAGTTGTTTTACCAAATCCGGGCCCCAAGTGTGAACAGGGAGACGTGTTGGGAGAACAGCACATCCGAAAGTCGGATGCTAGCGGAACCCTTGCCCCGTGATGGCAAAGGTGCATTGGTGTTTCGTCTTACAGCCTGGGTGGAGAACGGAGCACGCAATCAATTCTTGCCGGTGTTCATCTAATTACTTTCGTCATCTCCTCTGACGAATATTCGTCCGCAGCAGCTATAAATCAGCCGGCTGCAAGCCTGGCTCCGTCTCATAATCGGAGCTGGCGCGAAAATAGCCGAACGGTTCGCGGAGTAGTCGGTTTTGAGAACGATTAGGGAGGAAACGAGACGCGCTTTTTCCTGCGCCGAGCCGACAATTTCCTCCGAACACTAGCGGAGATTGCCGACACTAGCGGATCGGTGTAATCTTTGTGAAAGTTCCGATTTTCCTTTGTTCCGGCATTGCTACTAATTGATATTGAACGAGCTTAGATTATACTTTAAAAACCACTAAACTTGTTTTCATTAATGTTACTTATAAAGCATTTTAAAGACGGTTTACCGATGTTTTCTTCTTATCCGTTACTGTTTTGCAGTGCCACCGCCTCTTTTCAATGGCGACTCACGTAACGTCTCCCTTTTTAGCCCCATGCAATCTTTATGAGCGCTTGAAGAATGAAGTATGTAATGTTTTTTGGCAGGCTTTTTTCCGCCAGACTGAGAATTAGACTGCGGCGTAACACCGTCGTCAAAGATGTGACTGGGACTATTTTCTTAAGATAACCGTTCGCCATCGGAGTAATGGCGTGTAATGCGAGCTGGCATTAAAAGGATGAAGACTCGTTCAAGAAGCATCACTCGTCTTTCCTGCTCCCTCGACGGACTCTGATAAAATGATAAAAACAAAGAAAGAGTAACGAGAGGAGCAACAAAAACAACCAGGGTAGCTGCTCGGAAAACGAAACAAGATGAAAGAGACTATTTTTCTCTCTTGTCTTTTGCATTTATCTGCCACTGATGAAGGAAACTAACTGTTATCTGAATACCTGTTGTTTTTTTTCTTTTTCAAGAGATTTAGTTATATAAATTTCTCCTCTCGCTTATATACACCTGACAAAAACTTACATGGAAGTGGAATACCAAAAATGCATACGAACACCAATGGCGAACCAGTGTACTAAACCCTGTCTGATTATGCCATTCTTTTTAGAAGAATCAATTTTCGAGTTACCTGACTCCAACATTTTTTCTGTCACATTATCATGTCTACGAGAACGTTAATTCATAATTAATACATATTTTCTTTCTTTCTGACAATCACAGGTAGCGAGTAATTCCGACCCTGTGTTACAAATATTCCATTTTCCGGTGCGTATCCTCAAACAAAACCATCGTAATATATATTTAATTACTATATTTTACTTTTCCAAGCTTATTTCGTCGTTTCATTTCTTTTTTAACATTAAAAACTGAAGCAAAAAGAGGATAAAAATCTTTTAAAATAAAAGCTTCCTAAAATATTGAAATGGTATATGAAAACTTGAACCAGGTAAGCATATGGTTAGTTAAATAATGAAGACGACGATTTCCGTGAACATCACAGCAGCTGTATAACCGGTACCCCCATCATCAACACTAACAAGTTGCCATTATTAGACTTTTCCCTTCTATAAAACACTATTCTTGTTACTGATTTTATTATTTGTGATTTTCCTTTGGCAGCCTATTAAGTTTAACCCTTTCTACAGCAAAAGGACATTGCCACAAACTGTCTGGGTGAGAACGACCGTGAATGAGTCAGAAGTCTGTCTCCATGTTGATGTCATTGGAACCCCTTTTCTAAATCTGAAGACCTATCTTAACTTAGATTCCCCACAGAATATCCCCGTCCTTTTATTAAAAAAAGAGAAAAATCCACTTTAACCTCGTTTTGAATTTTACATCTTACTTAACTTCCGAACGTCTGGACAATGATTTTAATTGGAAATGAAAATATCAGGTTTTCTTCAGCACCTGCTAATAGTCAACCAATGTTTTTAAATAGCATGCGTATAAATGAGCGTACGTCTTCTTTAGACACTTTTCTTAATTAACCTATATTCTATTAGTCTTTATAAATCTTACTAATACCAGCTTAGGACTGACTATTCCATCAGAGGGCACTGCCTGTTATTAAAATATTGACATGAATTGTTGGGCAAACTAGATTTTGAAACAGACGCTTTTTTAGAAGACCGGAAATACGTAGGAACTAAGACATATTTGATAGGTTTAAATTCAAGAGAACAGGGCAAGAACAAATTTGTCGTGAACGCTACGATGGTGCTTGATATCTAACTGACTTATGATGGCGGACAGTAAGAACAGTTGTACAAGGAGAAAGATAAAGCATGAAAGTTTGTGGATACAATGTTTTCCAGAAAGTAAATAAGTAAGCGAGTTTAATGCTGCATGCAAGATATTAGATTTTTTTTTATTTTAACAAAGCTGAAGCTGCACCCCGACCTTTAGTTGTTAAGATATTCTGTGATATTTGTGTGGGCCATCCCTTCCGGCGTAAACCTCCCTTATAAAAGACGGGAGGTTTGTACAATAAACCGGTCTCTTTGTTCTGGAGAGCACGCCTATCTAAATGTTTTCTTCGCCTTCTTTCCACTCCACAACCCGTCTACTCCATTTACTAATGGAGAGTATTTTCAATAATCCAACTCAACATCCGACGCACGGGTAACGTCTAATGCCGATTTTTTAGTTGGGTAAACTTATTTGAATTTCGACCTTTTTCAACACCTCAGGGCTCGCTAAAAGTCCCTTAGCAGCATCCGTAAGCAGGGTTGAATTCAAGGATGCCGTCGATACATAGGAGTTTGCGATGGTAATTCTAGAAACATTAAGCATCGCTCTTATGAGTCATTAACAAGCAGAGAAAGATGAATGTTGCGCTGTAAATATGTTAACGGCTTAAATGAAGACCCATCTGTTAAAATTTGGTGAGGCTGTAGGACAGATACTAAACGCGCCAATCATTTGGTATCTCCGGGTATGACCTTGTTAGTCTTACAGATGGCTTTTATTCGGTGGTTGAGGAAAAAATTTAAAGAGCTTTTATAAGAATAATACAAAAAAAGTGTAGCAAATCAATTTCCTCATTTGGAGACGGTTAGAGATTCACTTCTGCAATTATCGATTTTTGGTGCCCCCCCAGTAAATTTAGTAAGCACAACCATCTCTCCACCTTTGTTGAGCATAAAGACCTCTTGCTTGTACCAGTTCTTATTAGGAATTAACATGACATAAACAGGAAAGACTCATTGACGAGAAGGGTTTAGATCTAATGTTAAAGTCTAGGAGACTAAACAACAAAATGCACGTAAATAATTATAATTTACCTATAGGTGAAGAATAAAGGTTGGAAGCTTGTAAACTCTGGCTACACTGCAGTTCAGCATTTGGGTTTCTGAAAATCCTGCACACGTATGCATTGATGCTTCGTTTTCTGTGCCTAGGCGTCGAACAGCGGCCGACTACTTCAATGCATCGCTGATTTCTCCTCCAATGGAATAAGAAAGAACCGTGGTTCTGAAATCACGGTGCCTGTCACACCTTGTCAGTGTCACAGCGTAAAGTAAAGAACACTCATCTATTACAGAGAGACACCACAGCGTCGGTCCAGTGGCGTCTGGACAGTGTCCGAGTCAGAACCAATTGATTCCTGTCTGCTGATGAATATCGTTAAGTGGTAACTGCTGGGCAGCGCTAGAAACACCAACAATGCACCTGTTTTTTTTCTTCTTTAAACCTCTCGGCAGCATTAAAGATGTTCACATGCTGACTGATATTCTCACGAATAAAATCTTGTGCAATTTTGATTTCTTTTATATGTAAAATATTTTGTTTTGTAAAATGTCACCAAACTGCTTTTGTAATCACTCTTCGGTTTCTTATAAACTAATCCAGGTGAAATGAAATAAACCCGATGATAAAGGATTACACATTTCCGACAGTCAAGATAAAGATAAAACAGAATAGAGGTGTTCATTTCCTTGATTAACGCACTGCTGCTGCTGCCAGACAGAAACTCAACTTCAGATAAAGAGAAGTAGGTGAGATCGTCATACAGAATTCATATCTACTTTCTTATGTAAACTATTATGGGATAATAATGATTAATTATGGGAAGGTCATGCAAGAATTGTGGACTTGATACCAAGACGGCGATTTAAACACATCCAGTTTATTACCCGCCACTAAATATAGTTTATTCTTCTAAAGGAAACACAAAAAACATTTATATTAAAGAGCAGCACTACTAGTGCTGGAATCGTTTGGTGCCGCTGGGTCTCCGGGAACGGAACACTGTCAGATCCCTGAAGGTCCGAAAAATGTAACAACTGGTTATCAGGGGTCTGTTTGTATTTATCGAAACAACGGCGGAGACAGATCTGTTGGCTTCTTGCGAGTTAAATGGATTCATGCAAAGACCGGTCCTGTTTTGGTTAAATTTTATAATGAAGAAAAATAAATATAAAGTAAAACATCCTAAAATTTAATGTGCGTAATGCAATAAGCTCTTCCGCCATCTCTGCCGGCCCACATAGGGAGCAGCTTCCGTAACCGGTCGCCATGGCTTTTGCGCGCCAGGTGGTCGGCACTGAGGTCAAACACACCTCGGTAACGTGACCAGGCAGAGCGAAAAGAAACCGAGATACGGGAGGCGGATAAATCGAGTGGCATCCCCGACACGGCCACCCGCCACACACCATCACAACAAACAGTAAAATAAACACATTTCAGGCGATGAATTTGAATTAACTTTTCAAAAATTGCTAATAAAGCGACAACATGTCAGCTTTGTTTATCAGGCCGCTCTTGTTTGTTCCGGATGGAACCAGCGCGAACATGGCCGACTCGCGATATCTTGTCGTCGTTTGCGGTGATCGAGTTAAATTGATTTTTGTTCAAGAAATATCATCTAAAATCTAAAATCTATTTGGTTCAATTTTAAAAATTACTTAAAGCTGATTGCTTTGTATTGTGTTACCTAAGCGGACACAGCTGTGATAAAGAAGGTAATTGGTTTGTTTTGTAGCCAGGGCGAGGCGAGAGATGGACGAGGAGGCGGCAGGAAGAGCCGGTTGTCGGAGAGAGGTCGACTGCGCAGATTAAAGTGAAGTTCTGAGAAATTTTCACTTTCGCTTTTAAATACATTCCGCTTTAATAATTCATAGGCAGTAGCTGCCATTGTTGTTGAGAGAGAATTGGGAGGATTTATTTATTTCAGGATACTGACGGCTGCAATAGTTTTCTCCCTCACCCACACAGACAGCTGTGAGGTGGGGCGCGCGCGCTCTGGCCGGGACCTCTCCGCCGCTCTCTGTCTAAACATCCGCCGTCTAAATGGTCGGCGGGTCGGCACCAGCTCCAGCGCGACTTCTCTCAAATTATTTAACGATGTTTGGAAGCAATTCCGACCGACTGAATTGTAAACGACTCTTACAACTGGCGTCAGCTGCTGGTGGAGTTCTGTCGGGTGCTTCCATGTGCACGAACAATCGAAGGCGATTAGCAACACGTACTGGAGAGACGGACCGAGGAAGAGATTATATATATATATATATGTGCAGAGAGATGGAGAGAGAGATGGAGAGAGAGAGATGGTGTTATTCAATACGGAACTTATTAAAAGCCACTTCTTTATAGAAAGACAAATATTGCAATGGTATCGGATGAAACCAGAGATGCTGATAAAAATAGAAAAGATAAGCGATCCCTTGTAATTAAAGTTTTCCTCTTAAAATCGAACGTGAAGTATAAAGATTATTTGTGATTTTGTGCGGTTATAAATTGAAATTTTTAAAAAAAGTGCAAGTTTTCTTTTGAATTTATTTTGTTTATAGCAGCTGGTGCCAAATCTCGCGAGTTTGTTCGGAGATATTAAAGCCCAAAAGTCAACGATATCGGATGTGTTTAGAAAGGCGGTCGGTCCTGTGACGGACCAGGCAAATATCCAGTTTTAACTCCACTCTCCGGGTCGCACGTTTAGTCTGTCATCGTTGTGCGGCGGCCGCCGGAAGTCGGGGAGATTTATCTGAAGGTCTGTCACGTGACCAGTATTCAGCAATGCTCACGCATTTTTGAGGTTATCGCCTGTTATATAACGGAACCTGTCCTGGTGTGCCCTCGTTTTATATGGACGTCTGTATTTCGAGTATGGGGGAGGGCTCCTATATCATCATGTTTTGCCACGTAAACACAAGACTTCACCTAAACGTAAATGAAGATAGAAACGTATTCGTGAAAACACACTGCTGCTGCTGCTGCTGTTGTTGTTGAAAGGCCGCAACGTAATTAAAACTGCTCAACATTTTTTATCTAATCTGGCTGTGGTGGACAGTAACACGTTTCTTCTTCTCCTCTAAGATAAACACTGCAATAAATTTTACATCAGAGGCAGTAAGTAGTTAACATTTTGATCGCCTGTTCCCTGCCGAGTAAGTTAAAAGGAAGGAATTAAATAACTTTTCTATTTCTTATGGGGTTGTGCCACTGAAGTAGTTATCATCGGATGAAATCGCCGACATTGCCACAACCATAGTAGCTACAAGCAACCACGACATTATACTGTCTGGATATCAAACAAATTCCAACACCAAAGCAATCGTTAGCGTTGACTTCAAACATTTCTTTCTTGCCATACATCCGGGAAACTTACTGAGGTCAGTGCGCCCTCTAGTGTTATCAGATTCTAGTCTTCCGCCCAGAAAATGCGATAAGCCCCAAAAGAAAAGATAATGTTCTTTTAATATGACAATTTTCTTCATATATCACGTTCTGTAATCGGCATATCGATAATTTATTAGATTATTTTATTATAAGATTTATATATTTCTTTTATCTGTGTTTGGAATATACGTTTTTTTTTTTTTATTGCCTAAGGGAGGGAGAAGAGATAAAACCGGCGAGATCAAAAACTTAGCAAGGAATTACAAACCGGAATGATACAGCTGATAAGTTAGTTAGTCTGCCATAGCTGCGGCGAGAATGTGGGTTTACTTATCTCTCGCTCGGCAGAACCTATCTATTACCATCCATGTGGCTCGCGATTCGCCCTGGTTTGTGCTCAGACAATCGGGCAGAACAAACGTGTCGTTGGGTTTTGTTTAATGACCAGAATCAAGCTCTGTTTACGAGAGAAGAGAAAAAAAGATTAAAGTTCTGCAGCTATTTTCGCTTATGTCATTATCATAAGACATAAAATTCACTTAATTATTTCCATAATTTCAAATTATCAGAAGTGTAGAAACTGAATATGTTGAATCATTTCTGACGGAGAGATGCTGTATTTTCGAAAACTAATTTACGAATAAAAAGTAAATCAGGTGGATTTTATGAATAAATGTTAAAAATGGAATGAGCTTGATGCTCGCATGTTTACTACTTCCATTAATGTTACATAAGCAGTCGTGATGGGGGGACGCTTTGGGTTAGAGTCCTCAGTGGCTCAATAGAAGGTCGGCCACTCTGGGAGGAAACGGAAGCAGGCCTCGTAATCACGACACGTGGGGACGGAGCTCGCCAAGGACAAGGCTAGAGATAAATTCGCGACGACACCCGCCTAAATTAATCCTCTACACGTCTACTTATGGTTACTAATATATTAAAGTCGAAGACATCTTCACAGAAAGCCGCGGTGTTAGAGTACGACAGATAGTAGCAGAAGTTCGGCAGGAAATCTTTCTGCTCGCTTGCCGTGCATTTTCTTCAAACTCAATAACGACAAATCTCCTGTATTAAGTTAGTGCTAGAAAAAGATACCAGTAATTGATTTTTAAAAAACAAAAACAAAACCAGAAAACTTTGAGATGTGATAAAAATTTAATGTAATTTGAAGTTTAATGAAATTCTTCGCGACGATAAACAGTGGAGCCGACCGATATTAGCTGTTTTCTCCAGTTGATGGAATCTAAACGGTCTATTCCTTCAGTCGTTAGTTGAGATTTATTTTCCTGACTGCAGTTTAACAAATTTTTCTTCGTTTGTTCCTTAAAAAAATCTTCAATCATAAAGTGCAAACGACATGTTAGATTGGAAGAAACAATTAAAAACGAAATGGCTTTTAAATCCGTGTAACGACATTAGCTCGACGTTTTACGGCTAAATGGAAATGATTTTAATTTTAGTAGGCTTTCAAAATTTTAATGGCTTCTTATTCTGACAGAAATACTCGTCATACTTTATTTACATGGTGCGTGGAGTGAACACGGCTTCTGTGATGCCCAGCAAAGTTGTGACGGATATTCCCCGGATCAGTGCCTTCTTCTTCACTCCGCTGGGATCTCTCTCTCTCTTTTTTTTCCGTCAGGTAAAATGACGTATGCAATTAACGAGAAGCCGGAGCGAGTGTGGGTTGTGAAAGAGTTAAGAGAAAATGTAAATGATTCCCTCGAGCTAACCCTCGCCCGATACGTATACGCATCACTGTTACTGTCACAGCTCCCCGGCCCGCCTGTCTCGGCGGTTTCATAATCGGACAAGCGGGGCCGGAAAGGGTTAATTCGAGGAAGTTGGTAGATGTTCTTTAGCCGTGCAAGATGCGGTCTTCTGTATCTGTCACTTCAAGCAGAAGTCCTGCTCAGTGTTTCCGTCAGGGGAGCGCCAACGAAAGGAAAGCATTCAGCCAGCCTCGTCCTGTCACCCGTGGCTCTTCTCGAACCTTTCCCAGTCTTTTCATTAATTTCCTCCGTGCAGCAGGTGCCCACTAGTTCAAGCGCGTGTCGTCGGACCGTTCTTTGGCTCGCGGTGACCTCACAAGACAGCTGTTTTCCACCTATAATTTTTCGTTTTATTTCAGTTTGTTCGGGGTTAGGGTATCTCTCTCTTTTTCCGTTTTATACCTGCCAACAAACAGCCTCGCCGAAAAGTATGAATTATTGGCCACGACATGCTATCGGCAGAAGGTTACTTCGGACATTCCCCATCATAGGTGTCTGCATCAGCACAGGTACTTCGAGCTCAGATCGGCTTCGTGAGTGATCAGATGTTGCGGCAGTCTAACTAATCTCTTCTGTCCTTGGGCAGGGACGGTGTCAATCAAAGCTATGTGAACAGTATTGATGCCCAAATTCCTAGGTATTATTATTTATTTGGATTGTTCTTGCTGCACTGGTGTGTACGGTGCACTTTTAAAACAAGCGCTGATGTAGAAGAAAGCAGGAACGTTGCAGCACAAAGCTTGTCTGTAAGTCATTAGCAGTTATTTTCAACGCTGGATTGGTTGATCAATGTTTACGTACTTTGACACTTACAAGAAAACCACTTAGTTATTCACATTGGGTCTACGACAGAGAATGAACGCATTAAGTCGGCGGTGGGCGGTCACATTAGCATCATACACTCCATGCCGGCTGGAGTGGTAAGGAGAGGAAATTCAATGGAGTAAAAGCGAATAACTGGGAGACAATCATGTGCACCAATCATAAATCAGTTTTTGTTTGTTGGCATTATTATGAACAGGGAGAAACAAGTTCAGATTTTTGTGTGTTTTAATGGCAGCTCTACACAAAAACAGCATCGATTTGCGATGTCTGCCACTGTTTTTTTATGGGCCAGTGTGAGAACCATCGGCTATGAATGAAACGAGAAAGAAGCTCTAGTTAATTTGAAAGATAATTGATGGCCGGTTGAGCCGCGTCAGAACATCGTGCATTTGTTGCGGTTTCATAGGCAGGAAGAGGAGACTTTTATCTTTACATTCCAAGAAAACCACTAAACGCCAGTTTATTTTACATTTATTTTATCCACACCTTCTCTCTCTCTCTCCATCTGTTTTACATTCTCATATTTATTATCTCTCTTCGAATCTCATTTTAGTTTTCCTTTCTCTCTCTCTATTTCCCTCTATTTCTGTCTTTGTATCGGATTTCCTTTTTAATTTTCAATCTTTCTTTGTCTACAACTCATTCCTATTTTCGGTACCATAGCTCTCTCTCTCTCTCTCTCTCTCTCTCTCTCTCTCTCTCTCTCTCTCTTCTCTCTCTCTCTCTCTCTCTCTCTCTCCATCTCTCTCTCTCTCTCTCTCTCTCTTTCTCTCCCTCTCTCTCTCTCTCCCAACTCTCTCCTCTCTCTCTCTCTCTCTCTCTCTCTCTCTCTCTCTCTCTCTCTCACACTTTCTCTGCCAGCCAGAATGCTGTTAGTTCTGCCATTTATTTTCGCTGATCTGCATCCGCTAAAAGGCAAAAGCTCTTTTATTAATAAATAATATTTACCATTATTTAAGCATATGATGTGGATAAATTTTCTTCAGCAATTTATTTTCTTCAACAACTATTTTCTGAATTGTGTTATTTACACTATATATGAATTATTATTGTTGTGAGAAAGTTGTTACTGTGAACAGTGGGTACTGCTGGTAATCGTCTATCTGTGATTAACTGTAATAAGACGTAAGAGACAGGACTCTGCTCGTCATCCCTTTCTTTACCTTGTCTGTTAACACTACATCTTTCTCCATTTTTTTTAACAGGTGTGCTAAGCCCATTGAGTCTGTATCTGCACCGAAAGATGAAAGACCAGATCTTTCCGCCGCTTTCATGAAGTTCACATCACGTTGACTGTGTATAAAGGACATGTCGCTCTCTTTTTCTCTTCACCGTATTTTTATTTCACTTCAGATTGTAAGGGGAGACAACTTTTAGCCGACCTATTTCTAAAAGTTGACTTTTGCTAAGGTTGATTAACGACAAACTGATGAACCTTTTAACATTTTCCCTTTTATTTTGATGTCACACTGAATATTAAATAAAAAGCATCCCCATTCCACCCGCCCAAGGACATCAGGCTGTCTTACCTGTAATGATGTTAAGTAAGCTTTGTTTTCAAACTTTTATTAACTTTGAATACACTAAATAGACACTTAGGACAAAGCTGAATTGTTATTCACTTGTACTATGTTACATCATTTTCCTTTGTACTGCATTTCAAAATATTTCACATTCGCGTGTTTTTTTCTTTCTTTTTTCCTTATGTACGGACGTTCTGTAGCTCCCGTTTTTGGTAAATATCGAATGGTTTCCATAGCAACCGATTGTCGTCAACTTCGTTCTGATTCATTATGATTGTTCAAATTCAAAGTGGTGTATCATATGATTAATCTACACTACATCAGATATTTTTTTCTGGATGAAATGTAAAATTTCAAGCAATCTTAGTTAAGTTATCTTCAAAAATATACATTGTTTTGGTCCATTTAGGCTCGAAGTGAAACCGGCTGGTTGGAGCTAAACGGAGCATGACGACTATTTTCGTGCGTGCAATCTCAGTTCTTACCAAATGAGGGCTAGAATGTGGAACTCGTGCCGACATCATGATTGGTTTACTCCAACACCTCTTCAGTCATGGGATTATATAGTACGGGAGAATGGATGATGAAGTGTCTCAAGATGAACGCTCCACCAGATCGGTATCGTTTTTCATAAATAAATGTATTATTATTATTATTCTATTATTATTATTATTATTATATTATTATTATTATTATTATTATTATTATTATTATTATTATTATTATTATTATTATTATCACCTCTTTTGCATTTAATTTATTCCAATTTTATTAATGGCACAAAGACGTCATTGTCTGCTGTAAGAGTTGAATTGGTTGTAAAATACATTCATTGTCCACGTCATGTGATTACAGGTATACTTTTGTATACAGTCAGTCGATTGAAAGATGGAGCATCCCTGTGATTAGTTAATGTTATCTTGTACATGAAAAGGTTCTTATGTAAACGGCTGTTATAAATGTAGGTCAGGTTTATCACACCTGACAGAAAGATTGATGTCTGTCATTTAATTAGTACGTTATATAGCGACACCTACCGGCATGAAATCAGTGACGTGAAACTCAAATTTTAGTAAAATAAAAAAAATTTCTAGACTTAACTTTTTCTTAGTTTCTCGAGGACCATGGTAAGATGAAAGTATTTAACACACAGAACAACGAAACACTTCTGGATTCCTGTGCCAAGAGAACATTTACAGACAGTTTTGTCTTAAGAACAAAAAATGGAACAGTGTAAGAATGCTGATGAATCCAATTCTAATTTCTCTATTCTTTTCTGGGGGACAAAAATATCTTATGAGCAGTGTTAACTTAAATACGTAAAATAAGAACTGTAAAATAAATGTACAACAATTGAAACAAACAAAGGTATAGGTTTAAATGAAATGATGTTTCGCACATTTTAACAAACTAGTAACGTAGTATTACTCTTACTTCCTTTGACATAGCACAGAAGATAAGTTATACATGAACCAACCTTCATCTTTATTTTATCAAAATATAAAAAGACTATAAGTGGTAATCAGTTTCATTTATCGTCGGCATATTTGTACCCGTGTGAATATATAAAAGTTTCATTTCAGTATTAAACTGACCTTACAGAAAGCTAGTATATATATTTATATATATATATCAACTCCGTCTCTAGGGTTGTTTTTCCACTGTGTTTGGAAATTAACCTTGGTGATTAAATAGGGTCAGGTGTTCTAATTATTGCTAAAATCTTGCGTCTACAAATCGTGTATGACTGTTTGAAGGTAAATAAAGGAATGTAAATTATTTTGTATTTGTTCTCTTTGTCTTTCTTTGCCACAAAAGAAATTCAAGTAGCAAGAATTCTTAATCTTTTACAAGGTTAAGCACCAGTATCTACCCTTATAAATGGTCTATCCAGCGCTCAGTTCGAAAAGCTTTTAAAATTGTTTTATTTTCCGTTATCTTTTTACACTTAAAGTTAATCAAAGAATTTCTGGAAGCAGTCAGTATCCGCCCTCCCATCCTTTCAAGCAGTCCTATCTACATCACATGAGAACACAGAGAGTCGGACTGAAAGGCACCGAGTATGAAATGGATAGAACCGACTTTAAAACCAGAGAATAAATAAATAACTCGAAGATTTCCGTATCTCTCTCTCTGTTTTGCTTGTGCTTCAGTCATTGAAATTCTGTAAAAATTCTTTTCTCAGCAACTAGCAAAAAAAAGAAATGAAAGTAAAAAGTTAACAAGATCTTTAAATTAGCATCTGTTATTAATCCAACAATGGTGGAAAAAAGAAGCAAGCAGACAACAAAGGGTAGTCACGCAGAGTGCGGTACAATGGCCGGCGGTCGGTGTAATTATCAAGAGCTTCTTTCTCCATAATTACGCCGACAGTTTGAGCTCTTACAGATGCTGTATTCAGTACGAACACCGACCTTTTGTCCCTGACTAATTATAACGCCGCGAGAAGTGCGCAGTTTAGCAGGATTTGGTTAGTAAAACCAAAGCGATGTACCTTCTTCCCATTGTTGTCCGTTCGAGGGGTTTTAGAGCAAAATACAAACCGCGATATGTCGTAAATAACAGAGTAGACGAAATAACCAGTGGCACACGCACAAATTATCTTCATGCCTTTTTAAATATTCTGAAACAATGGTAACTCAGACTGGCGCCTTGTGGCACTACATCCCAGCCATCGCCAGCTTCGACTGTAAAATATAAAACCTCTTCTGGGGAAACAAAGTCTCAGGTGAAAAGTTCCGCCAGCTTTAAACACCGCGACAGAGAAAACCGAACTTTGGTCTCAACTCTAAAAACTACAGATGGAATTTAGAAACAGTTGACAAAATATGCGCCTGCTGAAAATAAAATTAAAAAAAAAAAACTTAGAGAAATAAAAGTAAATAAATAAGAATAGTGATAAAAGTAAGAAAAATACCTGCAAGTTTTGCTGTTAGTAGGAAAGGAAAAGCTATTTTTGACACCATAATTTCTGTCTACTTCATCTTCATCTTGGGGCCTAAACGACTGCATAACTCGCTAATCGCGCACCTACACTAACTAATACATGTCATTTCTATTAGCCTTAGCCGCGCCACATACCCGACTCCCCCGGGGGGATCTTGGGAGTGGGGTGAAGTCTATACTTTTTTGCCGTTTATGGGTAATCAGTGAAGCTTAATTGGAAGACCGTGGAACACTGGCTGCCGGCTAGAAGTGAATAGTGCCACTTACAGCAAGCGTATTTCAACGGGTCATACTGACCTGGAACACGGCAAATCGCTTCAGGTTTCAACCCAAATCTGCTGCGCCCTCGGCCATTTCCCCGGATCAGCAGCGGTCCGTGTTTAAAACTAGTGGCTGTTTGTGAGGAGGGATATTACTTCACTCTTTCTAGTGATCCTTTCGGCAATATTCTGGAAGACGATGTACGTCTCATTCATCGTGCTACAGAAGATATACGGCGCTGGAATCTCATTTCTAATCCCTCTGTGGTAAAGCATAATTATCACGGGTAGAAGAGTTACTGAGACCGATCTTACTGCAGCTAGCTTAATTCAGACGTGTGACTGTGAGGTAGACGATATACGACATGAAGAAAAGCCTTTAAAGTGAGGTGAACCATACATGACGTGTTGTACGACAGGAATCCTGAAGATAACGATATCTGGCGTGTGGTACAGCGTGTATGACGTGAATTAAGACGTGCACAGTGAGATGAATCATATATGACCTATAGTACACCTGCTACATTGAGACAATCAGATATGACTTGAAGTATGACGTGTTGTATGATGATAACCTTGCGGAAAACGATACATGATGCGCAGAACGATGTATACTTTCAGGTGAATCGTATAAGACGCAAAGTAATAGGTACTTGTTGATATGAACCATATATGACATGAAGTGTGGCCTGTAATTTTGGGTGAGCTATATACAGTACTGTGCAAAGTAATGTCAACATGAAACAAAAATGATTAATAATTGGATTGTGCAATTAAAGAAAATACGATCAGGGTTGTCATCTAAGTCTGGTTCCATGACGAAGAAATAAAGAAAAGCTGTGAAAAGCTGGCGTATTTCATGCCCAAACGTATTCAGGGTGCTATTAAAGCTAAAGGTAGTCAGAATATTAAGGTTTGTTCCAGTCTTCAAAATCCGAGGTATGTCCAAAAAGAAACAGAACTTTAAAAAAAACAACAAATTTATTGCTTTACTTACAATTTAATCAGACTTGTCTCCTTCAAAACGGTTCCCTTCGCTGTTGATACAGCGCCCCCCAACGTTTTTTTCCAGTTTTGGAAAGCATTTTCAGGGATAGTGCGCAGTTCTCGTAGCGAATTTTCTTCGATCTCTTTTATCGTCTGAAATCTGTAACCTTTCAGGGTGGATTTCAACTTTGCGAACAAAAAAGGTCCGCAGGGGCCAAATCCGGAGAGTAGGGTGGCTGGGGGACGAGAGTCGTCTCGTGCTTTGCCAAAAAGTCACGGATAAGGAGTGATACGTAAGCAGGTGCGTTGTCGTTGGTGCAGCATCCGGATTTTGATTTCCATGCCTCAGGCCGCCGCCTCCGCACTGCCTCTCTCAACCGCCTCAGGACATCCAAATAAGCTCTTTATGATCGTTCGACCACGTGGAACCAACTCATGATGAACGATGCCCTTCCAATCAAAAAAGACGATAAAACATCACCTTTACATTTGAGTGACTCTGACGTGCTTGTTTTTGGTCGTGGCAATGATGATCCAACCCATACGATGACTGCCTCTTTGTTTTGACATCATAGCCATACACCCACGTTTCGTCACCTGTTATGACGCTTTTCAGAAATCTTTCATCAGCATTCAAACAATCAAAGAGCTGCTGACTGACTGTGACTCAGTTCTCTTTTGTACATCTGTCAGCAGACGTGGTGCAAATTTTGCGGCTACACGATGCATGTTCAATTTTTCTTTTTAAAATCATGTGGCAAGAACTTTTACAGATGCCTACTTCTTCGGAAACTTCATGGACAGTCAGGCGGCGATTTCCACGGATCACAGAACGCACTTTCTGAATGTGATCGTTGTCCTTTGTCGTGAAAGGTCGTCCAGATCTGGGATTGTCTTCGGTGGATGTTATTTCCAATTTGAAACGCTGGTACCACTCATGACATTGCGTACGACTCAAACAATCCTCCCCATAGGCCTGTTGCAACATTAGAAAAGTCTCCGTAAAAGTTTTTCCCAATTTGAAACAGAATTTCTCACAAACACGTTGCTCTTCAAGATCCTTCATTGTTCAACTTGCGACAAATCGCCAAGTGCACTAAACATACCTTCACTCTAGCATGTGTAGATCGATGACTAACTGACGTGGCGTGATGCGGCTATTATTAGAGTGAAGGTCAAGGTCACCGATACACAACACTGCAGTCGCGAGGACGCTGCGCCGGCTGGTTGGCGCGCGGTTTTAAAAGTTTGGTTTCTTTTTGGACAGACCTCGTATATGCAGTTTACTGATTATTTTTTTCTTCCTTTTCATTCTTTTCACATTAATTTGCACAATGCTGTATGAACGGGGGTATGACATGTACTATCAGTAATTGACAGTAATATGAACCTTATATGAAATAAAGTATGACGACTTTTAGCGTATAGAATACCATCTGTGACGTGTAGCATGAAATATACATTCAGGAAATCATATATTATGTAAATTTAATTTTTTGATGTGAACTATGATGTGCACAGTGAAATTATCCATATGTAACTTAAAAATGACGTGACCATTTGGTAAACAAAATATGATGGGTAAATGGGGGAACCGTGTATGCCGTTTAGTAGAAAGTGAATGCTGAGGTAGCCCATATATTACTGGAAGTATCGCGTGCTTCCTGAGGTGAGCAATACATGACGTTTAATACAATGTGTACAATAAGGAAACTAGAAATAACTCGTTTTCCGATGTTAACCCTGGGGTGAACTAAATATGACGTGAAGTATGACACATACCCTGTGGCGAATTATATATAATTTTTAGTGTGTACCGTGACATGTGTTTATTATATCCATTTCCAGATTCACTTTAACTAATGATACGCTTACTATATCTTCGGATTTTAGTTTACTATATTCGACACGGTTATTATAAGATATATCTGAACGTGCTATGTCATCAGGTTTAATATTTTCTTTATTCTTTTCATTTTTCTAAAATCAACAAACGAAGAAATCAAACAATTTTAAAAAATGCATCAGTTGCGAGCAGTTGGTTTGTCTGCTTTTTTAAATGTTCTTTTGAGGCCATATTACCCAGCAATGTAGTTCTTACCCGTCAACTGTTTATTTTCTATCCTCCATCATTCGGTTAACTATAAGATGTGTCTATATTTAAAAACAAAAAAATAGTTTATTACTAATATCAAAAATATTTGATTTTAAAAATTACTTGTACATTTTAAAGAAATTTTAAGTCACTTTCACTACGAAAGCCTTCATATCGGGAAAAAAAACAATCACATTTATGATATGTAAATTAAACAAATAATAAAAAAATAAAAATTTCGTACTTTTAAGCGAAAAAAGCATCAAGAATTGCATGAAGAGATTGACTGCACAGGTAGTAAATTCGTCTAGGCGCCTCATAAGTTGTTGGAGAAGCGGCCTGCAGCGAGCGCGCGGTCATTGAGAAAAGGCAAACATTTATTTCATTAATGATGCAGTGATTTATTTTAGAGGATTTAACTTACAACAAATAAGAAAACAGTCAAGTGATGTGACTTTCCACCATGTTAAAAGAGTGAAGCGACTGATAATGGCCGTCACACGGTCACAATGCGAGTTGCCGACTATGCAAAACTACTTGGAAGGGATCGATCACGCGGAACAAAACAAAAATTTCTCAAATTAACCTATAAACAGCAAAAATTAGTGCCGTAAATTTACACTGAAAAGTAGAGACACATTTTTATGCGTGCACGTTGCATATGTATTAAATTGCTGCTACATTCTCCAATAATAAGAAACAACAAAACTACAGAAAAAAAGATGCATATGAATTTCAGAAAGTTTTGCTGAAGAAAAAAATTACCCACAGAAGTCATTAATACCTGTGGTTTCTCAGACAGTTCTATGTATTAAGCATTTCGCTTGCTACCACCCTCAGATCAGCGAGAAAGAAGCCTGGGGCCGGCCGGCAGTCACGCTCCATTACGATGCTTCAGCGAGACATACTCTCGAAATTCATTACGCTGACAAATTTTATCCAAATGAAGTATTTACATTCTTTTATAATTAATCTGTTTATTTCTTTCTTATCCTTTTTATTTGCGTGTGTATTGGATAATGTTTTTAACTGACTTTCCAAATCTGCTAGCTGAAGAGGGGGCAGTTGCTGTCTGGACCCATGGGTGACCGCTTGGCCTCTTTCCCCACGATATTAGATTGCTGTCAATACGTGGATTGAATCGGGCAAGTATTTGTTGTACGGGCACTTGACCTGCGGATCTGCGCTCGTCCGTGGCCAAGGAACAAGCTGATAAGGTAAACAGGATTGGACTGGACACTGGTATTGATCGACAGCTGGTCAGCTCACACAACAAAGACAGCTCTCTGATGACGGGCTTGATCCGATTACCTGGCTAACACACTGCCTTACCTTCCTGCAGCGGTCTCTTCATCCAGTCGAGTGCATCACGGATGGCTGTCGAGAGCGAAAGCTTGGATTATTGTTCAAAAAGATTCTATTAACGTTTGAAGAGAAGAAAGAAGATTACATTTACTTTCTGAACAGCCACTCGGGGTGGCTATGGGAAGAAAGCCCGAGTTAGTACAGCCCCAAACCGCAAATAAACAGCCCTATAAAAGGGAGGCAGACAGGAATCCGTACGCCCATCACTAGCTTTCTGGGCTTCTATGTCGATATTGGTGGAAAGCCAAGAAAATGGAAAAAAGGTAGCCGCAGGTTTTTTAAAAAAAATCATATACAGACTATCCAGCGTGCGTGCATGTAGCTCAGTGATTTCACCTCAACAGCTGTTTAATTAATATCTCCCACCAACAAAGCATAAGTTAAGCAACTTTTAGTAGCTACTGCATAACTAATTAATTTCAGTATATTGTTGAGCTGAATAACTATTCGCAACCTACTACTGAGAGTATGGAGAACTGAGATGTAACAGAGTCCGTACCAAATCGATGTATAAGTTGAGCGAACGTCTGTATTATATGCTAGCACAGTTCTTCTGTACTCTTGTATTATTTACTTCTGTCATTGTCAAACTAGAAACAATTCTCTAATCACACGCAGAGGAAAGGATTAAACCAAGTCTGGAGAAACTGTGTAGAGAGCTCTCCAGTCGCCTGTTTTATTATTCTGAAACACCTCTTTTTTTCAAGACTATTGTCTGACGTCACAACCGGCCTGGTGCTGCTCGCAAACCGTCCGCTAACTGTTCAGTCACAAGGGCAAAAAGCAAAAAGTTACAAACCGAATCACCCCCTTCAATGTTTTAAATATCCTTCCAACTTATTCTTTCCAAAAACTCATACATTTAAACATCTTTTTAGTAAATACCACTTTGAAACCATCTGTCAACGTTTTTTTGGAATAACCGTTTGCATCCATATTTGTTTAAATTATTTAAAAAACACAAACCATTACGTGCACTTTATTTATTTGGACCGCTACATTTCTTCATTATCTGCATTAAAAAGTATTGGAATTTTCTTTTTTTATGCTTCTGGTTCAAGCCAGATTTGTCTATAAAGTCTTTTATTTTATTTTTTATCAAACACTTCCTTTTTTCCATGTCGTCTCATTATTTTTCCCATTTACCTTTTTTTTTTACATTTTTCTTATTCTAAATATTGTTTCTTTTTTATCCTTTTTTTCGTTTTCTATATTTACTGATTTTTCCAAAAAGCGTAAAGTTAGTCTACGTGAGAAGTTACCTTAGAGAAATGTTGAATTATCCACCATGAATAAAAACGCCGGCAGAAGTGGATGAAAGCGAGAAGCTGAAGTCAATAGAGCTGGCTGCATCCCTTGGGCGACTTCAAATAGTTGATCGAATTGGACGAGATCAATGGTCTAATTGGAAGGCTTCTCTCACAAAAGTGCTGAAAACTGGGACCCGTCGGCAGACGACAAGAAAGTAAGTTTTACTGTTAATTGGGCGAATACATCGTTGTTGAACTGAATGACTTGAAGAGGGCGCTACCGGTAGTCTTCGGGTGTAGGAAGCAGCGAGGAAAGTACCTGCGAGGTACTAAAACCGGGTATGACATTTGTTGTCCCCTCAATCTCAACAAGACAAAAAAATTGTTAAGCGCATAAAAACTTTAGAATTTTTTATTCTTTTACATTTATAATTAACGCGAATATTTCGTAGGTAAAACAAATCGTTCATTGTCTGACTCACAGCTACGTTCGATTTTGATTCAAGATTTCCTTTGGTTTTGCTATCTCTAGCAAAATGTTAACAGGTCAATTACATTTTCTCTAAAGCACATCCATTTTAATAACCAAATTATTTCAACGCTTCCAATAAATATCCTCTTCTGGTAGTTGCCTAAAGTTATCTACTTAAAAGTTTGCATTTTAAAAATCTGAAAAAGAAAAAAAAACAATAAATAAAACTACGGCTTTATTAGTATTTAATTAAATAAATTACATATATAGTGGTTAAGATTTGGTTCAGAATTCTTGTGTCGTGATTGGGTACAAAGATATGTTGTCTTGTTCTAATACGTTTCTTTAAGACGTCTTAATTAACTCAATTTTAAAAAATAGCACAGTGATGCCTTCCACTTTAAGCATACCTTGTTTTATCTTTTATCAGCGTAAATGCAGCAACGCGACGATGAAGTTTACCGTCTCGATTCACTGGAAGCCTGTTCGGAATTGAATCTTCAAGACCAATAACACTTCATTCACGAGCTATTGTTTTGTTTCATTGTACACAAACCCCTGCTGCCTGTCTTCATTGAAAAGAAGCTTAAGCTGAGAGACAGTTTATAATTCTCTATAAGATTTTAAGGTGGCGAAAAACTATGCTTGTGTTTTCCTTCTTTTTCAAAACCTAAGCACATTAGGAACTCCATTTTGTAACAGCCTTAAGAAAAACTAGTGAGCACCCCAATCCAAGAGTTAGGGTTAGCTCATTTCTTCTGGAAGGGGGTCTCCGGTTTGTTCACTTGACTCGTAATCTGTTCGTGAGGAATTCTGTCAAAACAAACCATGAAAACCATCCCACAATGCGTCATACTCAGAGACTTCCGATAGGGTCAGGTCTTATTAGGAACTGTCATCACGAGACAAGACCAAAACGAAAGCAGCTCAGCCAGACAATGCTGCTTGAATTAATCGGTCTACTAGAATAGCACTGGCACTTAACAGAATTGTTTAGCCACGAACGGAAGTGTGGGAATGGTTTTGTAAGTGTGAAGTGAGTTAAGTGTCAATTTGACCACAGTTAGCGAATTGATCACGAGAGTGGTTTCTCGTCGTTTACATCCAGCGCGATGACCCCGATGTTTCCTTATGAACACGTGCTGCTAAGCACTTCTCGCTCTTCTGGTTGATTTCTCTCTTCAAGAGTTCCCTAAAGAATTGTGTACTCTAGCGACTTTTAAAAATAATAAGGTAAGCAGAGAAATAATTTCACTGTAGCTGATATCATGAAAAAGAAGTTCAGCTTAAATTTGGCAAAAAATGACGCATCTAAGGACATTAAAAAAAAATTCTTGGTTAGCAGGGTTATCCCGCTCGTCACGAGGCTGACTCGCGCTTTTGTCAAGGGTCCAGTTTCCAGGTGGGTAGATTTATCTTCTGGTCTGTTTCTGTCAATGCTTCACTATTAACCCTAAAACGGCGGCAGAGATCAATTTAGTCAAAATTAAAGTAGATTTTTTTTCACTTATGATCATCTGAACTCTTGAAAATATATTTAGAAAATTGGATCCCGTGTCACGTAATGGACTAAGACCTTTCCATAAACGTTTGAAATAGAAAAGACGCTGGCAGGGATCACTGTGATCACGAGATCTTGCAAAAATCCATCTATCACACGAGGAGTTTGTGCCCGGAGTCCTCACATGACCAGCCTTGATTTTAAAACTGAGTGGACTAGTATCCCCTTTTTTGACCGGTTGACAGCAGTTTTACTGTTTCACTCAAAGAACATTGTAAATGGCTTTTATGAAGCTATCTTTTTTACAACAGCAGCTTTAATAATACGCAGTTGAGTCTGATTGCACTAACATGGTGCTAATATACACTAGCTAGCCACTTTATTGATACTGACATGAGCTTCAGATGCGTATCAGGTTGACTCTCCGACCTGACGTGACTGGTGACCCCTGCAGCAGTATACGAGACTTGGACAAGCTGAGTCAGTCTAACAGATAAGGAGTAAGATAAACACATTACAGCGTTCAAAAGAAGCATGATAGAGAGTGTACGTCCAGCAGTTGGCGCATCAGTGGCCAAGATAGTTTCGTTGGTTGATAGGCTGCACCAAGGCATCGATCATTCGAATTTATCACCAGTGGAGGAAGGGAAGAAAATGTATGCTGCGAAGTCGAATTGTAGCCGAAAAGATAGCGACAAAAAAGAGGAGAAAAGGCTGTTAGACAGATAGTAAAGTCCGACCATCATCAGACAACAGGCCAACTGACAGAGACATTCAGTGCAGAGCAATCTACAGCCATTTTCATCTACATCTTACGAAGAATGCAAAAAATGAACTGTGGCAGCTGGAGCCCATTGTGTAAACTACTGATCACAATTGCCAACATGAAAAGACGCCGTGTGTGATGTAAGGATGACAGACACTGGACTAATGGAAGACTGGAAAAAATTGACATGTTCTATGAGTCCCACTTTACCATAGATTTTGAGAAAGTTACGAATCACTCGAACCCTTCTTGTGTGGTTTCAATTACCCAGGCGTCTTCTAGTAGTGGAGTTATGGTTTGGGACATGTCTTTCTGGCATACCCTGTATCTCTTTAGAAGGCAGAATGATTGTTAAAGCTTACCACAGCATTATTTCCGATCAAGTACATCCAGCAATGCTTTGTTTACCCTGATGGAGATGGCTTTGCTTCCATCTTCCACGGCCAGCGCAATCCTTGGATCTCAATCCAGTTGGGCATCTTTAGGATTAACTTGAGGGGCATTCGACATCACGATCTTCTCCATATTCTGCACGAAACACTGGGTACAATATTAATGACTGAATAGGTAAAATGTCCTCCAGGACATCTACCAACACCTTGTGGATTCTATGCTACGTCGTTCATGTTTGTTATACGGGAAAAGGGTTTGCACTAATCCGTTATTAGGTAACGATCCTAATAAAGTTGTCAGCTAGTAAATGTGATGTAATAAACTATGATAATAAATACGCGGAAGTTTTCACTACTTTCTCGGTAACTTTCTGTTTTGGTTCTTATTTTAATAAAGTTTACATACTAAATAACAACTGGTGACTGATAAAATATGCTAACTGTAAAATTTGTAAAAAAGCTGTTTAATATCTTTTATCTAACAGCAAAGACCTTGAGCGAATCCTGCGCAGATGGCGTGGCTCCATTTTTTGTCGGAAAGTAAGACAAATTATAATTAAAATTTGATAGGTTTTATTAGGAGAGCGCATCACGTGAAAGATGGTGGCCTAATTACGTCAGTGGGCAGCGCATAGATAGATTATTGACACGTGAACTGTGAGGGGGACCAGAACGACCACGACGCCGCTACATCAGCCGGCTGGTATTAGTAGGGGTATGAAATAGAGTGGCATCTCTGAAACGACTTCACGAGCCGCCTCCGCGTCTCGTGTGTAAGGACAGCAATGAAAAATCTATGAGCAGATCTTGCGGGCAAATATCATTTCCTTTTCACAATTGCAGATAGCTCTGCGGAATCCCGGAGAAACACCAGATATATCAATAGTTCAGCACGGATCATTGGAGCCATGTTTGTTCTTTGAAAGCGCGAATTCATTGAGAATGATTGGAAATACAGCTGCAGCTAGATCTCTGGAACTACGCGGTGCGTACGACATTGATGTTCGCTCAACTTATTACCACATCTCGTTCCTGTGAATCAAATAGCTTGTCTTCGATCAACGAAACGGAGCAGTGAAGCGTGAGATTTGTATTGACTACCGGTTGTATTAGTGTTGTGGTTTCTAATTATTTGCCAACTGCCGTAATGATTTATCTGCTGGAACGTTTCCTCTGTGTAGGGTTCCAGCCCCTCTAATTAATCCCTTGGGGCGCAGATTAACGCCAGGTTCTGTGCTTCACGATGATCGGCCTTCAACACGCTGAAGGACCGCGCTAAACCCTGGCTCTACTTTGTTTCACAGAGAACTTGTTCGCCTCTGGCTAAGAATCACAGCCAGGTTACAAACTTTAAAAAAATCTTTGGTTCAAATTCATCACAATGCTTTCTCAGTCCAGTCTTCCCGATGGTGTTTTTCCCATGATATCATTAGCGGCAGACAGAATGCACACGAACACTTAAAAAAACTCCTAGGAAAGAACTAATTAGCGCGGTGTTCTTGGTAGAGACAGGGTTAAACATCTAACACACAACTAATCTAATTTCCTTGGAGTTGTTATCATATAAACTAATTCTTTAGCAATTTGCTGACATTTTTTTATCATTAAGTTGGTTATCGCTGAACATAAGAACACATTATTAAAGACGGTGATTACGATGAACTTCGACATTAACGCTGTTGAATACTGATAAGAAACCACTCTTTTAATACAGTTGTTGTGTGGGCAGCGGAGCTGCGTACCCCGGGTACACGAGGGGGAGGCGTCTGTCTGTCTGTCTGCCTGCCTGCGGGCCGCCTGCTCCTCTGCTTTTTGCTATTTTTGTTTAAATTCCAGCTACAGACATCACAGGTTATAATAGGAACTTTATCGTGGGTTTTGGAAACAATCGAATCTTGTGTCCTTTTGTTCTCACAAGATCTTTGGTGCATGTAACTTGATTGCAGGTGATTTATTATTATTATTATTATTATTATTATTATTATTATTATTATTATTATTATTATTATTATTATTATTATTATTATTAGAAGTATGTATAAACAACAGCTGGTAGAGGTCGACATACTTTGTTATGAACTAAAAGACAGTTTCCGGATACAATCGTCCTCCTGTTTATGTCCCCAGTTAAAACCATGACAAGTTAATATTTACAAAAATCGATATATTTACTCCTTCTCCGTCTTCTCTCCATCATAACAGCATCCTTTCTGGCAAGAAAATGAAAGGTTTCATTGAAAATACATGTTTTAAAAGCTTTTTTCAACGAAGAAGTAGATAAGCCGAACTGATTGGTGGAGTTAATTACGCCCGATGGACCGATATGAAAGCAACTCCACACAAACGAAATAAACGAACAAGACGGCCATACCCGACATTCTTAAGCGACGACACCTGACGGCTTCGTTTACTGTGGATCACGTGCATAAAAATCTTTAATTAACAGTTTTGAATTTTGAAAATATACGGCATCTTTTAAGATTAAATTTACCAGCGGAGACGTTTTAACGACTGCGTTGCTGGAAGAGATGCTTCATATTAACTGATAATATCTTGTTGTGAATGTTCTTTAAATGTTTCTTGCGCGTTTTCAAACTTTGTTTTTATTATTTCGCAGGGGAAAATCCGAATTAGAATATATTCATTTTTTAGAGTCTTACTTAGAAACGATAAGAAGTTGATGTGAAAAGACAGATTTACTTTAAAAAATTACCGTCTAATATCTTCCCATTAATTGTCAGCGTTATTAATAGCATAAAACCGACTTTAAGTAAAGTTTTGTTTGTTCTCTTTCAGATATCCAGTAAATAATTTCAGTCGAAAAGTCTTTTTGGGTATTAGTTATTTAAATGAAAACATTTATCTTCACGCACCGAGAAGTGCCGAAGGGTGCCGAAGATGATTCGGAAATCTTCAAACATTAGCGCGTATTGATTCCTTCGCATAGCGGCACTGTTGACTGGAGGAAATCCATCCACAAACCAGCAGCTGCACTAATTAGTAACAGACAAATTATCTCCGTTGTCATGGCAAAGCCAGATTTATCAATTTGTTTTCCATATTCTCTATAACTCTATTTAAACAGCCGCCGTACACTTGAAGTAGATCCCTTCACTGGCAGACTGACTGAAAGAAAGCAACGTTAATGAGAGTGAAAGACGACGACGCGAATTACCTAAGACTTATTATATCGCCTTCATCTAATCACTCCGCTGAATGGCTGACAGCCATCAATCAGCCGGCCAGATGTGCTGGCTCGGTCGTCGTGTGTTGTTACGTTTACCGGCTGATACTTTCTACCGGTTTCCGTGTGACTACAACTCTGAAAAAACAATTTGTCACTGTCGGTAATCTTCGCTGGTCTCCGTGTAACACCGTCGTATCACGTGTTAGGGAATCCTGTCGTATGATCGCCGCCATCTGTGACCTTCATCCACTTTACTAAGCCTGACAAAACATTTGCTAAACTCTGCGTAACGAAACTATTCAGAACGAACGGACTGGGTCAACAAAGAAAAAGAAAGCCAACCCATTATCTGATTAAAAAAAAAAAAAACACAGAAAAAGGAGAAACCCGACTTCTAGGATGCTATTTAAGAGTAAATAATCTTGTCAGTTTTTCTCCATTAAGAACATCTAGTATAGTTGCATGCTTTTGGTGCTCTAAATACCTAAATTAACAACTTTAATATCTTAAATACATGAATGCAGATAACAGGTATCACCAAAATTAATCAAGGTAGAATGAAAGATATTCATACCGAAATGAATTTGAACGAGAAAAGAGAAGAGAAAGAGACCCATTTATTGGCTCTTGCTTTGAAGACGTCCGTTATCCTTGTCAGCAAATGAAAATAACACAATTTAAAGAAGAGGCTGGTAAACGATGTTGTGGAAAGTGAAACGTTTGAGGGTCTGATTATCCAAAAGGGTCAGGCCCCGGTCGGAGCACGGACACCCATTCGGGTTACTGAGAGACAATCGTGGTACTTGAGGTGAAGATCTGTCACCAAAAAATGGCAACAAACAGACCAGAGCGCGTTTTCAAGCAGGACATGGCCCGTACCTCGGGTTATTTTATTTTGATAATTTTTCTGGGTTTTTTTTATTGCTTTCTCTGCAAACAGGTGCTCTGATAATGGCCACCTTTTATTGAAATAATTCTCCCAGGAAGCAACATCCAACTTAGTGTTGACAATGGAACAATGCCTCCTCCAAGACCACGCCTCTCAAGGACTGAAATAAAATATTGGCAGATTTAAAGATATTACTTCGTTCCGGCCGGCTTTACATTGGCAATGTTCTCTTGACGTAGGATCCATTGCAAAATCAGTGATTAGTCAATACATCGAACAGACTAATAACGTATTACATACCGAGATGACAACGTATTTCCTCTGCCTTCTTGAAGCCTGGTGTGCCAAGTAGACACACAGATCTCGCCGTGAATAAAGAGTTGATCTGGACGGGAGCTGCGTGCCAATTATGCTGAGATTTCCCCCACATGCTGATGCTGTGATGGGAAGAAAGTGATAGATAGACAGACAACCCTCAGCATCTATCCTCTGTTCGTTGGTTACGAGACGCACTCATAGCTTCGGAGAAAAAGATACAGATATGAAAAGACTCGTTTATGATAGATGTTAACAGTTTAAACAGAAAAAGTAAGTAGAAACCTGGAGTGGAAATGTGAAACGGTTCAGAAACCGCATAAATATCTGACATTTTTAATAACGGCTTCATGGTTACTTTACTAACTGACCTAAAGTGGAAAATTCAGTTTGCATTTTAAACAGTTTTAGACTGGATAAACTGATTGCTAAAGTCTGGAATAATCTATGATGGGAAGTAATGATTACGAGGCACCGCGGAAACAAATCTAAACCATATAGGCTTCGGAGTTTTAATTATTATCAGGTTGGCGCTGTGGATGTGTATCGACAGTAACGATTATGTGGGAAAGCATTGTTTGAACAAGATGACAGCTGGCGGATAAATAGCTCGGCCGCGCCCTGTGACCGCTAAGAGAAATGTAGATACCACTACCCTCTGTTATCTGACTGAATACAACGCAGAAGCAGGTGCGACAAACCTGACTAGCAGTAACACTGACGTAACAGTTATTCTCAGGCTACACTTCTCTATAAGAAAGAACCTCGAGTAATTCAGTCGGTGTACCATGAGATAAAATTAACTTATTTTTATTTTAAAATAATTTAAAACTATTTGTCTGGGTCTTTTGCCATGTTTTTTTACCGACAAGGAATGTTTTAAAGTATATAAACAAATTGTTACGGTATCAACATATGACAGAAATTGATCGACGTCATGTGAAATAAATCTGAACAGCAGACCATGGAGATATCTTCTTGCCTATCGCCAGTCTTGTTGTCAAGGAGCTGGCTCCTTCCGTCTGGCGGCCAAGTAAAGGACGGGCGACCTCCGCTTTATAGAGAGCGGGGCGAGCTTAAAGATTAGACTTGTACAGCCCTTGAGACGAGCTGGCTGCTCTAGACGCCTCGATAACGTGAATTTGTGATCGGAGAGCATTGTTTCGGTTTTATCTTTTACTCTAATTGTTTTAATTTGCACGAAAAGTTATTTTCACACTTGTGATAAATAACTTAAGCGACATTTTCTTTTAACTAGATATTCTCCTTTAAACAAATATTTCTGAACGAAAAACAGAAAAGCTTTTAAAAATAACACTTCTGAGTAATTATATCATCCCTAAATTCCGCCAGCAGTTGTATACTGATGCTGGGTTATCTAACAGTTTAAATTAGAAATAGAAATCAGACACAGACCCGATAACATCTTTTTGTATCTATCTTATGCTGTTAGAAACCGCCAATTCGTTGTCATGGTGATGGTGAAGTCTAATAAAGCAAAAAAAATAACGAGATTAGACAAGCGCAGAGATTGTTTATCACTGATGTTAAATTTAAAAATAAACTTAAAATTTAAATTTTAAAAGTGACATATCCGACAACTTCCATTAAGTATAAACCACTTAGAAAGGAAAAAAACAACAACAAATGAGCAATTTTAAAAAATTTCTCAAGTGTAATCCTCCACTTGTTATTAAGTAGTATGTTATTATTATTATTATTATTATTATATTATTATTATTATTATTATTATTTATTATTATTATTATTATTATTATTATTGTTGTTGTTGTTGTTGTTGTTGTTGTTATTATTATTATTATTATTATTATTATTATTATTATTATTATTATTATTATTATTATTATTATTATTATTATTAGATTATTATTATTATTATTATTTATTATTGTTATTATTATTATGTAAGTTATATTAGTTAAAAGTTATTGAAACATAAAAGAATCAAGTAAAATTTTAAATTAAAACGTTGATATTTAAGGTTACTTTCCTTTTATATAAATCATTGACTCGCTTTCCTTCTTCTAAAAAATATGTACGCTTAATTCTTGAAACTTGTTTTTTGGGGAACAAATGGATCAGGAGAGTTGCTTATTAAGATCACTCCGGTGGTCATATTATAACCGTGTCGCGCTACCAGGTGATCGAGTTAGCAGATTTCACTGAACTGTATGAAATAAACATCTGGTAGGGGTCGCTACATTAGTTTTCAGTTCGGTTGTGAGCCACTCTTTAGTCTCTGGCGGAGAGTCCGGCCGCTCTACATTCGCAGGACACTCCTGCACAGCGTTCTCGAAGCTCGACAGATGTCTATTACTTGGAAGATATGTCTTACAGTGTGTCAGTGCAAGCGACTAGGCTGCTGAGGATGATGATGCTAAACTCTGCTGATGGCCAGCGTGAACTGCAGCGGCTGGCAGGAAGTGCATTGGCTAGAAGAATTGTCTGAGGATTTCATACCAGCAAAAGTAAACATTGCCATTTTAAAAAAAAAAAAGAGAGAGAGAGAGAGAGAAAAGAAGCCCCCGGGCAAAATTAAATATACAACTAACTATCGAACAAAAACGTTGTAACGCATCTTCATTCAAAATACTCCAGATCGCAGCGAAAAAATCTTGGGACAAGCCACCGTATATTGTTTGTTAACTACGTAAGGGACAGTATACTAAAAATCTTTAGGGACATATTTCCATGCTTAATCCTTGTTGTCTATGCATTACCTTCTTATTCTGCTGAGACAAGCGACATTCCGTCGGTCTGCCTGATTCTTGGAGGGATTGCAAAAAACGTCTTCTAAAAATTTTTTTTTAAAAAATCGGAAAAAAAATGAATTAACTAGTAGCAGCCCTTGTTTCTGCATAAAGACAAAATGCCAATCGCTTATTATTCATAAAGAATTTTTGCGTTTTCGTGGTACTACATCTGATAATCTATATAAATAAAAAGGATAAATACTAATAATGCTCAATTTTTGTTTGCAAAAATTAAATTTAGTTGAATTGAAACGTTTAACCATACGTCAAACATTTAAGTTAATATAATGCAAAATCTTCGGTTTTATTTATATATTCTTTATTTTTATTCAGAAACAATACAATTTAGAGAAGTCGCGTATACCTATCGTCCACAAGATAATTTTCTATTCATACAACCATTTACTTAAAAATTTAAATACTGATCTACATACAGCAGCAGTAGGAATATTTAAATCTGGTCTCTGTCTTTCAGTAACTTACCCCCACAACTACATCACTTCCTGTAGAGAACATTTAAAAAAAGTGAAATGTAACGTTAAGCTAGAACAAGGGCATCATCTAACTGTCATTGGTGAAAAGTGGAAATTTAGTAATAAACCTGTATGTAATTTCTCATCAGAGTCCGCCCCAAGACAGGATGTATTCCGAGCCGATATTAGAAAGAGATGTCAAAAAAGCAAGAAGATCTGCACTTTCAATGGTCTGAATTCAGTAACCAAGAAACAGTTCTAAAAGCTTACTACATTAGCTGGTATCGGCTACACGACACCGGGCCGAACTTTTTTGACAGGAATTTATTTTTAGTGTTAGAAGTTGTCGGAAACAATGAATAAACCTTATATTTATTGACAAGTGGTCTAGAAATTTAATCTGTTAATTAGCGTCGGTTTAGATGTGAATCGATTAAGGTGGGAGTGCAAACTAGCCGCGAGAAACTCTGTGAAGTTGGGAATTAAGACTTCTGATTTAATGATCAAAGGGTCGTTTGTTTTAATGGACTTTGCTGTTGCATAGAAGACGTTCTGTCTGACATGGCTGTAACAGAGAGCTGGTCTTCCGCCTCTCCGTATGTCAACCTGTCAAACAGTTCCTGATTACGCGTGCGTCTTAATGTGCCGGGCTAAAAACACTTTCTCTATTTTTTTACTTGCAGCAATTGTAGAAAACTTGTCGAATGATCTAAAGTTAGCGGTATCATCTCGCGATCTGGCACTGGGTCAAAACCTAGCAAAGTAAACTTTTGTGAAATCTGGGTGCTCACAATCTTCGTTAACTTTCTTATTGACATTATCTTCTTTTGTGTTAGTCTCTTCCTAATGAAATTGATGGCGATGGCGGATGTCTACAGAGAACTGGAAGATTTCGGCTCGCTGTGCTAACGTAATGAAAAAAGCACAAGCACGAACAGCTGATTACAAAAGTACGTGGCGGTCTCGTGACTCATCCTCTCGGATTTCCAGCTGATTTAAAAATATTTCTGTAGGTCGAAAACAGATTAGAACCAAATGTATTTGGTGCAACTGCTTTAGGTAAGCAGCCATCAGCATTTGTTTTGTCTTTACTTTCGTTTGTGCTTGTGAATAATTCCCGCTGAATTTCATTTGTGACGATTCTAATTCTTTATAAATATATTATAAAATGATTTTATGATTATTTCATACATTTCTACCGCAGTTCACAGGATCTCTTTTCTGCAACACTGCTCGTATGCTTTCCTTATTTATGTAAAGGAAGCCTTTCATTCGAATGACAGGTTTACCAACTTTTTTAAAACTAAGATTTGTTACTGATAACTCACGTGACCAGGTTTCGCTATGCCGTATATTATATCGGTATCACTGTATATTTAGATGTAACTTTATTTCATATTGCAGCATAACACTAAAGCACAATAAAAAGAAAATCTACACAACCGTTACCATTTATAATTAACTTTTAATTATATAATTACTAAGCACAAATCGTCAAATGCATATCAAATATTCTCAAATTTATATTTAGAAAACCGCCATCTTGAGCATCCGCTCTAAGTATAGAAAATGTAGTGAGGTCAATATTTATACAAAAGGCACAACCCTTTGCCAAATTTTTCCTTACACATTCCCTTGTTTTCGGTTTTCTTGATGGATAACTGTGGGTAGTGAATGGCATCAGACCTTTAGGCTCTTCAAGTTCTGAATCTTCTCCCATATAATGACAATGACGCGCTTCATTCTTGGATAACGTTGTGCATTTTATGCTAAATGTCATTCTCTATTCAAATAAATATTTCTACTATGTTAGTACATTAAACCACGTTAAATTTATAATAGTTTTTTCTTCACTTATATATGCCGTCATCTATTCGTAAGTTTAAAAAAACAAAAACAACTTTGTTTGTATCTTCAGGCGAAAGTAAGCGATAAATTAGGCAATATCTGGTGTTAACTGTCCAGAAACCAAATTTAGTTTGAACACAAAATTGTTTTGAATTGCGTTGTTAAATATTGAGCCATTCTCAGATGTAAACATGCACCCATCCCCATTCCAATGGAAAGTATGCACACCCACACAGACAAGTTTCTCAATATTTGGCGGCCACTGACAGCAACTTGACGTATTCATTGTTACACGTCCCCTATGTTTGTAACCCTTTACTTTCTACATGCGTAGAAAAGTTCAGTAAAGCGCACGGTGCTGCAAAAGGCCAAGGAAGAGTAAGTGGTGGAGGGCGGTGGGTGGGAGGAGGCTGGTGCGGGGCAGAATTCGCCTGGCCGCTCCTTCCTTTCAGCGGTTCGCAAGCAGTGAGTGAACACACCGCTGTTTGTGTTAAGGCGGCCTAAGCAGTTTACAAACTCGCCACCGTATCGATGTCTGTGTCCACTGTTTCCTTTCAATACGCTGAGAGGTATTTGTTAGTCTATTAGATCCCCTTTTTCTTCCCTAAAAGCCTGTCGTTTCGAAGCTAGACGGCTTTATTTACCTTAACACCGCTGTCCTTGGACGCGTTCTCAGCAGACAGAAACCACTTAAACCGGCGCTCTTAATGTGTTTGCATTCTTCCTTACCGTTGTGAATGCGTACTTTTATGTAATTAACATAAAGTCCATTTCAGACGGTGCGCTTTACTCGGAAAACACAAGGGATTTCGCGGAAGAGAAGGAAGACGCGATACAATGTTCACTCATTGCTACTGAAATCGAGAAGTCTTTGAAAGGTGTCGGCGCATTGCAAACAAACCTTTTTACTGGAAAGCTTTCCATTACCGAAGGAGGGCGCTGCGTTCCTTTTTTCTACAGTCTTTCTAATGGCTGCTGTCTCAATAAGGCGACGTCTTGTCCAAACTTGACAACTAATCAAATTCATATCTGCATGTTTGGCGGCGATGTTCGCTAAAACAGTCCGCCACTAAATCGTTATGAAGTGTTCATTAAACATGTACACCTGAACAGTGTCAAGTGCCCGTTATCAATGAAAGTAAATCAGTTGCTACCATGGAAAGTTCATGTATTATTAGCACATTGTTTTTTGCATTGAACAACGGTTCAGCATTTAATATTCGGGGTTTGTTTTTCTGTAAGGCCTGGAAGTTTTCGGTTTACCTGTGAGGAAAGAGAGATATTTTATTTAATGGTAAAAGCTGGTCGATTGTGCAATAAAAACAGTGTACCCAGGAAAAATGACGAGCACGAGCTACTTGTATGAAGACGCGATGGTTCGTACTGATGCAGTTAGTAGCATGGTCTTTCAAGTTTAATATCGATTCATCCGATCTCGCATCCTCTAGTAGCAGCAGCGCCGCTACAACAGGAAAACAAATCAGCACATTTTTGAATTCTTCTTATTGACAAGCAACCAGAGTCGCCGTCGCTATTCTGTTGTATCATTCTTTGGAGACATCTACTGCTACAGCTGTTGTGACTATTTATCTGTATCACTTCTGTCTGTCTCTCTTCGTTACTGTGTCCGGGCTGAGCAATTCTCATGCCAGTGCTCTTCTGTAAACATCATAATTTAAAAAAAAATATCATTTTACCAAAATGAAAAACTATTCGTAATTTTATTTTATTTCTAAGCTTTCAATACTAAATTTCACGAATATCTTCAGGAAGTCCCATTATTAGTATTTCTATGAAATGAAAATTATCTTTAAAAATTTTAATTTAAAACAAATGAGGTAGCGTGAACTGACTTCCCGCACAACCAGGAGTAACAACTGAAGCAGAATAAAGATAATCTGTTATTAATTTTAATTGTTTTTTCCTCACTTTTGCTTACATTTACCATTTGGAATTTACTTTCTTTCAGGGATTTATTTTGAATGATTTTTAAATTAAAAAAAACTTATCTTTAGAAAATAGTGATTTCACACCGAATAAGGCTGCCACGTTAACCAAGACTGTCTCCCCGAATACCTTCAGCAGACGAAGACCAAGGGACCTGTGGAGATTCCCTTACTCGGAATTTCGGAGTAAGGAACTTAGCCTCAACCCAACCGCGGCTCTCATAACAAACACGCGGTTGAGTTTGTAATTTTTTGTGAGTTAAAAATTGTTACAAGGTGAGATAAGGCAGGGAAGGCGGGCGGGAACCTGCTTGAAGGAGAACCCTGCTCACATGAAGTTTCCAAACGTAACTCTGTGTGTGTGGGAGGGAGGGGTTGTGCTTTATAAACAACACGTGTCAAGACACTAAAGACATTTTTTACCTCCCCAAATACTCGCTCTTGTTCCCTTCCCTCGCCATATTCTTTGGCGATCCATCACGACTAATACAGCGTGATTCACAATGGCACAGTCAGCAGCACTCATTAACTACTGATTGGTTACCAAGGTGGTGCACTTTACGCCTGACAACTTTCACAGACCGTGTTTATTTTGTTAAAACCCTCTGTGCTGAAGAAATAATGATATATCACCGAAAATGTCGACAAATTCTGAGTGTGTGTCAAAGGGTTAAATGGAAGGTTCCATTAATATTTTTCTTAATTTCCTTTATATACAGAATTGAAAATAATTATGGAAAAACAGAATTTTCATGAATAATAATTAATTGTAACTCTGAAACGTATATACTACATACACAATGCATTATTACAGAGAATTTTATAAAATGAATACGTTAAACAGTGCATTAGTATTTGGTGTCTTTGCTTTAAATAAAGTGTGACACGTTGTTTTCATGCTCCCATGCGAGTTACCAGGGTGTGGGGTGGGATGTTGTTCCAAACACCCTGTATCACATTCTACAATTCGTCTAACGTGTACAGTTGCAGTTTGACTTTCTCATTAGCTATATAAACCCATATATCCTCAGTGATTTTCATATGAGAACTTTGTGCAAAGCAAGGCATCTTTATAAGCATTCCGTTCCATCAGTCTCTTTACGTTCTGGATGGTTTTGTGGTGCACTCTATTGGACGAGACATTTTCTTCTATAACACTTCTTTACGCCGGAGTGGACATGTTTTCTGTTTTAAAACTCGCCAGTTCCTTTTTATAGGCGATTGAATGTATTTAACACTGTAAGCAACCTTTGTAGCAGTCTTATTTAAATTATCCATCCACTCTTCTTCCAATGATGCTACTTTACACGACGACTAGATAAAATTAACAAACTCCCAGATGCATGGACTGCTGAAGGATTGATATTTTTAAAATTATCCCGATCCACACTCATGCAGTACTGGTGGATCAATTTAACAAACTCTCCAGATCCAAGTGCGTGGACTACAGTTCTATCAATCAAACGAGCGCTTCGAACCATAGCTTATGCAGTGATGGTAAATCATTCTAAACAACTTTCATGAACACTGTGTATGCAGCACTGGTGGATGGACCTAACCAACTCTCCGCAGCATAGTGTGGGCACTACAGCTAGATTAAACGGTTTTTTTCAATGTGTGTTTGCCGATTATGTTAGTGACATCTTTAAATTTACATTTACCTTCCGGGTCAAGGCACAAGTTGTATTTGATAAACCTTCTGACATTAAAAAGGGTATGGCTTACATTCTCGAAAGACAGACTAATTTGAAAAATAAGCGTGTTATTTCTTGAGATCGTGCACATGGTTCCTTGTGTATTGGTAAAGAATCTTAATGAAATTTCTAAATTTTGTTTGGACTATGAAGTCGAAAAATAAATGGCTGAAATATATTTTTTACTACAATTATGCAAATATCGGAAGAGGATTTAAATATTATGAAAATATGATTGCCTAGCTTTTATAAAGAACACGAACAATACTTTTATTAGTTATTAACTTAAATATTCAAATCTTTGTAATGCTTTCGTGCTGATTCTCTCTCTCTCTCTCTCTCAATACATATACACACATGTTTTTAAAATATATCTGAAATAAAGAGCACGAACTCCAATCGAAAATAAATTTAGAAAATTTTTAAAAAATAAACCTTGTAACAAGCATCTTGACAGTTTCGTTTTTACCAGTATCCCAGTGTCTAAAGCTGAAATCAATGTCTTCTTCCAAGTGTTCATTGGAGACAGAGGTTCATATTTACCAAGTCTAATGCATGAGCGTTAAAAAGTGTCTCTCTCTTTTTTGCACAACAAAGTGATTCTGGGTTCTCGGGGAATGTTTGTAAGAAGATAGTAACGTAAAAAAAAGAAAATGAAAGAAGAAGCAACATTGGTTTTAGAGAACTTTGTTATTTGGCACCTGAAACCTTAATTAAAAGTCGATGATTTCCATCAATACGGAGCTGAGCTGAAATGGCCATATTTGACATGCTCACTTATTAACTGGGCTCGGGTTTTTACTGAGTTTAGGTTCGTATAGCAGTAGGACGGAGAAAGTTATCTGGCTAGTGGGAAGTGATAATAGATCTGTACTGACAACTTCCGTTGCTTGTGATCGGTTTCATCAATAATGCAAAAAATATATAAGGTCTACACTTAAATGCAAGGAAGTAATGTCTGGGTTTATTTTAATTCAGTTAGAACAGTTTCTAAAATGCAGAAAGTGATGACGATCGAAGTAGACGATGACTTGCAGTCGCATGTTTTTTCCCTGTCTGCCGGCATGGTTTTATAGTTGCTGAAGGCGTTCTGTTTGCTCGCATGAAACATAACAAGGATCAGGGATGGGACATAGTAGACAATAACGCTGCGTTTTGAGCAGTGTAGTCACAACATTACACAAGATGTGCATAAGTAGTGAATGAAAGATTCCAGACTTTTAGCAGTAAGTATATGAAACCAGACCGGCACGAAATGAGATCAAGTGAAATCAAATTAAGAAAACGAGAAGTACGCTTTCTAATCAAAGAAATGTTATTACTTAAGATCAGAAACATGATTATTATCTTTTTTGTGTGGCTCAATGAATTAGTAAACAGCAGTTCATGGGAACTTATTAGGATTTCAATAAAGTTATCCTCAAGATAATGTTGTATTACACTTCGTATCGCCAAAGGCATGCATGTTTAGTGAAAATATCGGCAAGTTTTCTCTTCCAATGTGCACCAAGTAATTATTTTACTGACAATCAAAGGCTCGTTTAGATTAAAGAGCACCTGTTGGGAAATAGAAGTCATCAGCTAACTGTTACTAATTACACCTAATGCCAGCGAACATTTTTTAAATATTCTTTTTAAACAGTTTCGCTATGGTGCCCAAGGAAGCACGGAATATTCTCTCTGACCCACACATGTTAGTAGAACGGCAATTTGTTACTTTGTACAATAAAAACGTTTTTCTCCCTCTTACCACTCACCTAAGGCACATCCCACTCTAATGAAGAATAGGATGTCCTTTTACCTTTATCAGCTAGCAGTGTTTCGTCATGGCAAGCTAATACAGCAAACGTTTTATTATTATTATTATTTATTATTATTATTATTATTATTATATTATTATTATTTTATTATTATTATTATTATTATTATTATTATTATTTTTATTATTATTATTATTATTATTATATTATTATTATTATTATTATTATTATTATTATTATTATTATTATCTTATTAACAGTGATAATAAAATTATTTCCTATGATTTAACGCAAGAAACTCTCTGCTTTCACAAAAACCAGAGCATTGAATTAATGATAAAAAGGAGAAAACGCAAACATTGCATTAGTGAGAATAAAACGTTTGGTTGGGTATCGGATGTCATGTCTTGGCTCCAAGATGGGACTAAAATTAGCAGAATTAAAATTATGTAAAGACAACCTGGATATGATCAAAAGACGAGCTTTTCGTGCGTGCAAAATATTCAACTAATTTGTCAAGAGTGAATCATGATAGCCGTGACAAGCAGTACTAGTTATCAAACTAGTAGCCTGATGGTTCTTGAGCGATCTGGTATTTATTTTATCTCCTTGGTAGCACACTGGTGTTTTACAATTAACGGTGTCATCAGTTACATTTGCTCTATGTCTAAAATGTCCATATTTGTTATATTCTCTTTTGTCAACGTACGGATATTTTAATAACTATAAACTCTGAAACAACAATGAAATTGTATATTTTGATTATGGTAGATAAATAAAATCTAAGCTTATTTTTTCCCATTGATACCAAAGAAGATATCTGGTGAAAAATCAGGTGACAATATGCTGGTAAACGAAGTGACCTAATCTGCTGCATACAAAGGGCATAAATAACTCTTTTCTTAAGTGCTGTGGTGAAGACTTGTGTTGCCTATGTCCGCTCCAGAGATGTTTCTGTTTTGTACAGTAATGGAGACACTGATCTGATTACACGCTTCAGTAAATCACTCTGTTTGCTCTTCAAAAGTTGACTTTGCCGCTAAAGCAAAGAGAGAACCCTTTAAAATTCAGCTAAAGACCCTGATAAAGGAGACCAGTTTTCGTTAACTGAGCTACGACCTGAGCAATGTTTGCCCAAGATGTTATCGCTGTCTTAATAGTAGCTGACCATAAAAAATATCACTTGAAATGGTAATCGAAAGAAAAGGTGACGAGATAAGGAAGACAGCGGCCGAAAAAATTAACACTAATCTCGCAGCAGCACCAGAGCTGCCGAGATGACGTCATTCGCATGAATGACGTTGTCCTTGAGTAACCATAACAGAGGCTAACATGTAAAATTCTTGCGTTAATTTTCCGTTGCTGAACACAAATTTGTTTCTCTGAAGATATCCAAAGTTTAATGATAACTAGCATAAATATCTTAGAAAATTAGATTACTGCAAACTTGTAAATCCAAACTTTCTTTGTTTTAAAGCTGTCGACAGAAAACACGTTACAGAAGTTTTGTCGGTTTTTATATTATGTTAATTTTGGGTTCATATTTTACATGCTTTATAGATAAGTTGTATATCATTTTTGTAGCGTGAGCTTTGGAATACATTAAGCAAAATCTACCTTTTTAACATTCATAAAATGGATATCTGTTTCGGGGTTGTGATTGAAGCATGGATAGAAATGTTTTTCGTGCCATTTTGCTTCACGAGTTCAAACCAGGCCACAAAGTGAACGAGGCCACCTGTAACATTGAGCAGACGTGGGGCGAGGACACAGCAAATGAGCGCCCAGTACAAGGACGGTTTGCAAAGTTTCGATCAGGAGATGTGAGCCTTGAAGATGAGGAACGTAGCGGACATCCTTCCAGCTGTGATGATGACCGTCTGAAAGTCTCAGTTTTAGCTTATCCAAGAAAAACAGTGCGAGAAATTGCTGGAGAGCTTGACGTAAGCACTGCAACTGTTTCCCAGCATTTGACGCAATCGGCCAGGTGAAAGGGCTCGACAAGTGGGTGCCTCACGAGTTGAATGAACAATAACAAAATCTTCGACTGGAGATCTGCTCTTCGCTTGTCGTAAGAAACAAAACCACCGAATTTCTTGACCGAATCATTAGGTGTGATGAAAAATGGATCTTTTACGACAATCTTAAACGATCAGAACAGTGGCTTGACAGAGACAATGTGTCTATCCACATTTCAAAACCCATCCTCCACTCAAAGAAGGACAGAAACTCTCCAAATGATAGCTGGCTTTGGTGAATCGAAGAGGCCCAATCCTGCTCCACAACAATGCTCGTCCTGATGTTGCAAAAGTGACTCTTCAGAAACTGAACAGGTTGGGGTACGAAGTTCTCCCTCACCCAGCCCATTCACCAGACCTTTTTCCGACAGACTACCACATTTTCAAACACCTCAACAGCTTCCTCCGTATGAGATCCTTCTCCAACCGAGCAGCAAATGAAAGAAACTTCCTTCCAACAGTTTATCGACTCCAGAAATGCAGACTTTTTTCAAAATGGTGTAAATGCGCTTGTACCTCGTTGGCAGAAGTGTATCGATTGTAATGGAACCTACTTTGATTAATAAAGTTCAGCTTCAGCAACGATAAGAAATTTCATTGTTGTGGTAAAACGACAAAACTTTAGTAACAACCTAATACAACAAACAGGAAAATAATCAACATTTATCTGCTGCATCAACCAAGCAATTGTCAGAATCATTAGTGTAGTCGTATTTCCAGTGATATAAAGTTAACACTGCTAAAAATAATTATGCATTTAAAATTAAATTGTTGTTTTTAATTTAAAATAAAATTTCTTGAAAGATTTATCAGTGTCATATTTAGGAATTTAAAAAAAAAATATATAATAGTTATGTTAATTAACGCGTCTCAAGATCTGTTATCTTGGCACGAAAGAATTATAGCCTGTAGTCAGACAACTAGCAGTTGCTTAGATGGGAAAATATTATATATCAGAAAAGATTAACTTAAAACATGGAAAATACATGAAATGTATAGACTTTTGGAATCAAATTTATGTAATTATTCGAGGTTTAAAATTCTTGAAATTTAGTGGACAATTTAAAAGGAGAGAAATCATTCACAAATTCAGTACACAGTTTGAATTTCCAACATTAATACTTCAGTATTAAGTGGGTTTCTTTGTGCGGCTGTGATGAACGTAAGTATACCGTATTACCAATATCACATATTATGCAGGTTTCTTTGTGAGAGTTTGAAAAGTGAAAGTTTATCTTATGGTCAATATCATATACAGAGCCAGGCCAGATGAAAGTAATAGAACATCCCATATTATTAACAAGACCGTGTGTTCAATTATAAATAACATGCCTTAAGGGAAGTTGGGTTTGTAGAATGTTAAGGATACCCCGTACAGTTAGCATTTGTTATATATCACCTTTAGCACAAAGTCGTGCGATAGATTGTACAATAAAAGTATTGTCAAGATAAGAGTGAGATAGCATGGAGTCTTGATCTCGCAAAACAGGAAGTTCATGGGATTATATTTGATTTTTAGCAGGAAAATGAAAGAGCAGCAAATGATCGATCAGGAGGATCGTTAATCATTACCGATTAAATTAAGAGAGTCGCTGCTCGCCAGGTAAGGTTAAATCCACCCACAAGAGTTGCGGACATTGCAGAAACTGTAAATCTGTCACAACATACAGCTCAATGTTATTTACATAAACTGAGCTACATTTGACAGGTGATTTTGCGAAACTCTGCTCACGGAAATGCAAAGTGCATATTTGCATGGGCGCAAGAAATGATATAAAACCCTATAGTATTTAGGAAAGAAAGTTTCAGTTTCATCGATTTATGTCTAATGAACAGATATGGGCGTAGAGGACGGCCAGACTCTCATTTGCTGCCTACTGTTGAACAGTGGTTTTAATGTAATAGTGCAGTCAACGATTTTGGGACGCTGTAAAGACTGACCAATTGTTCGTCGACCGATGTTTGAATTTTGTTGTATACATATCCATTATCTATAATTCTGTCATGCCACTTTTACAACAAGGATTTTTTCAGTTCAAGACATTTGTTGAAAAAATTATTCAACTTTTTACACCTCCGAAAACCACTACCAAATGGAAAAGACAAAAATGGGCTGCAGGTTCTTTTCCGGGCACCTGGAAAACCTGGTATGAATTTTATTGAACACGACTAGTAGAACCTTGATCGCGAACTACGAAAACCAAGACTTCTTGCCACATCCGTGGTATATCTAAAGGCAAAATTGGCTGAACTTTGACAAAATTTGTACCATATTTTCTTGCAAACTCTCATTTCATCCATCCTGCTACGTTCCCTAGGGCTTCATAAGACATGAAAAATCTGCTGGTATTAATTTTATGTTTTCTGCTTTTGTATGAATCGTAAGTGCACATACGTGATACAATAAAATTTACCTACATTTTAAGGGTGCTCCTTTTTCAGGCAGGGCTTTGTGGAATATAGGCCTATAGTTTCACGTTTTTTCAAATGTTTGTTGAGGATTGGTTACTGCTATCGTTAAAAAACAATGTTAACAAATAAAATTAATTATTTTTGCACTTAGCAGCATTTAAAAAATTAAATTTAACTGTGAAATTTAAGAATTGACACCATATGTAAGACTTCGCTTCATTGATTTACATCTACTTATCTATGTGCAGCCACAGTGGAGGTACATTTTTTTGGTTTTCCATATTTTACTTTTTAATGTATAAATTCATTGAAGCACTTATTTTTAAACGTTCCTCTGCCAGATGGATGAGATGAAGTAGATTTCTTTGTCCGTTCAAGTTACTTCCACTCTAATTTACATTGTAGAAAATCCGCCCTTTTCTGTAGGCTTTGTGCTATCTCGATGCTGGAAGTTCCTAGCATGCAGAGCCATTGTTCTCTCGCTAGTCTGAATGATTACCTACGCTGGATTACATTTAATCGCACATACATAATAAAATATAATGCTCCATGTCAAAATCATCATTTTACGTTCGTCAATTTCTCGCCTTTCATTAGTCATCCAATGCATTGTTCTTTTTTTGTTTTTAATATATAATCGTAAGATCAGAAGAATATTAACTCACTTTCAGCTAGAATGTAGATTGTGGCCAAGCACGAGGCTGGCTGGCTATAGACAAGATTGTCTTGATTGCTGCATGCATAACTTTTGATTAATTGGCTATAGTTGTAGCAATTATAAATATGGTAAACAATATTTCTATGAAGTACACGTACAGTACTTTTACTGCTGTAAGCTTTTGGTAAATTATCCAGTCTGTTTCGCCTTGGATCGAAACATTCTACTTCACCGATTGATGAGAACGGAAATGGAACATTTTTCTGATTGTAAAAGTTTTTTTTTTGTTTTTTGTCAGCAATTTTCATATAATTCACCTAAATTATTCCAACATTTCGCTGACTCAGTCGTGAACTCTAATAAACCCAGGTCTTAAAAAAATGTTCTCTGTTGAAAAAATGACGAAGGACAATCCCAGTGAGCTCTTTTAAAAGGCTGCAAAGATCTAAGGGGAGATTACAGAAAGATTGCGTGACGATTATAAAAACGAAGAGGCTCCAGATATTATTGTAAAAGTGATCATTACAACTACTGGCCACAGAACTGATATCCAAGACAAAACAAAAGCAAAAAATAATGATGAGAGAGAGAGGGTATGGTTTTTAATCACCTGCAGTACTATTAATAATAATGGTGAAACCAGCACACTTCAAAGTTAAGCTATGTTTTATTTTCATTAAGGTGAAGTTAAGAAGGTTTTACAAGAACCAGAGAACTGTCTCGCCATGGCTTATTTAAAACTCTAAATTACTGTCTATTTTTTGTGAAAAATTCTTTATTTCTTAGGTAGAAATAAACAGTTAGAAATAATATTCTAGACATAATCTAAGCAAATTCGACCAGTTTTCATTTACCGAAGACTTGTGACATTGACTACATTTGGTAACCTTAATAACGTCTAACTCTAGAAACTAATTTAATCTTGCTAAAGCGGATTATATTTTTAAAAATTAAAGTAAAATAATATTCTGAAATAAATGAACTTCAAAGACGAAGCGACAGAGCGTTCAAGCCTCGGTCTCTATGCGAGCAAACTGAAATAGAAAAGTAGACTGTGCATTGTAAAGTCTAACTTCTGCTGACTCTTTTTTCCTTATCTAGAAACTTCATTTTGTTCATTCATATTTCCTGAAAGCAAAACCTAAGCGCCTAAAATTGTGATATTTATCTGCTTTGTTCGACAGTCCTAATTTATCGATAGCTAGTAAACGACGAACCTTTCAACATCAATGACAACCATCACCAGTGTTCCATTTTCTTTATGGCGGGTTCTATGAGAAACTTATCCAGCTCATCCCATTCGCTTCTCCGAACAGTTTCGTTTTCCCATCTTTAACGATATCTATACACTTAATAAAACCAAATAAAATCTGAAAAAAACTAATTAATATATCTGCATAAAATAAGCTAAAAGCTTAGAATCGGTCATAGCAGTTGGTTTTCCTTTAAGATATAAGGTTTACCTTTTGAAATAATTTCTTTTAGGAAAACATGTTTTTTTACGCTGGCTTTATTGTGATTTTTATAGCCACTAATCAGTTCATAGCGACTCCTTATCGAACCAGTGGAGTAGTTGATCCCACGTCAGCAATAAGAAGCGAGGCGTGTCGGTTTAAAGCCGGCTCAGTTCACATTCTGTCTCTTCTAACTCGCTTGCTGTACCACACACGCAGATGTTTACTGCCAGCTTCTTCACGGACTGTACCACTCAGCTTTGATGCATATTTATACAGCTAGTATCACCGGTAAATGCCGCGTGCTGGGAAAGTTACAACCCACAAACATTGCTGTCATTCATTGCACATATTGACTTGTGCATTATTACTGGAAATAGAATAATTCATTTATTTACCGATTTCTAATATTATTGTAAGTTATCCATTTTCTTGTGCTGAACACGGTTACAGTACCAGCTCGTTGGTGTATATTTACACTGGTTTGTTTTCTTCAGACTCTACAAGAAAGGTCCATAAAAAACTATAAAACTATTTTGAAGAAACAAAGTGTTGACAGTTATTGAAATAGAATGCCAGGCATGTTCATCAATTATATATATTCAATATTAATTTGTACTTCATTAAGCTGATTTACTTTTATAAGCATGAGGAATTTAATTTAATTTATTACGTAGACGACAAAAATATCTGCGCATTATCATTCTATGTGCTGACTTATGCTACCTGTACACAAGTATACTTTTATCCACTGACTTGAATTCTCACCTGTCAACTGTTTGGTCGGAGTAGCTCCATATGTTTTAAAACGGCATGCGCCTCTCACTTTCTATATTCTTATCCAAATGCAAATATATAATTATTTATAAATATAATTCATAATTTTTTAAAAATCGTTTTAAATTAAATGTACAGAACACATTTCTTCACATTTTCCTCAACTTCTTCTTATGTAAAAATGAAGCAGTCGAAAAAATCTCAAATCTTTACATTTCTTCTGGAAGCAAAGTAGCCACAATATTCATGAAAAGTGTAAAAACAAATGAAAGTCGAACTGCATTGAGATCGACCGTTCCAGTTCATTTCTGGCTCAGAATTAAGAAAAAGGTACATAATAAACCGATTAGAACCGGTTTACATACAAAATCCGGTCGGTGATAATGAACATTTGACCATTGTTAAGCAATATGCCAGCAAACAAAATCTCAACCAATGCAAATTCTTAATTCCAAAGTGTAAATTGCCGACTTTTTAGAAAGTAGTAAATATAACCAACTTAAAAACAACAACCAATTCTTTCTTTGAAAATATTGTTGAGAATCACCACAAAGTCTTCCAGGATCTTCTCTGTAATGTGTGTTCTTTGTGGCGACAGGACGAACTCAAAACTTTAAGAAGTACCTTCATCCGTAACTTTTGTTGATGGAACGGCCAGTCTGACTTTAGCCAGTTTGTACAGTTAAGGTTGAGCATTTCTTTGCTAAAGCCAGTATTTCAAACTTTTCACGAGTAAAAATGAAAATGTAGGATTGTACTCATGTTACTTTATTCTCTTTACTGCAGAAGCAGCTGAAGTTCGTTAGCCTCCTTTCTGACTTTTAATACATTTCTTACCTGCTTTGCTTGCTTGATGATTACTTACTGCTGCAGGTCCAACAGACAATATTTCAATGTTGGTGCATAGCTCGATAAGATGTGCTTTAGCTTTGTTTTATTATTGCTCAGAGTACAGCAGTGAGAACGATTGCAGCCAGAAGTGTTATTTTCAAGCAGACATTTATCCCTTCTGTCCATTGAGTTCATCATGTTCTCCTAGAGAAGTGTCAACACTTCTGAGGTTTCAAGCTGACATTTCAGCCACTACCATAAAAGTTGTTCTTTGTTATGCTAAGTTCTGGAGATGCTTTGCTGCTATTTTCGCTTTCTCGAGAGAAGTGGCTATATGTTTGAAGGTGCTCCACTCAGTATCTGTGATATAAAACTGAGAATTTGGTGCTTCCATATCCGGACAGAATTTCTTTAGCTCGAGGAAGTCTTTAGGCGTATCAAATGTTGAGTGCCATCTCGCGGGGGAAATCTAAAATAGGTCTCTTAAGTTTCAGTTTTTTTTATGAATGACCACGAACACCTGAGTTCTCAGTATTTTGGAGACGAAACGAATTTTAGCAACTGTACGTACATCATCAACCGCTAGCTGAAGAGAGTTAGCTGAGCACATGTTACAGCAACGTGACTATGTGTTGCGTGTTCCAATCTATGTATCTCACCTGAATATGCCTTTTCCTGGCCAACCTCTTATTCTGCGTCAACAGAAAATACTTCTTCTCAAGTGTCCAAGTTTTCCTCGCCTCCCAGTTTATCGTTATCATTTATACATCGGACATACTTTATCACGCCTGCGCCGTTATCTGTTGTTATGCTCTATATTTTCTGCGCATCATATCGCAGTTTGTAGGTACTTCGAGAAGCATGTTCTTGAAATGATGGGATGAATATGTTTCTCTCATTTTTTCACATTTATGGCAGGTACTGCAGTCTCACCGCTTTCCACAAACTGGATGTCAATAAACAAAACAGAGCGATCCAAATGGTTTGGCACGGTCAGTCTTTAAAAAAAAAGAGAGATATAAACGACTTTTTATTTCTTCTTTGATGGACTAGTAAATGTCACTGGCGACATTTAATACTTCTTAATATTACCGGCGTTAGCACAAATATCACAACATACACTTTGATGAGCTGGATCAATTATCCTTCTACATACAGTCTTCGATTAAGATGAAAGGTCTTCCATTCATTGTCACTAATTCATCACAAAAGACACTTCTCATCAATTTTCATTTTTGCTTTCTTACTTGTCAGAGGGGATTACTTCTTTGAGTGGCCATTCGTCGAGCCTTCTCCTCACAGAGGGCTTTAAATTATTTTCCACAGAACTACTGAACATGTCTTTCCAAGTTGGAGGCATACTTCCCTGTAAAAGTAGATTTGCAATCGTGGACCTCTGGCACTAAGACGAATCATTTCCGCCGTCGTACTTGGAGTGTTGTTGGACAGGGTTGAGCCGTTTTGAAATGCTGCAACAACGACAACCAAGTGTTACGTGCGAACTTGGAGAGACCAAAACGAACCCAGTTACGGTAATTGAATAATCTTATTACTAATCGAAATTGACTAATTATATGCACATAAGACAGTGACAAACAGTTGAGGGCTGAGGAGTAATGTGAGCTAGAAAGAGACAGACACATCAACAGTCTATGCAGCCAGGTAGCAGAAATCCAGCTTTGGTCTCGAAAGAATGTCAGCAATTTTTCACAATGAGCCAGAACTGTCTGTCGAAGCAAGGGTGACTTCGAAGTGGTTGAATCCTATCTTCCTGATGTTGTTCTTGAATATCCATGGATAGTTCTTGCTTCTCTGTGACCAAATCATTTCACCCTAGACGCGATCTGGTTTTCTCTCGGAGTGCAAAGAACTCTTTCTTGTGTGCTGATGGTGTCTCTGTCCATATCTTCTTTTGTTTTTATGTCCACAACAGTAATATTCTCTCATTGTTCAGAGTTGATACCAGAACATACACACACACTTGATGGTTGAAATTATTTCTAGCTGGCCAGCCAACATCAGGGGAGAGTTTATTAATGAGTCTTTACAAGATAACTCTAGCCAGTCTCTTGAGGGGGGTAATGAATGGAATATTTTGTCTCCAAACTCAATCCATTATGTGGACCGAAGCCAGCCCTTTGATAACTGTGTTGAAATGATCTGACACCCCACTGCAGTTCGGTTCCGATTTACAGAGAAAGAGCGGATCTAACTGGCTGAATGTTCCGTTTCGGATTCGTTTGAAATCCCCGTTTATAGTGCAATATTATAATCAGTAAATTTAAAGATAGAGAAATTTATTCTAAATATTAAAAAAAACAAAATTTGTGACACGTATTAATATATTTTAATTTTATTTTAAGCATTTCTTCGAAACTAATTAATGGCGATAATTCTTTTGATTGTGCGAAAAGCACTGACTCAAGCGGTAGTCTGACAAAGGATACCAGCGATCCATCACCACAAAAGACTCTGCGAAGTATAACAGCAAGACCTCATAATAATTCAAAGACATTTTCTCATGACTTGAGCAAAACAGAATTCAATTAAATAAAATTATGGAGGATTGAAAAAAATCCTAAAACGCTAGTATTTCGTTAAATTTTGGAACATCTTTTGCCATATTTTGCATTAATATTCAAATACAATTTTCTAAAACTACTGAATTCAAGAAAAGATACTGCTTATTTTTACTGGAAAGTTTATTTGCAAATACTCTGGTTGTGTCACTGTGAACATGTATATACAATCTGAGATTCACAGTAAATATCTATGTTTTTCTTTGGATGTCACAATTATTGAAAAAGTTAGACATAAGAAAGGAGTCATAAAAAAATTAAATCAACTGGAATAAAAGGGAAAATCATTACAAGAAAATCTAAAGAACCAATTTTACTAATTTTGAAATACTGAAAACATATATACAACACATCATTCAACTTGTGACAAAAAGTACTAACTCAATTACAAATATTTCATTTAGTTCTTTAGCAGAACATCAGGGAATTTAAATTTGGAAATTATACGGAAGTCCTTATTTTGAAATTTTAATTAAAATTGTAAGTAATTTAAAACAGTAATTTAATCTTAGTTACATTTTAGAATTCTTAATTCTGAAAGAAGTGCAAAAGTAATTAAACATTACAAGTTGAAAATTTCCAGGATATATAAATATATAAGAATTCTGCGTATTTTTAAAAATATAATCTACATCTACATTCAGAAAACCAAATGAAAATTTTAGCAGAGACAGGAAATGTGGAAGGTAAAATCAAGAAATAGAAAACTCATTTTTATTTTTATTTGGTTGCAAACTAAATCAGCCTGGCTGATATTATTTTATCTGATTACTTAGGTAAAAGAATTATTTTATGTCTAGTGTTTTAAAAATATGAAACGGATTTTAATTACACATTGATCAATACTGTTCTTATTGCTGTAGTAGATTCGAATTTAAACGATTATTTATAAATATTTGGGATTCTTTTAAAATTGGGCAGATGTTGAAATATTGCATGGTTTACTCATGAAGTGCACAGGGTTAAAATATTTGTTCGAAAAGTGCATAAAATGATAAAAAAGGTGCTAGACTGCTTAAATTTTGTATATATATGTTTTCAGTATATATATATATATATATATATATATATATATATCTTCAGATACTGAAAACACATATATACAATACATCATTATACTTGTGACTGAGAAAAAGTACTAAATTAGCTACAGATATTGCAGTGAGTTCTGTAGCAAAACATTTGCTTAGAAAATTTACGAGTAAGATACAGTTTGAAGAACAAGACAACTATGGAAAAATATAAGTATTTTATTTACACCTGGGCGTAACATTCTCAAATAAAGGAAGCCGTTTGGCTCACTAAGAAGGGTATTAAATTACTTCTTAGGGATACGATTTCTGAGTTAGTAGAGAGAGAAAATCCAGAAAATAAGGATCATTTTATTAAATCATGTGGAGAATGTGAATACAATTCGTGAAAGCTCTCCTCCCCCCCCATTATTTTAAAAACTTCTAGGAAAAAGCCGAAGAGACTGGTGGAGATCAAATGAATACGGATTTGAATCCGTATCTTTGTAAATGGATTATAAATGCAATCCTGAAGTATTTAGCGTTTCTATTCTCTTTGCGGAGTGGTGTAATTTTGCAAGCAAAAGTCGGTAATTCGCCTGTTGAAAACTTGTTAAATATTTTTTAAAAACTCATTTTTATTACAACTAAAGTTATGGACGTCAGGATTTATAAGAAAATTGCAGAAAATTTCTGGTTATTCACATGCACATCGTTATCATGAAATCTAAAAAAAAAATGAGAAGCAGTAACTTCATATCGAGAAAAGAGAGATCGAATCAGAATCAACCAATATTCTTTTCTGCATCAGACAAGAGAACGCTAGTACCTAACCATGCGCAGCAGATAAAAAACTCAGCAACATTTGCATGAACACTTAAAAAATTCTTTGCGACTAATTTGAGAACACAACAAAAAACTGTACTGATGATGTTTTATATGAATCTGTGGTTGAAAAATGAGCGATCCAGCAGATGATGAAGAATAAAAAATAAATGATCATTTACCGACCTAAAACAAGCAATCTACAAAAATGCTGAAAACATTTTACAGCATAGATTTTTAATCTACATGATACAAAACCACATCTCAGCAAAAGGTATTTTCTTAACCAACATGCACTGGGGAGAAATAGCGACAATCTTCAAGATCATCATCTAAAAGAGTATGTTTGTGAAGGAAAATGCTTCTGGATATGCAAAAGATTATTGGTTTTGACCGTATGGGTTTAAAATAAATATAACCAGTACAAGCCGCAATACGTGGAATGTCTTTGGATATGAAAATTAAAGATTTGTACAATTTGTGATGAAATTCATAAATCTCAACAAACAAATGGTTGTTGAAACTGAGCATGAATCAAAAAAAAAAAATTTTGTCAAATTTTATACTTGAAAAGTAAGTAATGTTTATAAAATAACATTATTATTATTATTATTATTATTATTATTATTATTATTATTATTATTATTATTATTATTATTATTATTATTATTATTATTATTATTATTATTATTATTATTATTATTATTATTATTATTATTATTATTGTTGTTGTTGTTGTTGTTGTTGTTGTTGTTGTTTAGACATCAGGGATGCAACCAGAATGCGGTGCTATCGTTGATTAGCTAACTATTAAGGTAGACGCGAACGTTAAAATTGAAGAGAATAGTAGGTAATCTTATGTAACAGTAACTAATAGACTATTTTATCGCACTTTATGAAACTATGTTTTATTGTTTGGGAAAACTTGTTTGGTTAATGCTTACAAAACGTTTTTAAAATGCATTCAAACGTTATGGTTATTTCAATGCACCAGGATGATTTGTAGGAATTCTGCTATCATAGTGATTTTCGTAGTAAGATCCGTGTGCATCAGATATAAACAGTTTAGACAGGAGAGCCAGTAACAGTGTGGCTGATAACAAATATTCTGGTGCAGTGACACCCGATATTTGAGGTACATTTATTTGGGTCCACATGCCGACCTTTTATAGACGAAGTCAGTATGACTGCAAACACACTTATCAGAGCTAATGATGCTGATCATTTACTAACAAAAGTTAATGTTGTACCTCAAGTATAAACATCTTTAGATTCGAGTAATTACAGGGAATTTTCAATCTCAGCAAGAACTATGGACATATATTGCCATCCATATAAAATAAGTAAATTTTGTTTTTTCTTTTGCTCTTCTGTATCAGTCTACTTGCATTTTGTTTTGGATGCTTTAGTTTTCTTTAATATCTAATTAAAACATCTAATAGAGTTGGTCAGAGACGAACAGACCAGTTCAGGCCACTTCCGGCTCTGTTCGCTAACCTTCTGGGTTAGTAATTATAACAAACAACAACAACAACAACAACAACAACAACAACAACAACGTTGTTTTAATGTTGTGATACCTTAATTTTGATGATATTGCGTAAAAATAAAACATTTATATATTGTTGTTAATGCAACTAATTTATTTTACATCTAAAATGTTATTTTTTAACCCGATATGTTCGTGAAAGAAAAGACGAAGAGACGATATTCGGAGTTTTCTCCATGGAAATTTACCCAAAATTGTAATTAATGAGAAAGTAGTAGAAATTTGTGCTGCTGTACTACAAGAGGATGTGAGCTTAATGGTGGTAACCATGCAAATTTGTGGCTTTCTCCAAAACATTCATAAAACCACATTAAATCACAAGATGCTGAACTTGGAAATTAAGCTTAAATTCTATACGAATTTTAAAATTATTCAACACCTGTACTATAAAAAACTCGTGTGTTTAAAAAGCTGTTAATATTTGCATCATTGAAGCAATTCTATTTAAGAAAAATCAAAGAAATGTACTGTTTCAATTGTAGTTGTAATTATTAGTTGTTATGTTCCATTGTAGAGATTCTTCAAATATATTTTGCATTCCAGATTGGCAATACCACCAAAAAAAAGAAGAGACCTAAAAAAATATTACATTTTAATGCTAAGCTAATAGAAGATATACGTGTGTTTTTTACGTGTTTATATCTTTTGCTAGCATGGTTTAAAAGGAATGCTTTCATTGCTATCTTTGACTCCGAGAATAATAATGACCAAAATTTTGTCGCAGTAGTTTTAAAGGTTGTAAGTCAGTCATATTCGAAGCTGCTGATCTTTTGTCAATAAAATCTACTTTACTGTTTCATCTCATTCCAAACTGATGATTCTATAAAACATTTTTCCTATTTGTTATTTGACATTGTAGAATAAAGTGTTTTTTCTAGCAATAGATTAGCTCTTGGTAGAATTATCGTTCAAGGATCTTGAAGTGCAATAAATTCATGGTTGTTCTTGTTTTTCTTGGTTATTTTAAGATTTGATATATTTTCTTACATTTCTAATCCCGTATGTTTTACAGTCATCTTTCTTAAAAACTAATGATACTAAATGTAGTTATAAAACTGAAAGGGATGCAATTATATAAACAGTGAGGTACCTTGTATTCTTATCGTTATGGATGTACGCCTCTTTCTGAAGCCATCATTACTATGCGATGAAGTGAAATTAGACGGACTTTACTATATCGTAAAGTTCATTTAATGATTCCAATGTGATTAGAAATCGCACTTTTATGCGAGCATTAAATGTAGTTTATGAAGGTGCGGCATTTAGAATTCAAGCAAAATTTCAAATTCCCTTTTTCTCACACGTTTTTTTTTTTTTTCTGTTCGCGTTGAAATGGACAAGAAGCTAGTTAATAATAAAATTATTTTATTGAAAATGCTTTTTTTAAAATTATGGCAAAAGTGAAATTTAATTTTTCAAAACACATCCTACGAGAACTGAATTGCTTTCATTAGTATTTCACAGAGATGGGCTCACATGAGAAAAACAATAGAAAGAATTCGTTCTTGAATCATTCGCTATATTAAAACGAGAAGGTCAGCTATGCATTTGCATAGCAAACACACAAACAAAAAGAAGTATTGCAGTAGCTGGTAACTATCTGTTATGGCTGTAAAAATAACTTCCCGATAATTGAAGTATGATAATCGTTGCAGGGCAGTTTCCGTGAACAACACCACAGGAAAGAAAAAGCTTGTAAGGATGTCGTATGACAGGCAGCGGTTAAGGTTTAGGTCAAAATTATTCGATTCATCTTTCTAATAATCTATAGGGAAACTCATTACTTGAGTAATGGTCTTCGCAGTAGTTCATTTGGTCTAAAATAGTTTAGTAAAAAGTCCTATTGAGATTGAAAAAACGGCAACAGCATAACATTTCACAGTTTACTTTTTTAACTTGCCTCCTTTTAGAAGTTTAGGGAAGTACGTAGCATTCTATGCCTATTATCTGAATATTCAATAGATATTTTCTGGGAGTCTGACCGTCGTTGACTAATGAATTTTGAGGAAAAACTCACACAATGATAATATTTCCCAATATGTCTCATTCAATAACCTGGTCGGAAATCCAGAAAGCAGGCTAGAAAGGCCAGCTTCTTACTAATGGCGTGTCTGAGTTAATGAATAAAAACACTTTTTGGTGCAAAGAAAAAATGGGGCATCGTTTAGATTGTTTGATAAACTTCTTTATTTTATGGAGCCCTAAAAATGCCACAGCCTGTTGCACAGATGGATGTTTACCACTTAGGGCTAGAAGTAAGTGGACGGAGGAACGGAGGATTCTACGTTGTACCAACAAAACAGAGTCCACCTTTAGGTAATAAACTATACTGGAAAACTGTGCTAATTGTAATTTATTAGATTATCTAGATATCCACACAAACACCTTTTGTAGTAAGACACTTGGCAGATTGCCACGCTAAGATTTGATATCATCAGTAAAAAATGGTGACTTGTTGTCTGCCGGAGTGGTTAGGGGAATATAATTAACATATCATGTTAGATATACGTATCGCTATGCACCGCCAATGGGGAAGTAAGTTTTTTTATAACTTTGAAAAAAAAATTGCTTCTAGACTATTTAAAAAGAATTATCTACAATTTCTGTTTTTACTACCTAGCTTGGTAAACTGTTCCTGCGAGTTACTTTATACTTATGGCCTCCAGTCAGGGATGGCGTGATACTAGTAGAGTCTGTCTGCTCTCATGGATTCTTTCAAAAATATAATTAAAACGTTTAATCATATTTTCATGAAAAACTCTCGGTGCGCTAACCAAACAACCAAAGCCTCTTTAATTATTCTTTATAAATGAGATTACGTATATTACTAATTATCCTAGCAAACCTCTAACAAGATATCTATATCTCTTGCCTAAAGAGCAACTCCAAAAGAGGTCTACACCTAGTTAAGTTTAATTTCAACCGATAGGTATTGGTTTGGCCAGAGATAAACTTTATAATTTTGTTAAACATTCCATTATCAGTATTATCTATATTCATAGAAAATAATGACTCAAGAAATGAACAAAGAGGTACCCTACTGTTGACGAGCTAAATGTCAGATGAAGCGCCTTATATAACGACTCTCTAAACACTCATTGTCATGCAATTTTTAATCCACAGTAAAAGATATCCACCTGTGGTAATTTTTTTTTACATTTCAGAACCAAACGAAACTCAGAATAAAGAAGATGCATACTGTTTCCTTCATCTACGTCTTCAGGAACCTCTGCCAAATTCGTTGGGAAAGATTTTTCTAAACGGTAAATAAGCTGACTATTTTGAAGAATGAAGAATTCTTATTCTTTTTTCCATGATATTTCTATCATCCAGATAGGTGTTAGCATTTAAAGTCCAGGTTTTGGAATCGGCTCTATAGATTTTAAGTAGAAACCTAGCCAAATAACCATTAAGAATCTTAGTTTTTCCCTGAGAGTCCTTAATTAGTCTTACTCTTCCCCTACAACTCTTTTCCTTCGATAGGCTAAACAAAACACTGTTTGGGATGACATTTGATATTGTCCTCTTATTGAGTCTCAAAACGATTCTATGCCACAGAGACTAGGAATAGGAACTAGAATAAGAATTAATATTCATTTATAAACTATCCATGTCTGCACACTTAGAAATCGGATAAATGACGACATTCAAAGATTTCTCTTTTACCCACACACTTTCGTTAGTACGGTTTTGAGGTTTACATGAAGTGGCAGCTGATACATTTGAGGAATATGACGTAACACAGCCACCATCTTCCAGCCCCTCTCTCTTTACGGAATAATTGATAACCATGTAAAATACCAGAAATGTCTGGTCAAGCCCATTCATGTTAGAGTTAATCTAATCAGTTGAGAATCCTTACCAACAACTAATATTTTAAGCTTATCCATCTTCTAGCATTGGCTTAATAAATTATTGACTCATTAGTGATGTGTTAAGAGTAATCTTCACCGTGAACATTGGTCCGAGTTAGTGTATTGTAAAGATAGGATAGGATCTATGAGAATTTAAGGAAACTGCCTCCCTAACAACGAACTTTCTATCTCTTTGACAATTTAATTTCTCCGAACTGAAAAGGTGCAGTTACCTACAGCATCTTTAACCAAATTGCCCCAAAAAAAAACACTTTATTTCCACCCTGGTTGAGAGAATGATGTACCTGACCGACGAACTATAACGCGAGGTCCTGGAGATCGCCTCATGCGCTATGCACAGTCCCACGAAGACACGGACCCCATTCTCCACAGCCGTCAGTTTTATCTTCAGCGACCTGCTCAAAATCAATCTAACATATATTCAGATGATACGTTTCAACTAATCCTCTTTCTCTAAACAAGCAGAATAGTAAGTTACAGATTTAGAAATCCGTTCCACTTAGTAAATAAAAATTTGTGAAGAGATAGCGAGTTTCCACTGAGCAGGAAACCACAGTATCTCTGCCGATTAGGTACATCAGCTACTTTGATTACAGGTATTTCACCGAGCGGTTTTGTTTGGATCAGAAAGATTCTCTCCAACTCGAGCTGAAGGATTTAAAAATAGTTAAATCTCGACAAGTCAGATTCCAGCAGATAATAATGACCGTCCTATTTAATTATGTATTGGGAAAAAGAAACCCTGTACAGGCTGTGCGAAAAGGGTGTAATTGGCGAGAATCTCAAAGGTGTTTTAGCGCATTCTTCCAATACAATATTATATATATATATGAGAGAGAGAGAGAGAGAGAGGGGGGGGGAATTGGTGGGAAAAAAAAGAAGTAAACGGTTTCACAGACGGTTGGGGTGTCTAAAGCAGAAATTATGTTATGAAAAGAAAGAAAAGAGGAAAGACAAAATTACTAAGAATCTGGAAGAAGTTGTTTGTTTGCAATCGTTTAAATTTTCTAGCAGCGCACGAGGAAACTTTAGACAATATCTTTTAAATTTAAATACCTTTTAGCTGAAAATAGGAATGAATAATGTCACACAAGGAAAAATAATTTGGGTCTTAAATATAGGCATACCTAACAAAGAAACTATTTCACAAACAAAGCATATATATTATGCATAATTTGAGTGAATATCTTCAACATAGTAATACTAATGAGTACATTTATGTGTTGTTGACAGCTTTACCTCCACTGTCTGTCTCTTATGGGTGGCAAGCATTTGTATGGAAGTAGTCTTGCGGTCTATTTGTATAATTTATTCTTGTTTATCTACTAATTATCCTTGAATGCCTTTTGGTGATGCCAAACTACCAGGGATAGTAACAAATCTGTTTTCAAATACATTTTCAAAATGAAAAATAGATATTTACTTATAGTTATTGGTCTTTTAAGAACTAATTCTTAAAGAAAACAAAACAACCTCTTTCCCTCTTTCCATATCCCACATAAACAAATTAAAAACAAAAAGGCGATTATAGATATTGGTATGTGACAGTTCTTCTGTTTCCAGGGGCCACACATTTTTTACTGCTGATGGCTGTGTACCCGATCCAGATCTCACCGGTGGTTAGCTCGGAGTCGCCAGCTCAACGGCAGCCATGTTGTTGATGAGAATTCCACACGAGGTACGTGGTGGGCCGGTCAACTCTCTGGATAAACCTATTAATCCTGAAAAATCATTTGGCGCTCCACTGACGACAGACAGTTATACGTTTAATTTGCTGCTCGGACACGAAACAGTTATATGGAAACGCGTTTGAAAATAAATCACCTGCGAGGGCCGCCCAGTCTATCAGCGCCTGGCGGAGACTTGTAAAGGCGTCGGATCACGTGACACTGGTCATTGTGTGGCGTTGGTATCGCATTCCTGTACCCACCGAAGCCCCGCTTCTTTTACTTTCTGCTGAGCCAGCTAGCAAGTTTATGTGGTAGACAAAAAAAGCTGTCAAGAAAAGTCTTATCGCAAAACATTAAACAGGAAGAAAGTCCTACCCTTCAGCAGCTTTATACTTCGAGCTGCCATTTTACATTCATATCGCTACTTGCTGGGGTGAAAGGTCACTATGGAATTTTGACAGATATGTAAACAATGCCACTTCGAGAAATCCGATCGCGTACTCCCAGTAAAATATTTAGAATAACTATAGCCGTTTATTTAGGCTACTCTCCATTAATTACGATCGCATCTCTTAAGATTTCTCCGTGTTTCTAGATGTTTCCAGATAGATCAGCTCGTCAACCCCAAGATGAGATGTGCAATATACCCACAGTCAGCAGAACACCCGGGGCTACTATTTTACTGCCTCTGCGCCTCTCTCTGCACATTAAAACAAGTTTAAATACACAAAGGACCGAGGTGAATGTAGACTTGGAACTTTCCGGCTAATGTTCTCTTACTGTTTACAAAGCTCATTGATTTATGCTTTCTATTTATATTTCTCACACACTCCACCTTTTCTTGCCATGTTAATTTAGGAAACCTCATCTTTGAAATCATCTTTTATGGGGCTGGTAGTGGAACTAACTACTCATATATTTAAGGAGTGACTTGACGTCAGATTTCATTTTGAATGCGTAATATGGTTTCCGCCTTTGAGTCGGACATATAAACAAAAGAATTATTAACAGCCAATTGTCGGTCCCCACTCTACACAGATCTGCTTTCCTTCCCGCATATTTCTAATCCAGAGAGCTGAAAATGGTCACACTCCATGTCCACGTCAATTTCGTCTATTGTAATGACAGGTTTTTGTGAAGATACAGAAAAAACAAAAGTGCGCAAGCAGTGCTGTCATTTAAAGAATCCAGTCACAAATAAATCAATGTGATAAGCTCCACAAGTAAGCAGAGGTCAGCCGGTGGCCCGGTGATCGGTCTATTCGATTCCCGTGGCTGAGGGATCTGAGCTCGAATCTCGTTCGGGACTGCCATCTGGTGTTTCATGGATTTCCTTTGGGCGCTCCTGTTTTCTCCCACATCTAAACATGGTGAGGTTTGACAGAGTTTTCAGGGTACCTGTAGAAAGCGGCTAATAAGTTTCCCGATCGATTATCAATATTATCCAATGGGTTTCAGAAAATAATAAAAGCAATATTTACGGCAGTGCTTACCACATGCGATAAACGTTAAGCAACATTGATGTGCGAATACTTGATGCGTTCACGTGCTGTGTACTCGTGACATCATTGAGCAAGTAAACAACATGGCCACGCAGGTGTCAGGGTGCACCAGAGAAGAGTAGTGGTTCCTAATTTGTTTTCTGGGGTACAAAAGTGTCCTGCCGAATTAAATGTACTAGAGAATGTTGGAACAATATAGAGAGAACTGTATGGTGCAAAGAAAAATGTACAAGTGGGTGGACAGGTTAAAAAATAAATCAATAGTAGATGAAGATCAACCAGGACACCAGCAGTGCCATCACTGATGAAATCATTGGCAAAGTGGACACAGTTCTCTGTGATAACCAATAATTGAATATTGAAGAAGTTGGTAATGCAGACAGTATCCATACCATTATACACGAACACCTGAACTTCCAAACAGTGTGCTCATCGGGTCCAAAGCAATTAATTTACAGGCAGACAGAATTCTGTGGCCGTGTATACTCAGCTTGTGAAACATTACCAGGATGAGGTTGACGAATTTCTTTCCCGTATTTCCACCGGCGATGAAACACAAGAGCATCATTTTGATCCGAAAAGCAAAAGACAGAGTATGCAGAACATCCAGAGTCACCAATGCTCTAAAAATTCAAAACTCAACCATTATCTCGCAAGTTCTTGTTGCTCTTGTTTTAGATTCCTATGGTCCAATCCCTTCTCACTTGATGAAGCGTGGAGTAACAGTCACCTGGGTAACATACTGCCACGTGGTAGAGAAGCGCCTGAATCAAACATCGTGGTAAACTAAAACAAGAAGTTATAATGCAGCATGATACGGGAGACCGCACAGTGCTTGGCAATTTTTGATACTTTATACAACTTCATTTGAACTTGTCCTTCAGCTTGCCTACATACCAAATTCTGTCCTATTTAATATTCACAACTTTGGACTTCTGAAAGATGCGCTCCAATCTTGAAGATTTTCTAGTAATCACGAAGTCTAACAGGCAACGCAATTGTAGCTTACACAGCAACCAAAACGTTTATACCAGGGTGGTATCAAAAGACTTGAGTCGTCAGACTACTCATGTTTGAAACCAAGGGGATTACGTGGAGAATTTATGCAGTCCAACAAATGATACCCTAGCCACTCTTTTTATTTATGAATTACTTTTAGTTTCTAAAGCATCGTCGTATTATATAAATAAATAAATAGAGACAGACAGTCGTTATGCCAGCCTGAGCTGGACACAGGTACAACATTTTCCCGGCTGGAAAGGAAAATTACTGTGTCAATTATTCACTCTCGCTAACTGCTTGGACCGACTAGAGTCTGTTTATTTAACAGTGACTAATAAATGAATAGAAAACAGGCACTTGGAGTCACTGCAGTTTCTCAGAACGATTTTTCAATTTACAATGTCATTAAATGTAAGGTTTCCGCGACGATTGCTTTTCCTAGTTGAATGTCGGCTCCTTTGTTGTCGAAATGTCGCTAATTTCTCTGGTTTCTTTCATTTCCGTTTGATTCTATAGCTGCCGCTAATTCTATTTGGAATGCTGTTTCATTAAAACGTTTGCAGCAATGGCGAAGCGATTGTGCGGCAAAGAATCCCAAACGAAAGGGTAAGTCTTTTTTAGTGATATTATTAATTTTGATATGCGTTATTTGACTTTATCCTCCCGACTAGAGCCGCAATGGTTCCGTCCTATTAAGTATAATTACTTTCACTATGTCAGCAGGCACGTAAATTGCCAAACAAATTACATGTGAGCACAGCCGCTGATTGTTCAAGGGCCAAGATATCTTGTGCCAGTTTTTCTACTATTTGTTCTTCCATATTGGCGTCATACGAACTAAATGACAACAACAACAGTTTTAGTAGACTTCCTGGTAACGACAGCAAGAATAACATGAAAGTAATAAAAAATAACTTATATTCTAAATTTCAAAATTATAATTTTAAACTTTAAAGTCATTATTTGTTAGCACGGTTTGCATAAATTAAAACAATTTTTTAAACATTTTTACCCAAATCAAATAAAACAGAATTATTAGAAATTGCTCTTCTACTTACGATCTGCTAACTGATAAATTTTGAAGACAGAGAAATACAAAAATCAATACGCTAATTAGAAGCAAGTTTTCGCAAAAGAATGAATAAGATTACTTTTCTTGGTTTTTAAAGTACTGTATTGAGATCAGATTCAAATTTATTACAAAGTAAAAAGACAAAACGTATTATTTCGTTTGAAGGAATAATGTATCCTCTTTGCTGATGCTGCTGGCCTCCACGAGATCCGACTGTGCTCTTCGCTTAATTTCGAATCCTTCATAAAACCAAGAATTTTAAGTGGTATTCCTGCAGTTATCGTTCATTCTATATTATCATTGGATGTCGCTCGCTAACGGCAAAATGCTAATACGATGTTTCAGCTTTTATTGCTAAAAGGTTCGTCGCTAACTGGCGTCATGTGATTGTTCTGAGACAAAAGTAATAAACACGCGCACGCCAGACCGCGGCTGTGACAGCCGAATCGCGCCAGAGTTTATCTGGAGGTGTCCGTCACAACTTCGGATTTGTGACGCAGACTTTACCTACACCGCCCGGTAACTACACATTTCTCATCACTGTTTAAGATGGAGCTAGAAGTAAATACTCCAAACAAACGGCCACAATTTAAAATTAAACCTCAGTTCATTCTGAATTTCTATTAGATTTTAAGCCATTGACCGACATTTAACAATTTTTTAATCAAAAAGGCGTCGAACAGGGACCGAAGCTGATGAAGCAGCTGTTATCTACGTGACCTAAACAGACTAACCGTGACCGCTCCACCCACCCTTATTACGCACACCGATACCCAATGCAAATATAAACAACAATTAATTATAGCCATTATAAAGGTGTAGAATCGTCGTCCCCGATACGAGTTACACCCATCTGCTGCCTGGCCAGGGCTTTGCTGACATCTGTTGCAAACGGTTCCACTCGATTAACTTTTAAAATTAAATATTTATTTCTGTCAAGTTAGAAAGCATGTAAACGTACTGCTTCCACTGCGCAGGCAGCTGGGGAAAAACTCTTTTACTGCGTTGTTTCGCCGTGCAACTGGCAGACTGTTTAAAATACGTAATTTCGCACACATTGGTATGGTACGGGAAACGGAAACAATACGAGGCGCTCACACTGTTAGAGTTAGCTATTTCGGCCAAAAGTCGAATCCTAATTCTTACTGCTCGAGCTATCAGAGAGAGAGAGAGAGAGAGTCGATATAACTACCCAATACATTTTCTTTGCCTAACATCAGTCAAAATCAACCAAAAATCGATAGGAAAATTCGATCTGTTTACGTTTGCTTTTTAAAAAATTTACAAATAGTTTTTATTTCTCCATCTTGGTGAGTTGACGAACTCAAAAGAAAATCGCGCCGCGTCTAGTAAACGTACTGATATTCTTCCGTTAGGCCTTTTCTTTCTTCGCCAATATTTGGTATAATGAACGATTATCGTTTGTAATCATAAAAGTAATCTTAAAAATGCATTGCAATACCAGCAACTTTGTCATGGCATAATAAAGATTATATTTTCAACTCTACTCTCGGACTGCCTATAGCTACGTCAAAGAGGACAAGTGCGTGTATCAAAGACCAGTCAGGCCGTCAGTCGCCTTTTACACCACGAAGACCACGGTGAAGGACAAATGGGTTCTGAAATACTGACGGTTTACAGTGTGAATTATTTAATACTGTAATTTTAACGAAGAACCTTTAACTGCATACTTTTATGTAAATTATCTTTTAAATAATAGAAAATTAAAAACAAATTAGTTTATTATTCATTCGTTTCAATAAGAGAGTCAGATGGGAACATGAATTCAGTTAACGTCGTCTTGATTGAGTTATGTCAGAATTAGCGGGCATCAACGATTTGGAAATCGAGTAAAGTCTAGTCTCGCGAGATCAACGTGTGCTGCAGCGGGGGCTCTGCTCGATGATTCAGTAAAAAGAACAGCAATGAAAAGAGTACTGATGAAGAAATCAGTTGTCAGAAAATCTTCGAGGATGTAGGATATCATCGATAGATAAATTAGAGACTTCCGGGTGACAAAACTAACATATTTCAAGGGGACTGAACATTTTCCGGCTAGCAAACCTCGCCAGAGGAGTGATGTCTGTGAGGCTATGCACGTTCTTTTCTTAAGAGGGTGTTGCAAACTGCGAATATTGGATGTTACCAGTGATGCAGATAAACAGAGGATTCAGATACCATCAAGCTCCGTCTTGCATCACGTGCTAAATCAACTTTTGCTTTACCCAGTGGGCGTGGTCTTTGTCCGCTCTGACTGGCCACTTCATCAGGGCAAACCTTTAGATTATCGGAAAAGCCACCACAACACTGGCAAGTCCCTCATACTGTGGAAATAAGTAAAGCAAAATGTCGGTACTAGAAACCTGTGAGCAGGCTGAAGCTTAAGAGCTTCCATCAAACCTGAAAGACCCCACGTCGCTATCAGTTTTCCTCGTTCGTTTATAATCAGGAATAACACAGCTGCCTACTTGTTTTTTCATCACTAGTAGAGATTTTTCGATGGTAGGCTGAGCGCATCCGTCAAGATAAAATTTGTACATATTAATTTTTATGAATTCCATCTTTTTTAAATATTTCTAATTTTACATGATACTGCTAAATTATGCATACATTTACGGATCAGATGTATTATTGTAGGATTGCGCTCCTCTTCTATGATCCGTGTAAAACTAACGATCTAACTCACTAACTCATCGACTAACTTATTAAAAGTCTGTCCTACTGATTTACTCATTCAATCAATAACTAACCATTTACTAAGTAAATGACTAACACAACCAGTAACTTGCTCACTCAGTCACTCACCTATTTATTAACTAACTCACTCAAACCCACTTAATTACAAACTCATTCAGTAACTAAATGACTACTTCACTAATTTAGTTAGTCATTCACTGAATAACTAACTCATTGACTAATTCTATAAATGACTAACAAACTCATTCACTAAGCTCGTCTCTGTTTTGCAAATAACAAAGTCTCTAAACAGTAAATAAATTTAAAAGTTAAATAAACAAACAAACCATCTAATGTCTGATGAGGCTTCTAAAAATTGGTTTTAAAAATTAAAAATTATTCTCAATCAAAAAGAAGGGCCCCACATGATCAGGAATTTTATTAAGGGCTAAGAGAAGGCGCTGGCAGAAAAAGTAACTCAAAACAGTTTAGAATTCTTGAAAAGTTGTATAATGATCTGGCCATAAGATGATTAATGGGTGTTAGAGGGTTAATTATAGGGCTAGTCTTCAGTTTGTTAAAAGGCAAGAATGGGTTAGTTAACGAGATAGACATCAGCTGGTTAGTGTCTGTTTAAGGGTCAGCTAAAAGGCTGGTCCTGAGCTAGTAAAAAGCCAGTAAAAAAAGGATTAGTTAAGAAGCTGGAGATGCGCTGATTAAAGATCAATAAAGGGCTATTCAAAGAAGGCTGTTTACATTCTTACTCTAAACAATTGGATGGGTGGGAAAAATCATTTCCTTAACAGATCATAAGTCTCTTTTTTATCTTTTTTTGGCTGGTTGAGTTTGAGGGAATCTCTCCAGGTTTTAGACGTTCACGGCGCCGAGTATAACACAATCATTTGTCGATCTCTTTCTTAATAACTTTCAGTCTAAAAGGAAAGTACTGAGTAATAATTTTATTTATTAAAAGAACAAACTTGCGTTTTTATTCTCTTCTCTGTCGGCTTGCAGAAGTAAGTTTTTGATATATACAGAGAGAGAGAGAGAGAGAGATGGTGAAGAGAGAGAGAGAGAGAGAGAGAGAGAGAGAGAGAGAGAGAGAGAGAGAGAGAGAGAGAGAAGAGAGAGATGGAGAGAGAGAGAGAGAGAGAGGGGGGGAGGAGTTAATAAAACAGGGAAGAAAACAGAACTTGACAGCTGATGAAGTTGGAAGGAAATCTTCTGCAGAACAGATCAGAAGCTGTCAGTGAGCCAGTTCACGGCAACACTGTTCTCTTCATACTTTCCCGACGTTTTTTTCTATGAATAATCGATTCTCTCTACATAAATAAATGATTACATTGATTATTCACCACTGGAGGACTTTCTTTTCTTCTTATTATATTGTGATGAACCATCTGAACTTGATTCTCTTTAATGTATCTCAGCTTCCACAAAAGATTTTACTGTTTGAAAACAAAACTAAGCATTAAAACTTTACAAGTTAATTAGCATATAAGAGTTTTCTTTAACAGCAGTTGTTCTGTTTGGCTTGTTACTTTCGCTTCCTTGATTTTATGTCTAACGAGTTGTAGTTGAAGAATTCATTAAGCAGACAATTCGATTACCACATGACAAGACGAGAAGAACCCATTGCGGAGAAATTACCAACACGGCTCGGTAATTAGACGAGAATAGCTAACTGACCGCAACGTCGCTTTCCTGTGTTCTAGTTACCCAACTCAGCCACCCTCGGAACACCGAGATGTTGCGAAAGTAGCTGAGTCTTTGCGTTCTTTTACATGTCTGCTTTAACGCCAGCTTACATGCAGTATTCGTACAGTCTTCTTTAAAACTGACGAAGATGCTTCATACCGTCTGTGGTTAAGAAAAGGTAGATCGACAGAACAACCCAGCCACTCGACAGAGATACCCGCTGCACATTTTATGCATTTAAATATAAGCGACTCGGTTATTCGTGATTCTTCACCTCGTGTCAGCTTACGCATTTATGGCTATATGAGTTTTGTACCAAAATGTGGCTAAAAAGACAATTTTAAATAAATTTAACCATTTTGTTAGGGCATCTACTTCATTGCCAACATCAGCAAGTAAGTTCAACTATTTTTCCATAATGCTTAAAGCAGTGATTCTCAACCCTTCCTCTCAGTTATCCCCTCGGCTTGATCTATTTCGCCATTTACCCTCTTACTCCCATGCACAAAAACCTATAGCCAGCATAGAGGCGCAGAAAAAAGGATGATGGAACAACTTTATTATTAAGAAGAAGAGGAAATTTATTTAAAATCAAAAGACAACAAAATAAATAAAATCTTAACAATAAAAGGAGTTTTTTCAGAACAAATTTTTATGGGATAAAATATATGAACAGTTTTGTTTTTATGATTCATAAATTCTGAATGAATATACATGATTTTTATTATAAAAACAAAGAAATTTTAGGGGTATGGCAGATAGTACATCCTACATCAAAGGGGAATACATCCCCCAAGGATCTACGCCCATGCCAGCCGTAATTTTTCTAATACAGGCTGACCAGGTATAGTGTATTACAGAATTAACACTTAATTTGCAGGTATGATATATTTACCCCCTGTCATGTGAATTTTTTACCCCCATGGGGTAAATTTACCCCTGGTTGAGAATCACTCGCTTAAAGTGTCAATAATTTCTCAAAGTCATTTTGCTAAAGGTTTGTCTGTCTCACTCCTGGAGCTCAGCCATTAATATGACCATCCATGCAAAGAAATATGAGAGTTTTTTTTTGTAGAATTTTCCATCGCGCAGAACTGAAAATGAATAAGTTATACAGCCTTTGGAAATTACTGAGATTTTTAATCACCAAATGACTCGGCTGTATGCGCGTCGCAAAGATTTAAACTGTGCTCTGCAAGGTACAAAAATAGCTGGGGATTCTTCTGAAATGTCTAAGCTTAACTCCCTCTATAAATATTAGTTATATTTGATCCATTATCTCAACCTTGACCTGTGCACTCTGTATGCCAATATATTTATTTTTCTGAACTTTGTATATCAGTTTTTCAATTCCCTGGCCTTTTTATTTTAAGAGTCTGCAAATTTCAGAAAACGTTCATTACATTCAAGTTCACTGCGTTCATTCAAATTTGCATATCACAGAACAGAAATAGCTTAGTTAGGTATTTCTGTCATTGTAGTTTATATTCGCTGTCTGTCCTCCTTTAACGACAGTGTTTTTAAAATCTGCTACACACTTATATAAACTCAGCCTCGGATCGTCAGGATAAATAATGTGCTTGAATATGTTACTTAGAATCCTTATGTTTTTGAACTTCTATATATGCTCAAGAACTTTGTTGTGCTCATCAATAAATTTTAAAATTCATTTTCACTGATCTTATTTTACTGTTTGATCCACGAAAAGGATCTTGGAAAAGAACAATGTCACAGCCAAGATGTATTTAAAAATTTTACGTTATTTTTTTGGTATTGGAATCTATTTACTTCTGCACACTACATACATCTCAGTATTCTTTTTCGAATTCAGATAAGTAGATAAAAGAAATGTAATATGGGTAGTTCTTGATATAATCATGCATTTTCTTCCAGTTATCACGTTGACTTACCGATTATCACTGTCTATATCCACTAAAGGAACAGCAAGGAAAACATAAAAGCCCCTCAGCAGATTCACTCTAGACCAGACTATCTCTGGTACCTTTTTACCCCTTGTGTACAAAACGGCCAAAGAAATCCAGATGAAAAGACATTGAAATCAATGAAGGCCCATTTTGAACAATGGTAACTTGATCATTACTTGCGAGCTGTTTCAGATTTTGCTGGATCAGTTATTTGTTGCTCAAATAATATGGAAGCAAAGGTGTTGATTCCACTCCCGTAGGTTACAGATAAATAAACGGTTGAAAATAATCCTCAGACCTGGACTGACAACTCGTCTTTCGTCTTTACTGTGAAGAACTTCGCGCTTTAATATCAAATTAGATCTCTGTTGTATTTAAGATTGTTTCGAATTTTTTTCCAATGTCATTGTCAAGTTAAATTACCACTTTACAGCTCAATTCAGATTTCTGATGGAGATACTTAATTTATTGCTGTTTATTCATTTAAATAAACCCATTCAGATTTAAGACGCGCCTTATTATAACTGTAAAAGAACTTGCAACGAATTACCAAAAAAGGCGAGGTTCTGAATGAATGTACCTATCTAGAACGAAAGATCAGTTAAATAAAAAATATTTACAAGATTTTTTAAATACAAGTTGATAGAAGAATAATTTCATTAAAAACAATTTGTTTTTCTGAATAAGATGCTTCTTCATAATTATCCGATTTCCATGAGAAATTATCCTTTGTCCCGATAGAGGAATTTGATATTCAGTTTATTTAAAATACTTTTACTTTCATTACTTCCGACTTAACTGCTTCCTACCCTCATCTTGTGAAGCACTCTTCATTTTTTTCTGTTGGTGCAAGTTCATATTCATCACGTTCGCTCCCTATGTCAACAACGTTCTTATGTTGCAGAGACTTATTCGCTTTACCATTAAGATGCCTTTTAAAAGCTTCAAGCCGAAACAGGAAATTTCATTCAAAGGCGCTTCGTGGCGACATAAGTCCGCTTGCTATAGTCAGCAACAAAACCACCGTCCATCCAACTTTCTTTCCCTTTCACAATAAGGCTGTTTATTCGTTGGCATTACTTTTTAAATTTTAACTTTGTATGGTGGCGATTTAAAACGTTCGAAAGTACGACACGTGTTGTTTGTCGTAGTAACCCGTGCGGATTATCTAATTACGGGATTCTTTCTTGGTAATCGCCGTGTTTGAAGGAATATCAAAGAAAGCAAGTGCTTGGTCCGCATTTACAATTCTTTTCCATCATGCATCTTCTAATATGTCTTGATATAATGTATTACGTTCAGCAGATGAAGCAAAAACCATTTCACTCTTAAAAATGTTGTACTCTTCCGCGCTCGTTCTGTGAGGTGCTACGTGCGTTCATTATTTCGCGAGGTATCGCGATAATAATTTCATTAGCAACGCCTTCACCGACCGCACACCGATGACAAATAAATACAGAAAGTCTTTCACTTTTATGCACTTTTTACTTTTCAAGTCAGTGAGACATTCAGGCGTTGAAAAACCCCATACATTAGTTCTTTCTTTTGCCTGTTCCATTGTCAAATATTCGCTTCATTAGTGCTGAAATGATGAGCTGATTTCCTATCGACATCTGAAGCTTAATCCGAAAATCGCTCATTAGTGATATTGTTTATCTGTCCAGACAAATAACCATAAAAATGAACAAAGACAGATAAATTATCTTGCAGAATCTTCAGTCGGAAATGATCAATTAATTTGCTCTGCATCTAATAATAACCAAAGAAATTTGATGGTATAATGCTAATTGTAAAATGTACATATCAATTACGTGTCACGTTTAATTCTCCGTTGTCGCGTTGTTAGATATACGAAACTGTAGCATAATGTAATGAACATGCTGCAGTATTCACGTAACCTCATAAAACCAGAGGATTTGAGTCTTTAAGAAAAAATAAACATTTGTCTTAAAAATTCTACAATGTGTTGGTGTTGAGCCAAAAAGTACGGATACACAACCCCGTTGGAAGTTATGGCTAAAGAGGAAGTCGGTAACTTACTGAAAGTTACTACATGATCAACTGTTTCTCTGAACAACAACAGATTATTTAATACACTGCCAAGAAACAGATTATTTAATACACTGCCAAGAAAGATTATTTAATACACTGCCAAGAAATAGATTATTTAATACACTGCCAAGAAACAGATTATTTAATACACTGCCAAGAAACAGATTATTTAATACACTGCCAAGAAACAGATTATTTAATACACTGCCAAGAAACAGATTATTTAATACACTGCCAAGAAACAGATTATTTAATACACTGCCAAGAAACAGATTATTTAATACACTGCCAAGAAACAGATGCACTGAGATAGAGAACATAAAGAAAAAACTTAAAGTGGTATGAAAAGAAATGTACTGACAAGCAGATCTTAAGGTTAAAATGAAATCAACGTCGAGTAAAAGCAACGGCCACGATTATTCAGTTTTGGGCACTTGACACGATGTGACCAGATAGCAGAACTAGTTTGATAAACGTGGATATGCCGAGCACTGAGTAGTCGATCGATTTACTTTGATTATCTGTCAATCTTTCAAAGAGCAGAGTATCGACCTGATATGTAACTGGTGTTGCATGACGTCACCCTGTAACATAGATATGTAAGACTGACTTGGATCCAAGGTGATTATAGTTCAGAGATTTAAAATAATATCAGTTTGATTTACACACAATTAAAGGACTAACAGAGGATCTAGCTGTGAGCAGTCCGGATTAATCTGATTGTAAAATGTTTTCAGGTTCATCAATGTAATATTCCGATGTTTACCACCAATATAGTCCAGGTCTTCTGAATCTTTGGTATCGCAAATCAAGACTGGACTGAAACAGGTTAAATTAAAAAATCAGCAGGTTAATGATTTCTGTTCTCCCGTAGTTAATATAACGCCATATTGTGGACCAGAGGAAGAAAGAGAATGCCATCCCGTTAACGAGAGTCAATACCAAACTTGGCTGACGAAGAGATAAAGAATTACTGGTATCCGTCCCCTGACACGCGATTTTACGGATTGCTTCGGTCACTTAATCGGGGGTTTATTGAAAACCACTAAAGCTCTTAGATTTTTTTAAAAAATAAAAAAATAAAAAATGAATATATATAAACAAAGATGAAAATGTTTAGAGTCTCGCAATGAACTGTTAGTAACCCGAATGCCTCTTAATAATAAAGTTTGACAGAAAAGTAGACGGGTCTTATGTCCCGTGATCTGTCACAAACGGCCATCTATAAATTATTTTGCTCATTTCGATCTTTAAGTAACTGTAAATACGTTTTGTCCACGTATCCATCTACAGTATGTAACGATACATTTGTAGCCCACCTGTAGCCCAAGCACATTCGGTAGTTTCTCCACTCCAGCCAGCCGGCCAGCACTGCTGAAACAACTCATTAGCATTATCAAAAAAACGGTTTGCAGAAAGGTTCAGCAGCTTAAAAATTTAATTGAACCAAAGGCTTTCAATTTTCTACGCGCATAACAACACTAATGGAGCTTATTCTTCGTAACTACTTGCTGCCTCTTTCGACAAAAATAATGGACATTACAGAAACGTTTACCGATAACCCAAGTTCACTTTATGAGAAAATATTAGGATGTTTTTATTTGTTTTTGCTTTTAGTTGCACAGTCTCTTTTACCCATCGGTGCTCCATTTATTCATTTCGTATTAAATTTGAGAAGTCGTGAAACACTTTTCAGATAAATGGCTACTGCGGCAGCTCCTGCCTGCCAAAACCTGTCGCCTTTAGACCAGATTCGGGTTCACCGTTACCCAGCACTATGGTTATTTTATAGATATTAGTTAAAGGCGACTTGATCTCATTTTATTCTGTTTTCCTAAATGGAGTTAGCTTTCTGCTGCCTGCCAGAATGCCAGCTTTAGATGGACATCAGAGTGGAGCAATTTTCGGTGATTACTTTTCATTTACCATAAGAGCAGTGATGTCCACGTTATTAATGGAATGCTAGCTAGCTGTAATTCAATAACTCACCAAAAACTCGGCCTGTGAGTGGACGCAAATAAATAAAATTATTTTATGATCGCGAGATGGAGGATGGAGCCAAGATCTCTAATGGACATTCCGCATCAGAGTATTGGCACGTGCTGCTCTGAGTTGAATGGTCTCGCAGGAAGGGCTCGGTTGATAGTAAGGAGAGAAATTATAATCTAAAATAAAGGTAAGTAGCATTTTATCGCGCTACTAAGATAAAGAACAACTTTAAATGGCAAACGCGGCTAAATCAGATGAAGCACAGTCCTGCTTTGCTGTCAATGCAGGCAAGAAAGCTAGGACCGAGCGTTGACATTTTTCCATATTGCAAGGAGATGTTTTCAATAAAGTGTATGATTAAGTTGTTTATAAATAAATATAGATGTTGTTTTTCTTTTTAAATGGCAGTGGAATCATAACTTGGCTTTACTTCAATGGAACGTTTTCAATAGGCGCAGGATAAAAAAAAACTTTCTTCCTCCCAGCTTTCAACCATTTTTTTAACGTTTCTCTGTTTTATAACAGAATTCATTTTATTTCTGTGAAAATCAAATTGTAATTCTGTTCACCTTTAAAGTAAAAAGAAATCAATATAAATTAAGAAGTAGAGATAGATACTGACTTTCTTTACGTCCATAGACTGACAGTTTTTGATACACTGAAATGAGTTGGCAGAGCAGTTATCGCACAGTTAAAGCGATATCGAGGGTTTAGCTTTTCAAAAGGCAATTTACAATTTTAAAATTAAATTATGGCCCTGATAATGTTTACAAACCAATTAACAGAAGTTATTATTGAATGAAAAATGATCTCGTGCAATAAACTGCCAACAAAGGTAATGAAAATGCATTTCAACAGCGATATTTTTGCTTTTGCATCAAGGCATGATAACTCAGAACCAACGGATAAATAAAAATTTACATTAAATTAATTTTTAACCCCTAGCACTTTTACCGCCAGATAATGCAAGCATGTGCGCGCACGTGTGCTGGCTGCCTAGCCCTGACTCATCTTGTCTCGATCACATGTTGTCTTGTTTCCGGCCCCTGGCGAGTCCCCACAACTACTGTCTCCCAGCCCTGTTTACACACGGTTTTCCGTAAAACAGACCGTTTCTTGGAGCAAGAACTGAGTATTTAAAAAAAAAAAATATGTTGCTTTATTCCGCACCGGTTTCTAGTCTTGTCCGCAGACTCATCAATGCACTGGTACGGTGTAGTCGAGTGGGCAGGGCTGTGAGCGCCAGCTAGAATAAACACGCTCCACGAGCTACGCAGCTCCAACCGTCACAATGGCCGCCGCTCACCGACCTATTACCAGAGAAAGGCGCCACAGGTTTAGCGCGGCAACAGGCGCTCCGCCAAAACTTTGCGCCATAATTGAGAGTGCGTTGGATACACTGCTTTCGCGAGGGAAAAGTTGGAGGAGGTAAAGAGAAAGAAAAGAGAACAATCTCAGCTCGAACTCTTATTCATTTCGATCTTCGCCGCATCGGTTTTAAAAAGATGGCCTTTGTCGATGTAACTTCCTATTAACAACTATTACACGCAAAAGGCGCTCGGAGCCATAATTAGTGCCAGATGCCGCTGGTCGTTCAGAAAGCAGGAATGGGAGGTCTAGTATTCATGAACGCTCCGCCAGACACCGTGAAACCGCAGGTTGGCCGGCCTCCAATCGCTTTGATCCGTGTTGCTACAGTTTTTAATGAGTACTGTTAAAAACATGTCATTCTGGCCTCACATCGTGCAGTCTGCAATATGTGGCTTCCTAGCGTCATGTGGCTGCATCTGATGTCAGGATATCTTCCGAAAGAAACGTTAATCTATCTATCAACAGTAGTACATTCTGTCTCTTCTCAGCGACCTCGGGCGTGTTTTAATCACTCAATATGTTCGACAGGAGGGCAACAAGATATCAGGTTAGATCCACGCTTTTTCCAAACACTCATCCAAGGATATTGAAGAACAAAGTAAATAGTGTAAAATAATAATAAATATTTTGATAAACCCGTTGCGTTGTCAATGAATGTCAACCACAGGTTCAGAAAATTAATCAAAACCAAATCACTGTCGTTGTTATTTGCTAAAATAAATAAAACTGAGCTACATCTAATCTCCCCAATTAACTGTTATATAATTTACTGTAGATAAATAGTGGTTTGTGTGGACAACAAACCATTTGTTTTTTTTACTGTATTATTATAAAATTCAGTTGGCTACTCCCCTATCGTGTACAGACTGTCTTAACACTTAGGCTTGCTCCCATTACTTGAAAGAAAGTAATTTTTCCTGCAATCGAGTTAAAAAAAACATGGTTTCACGTAGTAGTTAGTATCCATGGTTACTCCTGTGTCTCTCTCGCTCACTGCACATCAACACCAATCTTAGCACAATGAGATGACAGAAACCAAACACTTCTGAAAGCAAGTGGAGACAAGTCACACTGTTTGAACACTTTCATAAACCTTGCTTATCGTCATCACTAGATGACAGTTTCTGTTAATCTAAAGTTTGAAAGTTTTAAATTATTGCTGCTGTGAAACTGGAGATAACTGGCAACCAGGTGCCTCTGTCTGTAGAGATTGAGACAAATATGTTTGATCAAATAAGCGGTACAGTAAATAGCAAATTTTATGAAGGTGTTTCGAAATGAGTTCATTGGGATATATACATGGATCCTGTGGCGTAGAGGTAAAACGTTGAATGTCCTGTCATTTCTTTCAGTTAAATGAGGTTCAGAAATGGTATCAAAACATAAATCCAAGTAAAACAAAGGCAGCAAGTTAGAACATTTGATTCTCTTTTGATGAATACCAACCACCTACAACACTGAAACTTAACACAACCCCCAGAAATACTTTCACATTAGTACATTCTTGAACACACCCATCACTCAAACAATTAAATTAAACACTATACGACATAAACAAAACTATGCTTAGATAAACCATACCACTCATAAAATACGTTTAGAAGCAGATAAGCTTAATAAAAGCAAACACACTGAAAGAAATACTTTTACAAACAGACATGCCTAACATGGTTCACATTCACAGAAATATGGTTTCAACAAAATATGCTGAAACATACCAGATATTCACTAAAATATATTCACATACCGACATTTTAAAACATTCAACGCATTCACAGTAATATGTTCAGATACACAGAAACTTAAAGATAACACAGAAATATGTTCACACAAAGATTCTTAAGTATTCAAGTATATTCACACAGTGACATGCTTAAACATTAAACTCATTCAGAGAAGTATGTTCATATTCAACGATCTTTATATAACCCACACACTCAAAGAATTATGTTCACATAAAGCATTCTATAACATGGAACACGCTCACTGAATTATCACATACAGACATTGATCAACATCCAACATACAAAAAATTTTCACTCGCAGATAAGCCAGATCATAGAAGGATTTCACAGAGAGATGTTCATATACTGACATTCTCTATCATCCAATATACTCATAGAAACATAAGACATAGACGGTCATAAACAGAGAACACATTCAAAAAGATGATAAATACAGAGAATTTTAAACATGCAACACACACACACACACACACACACACACACACACACACACACACACACATTCGCATACACACATTCATCAACATCAGAAAAACTCACAAAAAGTGCTGCACACAGACATTCTTAACATTCAACACAAATAAAATTTTTTTAATATATTGACATTTCTATTTATTCAATTTACTCACAGAAATATGTTCACATCAAAATATTCTTATGCATTCAACACAATCACTGAAAGATTTTCACCTACATAAAGACTTAAACATCCAATACATTTAGATAAATGTGTTCACGGATATACATTCCTAATCATCCAAATCACGCACAGAAATACTCTCCTATACAAACATTCTTAAACATACCTAACACCTAATGAAATATGTTCATATACAGACATTATTATATATACAACACACTGATGGAAAGATGATAAGATGCAAATGATCGTGAACATGCAAAACACCCATAAATACACATATACGTATGTTCGCAGGACGACATTCTTCAACATCAGACATGCCCACAGAAAATGGTGCACTTACAGACATTAACGTCCAACACTCAGAAAAAATTGTGCAAATATAGATATTCTTAATTATCGAAGAAATTCACAAAAATATGATGAAACAAACATTCTTAAACATTCAACTCACGCACAGAAACATGTTCACATACGGGGATTTTTATACATACCTGATATTCATGGAAATGATGCTCACATTCAGACAAGCTTAAACATTCCTGACGCCTAATGAAATATTTTCACTTACAGACATACTTAATCTTTCAAAAGATTTACTAAAAGATGTTCAGATAAAGACAGAGTTAAACATACTTTACATTCACAGAAAAGTATGTTCACATACCGACATTGTAAAACATCCAAAACTTTTACAGAAATGCGTTCTCAGTTCTCATACTCGCATAAGTACTCTACACACTTACAGAAATACCTTTAAAACAAACATGCATAAACTTACCACAATCTCAAGAAAATGCGTCCGCATACATAAATATACCTCGTACGAATTAAATTAATCTCAGGAACATAGACATGCCACATACAGAATTACGTTAAATTACAGATATGCATTCCTAAATCTACTACACTTACGGAAAATGTTCACATTCATACACAGAAACATGCCACACAGTAACGGAGCCTTTTTAGAAAATACATTTGGAGAGGTGACGGTGGGTGTGCAGAGAGAATTCATAATTGTTATCTGTAGAAAAGTCGATCAAAACAGTTTAGAACAGCCCACAGACCAGGACATTCAACTGATTGTGGGCAGACATAATATTTATTGTCTGAAATAACTGCTGAATACCGGAAATAAAAAACAACCAAACAAATAAACAAAAGAAGATAAATCTAATTATACATTTTTGTGATTTGTATATCATCAGACGGAAGATTGGTAAGTAACTGGATCGTGTTGTCAAGTGACAGTTTTCACAACCTATGGCTGTGGATTCCTCTCATTATGAAAGGTGAACCTGGATGTAACTTAGATGGAAATAACTGATAGAAAAGATGGGAAAATGAGAACAGAAGAAAGAAAACAAAAATAACCGAAACCTATAAAACGCTGGCGGTGTCAAGAAATTAAATAAGTATTTACAGTAAAAAGGGAACAAAAGTAAAAGCAGCAAAAAATAGATGAGACAAGCGGAGTCAATTAAATGTCGTTAATCAAATGAAGAAAGTGTGAAGGAAGATTAGAGTAAAAATTAAAATAACAAGGATAAAAATTTTCTATTTTTATTTAAATATGAAATGTAATCTTTGTAACTCCCTTTTCTTTATCATTAAGTAATTATCAGAGTGTGAAGAAACAAGTCTTCAACGTTACAGTGTTGGGCGGACAGACAGGGAGCACCACCAAACAAACTGAATCATCTGGCGGCCCGCACATTTTGTTAAATGGCGCTTGAATCCTTCCCTTGCTTTTCTGTCCGACAGATTAAAATCAATGGCAAAAGCGAAGCAATGTTAGATAAATGCCTTTTTCTGATTCACACCGTTTTTCCATTTGCGATTTCCCCCATTTTAGCTACTTCTTCTGAACGCGGTCTTCCACATCTTCCTTGCTTGATTGTGTATCCTCTACCAATAGTCTGGTCCTCCCGATTATTCCACTCACCGAATGGTAAACACACACACACACACACACACACACACACACGAACACGAACGCGAACATATCCATGTTCTCTTAAATATAATTGTTTATTTTATGATTTTGACTTTCCTTTGATTTACCACCCACATGATCCAACGTTTAGCTTACATGGAGACATGGTAGTGCCTCTCTCTGTTATTTCAAGCGTTGATAAAAACAACTGTTCTTTATAATTAAACTATTTCTTGGCAGTTTTAGAGAATGTAACATTCATTGTAAAGATACCCACAACAGCAACATATTGCTTTTGTTTTCTGTGTTAGGAGCATATTACCTGTAACAGTTTTTTAGAGACTTCATAAGTTTGTGCTTCTAACAAATGAGATTTATCTGCTTTCAAAGTTAAGAAACCACGATTTTAGAAGACGTTTATTGAAAACCCAATAATATTTCGTCTAAAAGAACCAAACGACAACGTTTCGTTCATCATCAGTACAAAGGAAGATGGAAATTATTGTAACTACTTTATATTTTTCCTTTTCTCACTTCATATCAAGTTCCCTCTGGTCCATGTTTAATAGCTTTCAATTATCTTCATCAGATTAATTTAAGTTCCTCCAGTGTCATTGTTAATGGAACGAATAATGTTTGTAGATATCAGTTCTCTTAATATAGTTAAGAATATCAAACTAGCGAGATTTTATAATTTGCTATTTTTGTAATCTCAAGAACTGAGTTCATTTTGAGGAAGCAAGCAGTATATTTAGATTAGTATTCGTCAGCTTTCTCAAGTTCACAGAGAGAAAGTCTTTTTTTTTTAGCAACATGTGAAATAATATCGCTATTTATTTATATATTATTTTAGTTTTAAACTGATTTCTGTTTGTATTAAACTATAAAAACTTAAAAACTCTCGCTTTCTTACTTCATTAACTTCTCTCAATCCATTGCCTTTTAAGCTGTTTCCCTCCTTAATAAACATCCAGATGAACTGATCAGTGCGCATGCGTTTAAAAAACGTGACCATCCTCATTATATAGTTAAAAAAACAAAAAAAAAGGAACGAATTTTCATTTCAGCGTTTTAGCAGGAAAACTGGAGAAGCTTACCAGCTACAGAGAGTTTAACTCAGGTGTAGTATGTAAGGATATTTAATTCTAAGAATCTACTAATGAGAAAAAAATTTTTTCGTACGAGTTCCCAACAGGTTAGCTCGTGGCCAATCTACCTTCCGGTTACAGAGTTTTTACCGATGATTCTGATTTCGCTGAGAGGTTTTTTTTTACATAAACGAGTTCTGATAAAATTCGCGCCATTTTTGTTTTAAATACACGGTCTTCATTGATAGCAGACAGCGAGGTCGTACATGATATTATCTTGCTGACTCTGCAGGTCGTATCTGAATCATTAGCGTGCTATTCGGTCTATTCACAGTCTGAAACAAAACCACTTCTACGTCTCGGCAGGGCTTCTTTACACGATTCCCGAAGACAAAAGCAGCCATAATTCTATCTGATTGGTATCATGAATTTTTTTCTTTTGTTATATTAAATCCGACATTTCTGTGAGGGTGCTCGGCATTTTTCCTGATATCACAGCGAGGTCACAAATATGACCTGTTTAAACTGTTAAAATATCCAGCAGGAAGAAAGAAAATCTGACAACGATAACTTGAGAACCAAAGAAAATATCTATGGCATAATTCTTACCAAGTGTCTAGAGCCCGGAAAGAAAATAATTTCTGCGAAGTGTGTGCAGAAAAGTCTAAGTGCTCAGCCGTCCATTAGTATGACGGAGGCTTCTGTGATCCCTCCTTTTACCTTCTGGTGGTTTCCCGCCAATTAACTTACTGAGTTTAGGGTTCACCGTGTCAACATGCCTTCTTTGCCCAGAGAAAAGAAAGTAGCATCCGTTCTGAAAATGTGTTGCCTGCAGCCAATATAATAATCCAAAGGAGGATATTTAGAAACGTTTGAAGATGCTATTCTTACATGGTAGTGCCCGAGAGCGAACAGAACTTGGCAGAATAGTGGTATCAATAACAAACAGGATCTGCTGTGATCTGTTTCTGTATACAGTTATACTGTGTTTGCTTTGATGTGTAGCCATTCAGCGGACATGCTTGCAGACAGACGGTCAGAGCAGACATGCGGGCAGATGGACAAATAAACAGGCAGAAACAGACAGGTTGGGAAACGGGCATAGCAGAAGCCAGGAGGGTCAGACAAACAGGACAGGTTGAGGAAAATCGCCTACGACCTTCTGTACCTTTCTGTGCGCAGCTAATTCAGTGTTCTGCATTCCAGGGTACAGCAGAACAATTAAAATCCGTATTAGAAAAGCAAAACGAAAGACGTTGTGGTCTAATTCAAATATCGGTAACTTTTATCGGCTAACTCGAGTACTCAGTCTCCTTTATTCTATTGACCTCTATACATGACTCTGTAAAGCTTAACTCTATTTTTATTATTAACGCTGTTAGTTCTCGGCTTCTTTGCTTGAACCGAAGTATTTAGATCTCACTATAAACTGGACTTTATCTTTCTGACCATTCTCCCAGACCCTCTTTACCAAACAAGCCTTGGTAACGTACCTTTTTTTTCTTCTCTAATGCTATCTGGCGTCTGAATTCACCATCTGTAGCTTTGATTTAAATATAACTCATTTACGAATTGCGCTTAATCTCATTTCCAAAAAAACACAAACTTTTTTACAAAAAAGGTTAATTAATATTTTGTCTTCTGCTTAAAATTTAAACGCACTAATGGGGTAAAAAGCACCTGAAAATAGAATAGGATTTAATCTTTTGTTTTTTTCCAGAACTTTTAAATTTTAATGGGAGTTTTTATTGCTAAGTAAATCGTTCTTAATGCAGTCTTCTTTTTCCCCCCTTTTCACTCATTTCCATTGATGAGGAAACATGTTCACAGCGAGAGGCTAATAGCATAGAACAGTGTTATCTGACTGTATCGCATCTGTTTTAGGTTCACTTGTCAACAAACAACTTGCACTTTAGGAAAAGTCATTAAAAACTCTCAGTATTCCTCCACTTAGACATACGAGACTCAGAGAAAATGGCTTCTCAGTGTGAGGCTAGACTCCGTTGTGCGTTTATCAGGAGTCATCTGATGATGAATGGATGGTTACCCTTAGAATTTTCCGAGCTTAATCCAAAAATGTTCGCTCTCTCTTGACAGAGAAAGAAAAAAAACAGTGCGTGCTGATATATTTACGACATTAGTCTACCGTCTATCAGCTATTGACGAGAGACATAACAAGTACTCGGAAAATCTATCTATCTGTCTTCTTTTTTGACTGCAATATTTCAGTTTTGATCTCGATGCATGAAATGTAAAAAGAAATGTTCTAAGTTTTATAAATAAATAAGTAGATAGAGAAAAGGACAAACATATTTGTTGTCATATTCAACTTTCTCCTTTTGCGACACAATTAAAACAAGTTTATCAAACCATCAAGCAGAAAACACAAAAACCATAAACTGTCTAGTTGGTATCTGCTTACCGGGCTGAGGTGCCAATGCAGTTTAACGAACTAACTAGTTTTTCTGTCAACCATCAGTGTTTCTAACAGTAATACGCACCTCACTTTCAAAAAAAGTATTCTTATCTGGCTACACACACACACACACACACACACACACACACACACACATACACACACACATACACACACACACACACACACCACAACACACACACACATATTCATTAAACCTGATTTAAAAATAACATCTATAATAAATCAAATCATCTGAAATCAGATATAATTCTGGCGTTAAGACTTTTACAACAAACTAATTCTTTGGATAACTACGATTAAATGCACGCAAACATTATTTTCTTTTACAGGAATATTTCTGATTTAGAAAGTCTCAACTAAATAGTAGATTCTTACAGACTTAATGTTTTCAGGCGGCGAGTTCATCATCTCTCATCACGCTGCCATGTTGGTTTGCAGCGTCTTGCTGTTTATCACAGATATGTCTTGGAGGAATCTAACTTCAAGAAGATGGCGCTTCTTCATTTTCTCATCATGCGTGCTGAACGAAAATTTCTAAGACATCGATATTAGCTCTCTTTTTTCTTTCTGCTATCGTCCTTTCACATATAATTATATACCCGAAGGTCACGTGGTTCTCTTCGATCTCCAGGTATCCGAACGTTTTTGCATCCATCACCTGCTAGTGAAATAACAGACGCATCTTGACAGCAGAGTTTCGTCTTCCATCATTGTCTTAGTTACTTAGCTCTTTCTTTCTTCCTTTTTCACCGATGTTTTGTAGATGCAGTAGGTTCGATCTTATTTGTAAAAATTCATAAGTCGCCGCCATTTTCAATCTTACATTGAAATAGAACCATCACATGGCGACGTTAGACGGGGATCTCCAGCTGTCTAGAAATCGATTTCTGTTCACCAGTCACTGTGAAATCATGGCGCCTAACGTGGTGATATCTGAAGAAACTCAACAACAAAGTGAGCTTGATTTAAACTCTGGCATTTCGACACCTGGCTTTTTTTTATCACGAGAGTAAAAAGTGTTTCGACCCTATATAATTATTGATCTATTTGTTTCAAAAACTAATTTCTACAGAGTTAAGTAGATTTGAGATCTGGAGATTAATGTTCGGTGTAATCAAAGTTAAAGGTCGAAGGTAAGCAGGTACAATTAAGAACCTAAACTAAATTACAAATTTCTTTCAATAAATAAATTCGTTCCAGAATTGTCTTTTTAGCTATGTATTGTGAAATTATTTAATTTTCCATAGCTTAGTGAGTTAAATAGTAAATATTCTTCATTGTCGAATGATAACCATAATTTTGTACGTTTTAGTCCGTAATTGAAGAAGTTGTGCAGCGTAAATCACCTGGAAGTGACGCCAGAAAAGCAAGCAGTGTAGTGTCAGGTTGTGCTCTCCTCTTTGAGTAAGGAGAAAGTAGCCGCTAGAGAAAGAGATGAAAGTCCTCTCATCTGTCCGATAATTTGGAGAATCACAACTTTTTGGTTTTCTTTCTCCATTAAAAGAAGTGAAAAAATTTCCTGATAGTTAAGATTCTATTTAAAGAATGCAACTGACGCCAACGAGAAGGTTACTGATCTCCACAATAGTTTCTGTTATTATGGATCTCAGTAGTTATCTGGGAAGGCCAGATTGCCTGTAAGTTTGATAATATTTATTCTACTTAACTCTGCCGCCCAGGAACTGAAATGACAAAAGATATACGTAAAGGATTTCATGGGGCCCTCACACAAAGTACACAATGTTACAAACAGGAAAACTGAGGCGCAGTTAGATAATTATAGGAAGATTATGAAAAGCTGTAAGCTTAGAGTTTGATTCTTGGTTATTTTAGAAATAAGTTCCACTCCCATATTCGATTAGATTCTCCACAATTAGAAGACATTTTACAGATGGTATGGTGACTGCTGAAGGAACAAGTCTTACAGCACACCCGATCCCTGTATAATCAGAGCATGTCTGCCACCTGTACAAGCTTCTGGCTGCTGTTCGCACTTGAGACCGCACTTTTTCGCACAACAGCTTTGAGCAGGGTGCGCGGCTTCGGAAGGTTTTTAAAAATGAAGAACATTTTCTTTTGAAAAGTGGGCACCTTGAGTACAAAAAAGCTGTGATTATAGGTTCAAATCTGGGTACAGTGGCTACAAATCTTTTTGCCCTGCATTTCATCATTTGTGGATCTCAGCTAACCCTTTACAAATACATCTGCTCCTAAATTTTTCAGCTTTTTGTTTGTCCTGTTAACCCGAGTTCGGTCAGTCGGTACGTAGCAGAAGATGAAACTGTAACTTATTCTTCACAGCTCGATAAACTTCATCTTGCCAGTCAACTGAAAAGATGGCAATCTATATAATCTATACGTCGTCAGTTTCCACGCATCAAACATACAAAAAAATTGTTCACTGTTTAACCTTTTACTGGGGACTCCTGTCGGGTCAACAGTCTAGCCACCTGATCAAGGTTGGTCAGGGTTAGGGTCGCTTTAATTCAATTACATTTGATCGGTAACCATTTAGCAGAGCAGATACACTGGAAGGAGCCTAAAAAAATGTTTTTATCTTCACAGTTGGTTGTTTCTAAGAGTCAAGTCAAAGAGAATCGCTCTTTGAGCCATACGGCACTGCTCGTCTCCAGAAAATAGAAACGGGACTGACAGTATAAATCCCTTTTTCCCCCAAATACGGCGAGATAATTTTATTATCTTACACTTCTCGGATAAACTAAGTAGATTATTAAGCACGAGAATAGCAAACAAAACAGAAAGTTGTCGTGTTCAGGCGAGTTTCTCTACGTTTTTCACAACACCTGAGAAATCTTTTGTTAAACACGACAAATCTGTAATAACTGCAATCTATAAATTTTATGATATTACTTCATAAACTGAAAATTTCTAAAGGTTCTGCGTAGAAATTACGCTACTATAAACCAGAATGTGGACATCTGTGTTGCAGACTTGGTAGAGAATAGAGTGGGGTTGTTCATTCAAAAACTGTTTGTTTTTATTTTCAAGTTTTTAACCTTTTACAACATGGTAAAAACTCTGCCAAACGACTCACAACAACTCAGTTTGTTGTTGTATCTAAGTAAGGAGAAGAGAAGAAAACTAAGTGTTTTACATCACGTGCATCAGTCGCAGATAAAAGGGACATCCAAGGGTTTAAGCCTCAAGTTCTTGATCACTTCTTCTTAGTACCATTTTATATCAAAATTTTAAAGGTGTTTTAATAATAATAATAATAATAATAATAATAATAATAATAATAATAATAATAATATAATAATTAATAATATAATAATAATAATAATAATAATAAAACAGTTTTCTGAAACATATGAATATTTAATTTTTCTTATATACATATTTATTAAAGATATATTATTTCTATATTATTAAAGATTCTTCTTAAAATAGAAAGATCTCTCACGGATAAGGACTCGGCAAGAAAAAAACCCAGTTTTAACGAAGATTAAGATTATAGGATCTTGTGACCGACTTCACCAACAAAGTGAGCTGTTTCTTATAGCTTGCAGCATAAAAGTTTGTCTTTATTGTTAGATCTATTTTTTAAACACAGTCAGAGCTTTTTTGTTTAGTTAACATTGAGATACACATAGGACTGGTGAAAACGGAGTTCCTTGTTTTCGAAGTGCAGGATACGTGCTTTTCCTGATTCAGGAGAAAGTAGACCGGAAAAAAGCGCCAACAAGACACCTGTCTGATTTTTGTAAGGTACAACTGGCAGTCGATACTCGACGTTCTCTTTGACGTTTGTGACAGACGATACGCGAGGAAACAAATTGCAGACATCTCGCAGAATCTGGCGCTGAGTTTTGAAATAATAGAGGTTCCCAGTGTAAATCCGAGTCGTTACAGATCCGGTGTCTAATCTGCAACTCTCATGATGTACATGGCTTTCGCCTGTCTTTAGGGATACACGAGACTGCGGAGATCAGAACTCTGGTGGTTATAACCCTGCTCAGTTTTACATCAGCTCTCACTTCCTGGCTTTGGTTTCTAGAGTAATTTTGTGATTTGAAATTACAAAAAGCTTCATGCAGTCTGCGTGATTACTGTAGGGATAAATGTTTCAAAGAGTAGTCTTTTAAAAGGCTGGCTTTTCTGAATTATATCTTTAATAACTTCAGGACTCATAAATATAATTATCACCTTCAGCTTTAATAAAGTGTTGAATACGGTTGGCCATGGAATGCATCAGTTTTTCACAGATTTTCTTTTCTTCGTCATAAAACCAGGCCTGGAGGACAGATCTGGTCATTTCTTCTTTATTTGTACAATCCAGGTTTCGAAATAGAGTCTTACATAAAACCCACAGATCTGGCGAGTTTCCTGGCCGACCTTTAAATAGTTGATACTGCTCATCCTTAATTACCCCTTAACATATTTTAATGTTTGGCATGAAACCAGGTCTTGTTAAAAAACCGCGTTCGGATATCTTCTTAAGCAGTTCTGGTTTGGCTCGACATTATAGAACCTCAAAATATTTCTTAACATTCACCATTCCTTGAATAATTACTAGTAAGCCACTTTCTCGTCAGAAATAAAAAAAACAAAACACCACAATTTTTCTTCTTCTGGATTCCTCACAGTTTGATTATAGTAAGAACTGGTTGTGGGTTCATCAGGTGAATGGCGTACAAATCGGCATTATTAACCTTCAGTCTTCTTTTAACCAACCAGTGTATTTTTTGGCCCCACTTCATTATTTTTGTTAACAGTTGTTTTTCATAGATTTTTTTTGGCTCGACGCCTTTTCTCAAGCAGCCAACGTCATACAGTTGATGATGATACCTGGACACCTGCTGCTGCTAATTTCTAGTTAAGCATGTCACTAGTTTTTTTTCAAATCCTGCTCGCTCATTCGTATTAATTTTGCATCATCTATGAGTGATGGTTTCCGTGTTCTTCTGGATTTGCCTTTATTTGATGGGGATATTGAGCCTGTGAATTTTTTCTTCTTAACAATCTTATTGACCGCTCCTGACCTGACTTCATTGGCAATTTCTCTTTTGGTGATGTGTTTATTACGGCAATTAGTTTAGTTTTTTTGCTTTGCTGTAATGTCCATAATCAACTTTTAAACACAAAAAGAACAGATATCACACATCTTACTATGATGACTGATGAGAATATAATATCTTATGCAGAAAGTGAATGACAAGCCAAAATATCAAAGATGACACAATAGCCTTAAATGATGCAATAATTTCAAAAAATACACAATAATGAATTGTACACCATAAATAGTTACTTATTCTTAAAAATACAATATCAGAAATGAAAAATCATATTCTTGTTTCAAGTTCACATTACTTTGCACAATATTGTATCTATGAGAGATTTTCCCTCTCACGGATAGAATTGCCGACCACCTGACAGAGTTAATTCTGTATTAGCAACCTTCATTCCACATTAATGTTTCTTTTGGTTGAAATGAAACTGCAAAACAACTTTAAATCAAAAAGAACATAAATATCCTTACCTAGTTCTAATTAGCCTGCTTATCAAAGGTGCAAACGTATTTTAAATCTATAACATGTTTTTATCAAAAAATGTCTCTAACCCCTTATAAATACGTGATCGAAAGTTATTTTTTAAATGTTGATTTTTTTTAAATCTACGTTTGAACTACACAAGTAGATGTACTCTCGTGAGTACAGGCCATGTGCTTAATTGCATATCGATACATCGATCTCTTCGTAGCAGTTTCAGAGTACTGCTTTGAGTTTCTTACCAAAACCCAGACGTATAAAGAATTTGAAATAGCTCGGCTCCTTCAGATACGTATACGATCGAAGTTTTCTAAATCGACGGCCATCTTAAAAACTGCAGCGGTTGCGAACGGCTTAACGTTTATTTCTCAATAATAAAGAGATAGAGAGAGAAAAGGCCCACAAGGGGAATTTCCACGACAGTTATTTTCAAAGAACACGCCGAGAAATCTTTTCTGCTTCTTATGTCTTTCTTCAACGACCACCTGTGAGAATGTCCGCTGTGAATTTAGAAATCTTCGCCTTTTATCCGCTTCAAAGTGTTCTCGCAAGACTTCGGCTCGGTTTGTTCAGATGAGGGACTCGCTGCTAATTGGTCGCAATTGGAATTGTTCAAAAGCGTAGCCGGTGAACAGATGCAAAACGTTCCAGCTGAACACTTATCCACTGTTTCTTTTTCTGCTAATGTCTGCAGGCGAGTTTGAACTCTCAAGTCATATTGAAATTATGAAACCTACTTTCTCTTCTTATTAAACAAAACACTATTAATTAGTTTGTTTCTCTTCCAGAACTTAAAAACTTTTATACGATAAAATTTATGTTTTATTCTTATAATTTTATTTCACCGGAAATTTAATTCTACCTTCATGATGTCAGCACTTTTTTGTTAAATCTTTTCACTCAAAGTATTTTCCAAATTTCTGAGTAATTTTCTTTGTTCTTTTACTTTAAAAAAAATTTCTTACCAAAATGTCCGTGTAAATAGCTTCTGGTTTTAAAAGATATAATAGATGTGCTAGCATATTCTAAATGATTTATCTTCATTCATCGCTAACTTTGCAATGTACAGTCTTTAGATTGATTTCAAACATTTACTCCATGAAATATTAGGTCAGAATTTTTCTTGTTTTAACTTTAACTGATTATTGTTACACTACACCAACATCCACTGGTTAGTGTTTATAAAATAAAGCTGTCTTGGCGCAGAAACTAATTAGTGTGGAGGAAACGTGCTGAGACCCAGAAAACCAAATGTGGTCTAAGTTGTCTGAGAAAAAATGTACATTCTCTAGATCTCGGCTTTCTGTAGGGTTACATCCCTTTATGCAAAAAGTCGCCATGTAATTTAACTGCCAGACAAAAGCATAAGTGATTAAAACATAAGATGAACAAACAACCGTTACAATTAGCAGTGGATCAAAATAATAATTAAAAGAATCTATTTTTAAAACATCAAAATTTCCTTTTAAATGTATTTATTTATTTAAACAATTTTTCATCTAATTATCAGTGGAAACTTGGTGGTAAGCTGAAAGTAGATTTGGATGTGTGAAGTTAATTATTTGAAATGTTTTGATATGTAAAAAATCGATAAATAAACCTCTCGTCAGAGAAATGGACTGGCATTACGAGAGTTCATGAGGCGTTCACAACGCGAATAAAACCTCTGAATTAAAAGGAAAAATTAAATGTGACGATGTCTTCAGGTTAAACTACTCCAAAAGCTTTAAATAGTTCTTCCTCCTTCAAATGAAGTTGTGGTTACGCTCGTTCAATGATGCTGTTCTAATTTGAGAGTGAAACCATTAACGTTTTCTTAGTTGGTCCCTGATCCCATCGCAATTCTTTTACTTTACGGGTCTATTCTGTTAAATCTACCTGCACGAACACATTAAAATCTGATGGCTGTTTGATCTCCCACTGAGGAGACAGCAGACTGGCATTTTAAATTCTTTCTATACATTAGAAACTATTTTTTTAAAAAGAAAAACCCTGTGTAAGTTTGTATAAGTAAAATACTTTTTAAAAAAAGTTAGTAATCATGTTTAAAATTGATTAAAAGTGAGTTGTAAGAACCCTTACTAAATGAGGAATAGTTTTGTTTATTAAAAATGTATTGGGTCACCAAATTCTTACTTAAAATTCGAAAAACGAAGGAAGTGTAGTTTTCATGGATGTGGCTAAAGTCTGCTAGGATAATTAAACCTGCGCCTTTTCTTGTTGGTGTTTATCTTCTCACTCCTTAAATTTGCCAGCCCCTGTAATTCTCTGTATGCTGTTGAATAGCAGCGCCACAAGACAAAGTTATGGGTAGAATAGACCCGTAAAGCAAAAGAATTGCGTGAAACAATGGGATCATGGACCAACTAAAACAACGCTAATGTTTGTGCTGCGTGAGACATCAAATACACATCGATAACATTTTTGACTTATCTGCTTTTTTAAAACACATTTAGACAATTCCTATCGATAGAAGTATATCATTTTGCTAAACACCAAACTTTATTACAAAATCTGCAAATATTTAAAGAAATATTCGTTTTTTTCAGGTTTTAATGAAGTCCAATCATAAATAATTATTATTTTAAAAAAGCAATGTTGTTTAAGGAGAAATTTGTTTGTACATAAAAAATCACTAGACTAAAGCATTTAATACTTTACACTAATTACTTATTGATTGAGATTCCTTCAGATAAAGCTTTTGCAAGTTTTGCTATTATTCTGGAAAATTGAAATGCCAATATATTTCTTTGGCAAGAAGAAAATCCGCTCGCTTTCCAGTCTTCTCTAGTTGGCGAGAGGGTTATTAACACGTTGATTAGACCGTCGCTTAGCACAACTTCTCTCTCATTCTAGCTTAGCGTCGCACTTCTTCCTCCTTTTTTTACTTTAGCTATTCCATTTTCTTCTTAAGACGTTGTTTTTGGATATTTTAATTACCTTTATTCAATAACTGATTTTGTCAGCTTCTAAAATTTTCAGATATAATTAGATTTCATTCAAATTAAATAATTACACGATTTCCAAATGTGCAAAAAAAATAAAATGAAAATCGTAGTGGTGCTTTAAACTAATCCCCTCTCTGTTTGTTAATAAACACTCGTGTTAAGTGAAAACTAATTAAACATTTTCGCTTGTCGGGATTTTAAAATAAATCAGAATTAAAACGATAATAATATTAGAAATATAAAATAAAAGAAAACAAACACATACAAATCGACAGTAGATAGGCAGCTTCAGTCCATTAATGAAAACTTACGAAGCCGAGGCTTATTAAATGGACATATGAGGCAGTGTACGTACGTGTGAGTGAGCCAGATTGATAGCAGATTATAATAAGGCAGAGGAGACATTTTCTACAGGAGATCTGATTTTATTTTTTACCTAATCCACTTGTTTATTTGCTGCTTAAGTATTTATAAGGCACCACTAACAATGGGAGAAAAGGGCTGTTAATGAAGAGAAACGGGCTGTAAGAACTCCTCGACCCAAGATCTCTCTCTCTCTCTCTCTCTCTCTCTCTCTCTCCTCTCTCTCTCTCTCTCTCTCTCTCTCTCTCTCTCTCTCTCTCTCTCTCTCTATTTGAACAACGTATGAATAAATGCCGAGGACAGATGTTGGCTCTTCGGGCAAAATAAAACTTGTTTTTTTTTGTTGCTTTTTGTAGAGTTATGTGTGAAGGCGATCACTTCCGTCAAGACATATTTGTCATAAAAGTGGTGCCTGCAATAAAATCTAACCTAGCCAGATATAATTGTATAACTCGCCTCGACAGACTTAATATTCATGTTAAGTGATATTCAACAAATAATTGTTTACTTTGTAGAAGACATCAAAATTGCTTCTTGGCACATTTTTTTAATTCTTGAAAGCCATCAAAAATGTTGGTCTGCCACCATCACGTGAGAGCAAAGCTCATTACATATCATCTACATATTTTCATTTTAAACTAAGAGCAATAACTTTCAAAATATTTCAAAATAAATAAGAAAATAATATTAGAGTTTGAATATAAAAAATGCCTGTTTCAAAACTGTGAAATATCCATATCACTTCTATTAATTCCACTTCTTAAATGTAGGCGGTGTATTTGTCCAGTGGTAGCTTACTGAACTGCTAGTTTAAAGTAGCACGGTCGAATCGCTGTTTGGTTCAGCTTGGTATAGCATACCGCCTTAGTACGACTTTTTAACGCTTTTTCTTCTCCAGCAGATCACTTGAGAATTCTTTGGTTAATTTCCACATACGAAGATTTCTAGTAAGACTTTCTTATACTGAAATCTAAAGTTGGTGGTGGGACCTTGGTGGCGCTGAATTTCCAACACTTTTAAGCAGACAACAACGGACGGCGCTAGGATTATCTCCCTTGTAGATATCGGTGTAGAACGTAACAACTCCATGGCGTTTTTATATATATATATATATATTATATATGCGTTTTCGGTATCTCAAGATACTGTAGACAGCTGGCACACGTGGCTTAGCAACCGGAGATTTCAGGTTCAAATCCCAGCGTTCGTTGTCTATATTATCTTGAAATACTGAAAACACATATATAGGACACTTAATTCTACTTGTGACAAAAGGCACTAACTCAGTCAGTTACAGATACTGAAGTAAGTTCTGTAGCCAATCCTCCCTGACAGTTATGCATTTTTAAAATTATATAAATGTTTTTATTTTTATTCATCAGAAAACATTTTGTATTTATATTATTAATTTCATTAAAATACTATCATCGAAAACCATACTTAGTCTAGGTTTAATACATTTAATAAATAAATAATTCATAGTTAATCTTTTTCTTTCGTAATTACAGCATATTAAACGACACTGGGAAAGGAAGTCTCATTTTTGTAGAATAAACGGTCAAATTCGTCTTTTTATAGCAACAGCCTTAATGCTATAAATATAATCATCCAGTTGGTGCCAGAAACGTAACTTTTAGCTGAATTTCGAGACATGAAAGGGATCTGATTGTCCTTGCCATTCACCTCAGTACTACTTCAGCACAGTTATTATTTTGTAGACTTGGCCTGATTTTATTATTTTATTTTTAGTATTAGTATATAGACATATAGATATGTAAATATCTACTGTTGCAGATGAATAAATATCTATTGCGCCCGTTTCTTTTTGCCTATTACATTTTTTTTTTTTTACTGGATCTCCCACCCGAGTGCATCCAATTAAAATTTCTTAGTTTTCCTCGTTGGAAAAAGTTCGAGTATAGGGTGGATTTACAACGTGGCAGCAGCCAGCGAGTTCACCATCAGCCCAGTTTCCATATTTTTCTTTAATTACCACTAATTTCCTACAGGCAGGTGCTCGCTTGGCGATCATACAGATTCCAAACAGATCATTAAAGGCTCTGAGCTTTAGCTAAGAAAACATCTAAAATCCTTTTTTTTTTGTGTTTGCTATTTTTCTTTAATTTGAGTAACTTCAGATGGGTGTCATCAGATGTTAACTAGCTCGTTTGTAGCCATGCTAACTCTGGGTTAGTTTCAATTAGCTCGTTAATTTATTATTTATTCGTCTTTCTTCGATAAACTCCGCTGTGCTAACTTAAAAATTTCCTGCAATATATTAAAGTTTTAACCCACAACAAGATCTCAAGCTTTCTTCACCAAATCACTTTTACAAATAAATCTCTATGACATATCTTTACTTCAAATCCTCCTTTCCAAATCTTTCTCAGCAATACTTCAAGTCTCCCTCATTTATAAGACTATTTCTTTTAGGAATACTTCTTTACTTGGCCACTTTTAAAATCAATTTAATTTCTAGAAATGAACGCTGTATATTACACCTCATCGATTTTCATAAGCTCTGCCGATGTTTTTTATTATTCATGTAAGTGTCATGGTAAGAGTACCTGGATGATTAGCTGTGGTTATCTCTTCAATTGTTTATTTTCATTGAAAAACCTCTGAGTTCAGCTGTAACAGAGAAAAATCTGTATAACTTGGGGAAAAATATTTTCTAGAGGACTACAATATTTTCACCAGCTTGCAGGCTAAATACTTACTTTTGACTAAATCCACTTTCATAAAGAAACAAATTTAGAAAGAAAAACCGATGTTAATAGGTTCTCTTAAAAACAACTTGGAAAAATATTTTTAATTAGTTCATTCACCTGTTAATTATTATTATCCTATCTCTAGTGTTCATGTTCGCTGCTTATATAACTTGTGCTAGTAATGTATTACATTAAACTTACGTTAAAAAAAATTTTTTTTACATAAGTCAATAACATTTTCAAAAAATCCTGCCAACTCAGTATATTTTCATTCTTCTTTTATAATGTGTTTTTGGTGAAAGAAGGCTTAGGCCTGTCAACTATCAGCGCTGAAGCCATTTGGTTTAGCTGTGACTTCTAATTCCTACAGAAGCTTTTGTACTCAAGTTAGGTATCTAGATATTTATTTATTTACTACTACTCCTGTTCATAGAATGGCAGAAATGTTTTTGTCCAATGAAACGTTCATTCTGTTTTCATTCTGGTAGCCTGTGTTTGTCCAATAAACTCAATTAGCCGAGATTTGTTCCTTTAAAAAACTTTTAGATTCCAAGACAACAACACTAACACACTGCCGTAGAGCAATACCTCGGTTTACTAGCAAAATACAGATTGACAAATGTTTTGTTTCACTAATTCCAGTACACTTGTTACCAAACGAATGCCGGCCACTCTTTTTATTGCTGGCACATTCCTCCAACCTGGAAGAAGTGCGCTGCTAAAGTAAATAAAGACAAGTAAAACATATAGGAGACCGGAGAGCGCTCTGAGTCAATACGTGTCCAGAAATATCAGTCTCTGTGTAAATATCTCTCTGTCTTTCCCGAACAGCGTTACGTGAACTAAAGTATGTAATGCTCAGTTTAACTGCCATATCACGTGATTTCGTTTACATAAAACAGCTTTAAACATTCTCATCTCGCTTTTTGTTCCCTAATTACCCGACAGCTGGAACCATCTGCTAGGACAACCGGAAGGACGTTACCGAGCTGGCAGTTTTCTAGTTAATCATACTGTTGTATTTAAAAGATTCTCTTTTTTTTTCTTCTATGTAACTTACAATGTATTGAACGTTACTGCACCTTACACTACCATTCTCAACGCTGTAACCATGGCTATAACGCAAGCTAATTGTGAAGAGTTTAATAATGTTATTTAAGCAGATACACCGCAAGTCATCTAAATGTTTTAGTTATTAGGTAAATTACATGAAATATTTCACTTTTCGTCGACAAACGACAAATAATTTTTATTAAGATACAGTGCATTATCTGAATAAAATAATAAATGAATGCAAGAGAACACTTTTGTTTGAGTTTTAAACAAACATTGGCGTGTCGACCGAATTAAGATCTAAATGAAATCGGTAACCAAATACAGAAATTAATATGAAGGCCGAAGAGAAGTCTCCTACTCGTTTTAGAAAGATACAGGAGCCATTCAGAATGGTCGAGGATGCCATAATAAAGACTACGATTTGATTCGGATCTCACTGATAAGATCGAGGGTCCAATCCTATAACTGAGAATGATTCCCGTAAAAAAAGTGACAAAGGAGGCTGGCTATTCCGGATCTTTTAGGGTGAAGTACTTGTTTAATTTTGTGTGTCCTACAGTTTTTGAGCCTAAAAAATTTGAGATAGGATGTGATTTTGTCTAATCTTTCAAGGTTGAATATCGCTGGTCTGTAAAAAGGAACACATTCTCAGAGAATGACAGTGTCCCTACATGTCTTCAGAAATATTAGAAACGAAGTAAAATATCGCAAGGAAAATTAATATCAAACTATTACCAAGTTAGTCTGCGTTACCTGTTAGCAGAGAAAACAGAAAATCACTGCAAGCCTTTGTGAGCCGTGAGAACTCGATAACTGCTTTAAATTTTTAGACATTCCGAATAATGGGCTCCAATAATATACTTTCTTTGATCATTATTAAAGAGTATACGCTGTGTTAAATTACGAAACACTCTCTATTTTATTTTAAATTTTTTACATGATTAATATAGTTAGCGAAAGTAAAAATAGCAGATGTGAGACTTTTATTTAAAAATATATTTCTAGAGGATCACAATTCTATGATAAAAAAACTTTGTGGCCTCCTTTTTCTTGTCTCTGTTTCAGACCAATGAACAAAGATGAAGACATCACAAGTTTCCACTAAACTGTTGAAAATGAGTCCTTTGTTCCTGTTTTTTTTTATAGTACTGACCTTTGTCGAAACTTATGCTAATAATAATGGGAACGGAACGTTATTGATGATGTATTACCCACAGAAAGTAGAATATTAAGTTAGTCCTGGCATTCCTACTTTCTTTGCAGCAAAACTAAACACACATTAGTGTTCTTTCCCAATAATAATAATAATAATAATAATAATAATAATAATAATAATAATAATAATAATAATAATAATAATAATAATAATAATAATAATAATACTAATAATAATAATAATAATAATAATTATAATAATAATAATAATAATAATAATAATAATAATAATAATAATACTCATAATAATTAATAATAATAATACTAATAATAATACTAATAATAATACTAATAATATAATAATAATAATAATAATAATAATAATAATAATAATACTAATAAAAAATACGGAAGTCTGTGGGACAAGTGTCTATAATGGAACTGAAAATCGCCAGCTAGCCGTTAGCTTTGCACACATTGTCAGATCAGTTTCTGAATTCAAAACTCTGACTTCATTAGACCTCATGATTTTCTGATTTTAAATGTAAATTAATTTGGTCTAATATGAAGAAATTTTCATTTTTGCGGTCTTTAATTAAAAACAATAATTAAAATACTTGCTAAGTTTTAAAAAAAATTTTTCATTCCTTTGGGATGACCCCGCAAACGTCTGCCTTACAAAGAGAATAGATGCTAGAGAGGTAGTGCTTCTTTTTGAAAGGATCACGTGTATTTATAATCAGCGGCCGTGGTAATCATCGATTTTAGCAGACAAAAGTAAATGGATTTACCAGACAACTGCGAATTTGCAGTCCACGCCAAGGTGTAAATCAATGGCCAAATATTTTTATACCGAACTTTGGTTTTATTCTGTCCATTTGAATGCTGGAAGTAGATGGTTAATTTATTTTCTCATTCCAATATTGTTACGAGGGTACCACAGCTACTAGAAAATACAGATGCTGCACTGGCCAGCCTTTACCCAATCGTATATCTCGTTTTAAAATGCCTCCATAATTTCATCTTTCAGATCTATTAATTTGTAAACGCTGATTTGCTTGTCTTCTGCTTTCTTGATTAATAGATTTGTCGTGCTTTACCTCGATCTTTAAAGATCTTTTAAAGTTTTTATGCGTTATGTCATCTCTGTCACAAAACTCTGGAACTGTAGTTCTGTTGTGTCTTGCATCCAGCTTCAGCAGCACGATACGGCAAGTTTTACCTCCCTTTTTGCTTTCTTCAGCGCAGGCCAAATATAAAAATAACCCTTCGAGTTTGTTTTCCAAACATCCATCAATTTGACGCCAACGCTGCTGTGCGTTTACTCTTCTTTTCTAAAGGGAAATGTTACTGGAAATATTCCCAGTGCTTCTTGTTACGTAATAAGATGGGGTGGGGTTGGGGAGAAAATGTCATGGCAAGCGAATGATGACGGCTGGGGAGCCAGGATACAATATTATGTAACGTCTCAAGTATTTTTAATTAAAACATTAGCACATTTCTTTTTAATTTCGAGACAATAAGAAAGTATAGTCGTAAGTAAACAAATAATAAATCACAGGCTGAATAATTAAAGGATTGTTTACTTTTAAAAGTTGGGCTGACATAAAGCAGGAAAATAAAAATCATCAAGCGTAACTGCCTACTGAATAAGAGTAGTTTTTTGTTACTGCTCAGCAGGTTATGAACCTACTCCCTACTGCTCTCAGACTGTCAGCAAACCATAAAATCCTCTTCAGAGCGAAAATTATCTACGACCCACATCCTACAGGTTCTCCAATAGTACGGTATATTTATTTTATTTTATGAAGCACAAAGTTTTAGGTACTGTAATCTCTGCCAAGTAGTGAGATTTAGTTGTGATTAACAAATAAGGCTGAAACTATCACAGATCAACCCTAGACTATCTCCGTGCTCTTGTTCTGATCATCTAAGCTCGTAATCACTTAGAGACTGCAACACATAAACCGGGATTAATAATTATCTAGATTGTATTCGACCGAATTAATCCAATTTCCCCTATCTCCAAGATCTTGAGACTTGGCAAACAAAAAACCAATTTCTCCACTTTCCCAAAGCTACAAAGTATAGTCAGTGATACAAGTTTCTGTGGTAATTTAATACCAGACACAGACCAATATCTCTGAATTTTCTGAGACAAACTGTATATGATCGAGCATCCACACTCATTAATATTGTTTTTATCACTGTTACAGGTTGTAACATCTACGATGGTCCAGTTTCACACAGGTCTCGACATGATCCGAACAGTTCAGACAGCATAAGAAACGTGAGTTCTGTGGGATGTAAATTTTGAAAGATTGCACTACTGGCTCGATTTTTAACAGATTTTATAACGAATATCTCAATTGAAAATAAAAACCATTTGTCATCTTAACCAAAGATTCTACGCAGATTCTTTTTTAGACATTGGTATACGAGAAAAAACAAGAAAAAAACCAAGCAAACAATTACGTGGCATTACTGTAGAGCTCATCTAGACTAACCACGTTCTGTCAACATGTCATCTATCATTTACAAACATCCTTACATATTTTAATTTTTCTCCTTTTATTTTCTATCATATTGACTTTTCTTTGTTTGCTTTAATAAAATCGTAAATGGAATTCCTACTGTTAGAAATTAACCCGACTCCGTTTTGAATGTTAAATACGAATAGGATCCTTTATAAATAATCGTATTTTGAGCGATCTTAAGATTTTAACCGTTCTACAAGATTAAATGAACACTAACATGCAACCGCGAGAGTTCTGAGATTTATGGCGATGCCAACAACGATGTCTGGAGTTGTTACTTTAATCAGAATTGTTACTTTCTGATTAACTTAATACCAGGAATGAATTTTAAGGTGAAGGAAATAGAATGTATTACTTAGTAGTCAGGTGTCCAGACATTACAATACAAACTCGCATGCTGATCTGCAGGCAGAGTATTCCCCCATCCAAAAAAAAACAAAAAAAAAAAAAAAAAGAGTCTTGATCATTGACAACTGTTTCTGTCACGACACCAAATTTGCATTATGGGCGCAACATCATAGCCACCACTAAAAGACTTATTGGTTTGATAAAAGCTCTTTAATGTACATGGCCATGTGAAGGTGTGAAGAAAGAAAATTCAATCTTACAATCGAGAAAAACATTGCTAAGAAAATTCTGTGTTGGAGTGAGTATATTTATTACGATTTGCCAGGCAGCCAGTTTAAATAAGAACATGTTGTTGTGCTTCGATTTGGAAGTTTTACACTTGCTACCAGGACTGTGTTAATTGGTAATAAAGCTAGGCTACGACACGTAGATACAGCAACAGCCTACCCTATCTCACAAAGAGCATTCTGTTACCTGGGTGGAAAATGAAAGAAATAGATCCGCCAGTTCAAAGTTGCAAAAAATAAACCAGGCAGTACAATAGCAGTGGATAAGGATACTAATTTGTGTAGTAAGGACTGCAAAGATCTCCAGCAAAGTAATTATAACACACTTCGATGATGTCAATATTTCTGCGAGAATTTGTTACAGGATTGTAATTTCAAACTTCCTTGAAAATGATCAATAGTAAGCAATAGTTTTTCCCTTATAACACAGTTTGGGTATTTAGTTTGCTTCATTATGACGGTGTCCTTAACATCAGCGTAGCACTGTATTTTGATATTTGCAAGCTGTCAAATTATAGGCAGTTCTTAACAGAAACAATAAAGTGGCTTAAGTACTTTTTATGGTTGGACGATAAGACAAGATGATAATCTAATTTGTCTGACAGAAATGTAGCAACTAGCACCTTGAGAAGACATTATAATAGACAGAGTTTACTGAGGCCGTCGAGGACTATTTTGTGTACCGCTTCTGAACAAACTTACTTGTCGTTCTTCCGTCCATCCAGGGTTAAGATTAAAAGGCGAGATAAGTTGGCTATTTATATTTGAAATTGATTGACAATTATTATGCACCTGTTTAAGTCATTTATATTGTAATTTTTATGTATATATTTTAAAATTTATAATGTCCCCCTCCAACTCCCTCAAATAACCATCTACCGATTTTGTTGGGGATGCAGTGAATGCAAAAATGAAAAAGACTCCAAAGCCACGAGATCCGTTGGTGAACTATTACATCCCAATAAAACCGACTGGATACAAACAGAGGCACATTATTTTCCGGTAATTTCCCAAGCCAGATTTGTTGGCAGGCTGTGCGTGCTTCCATCAATCCTCTCCGACCATCATTAGCTGCATCTTGTTCTCTTCCAATGCACCATTATTCAGCTCGGCATAGGTATTTCTCCGCGGCAACAATAACCAAATGTCATATCCATTTGATGCCGACAGTAAAATAATCCATAATTAATTCTTGTCTTTGTTTCCAGTTTTTGTTCGGGGTTAGGAAAGCTACATCTGAACTTTACTCCCTCCCTTACCAACAGTCTCACTTCCGGCCAGTCTTTGTACGAAAACTCGTCGTTCGTTTCCCTCAAAGTAGTTCGTTGTGTTGCGGAGAAAATAGAATCAATAAAACAACAATTTTCGGTTTCCACTGCATGAAATTAAATCCCCACGTACAGTTTGCAGAACAAAACCCTCTAAAGTGATTGTGCTTTAATTGTTGTCGGTAATTTAAGTCTGATATTTTCAGGAGAGTTATTGAAAATCATTATCGGTGGTGACCATGCACTTACCATCAAAACGACTGAGTCCTTTTTATACCAGGTTGAAGCAGGCAGGTAGCTATGTTTTCGTTTGTCCGGTGTCAGCTCGGCGGATCAATACTCAGTGAGTGTATTACTGGTTGTCCGTGAGAGGGAGCCACTATTACAACGAGATACGACGATCAGAGAAAAGGAGGCACTCGTAACCGAGACGGGCACTCGTCAAAGACAATCAATAAAATCCATTTCATGAGACCAGCAGCAACAAGAAATCGCTTCTGCAAGAGTTCCACAGTAGGGTATCTTCCCATGGTGAGGGTACTAGACAGATGCAGGTTCTAATACTACGTAAGCCTTTCGTGACATCCGCAGCGCGGCCAACAACCGTGAGAACACTGGCGAAAAATATCTAATATTTGATTAGCACAAATCAGAATTGATGTCTCATAGTCGCTAACTTCCTATTAAAATTCATTAAAAATATAATCAATTAGTTCCACTAATGCCTTCCGTATACAAGCTTTTAACCACAATCATTTGTTTCCAAAATATTTTTAATGAGAATTAGTGCATCTACGGGTTAATTTAATGGTCAATGCCACATCGGGCCTAAAGCTGTTTAGCATCTCTGTCCGCTTTACTGAGTGCCAAAAAGTATTTTTCCGTTTTCAACTGCAATACAATTTGTACAGATTAGAAAAGAGTACATTAAATATATTAAGTCATGTAATAATGTAATCACGTGTATAAAACTAACAGAGATAAATATAAATGTAGAGAGAGTTCTCAAAAGGAGGCGATCCACATTCTTCCATATTTATTTGTTTTCTTCCACTTGAGCAGTTGTGCCATTGCCTGTAGTCCTAAAATTTATCCGAGGTGCTTGGTTTCCGTTTGACTTTCTCAGTAGCTATATAATTCCATACAGGCTCAATGATGCTCATGTCAAACTGCTGTCGATCATTGTCAAACAGTTCAAACCTGGACTCATCAGTAAAGGGCATCTTTGAGGTTTGGTCATCGCACTGTCTCATTTCTACTGACCATTTCAGACTTTCCGTTTGGTTGCCTCTTCTCAGAAAGGGAATATCTGGCAGTTACACGTCCAGTGAAACCACATTGCCCTAATATGTAATTCCTGTTCTTGAAAAAATATTAACACTTTTACATGCAGCTAGGTCATTATCAAGGTCTCTACTGGCTCGTCGTTTATCACCTAGCGAACAAATCCTGAGAAACACAACATCACTTGTGGAGAGTTTGGGCTTCCTTCTTCAACTACATCTATTGTCAACAGTAGCAGTTTCAGGTATCTTCCCCAGAGTCTTGCATACAACTTATTATAAAACATAAAGTCTGGCTGGAATTTTCTACATGGAGAAACAGTCTGATCTAACTGAGACTTTAATGTCTATACTCTTGTCATGTGATATTTCTTTCCCAAAAGCCACTATTTACCACATATTCCACACTACAGTGGTATCACTACCTATATTTTCATAGTATTTCTGCAGGTGAATTTACAGGTAAAATTTGTATTTATTGAGTTTAAAAAGAACAAAAAAATTGTAATTTTCAGGTTTATTTGTTTGTTATTACTCTTTGTATTCCAGTAAACATAAAGAATTTATTGAAACTTAGTTTTAACCGAAACAGACATTTCAATAAAATTTATTTTCAATTTAAAACAAATTCTATTTTACATGAAAACATTAGCATTATTTCTTTCCTAGGCAACTTCATTTTCTGAAACTAAATTTGAAAATATGAATAACCAAAGAAATTGAAGAGAGAGAAAGAGCAAGAAAAGAACGGGAACTGAGAGAGATAAAGGGGTTAGACAGCAAAAGAGAGAAAGCTAGAAGACAAACATAGTAGCCATATCATCTAGTGCGAGAAAGAAGTGATCAAGAGAGAGCTACAGTGGAAAAAATAGGCAAGCTGCTAGACTTCAACTTTTACAAATCACTTTAATATATTGTGTTCATAACATTTGAAATGTTTAAAATCTGTTTTTAATGCATGCATTTTTATTTAATTGGATGTATTTTGAAGAAGTTGCTATTTTATTGTAGATTTATTTTAAAAAAATAGTTAAGTGTAATAATCTCAATTATTTGATGATATTTATTGCCTTAACTCTTGCACATTTATCTTATTTTTAAATATATAGAGCCCTCTTTAGTTAATTTTCCCCTGTCTCTATGTAGAAACGTTCAGTTTTTGGATTAGTCTCATAAAATAAAACAATAGAATTATCTGTATCTATTCAATGTCTCTTCTAATTGTTACTCTTATTTAAAATGCACGTTGAGTATTGACTGGTCAGCAGTAATTTGTTTGCCAAGGAATTTGTTCATGCGCACTGAAGCCATAATAGATGTTCGATAAATCTTCTTTTACCTGATAGATTAGAAACCGCTGCCTATTTTCTCTAATGATCAGCCGTTTCCTTTTCACGTTGAATCAACGCGCCCAGCCGAAGATTGCGCCAGAAGACTCCCGTAAAAACGACTGGCTCGATGTATCCCTTTGTCAGCTCGTCCCAAAGACTATTGCGCACACATGGACGACACCCCTGCCGTCTGGACTTTAGTTTCACTCAAGCAAATTTTCGGATTTCTCTGTTCCCGTTTCCAGCACACGTACTGGACACTCGTCGTTAATCAATACAAAGAACAGACAACAAATTAGCCGTCTTCTGCGCTTACATTCAAAGGTCCACAGTAAAACGATTGTAAATAGAAACATGGCCTTATCGTCCTTCGGTTTCAATTACCACGCCATCGACATTAAACGCAATTCTAATCTTGTATATTAGCAATCGATTCTACTCAGGGCTGCTGGCGACCGAAGTTTCCTTGTTTATACATAGCCTGATCAGAAATCGAAACAGAGACATGCTGCTATGAAACGGTGGTAATTGCTTTTAAATTTATTGCATTAAAAAGGCAGAGATAGGCGGGTAATACAGGTAAGTACTAAAAGATAATCTTTGAAGTAGTTGATTGATGTATCTGCATCGTTACTAGCAACTAGCTAATTTTGCAATCACGTTTGTACCAGCCGAAATCGCGTTGTATAGACCACGTGACCGTGTTTGTGGAGAAATGTTAATTTCTAAAACGTTCTGCGGACCTTAAGTTCGTATTAAGTTTAAATAAACACGCCACTAGGATTTAAGAACTGGTGTGCAAACATTCTTTATCGTGTATACTTCCCTCCTTCCGCTGGTGCGGATCAAGCTGCTTCGGTTATACCCTCCAGCAAGCCTCAGATGGTACACTAGAGGACACAGCTTACCCTGGCTGCATGAGAAGGGAGTTCCGCAGGTGATCAAACCCCGTTATGGATTAATGACATTTTGTGTTATGGTTGGTTTGATGTTTTATATGCCCTAAACTCGGTTTTAAAAGCTTTATTTATAAAATAGATCACATACCCATCTGTGTTATTTGACCCAATGTACATTTTGGATATTATTATTATTAGTTACAAGTGTATGGCTGACATCAGGAATAGCAGAAATACTAAATATGTATCCAACAGGTGATGGAATTCTCAAATCAGAAATTTTCGGCCAGGTGCAACGGCCACTATAACTAAAAAATGGCCCTCTAGAGACACCCCCCCACAACTAAGGGGAGAGAATCACTGCAAGGGTCGCTCGGATTACATCCTGCACTGTTTAAATTTTGACTCACGTACGATTTGCCAGAGACATGAACTTTCCCAGTTGGATTCCTTACGAAGCTGAAACTACCTAACTGATATGTGAGAAATACATTGAAATGGTCCGTAAATATAGCCTTTTGCCCACTATGCCTCCTCTCCATCTCTCTCTCTCTGTCCCTCTCTCTCTCTCTCTAAATGTGTCGCTGTGTGTGTACGTGTGTACCTGTGCATATATGTATATGCGCGCATTTATTTACTTTTTATAGAACAATTAAAATTTTTTCTTCTACTTTCTAGAATGGATAAATAGTAAATAAAAATCGCACACATAAATTAGTTCTCTTTTTATTTTATCGGTTTTTTGTAAATTCTCAAAATAGATCAGGACAATTATTTAGCTGATTTGACGCCTCGGGCTTTACGTTAGAGCCGAGCGCTTCGACTTGGAATAAGTCTGATTGATCTTGCCGCCTCCCTCAGTCATCTCCCCTTGGGGCCGGATAATCACGCTGAACCTAGCGCATCAATCAGCAATTATGGCTGACAATCTTTGGTATAAGGAGGGATCTTCCCGCAGGGCGATCCACACTGAAGTACCTTTAGAAAAACCGCGGGTTTTTCGGAATATGCTAACAGTAAAGAATAAGATTAGTAGACAATTGTTTTGAAGATTCAAATCAAATAGTTTGATCTAAGACAGTTTCCATGTATGATATTGCCAGCACAACAAAATTTTTTGATTTTCATCACGTAAAATAGTTACTCTTCCATCCGTAAAAAAATATATTTATTTTAAAAGTGCAGCAGCAATATTTATCTCTTCCAGATATTAAATACCCCAAAGTCTTGGAAAATTTTAAATGATAATAGAAATACAACCCTAAATGAGCTATCGAAACTCTCGAGTATCATTACCATTAAAGCTACATCTTTTTGTTTTTAGCACTAGAAATCAAATTTTAAATCTTATTTGTATTGTTCCCAGATTATTCGACTTTTGTTCAATTGATCTGTGTCATGCCTTTTCCTGAAAAACTGATATTAGTTAGTTTTCTCGTGTTAAGATGATAGCGCTCTATGTGTGGGAGGAAGTGAAGCCGTGCCGGTGTTTCACAACGTTTCTCTGATTGGTGAGATGTCGAAGAGCAAGGACACGTGAACTCTGTAAAACAACTAACTGAAAATAATGGCTGAAATAGTGAAAATTAACAAAAGATGTATAAAATCACATTTTCTAATTAACTATCTCCTTAGTCAACCTGCAACTTCCCACAGAATCACCAAAGTAGCAGAATTTTCTTGTCCCTTATACGTCGTCATCGTTGTCCAACTCGATCAGCTGAAATAATTTTGTGATTAACAACAAAATGGCTCGTTGAGTTTGGAAAAAATGTTATTCGTATAAAATAAATGGAATTTTCTCTTTAATAAAATTTTTAATTTAATTAAAACGTCTTTGTGTAAACTTGGAGTGTCTATTTGTAGAAAATTTATTAAGACTATAGCAGATGCACAACATTTTGTTTAGAGTGGGTCTACCAGTTTCTCTTTCCGAGTATTTTAAACTGCTCTGGGAGAAACTTCATCTGGGCCAACAAAAGTAACAATTTGTGGACATTTTTATTGATTCGCCAGTCCTTTGTTAGGTCAACATTTGCTATTTTATTATTTTCCAAAAAAATATTTGTTCAGAAAATGGATTTAGAATTTTTGTGATAATTGAGTTTACTTTCTTCTTTTTCTTCTTACTATTATTATTAATTTGAACACTAACATCCTTTTTCACTAAACTTAGAAAGCCATTTGTAGAGAATAGAAATTTTCAGTTACCACGATATAGCCGTTAACGTCACAAAAAACCATACAATTAAATAGATTTGTTCTTTTTATGTGCACTTAAAATTTTATCTCATTTGATTTTTAAAATTAGAATATAAAAATTCTACCACTTTATATTTTAACATTTTTTAGTTACCTCAACCACATGCTTTAGACCAGACAACCATCTTGCATGCTGAATTATGGCAATCAGATGTTTACAAAATAGCCAGTAGGAAGATCAGTGCGATCCTCCCCTAACTAGTTTTTCAGTCAGAAAAGCGCCATCCATGTTGACATTTGTCGAAGAGACAAGATGGAGAAGACGTAAAGGAGCGGATAATGTTTGGATCCCGACAAACATCTAAGAATTTAGAAATTGTAAAGGAAGATCAAAGTTTCAGTTTAGTTGAAGCCTTGACGACATCAAACGCCATTTTTCTGAATACGGTGCACGTTACGTTCTTTATAAAGGATGAATTCACCATCTTAATTAAGTCTTGTGCACACCCATCTATTGCTAAGCCAGGGCTGGTTTTCATCTTTGACTTTTACAACGCTAGGCAATGTTTGTTGGTCCGCAATAGGCAAAACAGGCAACATTTACGATATCTGTGGAGAAAAATATATCTAAAAAATTCTGTATGGAAAATGCCATAGTTGCTTGACAACATCGGGTGATTATGGTGGAAATACTGTGGAAAAGAGTTTTACATTATACGTAATGAGATGTGGGGAAAATTTGGCATTGTCCACATCAAAGTTGGTACATTTTCCTTTTTAAAACAATGCTGTTAGTTTATAGGAAAATTCTGTTCCTGATTCCGTTATGATCATAAAGTTATTTTCTCTTAAGACTGTTTCCTACACAAGAGAAGACGCCTGGCGACATTCCTCACTTTAGCTTTTCTATTCTGTTCCATCCTGCGGGTATACTCAACCATTGTAGATTAACTGTGATGTATTATAAAGTGTTTTCATCAACCCACCTCTCTTTTTTTTTCAATAACTGACCATATGAGTCAAATTGTCGCTCTCAAGGCCCTCAAATAACCTTTACGATCTAAAACTAGCACTTACTTTTCAGTAAACGTTCGGTAAGGTTTCATATTTCAAGTTAGCAATCATACCAATTAAACCTTAACTCTCAGTATTTCGGTTCACCTTTTGTTTCTATACATCCTAAACTGCCTGTTCGTAAAATTTTCTGTCAGTGGTACTTCCTATATTTGGTCTCTGAAATTGTAAATTTTAAAAATCACATACTGAAACATCGACATCATAAGATATTTTTTTTATTTTTCGGCTTATTTAAGAACTTTGACAACAGTTTTGGTTTTTTCTGTCCCCATTGCTTGGAAAAATTCGTTAATGTTCGTCTACATTCTGCGATTTAATTTAAATAAAACATTTGTTATCTTTAAAAAGTTCACTGGATGGCGGTGACTCCCATCCATAAGAAGATGTTTTTTAAAAGATCCGGTTACTTCGACACTCTTTCGCAACAGCCGTCAGCAGGAGAAAAGACGAATTGGAGTCAATAATTATGAAAAACGAATTATGTGTACTCTTTTGGTGATTGTCAAACCCAAACAAGAATTTTGTTTTGGCTTTATTTTTTCCAGTAGCCAGGAAAGATTTTGGTTTTTTCGCGTGTTTTCGCAGCAAATTGTTTTACCTCTTACTTCGCTCAGTGGGGAAAAGGCTGCTGATATAAATCTCTACGGTCACCGTCCGTGTTACAATAAAACTTGAAGAAAAACCGTCTGGGTGTCACGTGACAGCACGTGTTAATCATAAAACAGCCTTATTCCGGTTTCATACGAACACGTGTTGAAAATAATATAACATACGTGGCTGCAAAATCAAAGCCAAACAAAAAATTTTTCAACCTCACCAAACCACTGTCTGGGTATCAGTTAAGATCGTGTAGACTCATAACAAAACGGCTTAGCAGAAACTATCTATGAAGCTGGACAGGCAAAGTCATCTGTGCGTGCTTGCTCTGTAATGATTGCTATATAAAACCAAAAGATCATATCGACGTGGTATTTACTTCACATTTATATCGAAAATAGTAACTTGCATGTGTATTCAATCCAAAAGCAGCCTTATCGTTTTTCCATGTATTCATTAAAGAACAAGTGCCAACGACCTTCTTTCAGTAATAACTACAAATAATTAATTTGCTTATTATTAGGTTATATGCGAAATACCATATAATTTTGATTTATTTTATTTTAAATGACGTTTTAATAGATTTAGTTATAATTCTTCTTTCAAGCCAACATGCATTTACTTGTTTCAAATTGGACGATCGCACGACGATCGCCAGAATGAAGTCTCGCTGCCATTCTACGAGCTTACTGCAGCTATGACTAGATGCAGATTGGCGTCTCTCTGTGATAAGAGCCATTAATTACAGTCTTTTCAGTTATTTATAGCAGGTATGTCACCTGAATTAATAATATAACAAATCTCCTGCGATTCAAAACTGAATATTAATGTAAAATTTTATCTAAAACTTACATCACGTGCGAATAATTAAAGAAAAGATATGATTGTTTTCAAAGGTACGCATAAGTTAGGAGTGAAGGTAAATTCACGTCAGATACTGAATAGATATTCGTGTTGTTCTTGTTTGGACTTCCGGGTAGGTCTGTCACATTTGCGTTTATCAGCGGGCACCATAAAGTAGCAAAAAAATAGGTAAACATCTAAGATGACTATAAAGATAACAAGCGTGTAAATATAGTAAACCATTGTAAGCGTGCAGATAATAACTTAAATCTGTAACTAAACATTAGAGACACCCAAAAGGTAACAAGTTGATTGTTCCTGAAGCTTTGCACACAACACATACAGCTGATCTAGACCGGATAGGGCATGCACAGAAGATTAGGGATTGTGTAACAAGTACTACATGTGGTTATAATCGAAATACTCTTTAAATAGACATTCTTTGACTACCATGACATATGGATATTAAATTTATTCTTTTCCCCTCAGCTGAATCGATCTAGAAAGGTGCACATTCTATTTCGAAAAAGATCACGTACGTACACATGCAAATCTTTTAAAACGAAAAATGAATGCATAGTTTTATTTGGCTGCAGATAAATGGCGATTCATCAAGGTGCGGCCTAATGGCGTGGCTCTGACCCAGTAGTGCAGAAGCTTGTGAAAGTTGATGAGATAAGAGAAATAAATAATCGTCGCGTGCACGTTGCTGGGTTATTACATTCAAAGTTGTCCGTGGATGTTAGACTATTTAAATTCTTTTTCTCAGGCGTCTTTGGCAGGGCAGTTGACAGGGGGAAAGTTTACTCAGCAATCAGAAAGATAAAGCGAATTATTTTCTAAGGCTGAGAATTGTGAAGGATGTAATATTTCATAGCACCACCAGTGGTACATACAATAGTTTCCATTGTATTTTTTTTATTCCTTCTAATATTTACATATATACAGTTGATATATAATTTTAGCATCCACTGTTCTGCATCATTACTTACTTTTCTGCCAGCTAACGTCAGTAGCGTCCACGCACTAAACGCAGGTAAACTTACATTATTTATTCAATCTACATATCGAGCCACGCGAGCCGACTAAAGTTATATGGATGGAAACTAAATTGTGTTATCACCTCATTGCATAAAAATATTTTCAATACATTTTAGACTGTTTCAGTAACCCTTCATGAAATATTTTTTAAAGTTAACTACCAATAATAATTTGTTTAAGCGAAACAGAAAAGAAGCCACAAGCAGCAATAATACACTGGTTTAAAAAAAATTAGATACTAAAAAAAATAAATTTTAAATGGTTAAAGGTTTATTCGCCAAATAATTGACAAACGTTTTTCATGTAACAGAACTTTTATCAGAGAAATATGTAAATGGGTAATGACATAAACATTTAAGTTAAGTTTGGTATAAAGACGTGACAAAAGCTGGGTTATATTCATATCAATTTTCGCTTTTAAGGGAAAAGTTACAAATAGATAGCCATACTTATTGGGGAGATGCTCTAAGGTGGAGAGCTGTTGGTAGGGTAGAGGCCGGACAGTCACAGACCTAACTGAGTATAAACAGAAGTGTGGTTCCACGGCGATGGAGATATTGTCTGAAGACCAGTTTTAGGCCGAGCACAAGTCGCAACTCCAGCAGATGATCCCTATCTCTCTCTTTTGGCTCGGGAAAGCAGACCTTCAACACCGATTCAATTTGCTTCTGATTTGAGGGTTAGTATCAGCTCAGTCCTATGCAGTAAGCTGCATGAACGAGCTCTATGCGAGACGGCCCACATCCTGTTTATCTTCTTGAGCCGCCGCCATAAACAAGAGAGGGTGAATTGGTGCCGTAAACATGCCGCTTGGACACTTCACCTTCGTCAAAGATTATAAGATTATAAGTTCCCTAACTTTAACAATAGAAACAAAGGCTGTTGAGAAAAGATTAAAATCCGAAAATCTAATTCTAATACAAATTTACATTTTATAACGCAGAAATGTAAAATTCATGAGTCCGCCTTCAAATAAGGAAACAATGTGGCAAACTGTTCGTTTATATGACTACTATTTACATAGGTTGGTAATATCAGCTCGTTACAAAAGTTTTGTCGGTTTTTATATTATGTTAATTTGGGGTTTATTTTCTGCAAGCTTGCGAAGGTGTATGCAGGTAAGTTGTATATCATTTTGTAGTGTGTGCTTTGGCATACATTATGCAAAACCTACCTTTTCAAAACCATAAAATGGGTATTTGTTTCAGGGTTCTGAGTGAACATGGGTAGAAAAGTTTTCCGTGCCATTTTGCTTCACGAGTTCAAACCAGGCCACACAAGCGAGCGAGGAAACTTGTAACACCGAGCAAGCATGGGGCGAGGGCACAGTCAATGAGCGCACAGTACAATGATGGTTTGCAGAGTTTCGATCAGGAGATGTGAGCCTCGAAGATAAGGAACGTAGCGGAGTCCTTCCAGCTGTGATGACCGTCTGAAAGCCTCAGTTGAAGCCGATCCAATAAAAACAGTGAGAAATTGCTGGAGAACTTGACATAAGCCCTGCAACTGTTTTCCGGCATCTTGACGCAATCAGCCAGGTAAAAAGGCTCGACAAGTGGGTGCCTCACGAGTTGAATGAACAACAACAAAATCGTGGATTGGAGATCTGCTTTAAGCTTGTCATAATAAAACAAAACCTGGCGAAACCATCACAGCTGAAAGGTTCTGTCATGAATTAATTGTTGTTCATCAGAAACTCTCCGAACGACAGCCGGCATTGTTGAATAGAAGAGGCCCAATCCTGCTCGTCCTCATGTTGTAAAAGTGACTCTTCATAAACTGAACAGGTTGGGGTACAAAGTTCTCCCTCACCCAGCCTATTCACCAGACCTTTCTCCCACAGACCACCTACCACATTTTCAAACACCTCAACAGCTTCCGCCGTATGAAATCCTTCTCCAACCAGGCAGCGATTGTAAGAAACTGCCTTCCAATAGTTTATCGACTCTTGAAATGCAGACTTTTTTCAAAATGGTATAAATGCGCTGGTAACTTGTTGGTAGAAGTGTATCGATTGCAATGGAACTTTGAGTAATAAAGTTCACATTCAGCAACGAAACTGAAAAAAAATTTTGTAACCACCTAATAGTTTGAGTGATCAAGGAAAAAGAAATCAGGAAACTAACTGCTAATTTAGTAGACTAACCGAATGTCAATTTTTAAGGAAATTAATTATTTTATAATTTTGCTTTTATTTCTAAAATGACGAAAAGCTGAACTGTCAATTCCAGCGTCTAAATTATAATTCGTTATTTTTTAAATAGCAAACTGTTAATTTGTAATTAACGGATTTGTTTGGTTGAAAATGTTTAAAAAATGTTAATAAGAAAATACTTTTGTCAGCAGAATGTCTGTCTCACACGGATCACAGGAAACAGACTGTTTAATAATATGAAAAGAAAACCAGGAAAATAGTGGGAGAAAGAAAGAGGATTTGGTGCTGAAATACTAGATTTCCTTTTAACGTAGTGTGGTGTAATTCTAGAGAACAGAGAAAGTATTATCACTTGATGTTTTAATGATACAGAGCGAGATAGATTTGTATAAGTAGAAGTTAGCCACCTTTTCAAGCTACCGCTGAATTCTTTCATAAGATCCAATTATAGAACCATGGCGTGTAGTTTAGAATAACAAATTGCGTCTATTTACTGTAACAAGTTGTCCGCTGATTGTTGGTAGAGATTGCTGGGCGCGTCTTCATTGTTGGAGTTAATGTTAGTATTTAATTAGCAGACTCCGGCGAGTGCCACAGCACGCTGTGTTTGCCACCAGACCTCAGGCAGTGTCTCGCTGCTCGGCTTCTTCGCGTCGTCACAACAAAGGTCACAGCACCCTGCAATTGTCGCAGAATCCTAACAAAACTCGGAGTAGCGTAATGGAAAGAAACCGGTGAGCAGTTTTCGCTAATTAGTCAGATGGAAAACGATTCTCTGTACAAAAAAGGCACTCAGCGATAGCCTAATTAAGGAAAAGCCGCTATTTCACTTACAGATGGTATAATAAGGAAAGTTGCATCGAATGTATACTTGGGCCCAGGATCAGCGGAGGTAGGCGTGCATAAGGTCAACAGCAGCATCCGGGTAACTGGAAAACAACGGAGTTGGCAAACGGCAGGGCGAGAATTTTTCAAAACCATGCAGAATAAGAGTAGAAGTCACATTTGGCTGCAATAACTGTAATCCGAGGCTTTTACCGGGAAAGCTTAGATCAGCAATTGCAGACAGGATTGCTAAAACAATACCACTAAGATCTCCCTTAAACATTTCTCTTTGAAGCTAATTTTTAACCTGAATTATATATTATTTGTTTTTTTCTGTTTGTTTAACCGGGAGACTCTTCACTATCGTTTGTCGGACAGTTTGAGATAGCTACTAGTGCAAATAATACAACAATAATTTAGTTACCATAATTGACAGAATTATGTATTGTTGCTTCTTTCCTGCGTTAATCCGATATAAGGAAATATTACAACGGAATCCATTTAATTAAATGGTAAATATTGTCGCGGCTAACGTAAATCAGCTCTGTCCTCGCTTGCTTTTCGACTTTATATTATTCATTATTTATTTATTGTTTGTTGCCAGAGTTTCTCTGATTTGTAATGTACTTAGATTTCTCGAATGAGCAGCAATCTTAAAATAATTGTTATGTTTAATCAACAAATATCGAAAACATCTGTAATCGTTTTCCATTATTTAGTCTAGAAAACCAAAAAAAACAATTTATTTAAATGTCATTATAGATATGGTTAACAGAAGTAAGGCAATTTCATCTAACTGTGCTTATTTCCAGCATGATCAATAATGATTGATTATGAGTAATCATATTGATGTTTATATTTACACAGTTAAATAACATGAGGAGAATCTCTATAAACGGCTGCTTTGTTTTCCTTACTTTATCTTTTACAGACAGAAGAAGGCGGGATAGCCTTGGGGCTCTGGAAAAAGTTTAGCTTAAGGCTTTAGAACGCTTTAATTTGGCTTTGACAGAGAGAAGAATACCCACTAAACTAGATATAAAGCAGTTCTAACCGACTGTTGTTCAGGAAAAAGGTAACTTATTCCATGAACTTCTTTACTATCTCGTGGGTGGGGTAGCTTTAGTGACCAGCCAGGTAGAACCAAACTTTTACCGGAACTAAAAAATAATTGACTAGTTTTTACCAAGTTAGTCACAACATTATTATTATTATTATTATTATTATTATTATTAGTATTATTATTATTATTATTATATTATTATATTATATTATTATTATTATTATTTATTATTATTATTATATTATTATTATTATTATTATTATTATGATATTATTATTATTATTATTATTTTATTATTATTATTATTATTATCTACATTTCAATAAACATTTCGCGTCTGAATCCTTGGTGACGTTGTAGTGCGAACAACTTCCAGCCAGGAATGGTTCTCTTCTGTCTTCAGGCGAAGAAGACTTAAAATCCACGTTGTTCTGCCGATCACGGGTCCCGGCCGGCCGGTCTTCTCACACTACACTGCCACATCACGCCATTTTTGTTTTGTAGACGATTTTGAAAAGTGATAATTTAAAATTAAAATCAATTTATTAGGTAATCTTTTGAGGATTAACTTTTACTGAGGAAACTAAACGAACCCTGATTCCTCATTCAGCGCGAGTGCCATTTAACCGTCTATTATCGTGCACTTCAAATATTCTCTGTAAATTTTACGACTATTTGCACATATAAATCCTAGTTACTTTAACGATAACGCGATATTGCTGTTCAGGGCCGACGTTGCCGATAGCCCTCCCTTCCTAATAATTTCTTAAAAAATCTTGTTATCCTGTTATTTTTGGTGTTTTCGCTGCTGTATCAGATGCCATGTTAGTCACTTTCTTTTGTCAGCTGATGTCACCCAGCAAGCCTCTACCCCCTTCTCAAATCTTGATGTCATAGTTTGTATCCGAAGTATACAAGTTGGCTGAACTTATTGCAGTACTATCGGACAGAACAGACTCAATCATGTAACGGCTTTAGACAGCCATAAAAAGAAGACTAACTTTCTTCAGCTCTCTGCTGTTGATAATAACTTTGTTTCTAAATCCGAACGCAGACTCAGCATTTTTGAAAAATTAATACGTCAACATCTTTCGCATTTCTCCTCCATGCGATTTTTTGGTGCGATTTTGCCTCTCTGATGGAAAATAAATCGTGATGTCAGAGGTACTTCGCCTTAGCTCTGACCACAGCCAGCTCTGGTACTGTAAAATTAACATCTACGTGAGCTAAAGTAATTGATCTAAATCTGTTTCTCTTGTTTCTTTAAGCGTCATAAATTGTATAAGTGGATGTGTATGTATGTTTTGGTGTTTTGTACTGTATGCACGCGCGTATCTCATCTATCTGTATGTGTGTATGCACGTGTGTACGTATGCATTATCTGTAGCTATACGTCAATTTAATTTTCTTCCTGCTGCTTTTCATCATTGGCACATATTCAGGCTGTATCTAGAACTTTGGTTAAAATATTTAATTTAACATTCTATTTTACAGATTTCAAATAAATAAAAGGTAAATAAGCTAGTGCAAAATATTCCTTTTCAATTTTTTTTCTGCGTGAGCTTTAACTCAACAAATGAATTAATTATTTTTTTTACCCGGAAATAGTTATTGGAGCTACTTCAATCGTCTGATCAGAATTTTCAAGAAAGAAATTTTGATTAGTGCAATGGCCCTATGTTGAGTGAGCTAAAAACTTGCAGTCTCTTTCTGATTAAGTGTCAGACTGATTAGCTTATCATTTGTATCTCATAGATCAGCCATTCAACACCTTTTCCAAATATTCTGGGCTTTATGAATAGAAAATGTAACATCTTAAGAATATTATATTCAAATTTAAAAAATGAGAGAGAAATAATTTTTAAGATTCCAAATTCATGTCAGGCAGTAAAGTTAAAATGAATATAATTATCATAATTAACTATATTTTTGTCATGTTACTAGGAATACTGTATATATTAAATTCTGATTTAAAATTTTTCCTACAATAAAAACAAACAATAAATATATTATTTGTTCCGTTCGAGTCGATCTTTCTTTACCTTATATATATATATATAAGATTTAGATTATACGTGCTAATTCTAAGGTGTATTTGTTTTTCCTCTTTTCAGAAACTTTGAAAATAAGACAGAAGGGCTTACATGTTAAATTAAAAATAACGAAACATAAACGTCTGTAGATCATAAAGTTAGATTTTAAGATTTTCATTTACACAAGTATTTATGTTTTCTATGAACCTGGACAAAACTGTACACATTCTACTATACATATTATAAATAATTACGGAAACACACAGGACATGCACAAATAATGAGTAATTACAACCGAGAAACAAATAATACATATACGATGCATTATTACATAAATTATACAAAAAGAAATGTTGTACAGTGCATTAGCATTTGGTACATGAGCTCTTTTCCTTATATAGAACATGACTTGTTTTCACGCTCCCATACAGATTATCAATGTATGGATGTGGAATGTTCTTCCGAATATTCTGTAGCACCTTCCATAATTCATCCAAGTTGTTTGGTTGCCGTTTGATGTTATCAGTAGCCATATAACCTCAGTGAGGTTCATATCAGGATGTGCAGGCTAAAACATTTTGTGAGTGTTCTAACAGCCTCTTTAGATTTCACATAATTTCTGGTTACATTCGCTATATGCATGAGACCAGTGTCGTGTTACAAGATCAATTTCCGCTTGGTGAGACATCTTCATGAAGAAATCGCACGATAGTCGGTATCCCTAGATTTTATGCCAATCTCCAACACCCCTGGCTGATATGCATCCCACATTTGTATTCTACTCCCATGCTCTACTGTAGCTGTTGTACACTTTTGTACTGCTCTTCGAGTTAACACCCGTTGTTGGAGCTCGGTCATTCGCAAAACCTGTACTGGCTTGTCGTCTATCACCTGGGGAACAGACCTTGAGTGGCATAACACCGCTTTTGGAGAGTTTGGGCTTCTTCCATCAACTATATCTATTGTCAAAACTAGCTGTTTCGCAAATCATCCTCAGAGTCTTGTATCTAAAACATGAAATCGGGCTGTAATCTGCAGCATAACGTAGCCTTCACTGGCCAAGACTTTAATTCTATATGCTTTTCAGGTGATATTTCCTTTGCAGGAGCCATAGTATTCACTACACTACACTGTTTACACTTTGATAGTCAACCAATCGCAATGTAATATTTCAACACCTGACCGTACTATGCACATAAGATGCGCTTTTATTAAATGTTACTGTGTTTACAAAACTTTTCAGCTTAAAACAATTCTTAAAGATGTACTCAAGTAGAACACAACGTAATCATCCGGAAGCAATCACCAAGCTTTGTTTCCGATACAATTGTGAAATGACTTCTTGCCTGTGTATGAACTTCTTCCGTAATCAATAAGAAAGTTGATTGCAGGCAATAACTTTTTTTGAAGCCATTTTTTGTTTTCTGCAACCGATTTAATACAAAGGTGTAAGAAAGCTCTGCGGCCTTAGATGTGGTTACTCAGTCTATTTTTATCCTCCCTTTCTGAGACATCTGTTTATAAAATGAATATTTATCCTTAATCTGCAAGTAAATTTTGTTTCCAAGAATCTAGGCCAACAAGGACATCCATCATGAAACTGCTTATACAAACTTCCTTTCTTGAAGTGGGCATTAGCATGGAAGTAGTCCTGTCTAATGGATGCATTCCAGAAGTACTGCTTTCCGAAAAGGACTTCACAATTGTTGCATCAGCTGCATGTGAAGAGGCGTATTGCACAAAGAGCAGTGTCTTACTTCTAATTTTCTTTCTATTCTACTGCAAACCTGCTGGAAACTTCTGATCATCCATAACTTTCTTGTTGGCATGATCAGTGAACTGATAATTATTTCTTTCCATCATGCCAAATTGCAGCCCAATTCGTAGCAATCCTGCTTCTACTCTTGACTCTGGGCTGAAGAATAGAAGTTGAAGATCTGACGCATTTTTCAGTGACAAATAAACATATTAAAATCATAGCATGGTCTAGAAAGCAATGCAGTTTTGCAATTTGATGGATGCCATTGCGCAAGGTTGTGTAACAAAACATGAATCGGCAGTGTTCAGAAATGTGGAATAAAACAATGTAGACCCTTTTGATTTTTTTTTTTTTGGTGTTGGGAAAACAAAGCCAGTGATGAGCGTTCTTTCACGAAATGTAGAAAAGAAATTTGTAATGTTCTGACAGAGTCAAAAGTTTCAACAACATTTTAGGGGCTTTAATGAGAGAAAAAAAAAAGATAACGGAAAAATTGACAAGTCAAAAAACACCACCAAGTGTTATAAAGTAGCATAGGTAAGAGACAGAAAGATTTATCTGTAATATCTAAAACTATCACTTGTATAAAGAGTTAATGTAACGTTTCCTTGCTGTTGTCGTATGCTTTAGATATTCTGTTATTATCTGGCTTCAACCCTCCGTATACTACGTTAGTTTTATCTAGTATTAGTTATTATTTGTGCAGAACCGTCTGTATAGTTATTCTACACTTTCGGGAGGCTAAGTACGTAAGGTTGGAGTGATATACCTGTGTGTCGTTACGAAAGGTTTACACTAAAGATGGAGGTACTGTGCATCACAACCCCTATGACTGAACCTGTGCTGACAAATACAGATTTAAATGGTGGTGGAATGAAATGCAACCAGGTAGTATAAAATAAAGTTTTCCATGTAGGTGCAAAGTGATTTTGTTGTTGCATTTCACATTTTCGTATTCCCTGGCTGTAAACTGACCCAATCAGATGAACATCTGTTTACTCGACTGATCAATCACCATTCTTCTCAGCGTATTAAATAAACCAGTTTGTTCCAGAAGTGACTTCGAAGTTTATTGATTAGGTGATAACCCAGACTTTTCTTAACTTCTTTACACAAATGTGATGCGGCCTGTGTCAATAAAATATTCAACGAAACCCTTTATTTTAATGTCTAAATGCTACATTTTGCAGCAACTGATCGTAAAATAGTCAGGAATAAATTCGTCACAACAAATTAATTATTTTAATATACCATCCATGTTTTCCTGCACCCGCCAGATTTACTTAGATTTCACATCGTATGACACCCCGGTGCATTTAATTCTTATTAGTGTCGTCTCTAATTCCACTTCCATATTCACGTGTGCGACCAGCCTTCCCTTACAGACTGGAAATAGTGGACAGAACATGTTAGCAATCACTCGAAAGATATTACTCAGATTCACCTCCATTACTACAAAGTGCTTTGTTGGCGAGCATGTGCGCCAAGTACTTCCGGTTTTCTTCAGATGACGCCCGCAAAGGTTCTGCTAAGTTTCAGGCACCCACGCTTCTTCTACCTGAGTCTCACAGTACTATAGCTTTTGTTAACTTCTAAAGACAAACAACAAACGACATGGCAGCTATGATGTATTAGAAAACAATGAATAACACTTATAATTAAAAGAAATCTATTATATACGAACCAAGAGAGAAAAAATCTGCTGGCATTGTCCTACAATTCATGATCATGTTTAAGATACTTGAATTATAAGGGATTTTCGTGCGAACGGCAATGTCTTTAGTATCCGGCTTTTAACAAGTTTACATAACTATTTAAGTAGCTGTATAATCTTACCGAATAAATGATCTCTTCTTCCATGTCCTACTCTATGCTGACGTGTCCCACTGCTATCCCTACACTGCTCCAGATTAATCACAAGAAGTAGTTGAAGTGATGGTGCTGGATTGAATTTCAAAAGCGTATCAAGCGAATGCCTTCCGTTTGGCAAGAAAAACACGAAAAAGAGATTATCTCTGCGCTCGCTATTTAGCGAATCAACTAGTACGTTTTTCTCTACACAATCTTTTAAGTTTGGAATATAAATTCCTTAATTTCACTTCCCAGTAAAATATTAAAACATATTTGATGGTTTCAAGCATAAGCGGGCAGGAAGAAAATATGTCTTACAGGAATAGTTTATAGTAGCCTTCTCAGTGACGGAGATGAGAATTATTTCCTTTTTTAAATGGATGATATCTTCATAATTTTGTGAAATAAACAAGGTTCTGCACATTAATTTAAGAACATAGGCCTTATTACATATTAACTTTTATAAAACAATTCATTAATTTTATTAATATCCTCTCGTTCTATGTATATATGCTTCAATTAAAATAATGTTTACCCCTTACCTTGTTGTAAAATGTACCGTTAAAAAATAACGTTATCTCCCGTATTCTGTTATTAAATGATCTCACCAACTAATAGTTACCTCCCGTATCCTGTTATTAAATGATACCACCAACTAATAGTTACCTCCCTCCCGTATCCTGTTATTAAATGATCTCACCAACTATAGTTACCTCCCGTATCCTGTTATTAAATGATACCACCAACTAATAGTTACCTCCCGTATCCTGTTATTAAATGATCTCACCAACTAATAGTTACCTCCCGTATCCTGTTATTAAATGATACCACCAACTAATAGTTATCTCCCGTATCCTGTTATTAAATGATACCACCAACTAATAGTTACCTCCCGTATCCTGTTATTAAATGATCTCACCAACTAATAGTTACCTCCCGTATCTGTTATTAAATGATACCACCAACTAATAGTTACCTCCCGTATCCTGTTATTAAATGATCTCACAACTAATAGTTATCTCCCGTATCCTGTTATTAAATGATACCACCAACTAATAGTTACCTCCCGTATCCTGTTATTAAATGATCTCACCAAGTAATAGTTACCTCCCGTATCCTGTTATTAAATGATACCACCAACTAATAGTTATCTCCCGTATCCTGTTATTAAATGATACCACCAACTAATAGTTATCTCCCGTATCCTGTTATTAAATGATACCACCAACTAATAGTTACCTCCCGTATCCTGTTATTAAATGATCTCACCAACTAATAGTTACCTCCCGTATCCTGTTATTAAATGATACCACCAACTAATAGTTACCTCCCGTATCCTGTTATTAAATGATCTCACCAACTAATAGTTATCTCCCGTATCCTGTTATTAAATGATACCACCAACTAATAGTTACCTCCCGTATCCTGTTATTAAATGATCTCACCACCAACTAATAGTTATCTCCCGTATCCTGTTATTAAATGATACCACCAACTAATAGTTACCTCCCGTATCCTGTTATTAAATGATACCACCAACTAATAGTTATCTCCCGTATCCTGTTATTAAATGATACCACAACCAATAGTTATCTTCCCATTTGTTATTACGCATTTCATAAGATTTAACGTTTACCTCTCTTTCTTAGATATATTCTTCCACAAATAACGCTTACTTTCCGTTAACTTGTATCAGCATGTATTTTCATAAATACCAGTGTTTACTTCACTTATTTTGTTATATTAGATAATGGTTAACTTCAGCATGTCTTGTTTTATGATGTTTATATAAAAATTTACGGAAAATCAGAGAGATATGTCAAAATAGATATAACAGCGTGGAGGTTTTTACGCAATAAATTCCGTATTCATTGTTTTAGGCATTCAGGCCACTTAAATCCAGTAGAATATAATTATTACTGAGGTGAAGATATCAACGTTTGTTAAGCTTGATTTGATCTGAGCCATTGTGATAAGTGCTGTATTGCATGAGAAAAGGTAGGGTTTCATTCACGCTGAAACTGAAGAAAGCTAAGGTGGGAGCCAGCAAGGAGGCTTTGGACACGTTCTGATTTTACCAGTCCGCCGCATAGGCTGACTACACTAAGTCGAGGTACCTAATAGTATAAGTAAGTTTACAATTCAAATAAGTCCAAGTTATGAGTGATACAAGATGAAATGTTCATCGTCACACGCATGGCTGTTGAAATAATGCTGACATCGAAGAATACAACCCACCGAATATTTGATTCTTTGAACACTAAAGAGTTCCAGTATAGATGATTAGGGTAAGAGTACTGAAGACATTTAAATTTTGGACAATTGCAAATAGTTACCTGAAATATGATGAAAATATTTTGTTCAGAGACGTGTTTTGGTTTTACTAATTGATTAATTACTTTAACATAATGAAATTTTATTAATCGGACTATCTCCATCTTGTAAGAAAAAAATTAAGAACGAGCGAGAACGCAAAAAACTCAAAATACATGGTAACGGTGTTTAATTTGTGCGCTTTTCCCTGTGAAGCGTTAACATGCAATAATCAGATTAAACTTTCAACGAAAAATACACGATCAAATTTGACTTAACTGATACCAGGCGATCTGACCAATAATTAACGTTGTATAACCGATAAATCAGCGCCTTTTGTAGATTTCACAAAGTTAATTAATCATTAGTGACGACTTACATCGATGGTAGAGAAAAGACGAAATGCCATCTAGATTGGTTGACAGGGTTTTATGTATTGCTGACAATCTCGTTAGAAAAGAGATTAATCGACTTCAGCGCAGAACGTCGTCAGGCCAACGTGCTGCCTTTCTCAGAGATCTCTTTGTTTCGGAACCTCGATCTTCTACCCAGGCGCTGTTCCGGTGGCCGATAGTTTTTTTAATTTAACTTAACTCGGTACCAGTCTACTCAGCGATACCGTCCAGCAGCAGATATAAATCTATGGGTCTACTTGGCAAAAAATTAGGTATTTATTTATTTGCAAACTAAGCCCTAATTACCCTTCTTAATAATTAGTGGATCTGGAGTTTGCTGATAAAAGATGGTGACGGTGGAAGGGGAGACAACTGAAGAAAATGTACAAAACATGAAAGTTAAAAGACAAGAAATAATAATAAAAAAGGGATAAGTTAGGGTAAGAAATAAAGAAAAGGATCAAATAAGAAGTCTTTTTTTGTAAGTTGGAAAGTATACTAAATCGAAAAAGAAAAGTAGTTATCTTACTCCAGAGCTAAAAATCTATGATGATCGTGTTAAACGTCATCTTGAAAGAACAGCCGAGACTGGAGGGACAGGCGGTAGAGCCGGAGCTACACCCCGACATCTCAGAGCCAATATCTTAAATCAGGCGTGAAGCAATAACCAAAACATTGACTCTTTTCTTCCTTGTTTGATTGTACCTGAGCTTAGTGGTTGATAAGCGAGTCGACTGACGTACAAAATAAAACTACGGACCACATGCACCGAACATCAACCAGATCAGACTCGCTGTTTTATTTCTGTTTACACCACACGATTTCCAACCTGGTTCTGCTCCATCTCAAAAAGATACGAGTGAACGCCAGCTTTTGTATCTGCGTTCAGGAAGTTACTCCGCGTTGTTAGACAATCTCTTGGATGTGGCAGCTGCTACGCAGTACTCACTATTTTCTTTTTTTAAAACTCAATTTTCAAGCAGCACAACATACCACGAACATTTGATCCAGACAAGGGCTCACCGCGATGTTTTCTATGACGTCCTGGGCATGAGTGTCTATTATGATGTTGTCTATCTCTTTTTCTCAACTTTCCAGACTGTCAACCTTTGTGTGAAGTGCTATAAATATATGATCGCATGCAACATTTAGTCATTTGATGATTTAAAAAATTGGCTGATGCTAATTATGTGCCATTTAGTTTGTAAAGCCATTCTAACATTGATTTTAATTTGCTAGACCTTGATCAGATTTTAATAAGGCGGTAGAAGCGAGCTAGATGGTGAGGAAAACTAATTTTAACGTTAAACCATTCAAACTTCCAACAGAGTTTATCTTTTAAAATCTGTCAGAGTAACGCAGGTGCTCGCTCCTAAATACTTCAGCAGCGGTAAATATTACGTACGGCGACCAACAGTGCACAGATGCTTCCTAAAGATCAGTTAGTTAGTTACTGGATAGTGTTACTACAAAAACTTGCTGTTTTAACCGACTCCATCACAGGTCACATTTTGATTCTGTGCAGATATAAAAGTGCATTTATTTAGTTACGCATATATAATACAGTGCATAAAAATGAAATAACAAATTTTCGCTAAAAAGTGTTCAGTAACTGCGAAATAACATAACTATTGTGGTGTTTTCATGTACATGGTAGCTAGCTCTCAAGCGTATCGTCTACACGGACGTTTGTGCCCGAATAAGTGAGGGCAGGCAAAGGGTTATAAAGGAACGGGGTCTTTCAGATGCCATACAAATACAATCAGTTATTGCGGTACGGGAAGCTGTTATTGTAGGCTTTGGCACATTACAGCAGGATCAACAGTTCCAAGAAATGGACCAGCATTGCTGCTGCATACTCGAGAAATCAAAGACGGGGCAAACCGTTGGTCTCAGTAGAGATTTCGCCGTTGTTGATCAAGTTCTCTTTCTGTACCATCGATTCGCTTGAGGACAACAAGATTGCGTAGAACGACATTACCATAACAGTTTCTGTTTATATTATGTCCATTTGTCTATTGTATTTTGAGCAAATTTACTTTGTAAAGCAACTAAAGCGATTTCAGTGAAAGATAGTGTAAATTATATAATTGCTACTTTAGTTTGGTAAAGAACGGATTTAATTTAACATGTTAAAAATAGGCGGTGCCATTAAGCTTAGTTAACTAAATGATATCATGATGTTACATATTAACTGTATATTTTTCTGCCTGGTAATGGCTATAAAAACTTAAAAACACGACGCAAATTTTGTAGGCGTCGGTGTCTTCATAAAATTTAATTTGTGTTGTATTTATGGCGAAAAGTTTAAAATACTTTCAAATTCACAATCAGTACACGCGAAGCTTTGGTCGAAGGCTACAAAGACCATGCTTATACTTTACATGTTTAGCCATTGGGAATTAGTGAGAGAAGATGGTTTACAAGAAATACGTAGAGAATACTTCATGTTGCTGTGTAAGAACAGAAAAGGAGTCAACCCCCCAAAAGAAAGTTGTTCGCATTTAATTAGAAACTGCACTCTGCACAAAGGAAAAAATGGGAAGAAATCTACTGAACTGAAGCATACATGAGAACCATTCTCGTAAAAAGAAGGCACTACTCTTACAGAATGTGATATAAGATGGGAATTAAAATAATGGTTTTGTTTTTCTATAGGAAACGCCACTCCTTTTAAAAAATTTCTTACCCTACACTAAACGTTTTGTGCAATTAGGACAATTTTCACAAGTGAGTTTCTACTGCTAAATATAACAGGTGTTCATGATCTTGATATTAAGAGTTACCATCTGAAACACTTTTTATTCATTAAACCGACTATTTGAAATTTCATGCATTAGGTTGACGGCGATTTGTTGCTTGATAGTGAACCTTTCTAGGCAGAAATTATCTTAAGCTTTAATTTGAAATACCTGTAATAAATTAAAAGATTGGAGTAAATATTCCCCACCAATTCAGACAGCTTAGAATTAAAATATGTGGAGATTTTATCAGGTCCTAGATATGATGAGAATAAGACAGGTTAAGAATTTTAAACCCCATTTCATGGCTAAATGTGTGCACTTCGTTCAAATGTCACAGTTTCACTCGCACACACATATATCCAACCGGTAAATTTAGTATTTAGCTCGTTGAATTGTATAGATATATCCTTTAGATGCCTTTAACTTAGCTCACTGTTCGTAAAATAATGTTTACGAGAAAAAAATCGAATATATTTGTGAATAATAATTTAAAAAGTACACGACAACAAGTTCATTCAATTTCTGAACACGGGAACCCCCCCAGTCTGATGTAATCTACTTATAGCTACAGTTAAGATTTACAAATAAGGCTTTCTTCTTTCCCCCGAATTTCTCGGCCTCCTTTATCTGAAAAGTAAAATCACCAATGAAACTGAAAGGAAATCAACAATAATGATGGCCGTTGTTTTTCCATCTACTTTGGTTCCATTGGCTACTCATAAATCCTCCCATATTTTATTCCTAACGGTTTTTACTGTACCATACGGCCTCGCAAGCAAACGTAAACTTTTTCTATGTCTATGAAAAAAGAAGTTGTTTCCTAAAGTCTGCTAATACCAAATAACCCTGACGGGCTCGGCGGTCGCTTTAATGTCTTCCTTCTTAAGGGGTTCAGCACGATGCCGTGAAAAGGTAAGTCTCAAATGGCTGGTATTTTGGGAGAGATTTCTACAATCACTTCTGGTCGGTGTCATTGCACACAATCCCTGGTAGGATTGGTGTGCTCAGCTTTGCCAATATTTCACTGGCTCTCCGTTTGTTAGCGCTGTGTGGAGTGACATCTCTCTAGACTGGTGTAAAGTTGGTGTAAGTAAGCTGTTCTTTACCGAACACCACATCTGATCGGTCATCTCGCGCCGCCGAGCTCTCTAGCGGGCTTTAAGAAGCCGAGACTGTGATGTACAATCCGCTAAGACTTGATCTGTCTAGGATTTTCCCTGTCTGTCAGTGCACTCACGTTCTCAAACTGCGCACACAACACCCGTCACGAACCGCGCCAAGCAATCCTGACGTTGCTAAAGGCGCTTATTTTCCTCAGGTGTTCATTTTCACCACGATGGCTTTAAAACAGTTAGATTAGAGACTTTAACATCACGTGGAAGCAAAAATACACCATGAGCTATGTTCAAACTTTCTCTGTTGACAGTATCTTTCAGCCTTACAAAGATCTCTAACATTCCGGCACGTACAGAAACAGTAGTGGAGATTCCATGCGTGTGTTTAGGTTTGAAGTTAAATATTCTCGCCGCAGAAGCGTGTTTAGATTTCCTTAGCTGAAAACAAAGTAAATGACTTTTACATTATGTTAATTCAAAACTAGATGCTTTTCAAGCTTCATGTGAGCCACTTTTACCAACATCCCTCCTTATAAAACACCGATATACTTGTGGTTAATCATTTGTTATTTTTACAGACATTAAGCTAAAAACTATGGCATCATAATAAATAGAAGATTTATATTTATCTATTTAAAGTAATTATGAATTTTAATCATATACATTTTGATGGCACTAATGGTTTTAAAGAGTTTTGAGCATAGGCCGAACTTTAGAGCAAGGTTAGGGCTATGACCAAGTCCAGTGATTGAAGAATAAATGAAGCGTCCTGTCGACCTTATGGTTCCATGTAACTTACCACCACTGTGGTACCTTTTTATGTGGTGAGCTACTGAGAACTTTGGTAACCCCATGCGACTCCACCAGCCAGCACAGGCGGTAGTCGGTGCGAGATATGGCAATACTATACAAAAATTCAGTAGTGGTAATTATTGTTAGTATTTTTAAGTTTTAATTTCTTTCAAGTCATGCCAATTGAGGAAAATTTGCAATTTGAAATTTATTGTGACTTTATTAACAACGGACAGAGGTAAACAATTAGTTTAAATAAAAGAATGTGAAGAAGATTTTTTTGGAATATTTTAAAGAAAACTGCGTTTGTATTTGTTACAAGCAAGGAAATCTGGCAGTTCACGAATCCGCTACTAGGGACAAGAAAATCAGAGAGAAGAACTGCAGGTTCTTACTGCCAGTTACTTTGGAAAATAAATACCAATGCTGGCTTGGGAAAATATTTTTCATAAAGTAAGTTAGAATTTCTAAATAAAATGTTTTCTTATTGATCATCAATTTATTAATCTTCATTTACACTGTTTACTGAATACTTCAAGTACATGCGACTTTGTAAAAAGAAATATGTCAAAATAAATATAACAGCATGAAGGTGTTTAGGCAAGAAATTCCATATTCATAGTTCCATATATATGAAAATCCACTGTTATTCACTACACATTAAGATATTAAATATGCACTACACTATGTAACAGTCTATCAATACTTTCTTTACAAAACACTCAATAAATTGTTAAATTTTATCACGTATTTCCTTTAAACATCACATTTCTCTACTTGTATTATAGATATGCACACACAGAGAGTAGTCTCTCTTCATTAGATTTTTTTTCAGGGAGGTCTTTCGAAAAGGTATCCGACTTTATTTTTTCCTGTGGGAAGTAATGACGTTAGGGAGGCAAAAGTGTGCATAGTTGAGCCGCATGCCTTCATGCGCATGCGTGCTTTTTGGCAGGCTTGCTGGATGCGTCAGTCGCTGTCGGGCAGCCATTGTGTGAGGTGATGTACTACTTATTCGTTGCATTTTCATTTCACCCGTGATGATGGAACATGTAAAGCAACGATCTTGCATAAGTTTTGCCAAAAGCTTGGAGATGTCCAAGTGGAAACAATTCGCAAAATTCAACAGGCTTTTGGTGACGATGCCACGGGTGTTACCCAAATAAAAGAATGGTACAACAGGTTCAAAGATGGCCGCACATCAGTGGAGAGTGGCCAGCGTTATGGGAGGCCGTCAACAAGTCACAGTGCAGTTGTTATCGAGAAAGTGTGGACCTTGATAATGGAGGATCATCGTTTGACGGTGCGGGAAATTGGTGACGAGGCTGGGATCAGTAAAGATTCTGCACATGCAATTTTAAAGGAGGATTTGGGCTTGCGCAGAGTGGCAGCGAAATTTGTGCCCAAACTGCTTTCTCAGGAACAACAACAACTTCGTCTTGAGGTTGCGCAGGACCTGCTGAATACTGCCAACAGGGATCTTGAGTTCCAGAATACGGTGATAACTGGAGATGAGACATGGATGTATGGGTACGACCCGGAAACCAAAGCTCAGTCATCACAGTGGAAGCACCCAACGTCAGGTCCGGAGCAAAACCAAGGTGATGCTGACTGTTTTCTTCGAGTACCGAGGCGTTGTGCATCACGAATACGCACCAGAAGGACAAACAGTTACAAAGGAGTACTATCAGGAACTCTTATGCCATTTTACGTGAATTACCAAATTTTGAATAAAGATATGAACTGTAGCACTTTGTGTCTAAGACTGTGATTTATTCAATGTTACAGTATTAATATCCTGATTTACAGATGTTTTCAAAATGTTTCAAATTTATACATATGTTCGTTGTTTCGGAACACATGTTGCATTGTATTTGTACTGTAATGTTTTTTTTGTTTTAATAGCTGCAGCTGGAAAATTGTATTTTTTGTAAATTTCTGTGTTGTATGAGTGACGGAGAGAGAGAGAAGAGAGAGTGATGTGATTGTTTAATTCATATTTTATTATATACATTGATCACTTTGCCATAGATATAAATATTGATTTTCTTTTCTTTGTTGATTTTAGTTGCTTCAGCATTTCCTGTACTGTGTGAGAATGATAAGGGATACGGTAAGAAAGTTGTTTCTTGGTAGCTCAGGTATGTTTGGTTCTGCGGAGATGTCATTGTTTTAGCTAAATGCTTTACACACTTGTCACGTTTGATCTGAATAACAGATTCAAATATTAATTCAGATCAAATGGCTTGATACTGATAAGGTAGTCTGTAAGCTACAGCTATCACTATACATCACTTATTACCTGTTTCTTATTATTTTATTTGGTTATGGAGGGTTGATGGAGCAGTTGCTATGAATTTTCTCTTTTAACTGTAACCATCTGCTCTTTTTTGTTGCTTGGTTTGATTTGGTTAGTTTTGTTTTCATTCTTGTTTTTGTGACAACCATTCTCTCTAGCTCCAAATTAAAAATTACTAAAAGTGAATTACATGCTTGTCTTTAAAAAATTTCTGTGCTGCTGTTTGCAGACATTTAAGAAATTTTTAAGTTCACACGATTTGAATTCATTCCTTAAAGCTATTTTGCCTGATATTACCAAATAAAGCAGTGTAATATATACATATGAGAGTAATTATTTATCTCTTGAAAAACATGAAGAAAAAAACTTAATGTATATTCTAAATATAACAAAGCCTTTGTTTGCAATTGGAATAGTTTATAGTTTTGACATGAGTCTAATTCTTTGGTTTCTTTTGTAGGAATCTATTTTAAATGTTTTTCAGTACTAGGGTGCCTTGCAAATTAAATTGTACATAAGTCTACTTTTGATTAGGTAGAGGCTTAAAACACACACCATATTTTTCTTTTATTATTTGGATTGACTACTCTCTACCAGGTTTGTTCATTCTCTTGACTTCAAGAAGATGACTTATTATTTCAGATCTGTATTTATTTTTTGGAACAAACTTACATACATGACATTTTTCAAAATAAACTCCGCGTTAAATTGCTATTCAGCTTAAAAGTTTTCATATAACAAACATTTAATAAGATAAGTACTGTCTGCATTTGTTTGAAGTTCATACATATTAAAAATATATACAACTTATTTTACATGAATCCACCTTTCAAACAGAGCTAATGTAAAAACATATATTGTTTATTATGTCTGTATTAGCACATTATCATTATATATTTTCATGCTTATTAGATGTATGCGTCAACTTTCATGAACCATTAATAGTATGTTTTTGTTTGGAACTAATTTGTGCATTGAAGCGTTTGTAGATAACTGGCTATTTTAAGAAGAGGGTTACTTCAGGCATCTCTCATCATCTCAGTAAGTTTGCAACTGTATCTATTATTAAGTAGTTCTGAGAAGGGACTGTTCAGGTGCGCAGTGATGTTAGATCACAGTAGGAACTTCTGTTTGTGTAAGTATTCTGAGCAAGTCTTGGACCTATGATCTGTTAACTTCTAAGTTTTGATGTGATTTTTAACTGACAACCACTGACAGACTTATTACTTGGTTCAGTTACAGTTAATCAACTGATGGAAACGCCTGCACCCCTTCACTTTCTAGAAATAGCGCCATTTCTGTAACGTCCTGGTCTTAAATCAGCCAGTGGACTACCTACTATAATAACTGATTCATTTTTTTAAAGAAAATATTTTTAATTTGCCTTTTGTGATTGGTTGTCATCCTGTTTGTTTCTATTTTCAGTAAAACTGTTGGAAAGTTTTGCAAATACCTCACTATAACTATTTTAGAAATTTTTCTTTAATGCAACATTTTATATATTTTGAGTTTTCTTTGTAAATTCTCCAACAGTATCTTTTTACCTGCACCAGTGTTAATCTATATTTTTACATGTAAATTTATAAAATCAAAAATAAACAGCTGAAATAGCAAAAAAAAAAAAAAAGTGTGTGGCGGAACAAGGGGCCTACTTCGAAGGGGATTAGCAATTGAACCCCAGCAAATACATAATTTTTTTTTCCTAGCCTAAGGTCGGATACTTTTTCGACAGACTTCGTATATGCTCATTCAGCGTGTTGTTACTTTTTGTCGCCTTTTTTCTGAAATAAGCACATTCATATTTTGTTTAACCATTATCTCCTTGTTCTTCAAACATACAAACCAAGAGTGTCGTTTATTTTTCATACCTTGTTCTTCAACCATGGACATTCAAAGAAAGAAGAAAAGCACTCTACCTATCCATGGCAATGTATCAATGAGAGAAATCTGAACACTAAATTTCTATGTGATAGGAACAAAGAGAGATAGAGAATCAGTGCTCTAAATATCCATGGTGGGAAACAAAGAGAGAAAGAATAACAGCACTTCCCACATTCAAGTGTGAATGGCAATGAGAGAAACAGTAACAGCATTTAATATCCACGAATGAGAGACCAAGGATAGAAAAATAGAAACACTCTCTGAATATCCTTGTGTGAATTAATGGAAAAGAAAAAGGAACAATATTGATTGTCCTAGTGTTGGGAACAATGAGAGTAAAAGAACAGCACTAAGAATGAGGGACAAGTAGATAAAAATAAAAATCACTGAATATTCTTATCTGAATAACAACAAGAGTAAGGGAACAGCACTCTTAATGTCCACGAGAGAGTAAAAAGGCATTTGACAGGAATAGCACTCTGAAATCTTTGAGGAACAAGATGAGAAGGAACTTCACTCTGATTGTGATTTTGTGAAGAACAGAGATTTAATGAAGGAAACACTCTTAATATTCATGTGTGTGGAAAAAATAAGGGAAATAGAAAAAACACTCTGACATTTAGACTCCTATTCCTCTTTCTTTCATTGTTCCTATCCCTTCGACATTCAGACTGCTATTCCTTTTTCTCTCCTTGTTCATTTCCCATGGATATTTAGACTGCTGTTCCTCATTCGTGCAAATAAAAACTGATGTTCCTCTTCTCTCGATGTAACTCTCCCATGGAAATCTAGAGTACCGTTCCACTTTTCCCCCTATCCCTTAACCGTTGATATCGAAGCTACTATTCCTCTTTCTCTCTTTGTTCTTATCTCAAGAACATTCAAAGTAGTGTTCCTCTTTCTCTCTATGTTCCTTTCCCATGGACAATTAGGGTGCTATTCACCTTTCTCTCCTTGTCCCTCATCCATCAACATTAAGACACTAGTTCTACTTTCTCTCTTTGCAACTCTCCCATGGACATTTAGAATGCTGTTCCATTTTCTCTCCTTGTACCTCACCTATTGAAATTCAGGCTGTTGCTCTTTCTATCCTTGTACCTCATTCATGGACTTTCAGACAACTGTTCGTCTTAGTCTACTTGTTCCTCTCCCAAGGACATCCAGTCTGCTGTTCTACTTTCTCTGCTTGTTCATCTACCATAGATTTTCATAGCACTGTTCCTCTTTCTCTCCTTGTTTATCTTCCATCGACATCAAGACTGCTGTTCCTCTTTCTCTCCTTGTTCTGCTCATATGGACAACCAGAGTACTGTTAGTCTTTGTTTCTTTGTTCCTCTGTCATGGATATTCAGAGTGCTGTTCCTCCTTCTCTCTTGATTCCTCTTTCAAGAACATTCAAATTTAGGCTTCTCGTTCTCACCTCGTTCTTCATTCAGCGTCATTAAGACTGCTTTACCTCTTTTTCACATTGAATGTCCATTGGATACGAACAAATTTCCTGTTTCTTTCCTTGTTGCTGAACCATTAACATTCAGACTGAAGTTCCAATATCTCTTCTTCTTCCTCATCCATGGACATCCAGTGTACTGTTCCGCATTCCCCCTTGTTTCTCAACGATTGCTATTCAGACTGAGATTCATCATTCCCTAATTGTTTTTGTCTTATGGCCATTCTGACTGCCGTTCCACTTCCACGTTTTCTCCATACAACTCACATTGGGTCATTCAGACAGTAGATCCTTTTTTCTCCATGATATTCACGCTATGATCATTCAGAGAGTGGATCCTTTTTAATTTTTTGCTATTCACGCTTGATCATTCAGTGAGTAGATCCTTCTTTCATCATGCTATTATCGCTTTGTTCATTTTATTTTTTTCCCTGCTATTCTCGCTTTGGTCATTAAGGGAGTAAGTCCTTTTGATTCTTGGCTATTTACGCCCTTTGTTATTAAGAGGGTATATCCTTCTTACTCCATGATATTCAAGCTTTAGTCATTCACAGAGTAGATCCCATTCATCCATGGTATTGACATTTTGTCATTCAGATGGTAGATAGTTTTTCACTCATTGCTATTTACGATTGGTCATTTAGATACTATAACCCTTTTCACTCTTTTGCCATTCAGAAAGGAGATCATTTTTCACTATTTGCTATTACACGCTTTTGGCATTCAGACAGTAGATCCTTCGTTCTCATTGCTATTCACGCTTTGATCATTTAGAGAAGAGATCCTTCTTTCTCGACGCCATTCAGGGTTTTGTCATACAGAGAGTAGATCCTCTTTATCCCAACTATTAACGCTTTGATTATTCAAAGAGTAGTTCGTTTTTTTAGCATTTGCTCTTCATGCTTTGGTTATTCAGAGCTGTAGATCCTTCATTCTCCATTCTATTCACGCTTTAGGCATTCAGACAGTAGATCCTTCGTTCTCATTGCTATTCACGCAATTGATCATTTAGTGAATAGATCCTTATTTCTCATTGCTATTCACACTTTGGTCATTCAGAGAATATAATCTTTATCCACGACATTCAGACTTTGGTCATACAGAGAATAGATCCTTCATTCTAAATGCTATTAACGCTTTGGTCATTTAGAGAGTAGATTCATTTTTCTCCATGTTATTAATGCTTGGGTTATGCAGAGAGTAGATCATATTTCACTCATTGCTATTCACGCTTTGATCATTCAGTGTGTAAGTCCTTTTAATTCTTGGCTATTCACGCTTTTGTTATTAAGAGGGTAGATCCTTCTTTCTCCATGATATTCAAGCTTTGGTTATTCACAGAGTAGATCCCATTTATCCATGGTATTGACATTTTTGTCATTCAGATGGTAGATACTTTTCCACTCATTGCTACTAACGATTGGTCATTTAGATACTATAACTTTCTTCACTGTGTTTATACACTCTTTGATCATTCAGACAGGCAATCATTTTTCACTCAATTCTACACACGCTTTGGTCATTCAGAGAGTAGATCCTTTTATACTCTCTGCTATTCAAGCTTTGGATATTCAGAAGGTAAAACTTCCTTTCAACATGCAATTAATGTTTTGGTAATTTAGAGAGTTGATCTTTCGTTCTCCATTCCACCATGATATTAATAACGCTTTACCCATTCAGAGAGTGCTACTAGCACATTGGACATTGCGAGAATAGATCCTTCTTTGTCGAAGCTATTCACGTTTGGTAAATTAGAGAGTAGATCCTTTTTGACTCGATTCATGTCGTCAACCCTCACTCCTCCAAATCTCTTAATCAAAACCCCTTTCTAATGGAGATTTTTCACTACACCATCACCAAAAATATTCATCACAACCAACGTCTCTAACTTCCTTTTGTCAACCCTCACTCATGCAAATATCTTAATCGCCCCAGCATTATAATACAGTTATTTCTACTACCAAATGTCCCAAACAATTCATCACCACCATTGTTTCTCTCTTCGTGTAGTCAATCCTCACTCTTAAAAATCGCTTAATCACCCCTATCTTTATATTACAGTTTTTTCTATTACCCCATCTCCATAACCATTCATCACCACCATCGTCTCTCTCTTCATGTAGTCACACCATACTCCTCCGAATTTCATAATCATAAATACCTTTCAAATCCAGTTTTTTAAATACCCCATCTCGGAAACTATTCCTCAACACAATAGATTCTCTCTTTGTGTGGTCAACACTCACTCCAACAAGTCTCTTAATTACTACCTCCTTTCTAATCCAGTTTCATCGACAACCACATCTCCGAAATTATTCATCACCACCATCGTCTCTCTCTTCGTGTAGAGAACCCTCGCTCCTCACAAATCTCTTAATCACCACCACCTTTCTAATCCATTTTTTTCAAAAACCCTATCTTCGAAACTATTAATAACCACCATTGTTTCTCACTTCGAGTAATAAACCCTCACTCCTCCAAATCTCTTAATCATCATCACCTTTCTAATCCCGTTTCATCGACTACACCTTCAACTAAACTATTAATTACCACCATCATCTAACTCTTCGAATATGAAACCCTCAATCCTCAGAATCTCTAAACCATCATCACCTTTCTAATCCAGTTTTATCGACTTCCCCTTCATACAAAATATTCATCACCACCATCCACAAACTATTCGATTAATCATCCCACAATACGCCAAAATCTCTTAATCACCATCACCTTTCTAATCCAGTTTTTTTCAACTAAGCTATTTACAAAACGATTCATCACCACCATCGTCGGACTCTTCGAGTAGTCAACCCTCACTTCTCCAAATCTCTTAATCTCCACCACCTTTATAATCCAGTTACATCGACTACACCTTCTCCGAAACTATTAATCACCACCATCATCTAACTCTCCGAGTAAGAAACACTCACTCCTACAAATCTCTTAAACACGAACACCTTTCTAATCCAGTTTTATCGACAACCCCATCTCCGAAAAGATTCATCACCGTCTCTCTCTTCATGCATTCAACCCAGACTACTCCAAATCTCATTGTCACAACCAACTTTCTATTCCAGTTTTTGATAATACCCTTTCGTCGAAACTGCTCATCACCTACATCTTCTATCTCTTCGTCTAGTCACCCCTCACTCCTCCAAATCTTTTAAACACCACCCCTTTTCTAATCTAGTTTTTTCTTCTAACCCATCTCCGAAACTGCTCATCACCGCCATCGTCTCTCTCTTCTTGTAGTCAGAACACTCTCCTCCAAATCCTTAAACACCACCCCTTTTCTAATCCAGTTTTTTCTACTACCCCATCTCCAAAATTACTCATAACCACCAACATCTCTATATTCTTGTAGTAAATACTCACTCCTCCAAATCTTTTAAACACCATCCCTTTTCTAATTCAGTTTTTGTAATACCCCATCTCCGAAACTGCTCATCACAGCCATCGTCTCTCTCTTCGTGTACCAACACTAACACCTCCAAATCATTTAAACACCACCCCTGTTCTAATCTAGTTTTTCTACTAACCCTTCTCCGAAACGACTCATCACCACTTTCGTCTCTCTCACTCTTCGTGTACTGGACACTCTCTCATCCAAGTCTGTTAAACACCATCCCTTTTCTAATCCAGTTTTTTCATCTACCACATCTCCGAAACTGCTCATCAACACCATCGTCAATCTCTTCTTATAGACAACTCTCACCCATCTAAGTCTTTAAACTCCAACTCTGTTCTAATCCAGTTTTTTCTACTATCCCTTCTCCACAACTGCTTGTCACCACCATCGTCTCTCTCTCTACGTGTATACAACACTCACTCCTCCAAAGCAGTTAAACAACACACTTTTTTAATCCAGTTTTTTCAACTAACCCATCTCCGAAACTACTCATCACCACCATAATTTCTCTCTTCGTGTACTCAACACTCCTTCCTACAAATCTTTTAAACACAATCCCTTTTCCAATCAAGTTATTTTATAATACCCCATCTCAGAAACTACTCATCACCATCATCCTCTCTCACTCTCTTTGTGTAGTCGACACTCTCTCCTCCAAATCATTTATTCACCACCGCTTTTCTAATCCAGATTTTTCTATTAACCCTTATCCGAAACTTCTAATCACCACCATCCTCTCTCACTCTCTTCAAGTACTCGACACTCTCTCCTGCAAATCTATTAAACTCCATCACTTTTCGAATCCAGGTTTTTAGACTACCCCATCTCCGAAACTGCTCATCAACGCCATCGTCTATCTCTACTTGTTATGAATACTCACTCCTCCAAGTCTTTTAAACATCTACCCTTTTCTAATCTAGTTGTTGTTCTAACCCATCTACAAAACTACTCATCACCACCATCGTCTCTCTCTTCGTGTACTCAACATTCCTTCCTACAAATCCTTTAAACACAATCCCTTTTCCAATCAAGTTTTTTTATAATACCCCATCTCCGAAACAACTCATCACCATCATCCTCTCTCACTCACTTTGTGTAGTCGACACTCTCTCCTCCAAATCTATTAAACTCCACCCCTTTTCTAATAAAGTTTTTTCTACTAACCCATCTCCGAAACTACTCATGACCACCATCGTCTCTCTCTTCGTGTACTCAACACTCCTTCCTACAAATCTTTTAAACACAATCCCTTTTCCAATCAAGTTTTTTTTATAATACCCCATCTCCGGAACTACTCATCACCACCATCGTCTCTCTCTTCGTGTACTCAACACTCCTTCCTACAAATCTTTTAAACACAATCCCTTTTCCAATCAAGTTTTTTTATAATACCCCATCTCCGAAACTACTCATCAACATCATCCTCTCTCACTCTCTTTGTGTAGTCGACACTCTCTCCTCCAAATCATTTATTCACCACCGCTTTTCTAATAAAGTTTTTTCTACTAACCCATCTCCGAAACTACTCATCACCACCATCGTCTCTCTCAAAATGTTTTTAAAACTGACACCTCCAAATCTTTTAAACACAATCCCTTTTCTAATCCAGTTTTTTCTACTACCCCATCTACAAAACTACTCTTAACCACGATCGTCTCTGTCTTCGTGTACTCAACACTTCTTCCTACAAATCTTTTAAACACAATCCCTTTTTCCAATGAAGTTTTTTTATAATACCCCATCTCCGAAACTACACATCACCACCATCGTCTTTCTCTCTCTTTGTGTAGTCGACACTCTCTCCTCCAAATCTATTAAACTCCACCCCTTTTCTAATCCAGTTTTTTTCTACTAACCATTCTCCGACACTACTCATCACCACCATCCTCTCTCACTTTCATCGTGCACTCGACACTCTCTACTCGAAATCTATTAAAGACCACCCCTTTTCTAATCCAGTTTTTTCTACTAACCCTTCTCCGACACTACTCATCACCACCATCCTCTGTCACTCTCTTGGTGTACTCGACACTCTCTCGTCGAAATCTTTTAAACACCATCCCTTTTCTAATCCAGTTTTTTCTACTAACCCATCTCCGAAACTACTCATCACCACCCTCCACTCTCACATTATTTGTGTAGTCGATACTCTCTCCTCCAAATCATTTAATCACCACCCCTTTTCTAATCCAGTTTTTTTCTACTAACCCTTCTCCGACACTACTCATCACCACCATCATCTCTCACTCTCATCGTGTACTCGACACTCTCTCCTCGAAATCTATTAAACACCACCCCTTTTCTAATCCAGTTTTTTCTACTAACCCATCTCCGAAACTACTCATTACCACCAAACACTCTCACTTTATTTGTGTTGTCGACTCTCTCTCATCCAAATCATTTAATCACCACACCTTTTCTAATCTAGTTTTTTTCTACTAACCCTTCTCCGAAACTACTACTCACCACCATCCTCTCTCACTCTCTTCGTGTACTCCACACTCTCTCCTCGAAATCTGTTAAACACCCCTTTTCTAATCCAGTTTTTTCTACTAACCCATCTCCGAAACTACTCATCACCACCATCCACTCTCACTTTATTTGTGTAGTCGATACTCTCTCCTCCAAATCATTTAATCACCACCCCTTTTCTAATCCAGTTTTTTTCTACTAACCCTTCTCCGAAACTACTCATCACCACCATCCTCTCTCACTCTCTTCGTGTACTCGACACTCTCTCCTCGAAATCTATTAATCACCACCCCTTTTCTAATCCATTTTTTTCTACTAACCCATCTCCGAAACTACTCATCACCACCATCCTCTCTCACTTTATTGTGTAGTCGACTCTCTCTCCTCCAAATCATTTAATCACCACCCCTTTTCTAATCCAGTTTTTTTCTACTAACCCTTCTCCGAAACTACTCATCACCACCATCCTCTCTCACTCTCTTCGTGTACTCGACACTCTCTCCTCGAAATCTATTAAACACCACCCCTTTTCTAATCCAGTTTTTTCTACTAACCCATCTCCGAAACTACTCATCACCACCAACCACTCTTTTCTTTATTTGTGTAGTCGATACTCTCTCCTCGAAATCTTTAAACACCACCCCTTTTCTAATCCAGTTTTTTCTACTAACCCATCTCCGAAACTACTCATCACCACCATCCACTCTCACTTTATTTGTGTAGTCGATACTCTCTCCTCCAAATCATTTAATCACCACCCCTTTTCTAATCCAGTTTTTTTCTATAACCCTTCTCCGAAACTACTCATCACCACCATCCTCTCTCACTCTCTTGGTGTACTCGACACTCTCTCCTCGAAATCTATTAAACACCACCCCTTTTCTAATCCAGTTTTTCTACTAACCCATCTCCGAAACTACTCATCACCACCTCCACTCACATTATTTGTGTAGTCGATACTCTCTCCTCCAAATCATTTAATCACCACCCCTTTTCTAATCCAGTTTTTTCTACTAACCCATCTCCGAAACTACTCATCACCACCATCCTCTCTCACTCTCTTCGTGTACTCGACACTCTCTCTCGAAATCTATTAAACACCACCCTTTTCTAATCCAGTTTTTTCTACTAACCCATCTCCGAAACTACTCATCACCACCATCCACTCTCACTTTATTTGTGTAGTCGATACTCTCTCCTCGTAAATCTATTAAACACCACCCCTTTTCTAATCCAGTTTTTTTCTACTAACCCTTCTCCGAAACTACTACTCATCACCATCCTCTCTCACTCTCTTTGTGTACTCGACACTCTCTCCTCGAAATCTATTAAACACCACCCCTTTTCTAATCCAGTTTTTTCTACTAACCCATCTCCGAAACTACTCATCACCACCATTCCTCTCCACTCTCTCGTGTACTCGACACTCTCTCCTCAAAATCTATTAACACCACCCCTTTTCTAATCCAGTTTTTCTACTAACCCTTCTCCGAAACTACTCATCACCACCATCTCTCTCACTCTTCGTGTACTCGACACTCTCTCCTCAAAATCTATTAAACACCACCCCTTTTCTAATCCAGTTTTTTCTACTAACCCTTCTCCGAAACTACTCATCACCACCATCCTCTGTCACTCTCTTGGTGTACTCGACACTCTCTCGTCGAAATCTTTTAAACACCATCCCTTTTCTAATCCAGTTTTTTCTACTAACCCATCTCCGAAACTACTCATCACCACCATCCACTCTCACTTTATTTGTGTAGTCGATACTCTCTCCTCCAAATCATTTAATCACCACCCCTTTTCTAATCCAGTTTTTTCTACTAACCCATCTCCGAAACTACTCATCACCACCATCCTCTCTCACTCTCTTCGTGTACTCGACACTCTCTCCTCGAAATCTTTTAAACACCACCCCTTTTCTAATCCAGTTTTTTCTACTAACCCATCTCCGAAACTACTCATCACCACCATCCACTCTCACTTTATTTGTGTAGTCGATACTCTCTCCTCCAAATCATTTAATCACCACCCCTTTTCTAATCCAGTTTTTTTCTACTAACCCTTCTCCGAAACTACTCATCACCACCATCCTCTCTCACTCTCATCGTGTACTCGACACTCTCTCCTCGAAATCTTTAAAACCACCCCTTTTCTAATCCAGTTTTTTCTACTAACCCATCTCCGAAACTACTCATCACCACCAACCACTCTCACTTTATTTGTGTAGTCGACTCTCTCTCCTCCAAATCATTTAATCACCACCCCTTTTCTAATCCAGTTTTTTCTACTAACCCATCTCCGAAACTACTCATCACCACCATCCTCTCTCACTCTCTTCGTATACTCGACACTCTCTCCTCGAAATCTATTAAACACCACCCCTTTTCTAATCCAGTTTTTTCTACTAACCCTTCTCCGAAACTACTCATCACCACAACCACTCTCTCACTTTATTTGTGTTGTCGATACTCTCTCCTCGAAATCATTAAAACACCACCCTTTCTAATTAGTTTTTTTCTACTAACCCTTCTTCGAAACTACTCATCACCACCATCCTCTCTCACACTCTTGGTGTACTCGACACTCTCTCCTGGAAATCTATTAAACACCACCCATTTTCTAATCCAGTTTTTTCTACTAACCCATCTCCGAAACTACTCATCACCACCATCCACTCTCACTTTATTTGTGTACTCGACACTCTCTCCTCGAAATCTATTAAACACCACCCCTTTTCTAATCCAGTTTTTTCTACTAACCCATCTCCGAAACTACTCATCACCACCAACCACTCTTCACTTTATTTGTGTAGTCGATACTCTCTCCTCCAAATCTATTAAACACCACCCCTTTCTAATCCAGTTTTTTTCTACTAACCCTTCTCCGAAACTACTACTCATCACCATCCTCTCTCACTCTCTTGGTGTACTCGACACTCTCTCCTCGAAATCTTTAAAGACCACCCTTTTCTAATCCAGTTTTTTCTACTAACCCATCTCCGAAACTACTCATCACCACCATCCTCTCTCACTCTCTTCGTGTACTCGACACTCTCTCCTCAAAATCTATTAAAACACCCCTTTCTAATCCAGTTTTTCTACTAACCATCTCCGAAACTACTCATCACCACCAACACTCTCACTTTATTTGTGTAGTCGACTCTCTCTCATCCAAATCATTTAATCACCACCCGTTTTCTAATCCAGTTTTTTTCTACTAACCCTTCTCCGAAACTACTCATCACCACCATCCTCTCTCACTCTCTTCGTATACTCCACACTCTCTCCTCGAAATCTGTTAAACACCACCCTTTTCTAATCCAGTTTTTTCTACTAACCCATCTCCGAAACTACTCATCACCACCAACCACTCTTTTCTTTATTTGTGTTGTCGATACTCTCTCCTCGTAATCTATTAAACACCACCCCTTTTCTAATCTAGTTTTTTTCTACTAACCCTTCTCCGAAACTACTACTCATCACCATCCTCTGTCACTCTCTTGGTATACTCGACACTCTCTCCTCGAAATCTATTAAAGACCACTCCTTTTCTAATCCAGTTTTTTCTACTAACCCATCTCCGAAACTACTCATCACCACCATGCTCTCTCACTCTCTTCGAGTACTCGACACTCCCTCCTCAAAATCTATTAAACACCACCCCTTTTCTAATCCAGTTTTTTCTACTAACCCATCTCCGAAACTACTCATCACCACCATCCACTCTTTTCTTTATTTGTGTTGTCGATACTCTCTCCTCGTAATCTATTAAACACCACCCCTTTTCTAATCTAGTTTTTTTCTACTAACCCTTCTCCGAAACTACTACTCATCACCATCCTCTCTCACTCTCTTGGTATACTCGACACTCTCACTCAAATCTATTAAATCACCACCTCTTTCTAATCCAGTTTTTTCTACTAACCCATCTCCGAAACTACTCATCACCACCATCCTCTCTCACTCTCTTCGTGTACTCGACACTCTCTCCTCGAAATCTATTAAACACCACCCCTTTTCTAATCCAGTTTTTTCTACTAACCCATCTCCGAAACTACTCATCACCACCATCCTCTCTCACTCTCTTCGTGTACTCGACACTCTCTCCTCGAAATCTATTAAACACCACCCCTTTTCTAATCCAGTTTTTTCTACTAACCCTTCTCCGAAACTACTCATCACCACCATCCTCTCTCACTCTCTTGGTGTACTCGACACTCTCTCGTCGAAATCTTTAACACCCACCCCTTTTCTAATCCAGTTTTTTCTACTAACCCATCTCCGAAACTACTCATCACCACCCTCCACTCTCACATTATTTGTGTAGTCGATACTCTCTCCTCCAAATCATTTAATCACCACCCCTTTTCTAATCCAGTTTTTTCTACTAACCCTTCTCCGAAACTACTCATCACCACCAATCTCTCTCACTCTCTTGGTGTACTCGACACTCTCTCCTCGAAATCTTTTAAACACCACCCCTTTTCTAATCCAGTTTTTTCTACTAAACCTTCTCCGAAACTACTCATCACCACCATCCACTCTCACTTTATTTGTGTAGTCGATACTCTCTCCTCCAAATCATTTAATCACCACCCCTTTTCTAATCCAGTTTTTTTCTACTAACCCTTCTCCGAAACTACTCCTCACCACCATCCTCTCTCACTCTCTTCGTGTACTCGACACTCTCTCCTCGAAATCTGTAAACCACCACCCTTTTCTAATCCAGTTTTTTCTACTAACCCATCTCCGAAACTACTCATCACCACCATCCTCTCTCACTTTATTTGTGTTGCGATACTCTCTCCTCGAAATCTATTAAAACACCAACCCTTTTCTAATCCAGTTTTTTCTACTAACCCATCTCCGAAACTACTCATCACCACCATCCTCTCACTCTCTTGGTGTACTCGACACTCTCTCCTCGAAATCTATTAAACACCACCCTTTTCTAATCCAGTTTTTTCTACTAACCCATCTCCGAAACTACTCATCACCACCATCCTCTCTCACTCTTTCGGTGTACTCGACACTCTCTCCTCAAAATCTATTAAAACACCACCCTTTTCTAATCCAGTTTTTTCTACTAACCCATCTCCGAAACTACTCATCACCACCATCCACTCTTTTCCTTATTTGTGTTGTCGATACTCTCTCCTCGTAATCTATTAAACACCACCCCTTTTCTAATCTAGTTTTTTTCTACTAACCCTTCTCCGAAACTACTACTCATCACCATCCTCTGTCACTATCTTGGTGTACTCGACACTCTCCTCGAAATCTATTAAACACCACCCCTTTTCTAATCCAGTTTTTTCTACTAACCCATCTCCGAAACTACTCATCACCACCATCCTCTCTCACTCTCTTCGTGTACTCGACACTCTCTCCTCGAAATCTATTAAACACCACCCCTTTTCTAATCCAGTTTTTTCTACTAACCCATCTCCGAAACTACTCATCACCACCATCCTCTCTCACTCTCTTCGTGTACTCGACACTCTCTCCTCGAAATCTATTAAACACCACCCTTTTCTAATCCAGTTTTTTCTACTAACCCTCTCCGAAACTACTCATCACCACCATCCTCTCTCACTCTCTTCGTGTACTCGACACTCTCTCCTCGAAATCTTTTAAACACCACCCCTTTTCTAATCCAGTTTTTTCTACTAACCCATCTCCGAAACTACTCATCACCACCATCCACTCTCACTTATTTGTGTAGTCGATACTCTCTCCTCCAAATCATTTAATCACCACCCCTTTTCTAATCCAGTTTTTTCTACTAACCCTTCTCCGAAACTACTCATCACCACCATCCTCTCTCACTCTCTTGGTGTACTCGACACTCTCTCCTCGAAATCTTTTAAACACCACCCCTTTTCTAATCCAGTTTTTTCTACTAACCCATCTCCGAAACTACTCATCACCACCCTCCACTCTCACATTATTTGTGTAGTCGATACTCTCTCCTCCAAATCATTTAATCACCACCCTTTTCTAATCAGGTTTTTTCTACTAACCCTTCTCCGAAACTACTCATCACCACCATCCTCTCTCACTCTCATCGTGTACTCGACACTCTCTCCTCGAAATCTTTTTAACACCACCCCTTTTCTAATCCAGTTTTTTCTACTAACCCATCTCCGAAACTACTCATCACCACCATCCTCTCTCACTCTCTTCGTGTACTCGACACTCTCTCCTCGAAATCTATTAAACACCACCCCTTTTCTAATCCAGTTTTTTCTACTAACCCATCTCCGAAACTACTCATCACCACCAACCACTCTCACTTTATTTGTGTAGTCGACTCTCTCTCATCCAAATCATTTAATCACCACCCCTTTTCTAATCCAGTTTTTTCTACTAACCCTTCTCCGAAACTACTCATCACCACCATCCTCTCTCACTCTCTTTCGTATACTCCACTCTCTCCTCGAAATCTTTAACACCCACCCTTTTCTAATCCAGTTTTTTCTACTAACCCATCTCCGAAACTACTCATCACCACCAACCACTCTCACTTTATTTGTGTACTCGACACTCTCTCCTCGAAATCTATTAAACACCACCCCTTTTCTAATCCAGTTTTTTCTACTAACCCTTCTCCGAAACTACTCATCACCAACATCCTCTCTCACTCTCTTCGTGTACTCGACACTCTCTCCTGGAAATCTATTAAACACCACCCCTTTTCTAATCCAGTTTTTTCTATTAACCCTCTCCGAAACTACTCATCACCACCATCCTCTCTCTCTTATTTGTGTACCGACACTCTCTCCTCGAAATCTATTAAACACCACCCCTTTTCTAATCCAGTTTTTCTACTAACCCATCTCCGAAACTACTCATCACCACCATCCTCTCTCACTCTCTTCGTGTACTCGACACTCTCTCTCGAAATCTATTAAACACCACCCTTTTCTAATCCAGTTTTTTCTACTAACCCATCTCCGAAACTACTCATCACCCCATCCACTCTCACTTTATTGTGTACTCGATACTCTCTCTCGAAATCTATTAAACACCACCCCTTTTCTAATCCAGTTTTTTCTACTAACCCTTCTCCGAAACTACTACTCATCACCATCCTCTCTCACTCTCTTGTGTAACTCGACACTCTCTCCTCGAAATCATATTAAACACCACCCCTTTTCTAATCCAGTTTTTTCTACTAACCCATCTCCGAAACTACTCATCACCACCATCCTCTCTCACTCTCTTCGGTACTCGACACTCTCTCCTCAAAATCTATTAAACACCACCCCTTTCTAATCCAGTTTTTTCTACTAACCCATCTCCGAAACTACTCATCACCACCATCCTCTCTCACTCTCTTCGTGTACTCGACACTCTCTCCTCGAAATCTATTAAACACCACCCCTTTTCTAATCCAGTTTTTTCTACTAACCCTTCTCCGAAACTACTCATCACCACCATCCTCTCTCACTCTCTTTGTGTACTCGACACTCTCTCCTCGAAATCTATTAAACACCACCCCTTTTCTAATCCAGTCTTTTTGTACTAACCCTTCTCCGAAACTACTCATCACCACCATCCACTCTCACTTATTTGTGTAGTCGATACTCTCTCCTCCAAATCATTTAATCACCACCCCTTTTCTAATCCAGTTTTTTCTACTAACCCTTCTCCGAAACTACTCATCACCACCATCCTCTCTCACTCTCTTCGTGTACTCGACACTCTCTCCTCGAAATCTATTAAACACCACCCTTTTCTAATCCAGTTTTTTCTACTAACCCATCTCCGAAACTACTCATCACCACCAACCACTCTCACTTTATTTGTGTAGTCGACACTCTCTCCTCCAAATCATTTAATCACCACCCCTTTTCTAATCCAGTTTTTTCTACTAACCCTTCTCCGAAACTACTCATCACCACCATCCTCTCTCACTCTCTTCGTGTACTCGACACTCTCTCCTCGAAATCTATTAAACACCACCCCTTTTCTAATCCAGTTTTTTTCTATAACCCATCTCCGAAACTACTCATCACCACCAACACTCTCACTTTATTTGTGTAGTCGATACTCTCTCCTCCAAATCTTTAATCACCACCCCTTTTCTAATCCAGTTTTTTCTACTAACCCTTCTCCGAAACTACTACTCACCACCATCCTCTCTCACTCTCTTGGTGTACTCGACACTCTCTCCTCAAATCATTTAAAACCCACCCCTTTTCTAATCCAGTTTTTTCTACTAACCCATCTCCGAAACTACTCATCACCACCATCCTCTCTCACTTTCTTCGTGTACTCGACACTCTCTCCTCAAAATCTTATAAAACCACCCCTTTCTAATCCAGTTTTTCTACTAACCCATCTCCGAAACTACTCATCACCACCATCCTCTCTTTCTTATTTTGTGTAGTCGATACTCTCTCCTCGAAATCTATTAAACACCACCCTTTTCTAATCCAGTTTTTTTCTACTAACCCTTCTCCGAAACTACTCATCACCACCATCCTCTCACTCTTCGTGTACTCGACACTCTCTCCTCGAAATCTATTAAACACCACCCTTTTCTAATCCAGTTTTTCTACTAACCCATCTCCGAAACTACTCATCACCACCATCTCTCTCACTCTCTTTCGTGTACTCGACACTCTCTCCTCGAAATCTATTAAACACCACCCCTTTTCTAATCCAGTTTTTTCTACTAACCCATCTCCGAAAACTACTCATCACCACCATCCTCTCTCACTCTCTTCGTGTACTCGACACTCTCTCCTCGAAATCTATTAAACACCACCCCTTTTCTAATCCAGTTTTTTCTACTAACCCTTCTCCGACACTACTCATCACCACCATCCTCTCACTCTCTTGGTGTACTCGACACTCTCTCCTCGAAATCTTTTAAACACCACCCTTTTCTAATCCAGTTTTTTCTACTAACCCATCTCCGAAACTACTCATCACCACCCTCCACTCTCACATTATTTGTGTAGTCGATACTCTCCTCCAATATTAATCACCACCCCTTTCTAATCCAGTTTTTTTCTACTAACCCTTCTCCGAAACTACTCATCACCAACATCTCTGTCACTCTCTTGGTGTACTCGACACTCTCTCGTCGAAATCATTTAATTAAACACCATCCCTTTTCTAATCCAGTTTTTTCTACTAACCCATCTCCGAAACTACTCATCACCACCCTCACTCTCACTTATTGTGTAGTCGACACTCTCTCTCCAATCCATTTAAACACCACCCCTTTCTAATCCAGTTTTTTTCTACTACCCCTTATCGACACTA